>CM062816.1:1217590082-1218259483 GCA_031772625.1 Pinus tabuliformis
ACCACCTGACTAGCTGTGGAACACACAGTCTCATCGCCCCAAGTAGCTGAAAGGAGGCGTGGGACTATAAACAAGTTTGCAGGAGGCCTGCGTGAAAAGAGGGTTCCATGCAGGGCCAGTCGGTCTGCAAGATCACGATCGCACCTAAAGTGTTGTGTTGCCACGTGGAAAGGCTGGGAGGTGACCGTTGACATCACTATTCATGAAAAGAAGTTCGAGTTATGGCAGAAAGGAGTGGGCGGCTGTTCATTAAGACAAGAGCCCCGAGCTAGATATATAAAGATCTGTTGATTAGAAGATATGAATAAATTGAAAAAGGAGGGAAGGGTTCCATTCAAATATACGCATTCATCTAAAAACCCTTTTACAACACTGGGATATTTGAGATTTCAGCTAGTACAAAACAATAGGCCTCCCATGAGTACCATGGCTAGAACGCGAGTAAGGTTCACAGAAGAATTGCATCCGACCTAGGAGGAAACAACAGAAGCAGCTATTGCCCCCGAGGTTCCAAAGTCCCCTCATACACCGTGACCCTGGAAAGACAAGCAGACGATGGGGCCAGTCAAGGTTCATCGAGATTCAGTAAGTTAGAGAAAGAATTTCGACGAAAATCACATGGATTTTCGCCGAAATTCTTTCTCTAACTTGATATGGATCACAGAAGCCTAAACTCGATTATTCAGTAAGTTGTCAATAGTCGAAAAGGGCAAAGAAATCACCACCGAACCCAACAAGGACGAAGAAGATTTGCAAGCCCTAAACACTCAGAGTGAATCATAGGTTGATGAAGAAGAGGATGTGTTCCTAATACCTTTACTACCCCCATATGTCTCTCCTTGGAATGTGATGGCCAAGATACTGAAGTGCCTAGACGCTGTGAAGAGTATGCTCTAGACCTCACTCCTTTGAGATGAGATAAGGTTTGATGGTTTGCCACTAGGCCGAGTACCAAATATCAAGTTCAAAGATTGGGATCTTGCGGACAGTGACAAGTTCCCCCAATTGGTTGCAGACAAATTGGTGAGCACCAGTATTGTAGCAATAATGCTGCAACTCCTGGGGCTCCCTACTTTACTTTTATCAACCCGGTAGTTCGTAACAAACTTGGAATCGACAGTGTTGTATGCACAAGTACTAGCTCTTACTGTAGGATGTCACTTGATCAACTAGCTCAAGTTCGCTAGGAGCTTAAGCCAAATTCTATGAGTTCTCAAAAGAAGATTTTAACTGTGATGGAAGAAAGCTAACTCTACAGGGGCTATCCTATTTGCAGAAAGAGAATGAAAACTGAAATGAAACGCAAACCCTAGCAAACCCTAGTGTACCCACTAACCCTACTTTTGCAAGAAAATAGATGGAAACTGATGAAATGAATGCCATTGACTACTGAAAATGTAAATTGCATTTATTCAAGCTACTTCTGTAAAGAAACAAGAAGAAATCATCTTTTTGTACTTTTGAGTGCTCTTATGTGAAATTATTATTCTTGTGATTTATCTGGTTATGATTGTGCAGAGATTTGGTGACAAAGGAAGATGGATTTGGCTTTTGCAGAGGGTGAGGAAGGTGTGGAGAGGTCCTGAGAATCCCCTAGTACCCTTCTGAAGACTTTCATTGTGATCAGACTTCAAAAAATCACTCACAAGAAATTCTACAGGAGGCTGCAGGGGATCTACAAGAGGTTCTACAGGAGGATCTACAGGAGGAGGCCGAAAGTTGTTTTTGGAGTTTTGAAAGTGGAAAAATGGTGGGAAAGGGAAATTAAGGCTATATGAAGGTGTGTAGGTGTCTAGGAATTATCAAGGAAGATCAGGGATGAACGTGATGGTTGGATTTGTTCAACTGGCAAGAAAACAGCTTTATGGAAAAAAGCAGAAATTAGGGCAGATTGGAGAAATGTTGTGAATGAGTTGGAAATCAATGAGGAGTGATCTAGTGCTAGCTATTGCATGGATGGATGGTGAGATAGAAGGTCCTACAATAGATCTGCACAAAAATTGATCAAAGGAAGAACCATTATACCATGAAAACAGAGCTTTTTCTATCTTGACCTAATTTTTGACCTATAAACAGAAAATGTTGAACAGTCACTTATGAATAGAAAATCATGTGGAGAACTATGGTAAAAGAATAGAAAATGATCTAAGTGAGTGAATCTAAACTAATATCAACTTTTCGAAATCAGGTTATCGCACTAGCAGTTGCATGGAAGAGCAAAAACTGTGTTTTTGGTGGCAGTAGTAGTGCCTTGACCTCAAATCATAGTCCCAAGAAGGGAGAAAGGAGATCAAGACCTGTAGTTGGCCTTTTTGAATCTTATTCTATCACTGCAACAACCTACTTGAGCAACTGAAACAAAAACAACTATATTAACCATCAAAAGCAACCTATTCTAACAAAGTAAAATGAATCTATGCAGCAGAAATTAACTCATGAATGAAAGAAAAAACATATAAATACACAAAGGAGGTGTTGGAAGCTTGGGTTGGGCCCTAACCCAAGAGCTTTAGCCCTCTAAAAGAAATCAGTGCTGGCTCAAAAATTGTTTCATCTTCATTTATAAAAAATAACAGTTACATCACATAAATTGTTCTAAAAAAGAACTCAGAATAAGCTGACCAATGTGGTGCACAAAAGTGCAAAAATATACTAAGAATTGGCTAACCTACTGAGGCTCGAAGCCTTCTTATTTATACAAATGGGGACTTCCAATAGTCCTCCTAAAATCAAGGAACTCGACTTCTTAGAACTAAAGATAAACAACAGTCCTACTTGGCTTACTCGACTGCCCCTTGGAATCATCAATGTGGACCTTTGTGCTCCGAGTTGCTGATGGAAGATTCGAGGAAAGGGGTCATTAATGAAGGAGACACCCCCCCCCACAAGTCCTCTTCCCTATTTTCCTCAAGTTTGGCTTCCATTTGCTCATAAATTCCTTGTCTTTGTCCAAAATTGTCCAAAAAATCTGCATAAAACACTCATTAGACCACATGGCAAAGTGACTAACCCAATTCACTCTATTAGCATAAATATATTCAAAAAAATGCATTAAAATAATAAGAATGGTGGATTAAGTTGAAATAAGAGGCAGAATGAGCCCATATAAATACCCATTTCTGGGTCTCATCACAAATTACTACTGCAGAAATGGCTATTGGGTGTGGAAAAGGCAGGCTTACTTAATTTAAGGTGGATACCCCACTATCACCACGCGGCCAACACCATTTTTATTATCCGACAGTTACTCTATTTGGTACATGATGGGTATCTCTGGTTGGAAGAGTTGATTCCTATCACAGCCGATTTAGTACACCGGATTACTCACCTGCCTATTAAAGGGAATGACCCCATGGACATAGCTGGAACAAGTAGCGATGTGGGTCTTGCAGAAACAATGAAGGCTAAATATAAGCTGGAAAAATGAAAGCAGGGATATGTAATAGCAAGCATCAAAGACCGAGGGGTGCGAGTCACCACCTAGCTACTAGCCACTAAACTCATGAGGAAATATTGTGCAGATGAGGTGCCAGCCCCTATCATTGCACTTGTGGAGCAGTGTGCAGAAGGAGTTTAGTTCAACTGGGTGCAGTTCTTATGCGATGAATTTCTAACAAATTGTAAGGAAGCCCAGGAAAAAGGTAAGACTTTCCATTATGCATGGTTGCTACTATCAATCCTTCTGGTTGCAAGAGAACTACCACAGGGTAGCCAGTTTCCTAGCATTGAGCACAACCTACCTGAAGCAGTGTGGTTTACTTCGCTCTAGGCTACGAAGGACGCCACGAGGGTCCGGGAGATCAAGGTATTTTGGATATTCATGGAAGCGAGTATCCGGACATGGATCACTCACAGACCGCGGATGTCCCCAACAGTCTACAACAATTTGCAAAGCACGGCCGAGTTCAAAGCAGACATGCACAACCTATATATCTGGGCGCGAAAGGATCCAAAGTGAACATGGGTCAAGCTCCCATTCATTGCAATAGACGATGCAATTTACGAGGTATTGGTAGCATGGCCTCCAGAATGGCACGCCCCAGACATGGCCACATTAGAAAGGATGGCAACACAACAGCGAAAGAAGGAAATCCAGCTGCAACTCACTAAACTAGCGAAAAGGACACGTTAGGGACAAAAGGCCGCTTTGCTGCAGGAGGTGACCCAGGAAGTAATTGCTGAGGAGATCATGGAGGATCAGGAAATGTCCTTAGAATAGGACATGTAGAAGGAATTAGAGACACAGGAATGCACGGACTTTACCACAAAATCGCCCCAAGGCAAAAGGTCATGCAGTAAGGAATTGCCACATGCATGCAAGAAGTCAAAAATAGCAAAGACTTTGGAGAAAGAATTTCTTGATAGTAGCGAACCAACACGCAATGTCACTACCAGTGCATTGGAGGAGTTGATGACAGAGCAAACAACTGTGTTGGGGGAGCTCAGAGTGCAACTATAGGCATTACAGGTGCGACCCTTGGGAGGGATGATACCAAACCTAGCAGATGATACAGCCACAACCGAGCAGATGGTGCATAGTCACACAATGAACACTTTAGTGTTGCTAGCAGGCACTGTCCTAGTCGAATCCAAGGAGAACATGTGAAGTTGGGGGTTGAATTTGACCGCTCTGCCTCGAGAAACCCTCTACCAACTGCAGGATGGGGTAACCGCTGAGCTTCGTGCCAGGGAAGGCCGCGCCCTCCAAATCTTAATGGAGCATAAGGAAAATCTGGAGTAGGTCAGCCTATAGTGTGATGACTTGGTCGCTCACAACCAGGAAGTGGAACAGGCCGTGGCGGAGGCTTGCAGCAAGGTACCAAAGTTGGTTGTCCCAGCGGAACTTCCAATAACTAATAAAATTCATCACATGGTGGCAGGATTCTGTACAGCCCAGGAGGAGGCCACGAAAGCTCAGTGGGAATTAAAATTGCAAATTACGGAGCTAAGGCTGAAGGCACAACCACCTACACCCCCAGAAGTTTGCGAATAGTGCCACGGTTAAATTCAAGAAGGATGGGAAGTCATAAGGCGCGCAGTCCAAGATTGCTCAGGATTGTTGGATCAGTCCTTCCTTACGCTCACATCCCTACAGGATGACCCAATGCTATAGTGGGTAGAAGCTGAAGCATGGGAGTTATAGCAGGCATTTAACAAAGTCAGGGGACTGTGCAAACAATCGCCATCACACAATGGCTAGCCAAAATGAGGGAGGCCCAGGTTCTGAAGGCACAAGTTGATGTCGCTCGATAGAAGGAGGCAGTACTTAAAGAACGCATCCAACCTTGGCTTGATGAGGCCTTCGCGGTCTTCACCAACATCGAGGGAAAGTTAGCACACATGCAGGCAGCATCAGAACCCAGGCAAGCAACAAAATCTAATAATGATGAATCGGTGGCCCGCGTAGAACAGATAAAGCAAATGGTGGAAGATTTTGTTGCAAGGGTAAGCGAAGCACAAAATTGGTTGAATGACCTCCGCGCGAAGATTGCTACACTAGCCGAATGACTCAAGATGAGTCACGATGATTGTGTTGGGGGTATGTTGGGTAGTGGAGGCCCCGCGTAATAGTTTTGGGACTTAAAGCCTAGAAGATAGGGTAATAATATTGTAAATCTATTAAATACGTGGAGCGCGAAATGTAATAGGTTGAGTCAAGGGGTTGTCCGCCCAAAAATAATATAGAACAATAGGAAGTAGGTCGGTCTACCCATGGTCCGCGGACCATGGGAATGTATAAATAGAGCGAGGCTCTAAGGGTAGAAGGAATTTTTGGAAGTTTTTGGTTTTGGATCTTGATGTATGGGTTTGTGAAGGCAATATTCTCTACGTCTATAAGTCCAAGTCAAGGGTGTTGGTAGATAGATAGAGGCTCTGTAGTTGTGTGCGCAGAGGCCTAGTAGAGTCCACAACTGTGTGCACGGACCCCTGCAGCTCAGTGCACAGGGCGGATCTGGTTGTATTGACGAAAGATATTAATAAATATAAGTTGTTTCTGAAATATCGTGGATCTATTGTGTTCTGGTTTATGCATCTATTGTATGAGTTTATATCTTTAAAGAATTATGATTGCGCGCACTAGGTTTTATTGTTAAATGTTTTCTTAAAGACTGTAACAAGAAGATCAGATCTGTAACAATTTCCTTACTAAGAAAGT
Organism: Pinus tabuliformis; assembly: GCA_031772625.1. Classification (NCBI taxonomy): domain Eukaryota; kingdom Viridiplantae; phylum Streptophyta; class Pinopsida; order Pinales; family Pinaceae; genus Pinus; species Pinus tabuliformis. Next base: position 1,217,596,240 of record CM062816.1, read on the forward strand.
ACACTTGTGCGGATCTACGTGAAAGTTCGATAGTAGTACAGAGTGGCACTAGGCCACAGAATGGTTCGCGACCCCTCCATTGATTCTTGGGAATACCCCACGTATTTCCTTGTCCTTTAGCACAAGACCAAATTTAATGCATACTCTCTTATCTTAGGAGGACCTTGGTTGACCATTGTGGATTTCTACATCAATTTTATGGCTAAGTTTAATTGATACTCTCTTATCTTAGGAATACCTTTGTTTGTCAATGTTGATGCCTACATCAGTTGTAGGGTTAGAAATATGACTATCACAAATTGAAAATCTAAAAAAAGACATGTATTATATCCACCTTCTCAACCCCTAATTGAGCATGATTTCTTTATTTGGCTAGAAGAAGAGGAAAAAGAAGACACATTTCTATATCACCATACCCTATATGTACATTAGAAACCACCATTAAAAGTAGACAATTGGATGAAGATAATTTAATTGACAATTTTCTACAAAATAAATATCTTGTTGCCATGAATTTTGATGGATTGAAAGACGGATCCACAGGAAAGTCTGGATGTTCTCAAGAAATTTCATGGGAAGATATGACCATTTCTATTTTTGAGAAAAATAATGTGAAAACCATAGAAATCAACCCTTCCAAAATCTTGAAAATCAGCCCCTTTCTTTTAGCTGATCAAGAGGACCAATTTCTTTATGTCTTGAAACAACATGTTGATGCATTTGAATGGGATTATAAAGGAATAAAGGGAGTTCATCCTTCCATATGCATTGATCATATATACATCCATGAAGGTCATAAACATGTTCACCATCACAAAAGATGAATGAACCCTGAATTAAAAGACATTGTAAAAGATGAATTGCAGAAATTATTGGATGCAAGATTCATTTACCCAATCTCATACATTGAATGGGTGTCTCCCTTAGTCATTGTCCCAAAAAATAATGGAAAATGGAGAATTTTTGTTGATTATAGAGAACTCAACAAATCCACTGGAAAGGGTCATTTTCCATTACCCTTTGTTGATCAAGTTCTTGATGTTCTTGCAGGGAAAAAGCTATTCTCCTTTCTAGATGGGTTCAGTGGGTACAATGAAAGCTAGACCATCCTTGAGGACCAAGATAATAACACCTTCACATATCCATGGGGAACCGTTGCTTACACGATTATTCCATTTGATTTTTGCAATGTCCTTACTACCTTCCATAGGGTTGTGTTGAGTATTTTCTCTGACCTTGTGCAAGATTCAGTGGAAATATAAATTGATAATTTTACACCCTATGGGGATGATTTCCAAGAGGATATCTCGAACCTATTCAAATTATTGCATAGGTGTAAATAAATGAACCTATCCCTAATCTATGAGAAATGCTTATTTTTATGAATGAAGGGATTTTTTTATGGAACTTTCTCTCTAAAAAAGAAATCCAAGTATATCCTAACAAAATAGCCATCATAAAAAAAGGTTCCTATTCCTCAAAAACAAAAATATTTATTATATTTCTAGGTCTTACTGGATATTATCGAAGATTCATCAAAGATTTTAGCAAGATTTTTTCTCCTTTATTTTCTTTACTAAGAAATTATGAAAAATTTTGTTGGATGGATTTATGCCAAAAATCATTTGAGGTAATTAAAGAAATACTAATGGTTGCACCTAGCCTTAGAGGTAAAAATTGGACTTTTTCCTTCCATATACATATAGATGTATCAAATAATGCAGTTAGGGTAGAATTGGGACAACTCGAAGGTAAACCTTCCTATCCCATTTATTTTATTAGAAATAATCTATTCAAAGTTGAACTTAACTATACAATTAATGAGAAAGAACTCGTTGTTTTGTACACTCCTTAAACAAACTTAGGCATGAAATTACTGGCTACCAGGTATTTGCATATACTGGACATGCATTAATCAAATACTTAATGAATAAACTAGATGTGAATGCTCACATAATCAAGTGTTTATTATTTATGAAACAATTTGTTCTAACTATTGTTGATAAACCTAGAAAATAAAATAGTCCATGGGTGCAACTCACTTGGAAATCGCCGCGTTATGAAGCATGATGTAAACCATGAGATTCAATGTTTAAATCTCCCATGGATCAATCCAACAACCAAAAAATGGAAAAGAAATTTCTGTTGCAGATTTTCTTTTAATACTAACCATGTTTACATATGATGAAGTGGTTGACTACCATCTCCCTTATGAATATCTCTTTGCCATATAACTCTTGTCTCCATGGTATACTAACATAGCCAACTTTCCAGCTGATGGCTAGTTCCCTCCTCATTTATCTCTAGAGGAGAAAATAAAAATTGTCAAGAAAAGTTCCTCTTACACTTGGATTGGGGGTAACCTCTTCAAGTGGGGACCCAATCAGATATTGAGAAGATCTCTGGCAGAAGATGAAGCTTATGACATCCTCTTAGATTTCAATGATGGAGCCTATGTGGACCATTTTTATGTCAAGAGGAAATCCTACAAGATCTTGTAAGCAGGATATTATTAGCCAACCCTTCACAAAGATGCCCAAGGATACATAACATGGTGTGATGAATTCCAAAGGATGGGAAAACCCACTTAGGAGGATGAAATTCCATTACAACCTCAAGTGTCTTTTGATCCATTTGAGAAGTGGGATATGGACTTCATTGGTCCTATTGATCCTCCATCCATATAGAAGTGATACATTATTGTGTGCATTGAGTACCTAACTAAGTGGTTTTAGGTGAAAGAAGTAAAAGAAGCAACAAGTAGAAGGTAGATGAGTTTCTAAGAGAAAAAATATCCTACAAATTTGGTTTTCGTAGAGAAATGGTGATAGACCAAGGCTCCCAGATCACCTAAAATCTAATCAAGGGAATCATGAGGCAACATCACATCCAACACCAAAAGCCTACCTAATATCACCCTCAATCAAATGGACAAGTAAAGGTGACTAACAAAGCATTAGAAAGCACCCTAACCAAGGTGATCACCAACATAAAAAACGATTGGGTAGAGAGGCTTGTTGAGGCCACCTACAACACCACCTAGAAGACCAAAATTGGGTTCACCCCCTATCAGCTAGTATATGGGAAGAAGGCCTTATTGTCTATTGAGTTCAAGTAAAACAAAATGAGGATGGTAGCCTTGCTTGAAACAGATCTCACTAAAGCACAGGATGAAATGTTGCATTAATTAAATGCACTTGATGAATATAGGAAGTAGGATTTGTTTCATACCAAAATTGTCCAACTACAAAGAAAAATATGGCATGACATAATCTAGATCTTGGGGGGAGGCCCCCAAGATCTAAAATATTAAAATGGATCTTGGGGGGGAGGCCCCAAGATCTGAAAAATTGCAATGCCAAAAATAAAAGGAGAGAACACCTAATAATAAAACCACAAAGAAACCTTTTTTATTAAAAAATATCATAACTATAGAGGCTACATTATGGTGGACAATATGTCCTTTTACAAAATGTGACTTGTTACTTATCGCATTTTTTGTTACAATAATATGGGTGGGTAAAAACTATGGGTTGATGTCACTTACAATACCATGGGTGAATGAATACCATGGGTGGATGCCACTTACAATACCATGGGTAAATTCCATGAGTGGATGAATACCATGGGTGGGTGCCATTTTCCATTTATATTACCTAAATTGTCCAAATATAATAAATCTTTATGCACAAATCACCCATGCACTTTGTGTGATACGTACATACTTTGTTCCCATCATTGTCCTCATCTCCACTATTTTTGTGATACCTTTACTTTTCTTCATGAGATGGATGTCTCTCATAGTGACCCTTCAACTCCTCTACATGCATCCCTTGGCACCCATTTTCCCCCAAGATAGGAGGTTTCTAAACACACCATCATGATTCCACCTCATGATGTGGAAATGATGGAAAACTTTGTACCCATCCTTTACTTATCATCATCCATAGGATTGACATCTTCAGACTCCTTGGGAGTGTTTGAGCACATTTCTTTATATTCACCTTCTGAAGTTACTCCAATATTAAAATTTGTGGACCTTGAATCCACTTGTCATCAATATTCTCTAAAAGACATTGCATATGTGAACCATGTCTCCCATGATGATGATTGGTTCAAACACCCATTTCTTTGAACATTGGAATTCAAACCACATCCACCTTGTGGCCCTTACATTTCCACACAATGTTTGGGTAAGGGGAAATCCTCTTTTGAGGGTCCAGAAGAATAAATTCTCCCCAAACCTCATATTTCATCTGGTAGTGTCGACTCTAGTGCCACTATTCTTCCCCATCCTGACAAACTTCTAGAGCCCCATATCACTCTATATCACCCTGGGGATGATCTACTTCATCATTGCTACATATTACAACGACAACCCAGTCCCTTAGACATTGTTTTTGTTCAACCTCAGTTTCATCTAGGTAAGAATCAATTCATTATTTCTGAAACAACTCTTAGGTATGGTGACATAATATTTTTGAACCCATACATTTAGTCCATTTAACTGATATATATAGTACCAAGTGAGATCAACTATCCACCATTGTCTATCTCCCATTGTATCTAATATTTCTTCCCATAAGAATACAATCACAATAATAAATGGTGACAACACAATAACATGCATAATCATATTATGTACCAAAATCATCCATACAAGTGTTTGGAATCCATTATTCTAAATACACTCAACATGCCCATAACACGCTACATCCACATCCAATAGGGGGAATCATTCCCGCTTTTTCATACCCGATCAACCCCTCCATCATCATATGTTGAAGGGTAGTATCTAATGCTTGGGGGCATGATGACCCCCCATGACCAATTTCTCACATTATTATCAGTAGTCTATGCCTAGGCTACAAAGGTCTAGGTAAGGTTGATTGTCCTCTCATTTCTTGGGTAGTCTGTCTTACCAGTCTCTCCAATGAGCCATATACACTTTGCATATAGTAGATGATTGATACCATATATTCAACCAGTATACTCTATGTGATGCTACATTTACCACCCAGTCCCCATGTTTGACTTAGTGAGTAGGGATGATTCTAAAACTCCTCTAATAGTTCATTCCCATATTCTTTTCTTACCGTAATTCTTCACCAAGAAGCATTAAGGCATATATCTATCCCCCCATTGGCCCTTTTTACACAATTTCATCCCCTTTTTTTGATTTGATACTTCGTTAGGTAGCCATTTTTTCCATGAGGTGTAAAGTCCCCCCTTATTAAAATCAAATATCTTCATATTTTTTGCTCATACTCTGACACTGCTTTCTCCTTGCACTTGTTGACTTATGTGTTAATTGGTTTCATGATTAACCACTATTTACTCATGTATATAGGGTCTCTCTTAGGCCCATTTTCTATGGCATATTCCATATCAATAACACCACTTTGTTTATTGCATTTTCCTATCATTCAGTTGATATTTACGTAAGAACCCCCACACTTCGGTAGGTGGATCAACCCATCCATATCTTGATTTTTCCACCTATCATGTGTTAGAGCCTACCTCACATGGGCACTCCAACATATTTACCCCTTTAAATTTTGGTGCCCATGTTATTTGATCCCATTCAATTTTGGAGTCTAGTTTGTTTTCATGGCCAAAGTTAGCCTCATTTGCACTTCTCATCATTATGATCACAATTCATGTCCCCCCAGACTCCCCCCTCTCATTAAATCTTGGCTTACACCAAGAGGGCCTTGTACCCCTTGTACTTGGTTCAGTTAGTGGTAGCATCATTGATTCACCCTTGTTCATAGCCTCAGAGATGAATCACACATATATTCCATGAAGTGTATTTAGAACCCCATTGAGTCATGATATTATACATTATCCTCTCTGTGTTTCGCATTCATCCTGTATTTTTGAGATTTTCCCTCTAGATGTCTTGATATATCTTTGAAAAGCCTTTGTCTTAGTAAGTGGCCATCCCCTCCAAAATCATATCAGTTGCTACCAGGTCAACGTTTCATGTCATGCTCTAATAAGGGAAGTCATAAGCCCACCCATCTGCTCATTCTCCATCATACTCCCTAGTGTTAATATCTCTCAGTCACATTATTATGTTCCTCATACCTTTATTGAGGACTCCTCATTGCCTCAACTCTAGTAGGTCCTCCTTTGTCAACTTCAATGCATCTATTTTAGGAGAGTGGCCTAGAGGATGGTGTACCTTGGATCCAGTATCTTCATTATGAATTACCTTGGATCCAGTATCTTCATTATGAATTCCTTGGATCAAGTAAATGGAACCATAATTTCCATTTGAATTGATTGTTTCTCACATGCTTGACTCCAACTCATTATCGCATGATCGAAAATCATACACTTTATGGTCCAATGCTTCAGGATATTGTCCCAGCATTTACTAGGTATGTGTGAGATGTTTCAGACCTCATGAGGGGTGGCCCTTTAGGTAGCTCCCCACATGCCCGATTGTTAGCAATTCATGATCCAACCTCAGATGTAGTTCTATAGATTTGACTGACTCGTTTTTAGCCGACTGTAGAGACCACCACATGGGCCTCTCCTTCATCCAGCTCATTCAGATATTCCAATCCCTTTCTTGTTTAGTGGGTCTTCTTTGGCTGTGATTTTCCCTACAAATAATCTCAGGGGCATATTGGTCCTATGTATTCATTTAGTAACATTCAGTGCATTAGTCCTAGATTTTGTATTCTGGGAAGATGTGTATGGAACTCTTTATAACATTGTATTATTCTCTAGCTAATTGATGCCAATATGCCATGTATCATGTATTATATTGGTCAAACCCACCTTGCACCATTATTATTTGTATTGAGTTATCTCAACGGGTATGGGTATGCCTCTACCACCTCATTGAGGGCATGTACACACCATAAAGGATTATTTTCTTTGAAAAGTAGGTCTTGCATCCTTTGGTTATAGTTATGCCCTATGTCATTATGCCTCATTTTCTCCTCTCTCCATTGATTCCCCCTTAAGTGTCTCGTGAAAGTGAATCTACAATGTATTTTGGTCATACAATGTGCTCCTAACAGTCATACATTAGCAGGAAATTTGTTATCACCTAAAAAGTGATCACCTAGCCATTTTCCACTAAGATGATTGAAATACACCATGTAGTATGATTTTTACATATTAAAACCCACTTTCACTATAGGAAATAATTTAGAGAACCATTTTTTCTAAGTTATTTTTGTTTAATTAATCTACCCACTTGAAAATAACCACGAAATTATTTATTTAATTTCATGTTAATTTCATATTTTTACCCATTTAATGAAAAAAATTACAAAAATATTCGTTCATTCATAGGAATAATTAAATAAACCATTATTTATTTATTATTCCTTAATCTTTACACATTTCTCCTATGAAATAATTATTAAATCATTATTTAGCAATTATTTCTAACTCACACTAACCACATCTCCTTAAAGTAATTAATAAATCATTTTTATTTATTAATTACTTAACCCATTTTTCTTAATTGACTCAATCAATCATTATTTTTTGAGTTAGTTCACTGATTAAATATTTTTGACAATTTCATTAATCTTTTCCTTTCCTAAATATAATAAACTACTCATAATGGTTAGATCTTGATTCGGTCTAACAATATTTTAGTATTTGATTGGATCTAGATCTATCCTAACATTTTACATAAATAGAGAGGTTTTTCCTTCACTCTCTACACATGATCATTATCATCATCGTTACTTTGATCTTCTTACTTTCAAGCTCCCCACTATGAGTTCAACTTCCATTGTCTGCTTCTACAACAGAGAGAGAGAACCATCCAACAAAAGCGTAGGGATATCAAAAGAACCCTCCTATAGAAGAGGCTTCAGAGACCCATGTCTACGTCCTTCTCCTCGGGTGGTCTTAATTAATAAAAAATAAATATTCCTTTCCCTTGGGTGTTCCATCTACAACTTTAGTGTATATTTTTTTGGATCTCTTAAGTTCCTTTTGCATATTTCTAATAGTTTTATGTAGATATAAGGATTGAAAGTTGAAGATTATAGGTTTTTAACATCTTTTCCTATTTTATCTCATTGTTAGGTGGATACATTGTTCATTTTTGTAGCATCGGATGTGTTCTAGCTACAAAATTTTGTGGAGAGGCTAGAATACATGAGATCTCCAAAACCTAGAATTTGTTTCTGGAAATTCCACCTAGATGCTTAATTATATTATTAGACAAGTTTTTTAATATTTCCTAAGACTAAACTTAGGGAATATGACTGATTAATCAGAATTAATTAATCTATGGTGTGAATGCTCTAGAAACGCACACCGATCAACTTCAACTTAATCCTAGCCATCAATTAAGATCTAATCTTGGTCGTTGAAGTCTCAACAGAGGATTATAAGAAGAAGTCAATGGGGCTCGAAGAAATCACTTGAGAAATTCAATTTCTTAGCAGAATGATTTCTAGAGTAGCAACAATCGATTGCGAAAGAGAGCTAGAAATCGAAGCACTAAGAGAGGGGTCGAGATAGTGAATTCAGAGAATATTTCTAGATCTGGTGAGTGCATTTGTAGAGAGGCAAAGAAGCCACAGTGAGGCTACTACATTGCGTAGAGCAATGTAGTAGCCTCTAGAGGCAAATTCGAATTGCTAGGGAGAAGTAGAATTTCAGTGACAGAAGCTGGGAAGAGGTTCCAGAGGCCAAAAGAGATGTTTTCCTAGATAACAGTTGGTCAGATAGCTTGAGGAGAAGTTTTTCCAAGCTAACAGTAGAAACAACTATGCTAGGGTGACTTAGTGACTGCATAAAGGTAGTTTGGACAACTCAATTTGAGCTAAGGTCAGAGCCCAAATTTTCTTGTGGAGTGAGGAATTTCTCCTCACTAGATTTTCTTGCCATTTTTTCTATGTAGGATTTCCAGATTCCACATCCAGTTGTATTAGATTATTCCACAAATGCCTAATAATAAAACCCTTGGCTACTACATCGGTTTTCCCAAGTTGGGTTTTTCCAGGGACATTTGTCCAAAAATAACTGTGTGAATTTATGTGTGTGTGATAGTATTTCTTCTAGTGTTCATTTCTTCCGGATTTTATTTATGTAGCTTGGAGTGTGATTGATTCAGTATTTGTTGTAGCACACAGTGAATAAATTATTAAAATTAATTTAGCAACTAGGAGAATTATTTAGAGTTGTTGCAGTAGGATTCTGGGTTACGAAATTTTCACATGTGTCGAAGCACAAATGAGAAACTGGAGTGCTTAAAGTGAAGAAGGATTTTCGTTGTTCATTGAGGGGTGGCAATTCGAAACCCGAGAGGCAATGCAATCACCTTGGCCAAGAGCTCGAATTCTTGAGGAGAAATCTATTTTTCTAAGAGAGGGATAGAAAAATTCGATCTCTTCAGATCGAGGGTTTGAAAAAGCAGAGGGAGCAACCCGTATTTTTCACAGAGCATATCTCTAGCTGGACATAGAAGTTTTTCATTAGTTTCTAGGGCAGAACTAGCATCGGGAAGAAGAAGAGCAAACATTGAGGGAAAATTTTCCTCAAGGAACTTCTAGTCTCAAGAAGTTTGAATTCCCATGCAGAATAGTAGCGACCAAGTAGCAGCAGCAAATGAGTAGCAGCAGCCGCCAAGTAATAGCAGCGACCGAGTAGCAGCAGTGGATGAGTAGCAGTAACAACCGAGTAGCAGCAACATCTGAGTAATAATAGCGATTGAGTAACAACAGATGAGCGACGATCAAGTAGCAATAGCTGAGAAGAAAGGGAATAGAAAATTTTCGATATCATTTGAGATGGCCACTTCCAGACTATGAGATTAAGACAGCTTAGACAATGCTTCCAACTATTTCATCTAGAAGGCAAGGATTTCCTTCCTTCTGGATGAATATGGACTGAAGCCATATATTGATGCAATGGTAGCAACCCCCACAGATTTAGATCAGCTGAAGGAATATCGAAATAATATGGCAAGAGAAAAGAGATTGATCCTAGATGGTGTTCGGGATCATGTTGTATCACACATAGCAACCAAGGGAATGACCAAGGATATGTGGGATACACTTTCCACGCTATACCAAGGCACTTTTGAGTGGTGGAGGATGTATTTGGAGGAGAAGCTGAGATGCACCAGGATGCAGAAAGGGGAAATCATAGAACCCTTCCTCAGTAGGATTCAGGAGATCCAAGATCGGTTTTCAGTTGTTGGGGCAGCACCTAATCCCACAAATCTAGTACAATTGGCACTCAAAAGTGTCTAAGAGGAGTGGAAAGTATTTGTCCAAAGTATCTTGGGTAGAGAAACCTTGCCAAGTTGGGAAAGGATGTGGGCAGATTTGTAGCAGGAGGAGTTGAGACAAGCTCTATTGAAGAGCTCCATTAGTGGCAACAACAGCAGGTCGAAGCACGTGAAGGAGGAGGAGAATGTGACCCTCACATTAAAGGGTCCTAGTCAGGGATAAGGGGAATAAAAAAATAATAAGAAGGACATGTCGAAGGTTAAGTGCTCCATATGTGGTGAGATTGGCAATTACAACACCTAGTATCCTCTCAGGAAGAAGGACAAGGAGGAGAAGCAGGACCAACAGGCAGCATCAGCAGAGATCGATAGGGTTTACTCCATGTTGGAGGAGGATTTCGCCATGTTTGCTGACATACCCCCAAGAGTGAAGTGGGGTGACTTGGTGTTGTAGCCCCAGAGTGCTACAGATGGGCATGATTCTTGAGGAGGTATACCTCTTGGATCAATACCTTGTTACAGTGGTGCCCTAGGTCTAAGTTTTTTCCAAAATATGTAAAGACTCCGCAAGAAGCCCAAGTAACAGTCACAGTGTATTATAGAAATTAAAGACATTAAGCAAGATGTCAACGAAATTGCCTGAAATGTAAATCAAAGGTTAAAGTGTTTGATGGGGCAAGCCAACTTCTAGATCTTTGATGAATTGCACAAAGAGTGGTATATAGTTGTTTTATTGCCACACCTCAGATTACCACTATCGCAGAAAAATATTGGGACGCAGGAAGAAGCATTAGAAATCATGATGAAATTAGAAGTTTTTCCAGTACAAGACACTCACATAGGGGTTCAATAGATACAGTTTTAGTTGGCAAGTTTTCATATGGAGTTGCAAGACTTGAAGAAAGGAAAAGACATTTAATATGAGATGTGCTCAAAAGTATGGTGCCTAAAGTGTAAGATGAAAGGTCAGTATATGGAACAGTGTCTGATATACCCTAGTTATTTGGCTGGCGAAGGTCCAAATCCTTTGAAGCCAGCGCCTAGTGCTAGAACAAGCACTAGATCGAGCATATGGTTTAGTATATGCTGAGTTGCATGCCAACACCCAACTGATCACTGCTATTTGTTACAAAAATATGTGCAGTCAGCACAACAATTATTTTTTAAGTTTTTCCAATCAGTAGGACATGATGAGAGCCATTGTTGCAACTATGACTTGATGATAGATCGAAACCCAACATATAGTATGCAAGGTGAAGGTCACACAAACAAAGAGAATGGTTCACCTTCGGTTCATGGAGGATTTCAAGGTCGAGGACGTGGTCATGGAGGAGGCATTGGACAAGGGAGGGGTTAGATCTTATGTTATAATTATGGCAAAGACGGACACTATGCACGAGATTATCAAAATCCCACCCACCCTTCATGTCATTATTGTAGACAATTTGACCATGTGATTGAAGATTTCCCTGTTTTAATCGCTAAGATGCATGAAAAGAAGAACCAACAACATGCACATAATATACAAATGATGTGATCCAAATGACACAAGGATGATCCAAGAATTAATATAGTGACACGAAGTGTTATGGCTACCGAAGAAGATAAGGTAGAAGGTAAGAAGCCTGAGGAAAATACATGGGTTAGGAAAGTAGGAGAAAAGAATATTGGGTTCATTTGTAGAAAGAAAAGGAAGCTTTCTTGGAGGCGAAGAAGAGTTTCATGGACATGGGAGCTTCAACATCAAAGACGCAGATGCAACTAGTACCAAAGAAGAACGCTCCTAAAGTAGGTATTGTGACAGAGAACCCTGATGCAACTGTTCTAAAGTCCTTTTTGCAGATGTGTATGAAGTTGTTAAGGGACCAAAAAGAAGTAGAAGGATTGCAAGAATTGATCGACAACTGTGCTAGTGAATAAAAACCACAACTTCAACAACGCTAGTAAATAAGGCCAACAAGAATAAGAAAAGTACTAGCCGAGAAATGCGATCAACTGCACAGGTTGGTGACTTTGAAAGGGATCAAGTAATTCTAGACTTGGGATCAGATGTGAATGTCTTACCAAAGCAGACCTGGGAGCAGATGGGGAAACCAAAGCTGCAATGGTCACCTATTCAGTTGCACATGGCCAATCAACATAAGATTATCCCAAGAGAAATGGCAAAACCAGCTACACGAAGTTTCTACTCTGAGTTGTAATAGAATGACAAAATATCTTCCCTGCATATCAACTAAGGTACATAATTGACCATATTATGATGGGACAGGTGATGTCAATGTATTTCTGGATAAATTTGAAAGGGATGTACCAGAATAAAAACGATTCCAAGCCTTGGATCTGGCTTTGAGGGCTACACCTACGCGCTAGTGGGGTACACATAAGGATAATATTGGAGATTAGCAGGAGTACCAGTTATTGATGAGGCTCAAGTTTGGTCCTACAAACATAAGAATCATAGATAAGCACAATGGCAAAGACGATCCTCACAATCATTTGTTTTGTTGGACTAAGGCATGGGGCAAAGAACTTCGACCAGAATGGGTGCATGTATTTGTTCACACTTTGGATGTGATACCAATGAATTGGTACCTTAAAACGAAGTTGTGCCGTGGTACCATCGATTGGAATGCTATGAAGGAAATTTTTATTTTTACCTTTAGCTTTGAGAGTGGCTTTTACTGTATCGATGAGGCTCTTCAAGAAATTAAAGCAGCGATTTTCCGAACACCTAAGGAGCCAATGACTTGGGTACAGCCCAACTGGAATGCATAGTTGCAGCATGCACTAGAGTGTTATAATATGACCACTGAGGAAGGCTAGGAAGATCTGTAAAGCATTAATATTCCTGATTCAAAAGGATAGTGTGAAGTGGCAGGTCTAGATGCTAAAATTCTTGAGGTAACACAGCCTGTTAAGATGAGGCAGGTCAACACAGGCTTAGAGGCGGAACCCAAGTTCGTGCACATAGGAGAATACTGGGATGAAGATACAGTAGGAGAGGTTGCTAATTTACTGCATGAGTAGCAGGAGTTGTTCCCAATGAATTTTACGGAGTTAAAAGGAATCGTAGGAGACTTGGGCACCATGAAAATCAATTTAAAGTCGGATATGAAGCCTGTCAAACAGTGACTGTATAGGCTCAACCCAAAGTACAAGGCAAAATTAAAGGAGGAACTTGAAAATATGGTCGCATCTAAGATGTTTGAGGAAAAGCATAAAGCGATGCAGGATCACGAGGAGGTAGTTGTGCACAGCCAGCAGATAGAAGAGGCCATCACCAAAGCATGTAGTGAGCTTCCAGAGCTCCAAATCCTAGCCAAGGCAGCTTTAGCATAAAAGATTCAGAAACTAGCAACAATAGTCATAGAATCAAAGGAAGAGGTGGGTAAGGTTCACTTTGAACTACATATGAAAATTACAGAGCTTCAAATGAAGCTGCAGCCTACAATGCCACCATAAGTTCACAAGCAGGGTGAAGTTGCCATTAAAAATGCTAAGGTTTAGATAGAGACTACAGTCAAGAACTGTTGTCAACTTTTTGAAGACACAATGGGAGTGTGGGCCTTGCTACAGGAGGACCCACATGTGTATAATATTGAAGTTGAGATCAAAGACAAGAAGCTAGAGTTCGATGAGTTGAAAGCCACGGTGCAGACCTTAGCACCTGTGCAACAGTTCGCTGGTCTCCATAAAGGAACACTTCTGTAGAGCCAGATAGATGAGTTGAGGAGAAAGGCACATATAATCTCTACATGGACACAACATTAGGCAGATGAGGCTAGCTAGCTTTCACAAGAAGTAGCATGCAAAATGAAAATCATGCAACAAACTCAGAGGACAATCGACCTCGCAACAGAGGGGTCGATGATAGAGAAGCTCGTGGATGAGGTGCAACAAGTTACAAAACAATGCACAACAATGTTCAATCCATTGAAAACTTCTTACAAGGGCCTAAAAACCAATATCGAAGACATACCAACTGAGTGATTCAAGGATGAGTCACATATTTGTGTTGAGGTCATGTTGGGTAGGGGTATCCTAGGTCTAAGTTTTCTCCAAAATATTTAAAGACTCTGCAATTTGAGGAGCAGAGCACGATTAGTGCAACATTCTAAGAGTCAAAGGGGCTTTAGGGCAAGTCAAATCCCCTTCTTTTGTAAAGGGATGGGATTACTTAGAGTATTTTGAGCTTTGCCCATGGTTTGTAGACCATGGTATTGTAAGGTTAGAAGCATATATAAAGGGATGATTTTGCGAGTCTAAGACATGATAGAAATGTATTGAAGAAACACTTTTGAGTTTGTTTTGTAAGGTCTTTTTGCAGTCAGGGGAAGGGGAAGGCTCTTGCAACTGTGTGTGCAGAGACCTTGGTAAGTCTACAACTGAGTGTGGAGGCCCCTGCAGTTGTGTGCGTACGGTCAGAAAGATTGTATTTGAAAGGAATTTACTAATAAAGAAGACTTTTGAGCATAAATCGGTTTATTTTAGTATGCTCACATAGTTTTTGTGTTGTAAACATGTTTATGGTTTGTTTTATATAATTCTTCTACAATTGCATCATGAAGGTCCAAATATTGTTTTACATGTTGAATAATACATGTTAGAATAGGTTCGCATAGTTCTTTAATCTGTTAAAGTAGAAAATGCTTTACGATTGTAAGAATAAGGTTGAGAGTTCGTGAAGGTCAAATTACACCCTAAACTATTAAGAACCTTACAGCCACACTACATACTCCCTCTGGATTCAAAAACCTGGTTCTAGCATACCCCAATATCGCCTCTAGTGAGACTGCGGTCTACGCGAGTAGGTTATTACCGAAAGGAATGGTGATATAGGGTTTTATTGGTTAGCGTAGCTAACTCTGAACCTAGGTCTAAGCCCCTAAAGTGAACAATAGTATTTAAGTAGCAAGATGGATTAGTGATAGTAGATGTAGTCAGATGCCAGAGTGACAGATGCAGAGTCTAGCTGTTGTCAGATACTGGGGAGTGTAGTGCAGAGTTGGAAGTAGTACATATGGCACAGTGCAGAATCAATGGCAACACAGATGCCATAGTGCTAGCGTAAATACTAGCAACAGTCAAAGACTCGGGTTGAAAATGTATCATACTGATCACAGTTGATTCAATATTTATGATGATTTTTAGTTGCAGATGTTGCAATTGCAACAACAATAGATGGATAGAGAGTTATAGTGCAGAGTTGGAAGCAGTGCAGATGGCACAGTGCAAAATCAGTGGCAACGTAGATGCCTCAGTGCTATCGCAAATACTAGCAACAGTCAGAGACTCATGTGACAAATACTAATCACAGCTGATTCAATATTTAGGATTCTTGTTAATTGCAGATGTTGCAATTGCAACAACAGTAGATGGATAGGGACTTATAGTGCAAATGTAGTGTTGGTAGTAGTTCAATAGATTCAACAACAGCACAAATGCAACACATATCAGATTTGTGTAGTGGTTGGTTGGCAGAAGCAGCTAGACATCATCAACGTGATAGGAGATCATGCAGAGACAGGATGTTGCTACAGGGAGGAGAAACACTAGAACACATTCCTCACTAAGAGGGAGTGTTCGTTTTTGTAGCATCAAATGTGTTCTAGCCACCAAATTTTTTAGAGAGCCTAGAACACATGAGATATCCAAAACCCAGAAATCGTTTGTGGAAATTCCACCTATAGATGGCTTAATTAGATTATTAGTAGAGTTGTTAAATATTTCCTAAGTCTAAACTTAGGGAATATGACTAATTAATCAAAATTAATTAATTTATGGCGTGAATGTTCTAGAAAATAACATAGATAAACTTCAAGTTAATCCTAGCCATCGATTAACATCTAATCTTGGCCTTATAATAAGAAGTCGATGGGGCTTGGAGAAATTACTTGAGCAGTTTGATTTCTTGGCAAATCGATTTCCAGAGTAGCAGAAGTCAGTTTCCAGAGAGAGCTAGAAATTGAAGCAGTAAGAGAGGGGTAGGGATTGTGAATCCAGAGGAAAATTTCCAGATCCAGTGAGTGCATTTGCAGAGAGGCAGAGAATCAAGCAACACTGTAGCCTCTAGAGGTAAAGTCAAATTATTCGGGAGAAGCATAATTTCAGTGCCAGAAGATGGGTAGAGGTTCCAGAGGCGAGGAGCAACGTTTTCCTGGACAACATCTAGTCAGATGGCTTGAGGAGAATTTGTTCCAAGCTGAGAGTAGCAACAACTACACTAGGGTGACACATTGACTGTGTAGAGGTAGTTTGGATGACTCAATTTGAGTTGAGGTCAGAGCCTAGATTTTCCTATGGAGTGAGGAATTTATCCTCACTAGATTTTATTACCATTTTTTCTCTATAGTATTGCCATTTTTGGCATCCAGTTGTACTTAGATTATTTCACTGCTGCTTAATAATAAAACCATCAGCTGCTACACCAATTTTCCCAAGTTGGGTTTTTCCAGGGACATTTGTCCAAAAATAATTGTGTAAATTTATGTGTGTGTGCTAGTATTTATTCTAGTGTTTATTTATTCTGCAATTTATTTGTGTAGGTTGCAGTGTGGTTGATTCAATATTTTTTGTAGCACAAAGTAAATAATTTTTTAAAATTAAATTAACAATTAAGAGAATTATTTCTAGTTGCTACAATAGGATTTCGGGTTACGGAATTTTCACATACATTTCCAACCGAAAAAAATTACGATTTTGGTACAACAATCCAATATTTTTAACCTAACAATAATTGTTACATATGTAGCATTCAACAATATTCAAGAATGGGGCAAAGGAATTGCGATTTTTGAAAACATTCTTAAATAACTTCTAATGTTGTTTACTATCTTTGAAAATATTCCTTTAGATCTCATACGCTTTCTTGTTGCTATTACTCAACATATTCTAATCTATTGCATAATATCTACAATATATTTCCTTGTGTCCAAAAATATTTCAGGAAAAGAAATGGCCATATAAAAGCTTTGATACCTAGGAGTATTTTTCCTTTGAGAATGAAATTGTTTGAATCCTTGATGACTCTCTTTCACTTGTTCTCTACCACTGTTCGAATTTTTGTTATGGATTTTCCTTTGTTGTTGTTGATTTATGTTTATGTTACTTTATTTTCCTTCTTGTTGTTGTTTTATTTTTTTCTTAGGTCCTTTGGTTGTGTTAACATAGCTAATTGATTCTTTGTCTTCAAATCTCTTGGTGCTTGATTATTCTTCATAATATAGGCCAATTTGATGAGAGGAGATCTTTGATTATTGATAATTTCATCTGGGATTTTACGACTCTTTTGATATTGGTTTATATAATTATTAGATTTTACTAGATAATTTCTTAATGAAACAATCTCAACTTCTATTTTTTCACAATGACCTTCTCTTTCAATCAACTCACTATTTATCACTTCATTTACTATTTTGGCTTCCTCTTGCTAATCCTTCAGGATAACAATTATTTTTCATAATTCATTAAAAAAATGTTCCTTGTTCTCATATTGCTATGGTGATTTCTTTTGTCTTTGATTTATTTATGTAATCCTATCAATTTCCTCTAGGGAAAATATACATTTTCTTCTTAAATATATCTTCATTAATATCTTCTTCTTTTGAATTCAATGTCTCTTCTATATTCATAACTAGAATCCTTTCTTCATCACTACTAGAAGTGAATCCATTATCTTCTTCAGATGGACAATCATGAGAGCTTTTCTTATCTTTCTCATGGGGTGTTTTCTCAATTCCTTTATTGCTATAATTTTCTAAAATTTCATTTGAACATTTAAGAGAAAAATAACATATTATTTTACAATTACAACATAATAGTAGCTTACTTGTAGATATCTCCTCATTAGCATTTTCTTCACTACCAACTCATACTTTAAATACACATTGTTCTTTTGATTATCAACAACTTTTGCATTCATGACGTGGGGATATTCTTCATGATCTGATTCATTACTTGATCAACCATGGTATTCAATATTCAAAGGTTCCTTTTTATTTAATTTTTCATATATACAGTGTAGCTTATCTAATATTTCTTTTGCAGACTCACAATGTCTCACTTTATTAGAGTCTGAAATTGATAGACCACTCAAGATATGCTTCTTGGATTTTGTATTATGTTTATTCTTATTCCCATCTTCTACTAACCACCATATATCCAAAACAAGATCATTAAGTAAACCTTCATTCTTGACTTCCACATTGAATAACCTAATCCTTTCAAAAATGTCACTCCATTTGGTATAAGCTAATCTTGGTTAGTCATGGTCCATAGAAATATACCTTCTAGTGTTTAAACTATTCTTGAAGGAACCAACTATGATAAAAAAAAAATAGAAACCAGTATAATACTGAGAGTGGGGAGGGGGTGAATAAGTATTATGGCCAATTTTAAAATTTATTATAAATATCCAAAATTTAAATTCATTTAGCAATAAACCATGTAAACAACACATAGAAACACATAGAGATGCCAAATGTACGTGGAAACCCATATAGGGATAAAACCATAAAATTTATGTATGAATATTGTTATAGGCTACAACTTACTATTACATTGTCTTTTCTGGCTCAAACCAGAAGGATACACTCATCCCCTAAATGTATAAGCACACACTTGAAGGAAGAACCAACTCCCTGATCTTTATAGGCTCCAACCTGAAGGAAGCACCAACTCCTTAATCTTTACACACTTCAACTTGAAGGAAGAACCAATTCCCTTATGTGTAGGTACCATTCTACTTGAGGAACCAACCATCGAAACTTTTAGGGGCTAATATTCGTAGGTGGGCTAATTTTCCATGATTTTTCCAAAAAAAGATTCGCCACTTTCCATTTTTTATAAATATGATTCGCCCAAATTTTACAATATAAAATTATTTTACCTAAAAAATCGCCAACATTATTCAGATAGTATATATAAAATTATTGTAAATTCAAATAATTTTACAAATACATCAATAACCATTTTATACTTTGCATACTAGGGATTAGTGAGATTTGCCAATGTTTTTAAACTTCAAGATAATTTTCCATCCTTAAAATTTTCCCTAGAACTAACCTCTTAAATATGTTTGGAGGCACCAACCCCTTAAATCTATTTGTAAGCACCAACCCCTTAAATTTTTGCAAGCACCAACATGCTAGAGGAACCAACCCCCAATAGTTACACCATGGACCTCTATTCCATACCATTTTTAGACTAGATCCATAGGAATTTTATCAATTTAAGCATTATGTACTTCTCTTTACTCACTCAGAACTTGTGTTGATCATTCTTTTCTCACACTCTTTTTTTGTTGCATCATAGAAATCATATATTCATTCGTATATTTTCTGATGTTTTTATCTCAAGTTGACCCTCTATGCTCTCTTGAGGCCCTCTTGTCCTTTTCATCCTTCCATAGGTTCTTCTCTACACTCTACAGGACATCTCGACTCTTTCACCGGTTCCTCTCAATATTATCGACTCTTTCATCAACACTTTTCATATTCATTAAACAATAGCATCTTCAACATGCTCTCATAATACAATATTCTACTTATTCCTCGAATATTGATTTTACCTTCATCTCTAATGCTTCTGTATGTTGGTCGTGGAAACAACCCGTCTTTCTACCTCTAAAGACCCAACTCTTAAATCCCCAACACTTTGTTACTAATCCATTAACCTCATCATAATGTCTCAGATTTTTGTGTCATTCTCTTCTCCTTTTATTGAATTTCCTTTCAATTACCATATGTATCAGTCCATGGTATTTACCCTTGGTAATTCCTCTTTTAACTATATCAAATGTTTTTTCTTTCATAATGAGACCACACAATACTTAAAGTTATCTTGTCATTTGATTCTTAATCAAGACTATGGGTCGATTCCTTATTAAACAAATACATCCTACAAGCAAACTTCCTATCTCGTAGACCCTAAATTGGGAAGTTTAATCAAAATGAACTCTATGCACATGCAGGATCAGAATCAAAATCTAGGCTCAAACCTATTTACAACATATTGTTTCCATCAAGTGCTCACCTCATCCAATGTAATCGGGAGATTTGACTATCATCTCTAGCCACAAGGCACTAAGGCCTTTCACCTATCGTATTTTTGGGTCTTTCTCTATGTGCTTCCATAACTTGATGGTTGATATGAGTCGTTAGATACTCACTAACTAGCTCCTATGACCGAGAGTTGTGACTAGGCACATGAGATATTTGATATTGGGATATTGGCTATGTTCTTGACATAACCCTTGACCATACAATTTATCTTGATGGGTGATAGGTGGGACCAAAACATTCTAATATGATATTCTGATGCCAAGATAGAACATTACTTAATGGGGATATTCCCATTTCTCGGAGTTTTTAATAGACAACAAGAACCAATTATTAGTTTTTGGGTCTCAGGCGTCGAGATCACCTCCTTGTGATATTGTTTGGGCTATTTTGGACAAATAAAAGTGAATAAAGAAACCTCGCCAAACGTGACCCTCATGCAAATACCAAGACCTCAGAGTCTGTGAAGTCATTCCATGATGGACCTATATCTATTTTCCATGTGGCACTTCTGCCACTCATCATTACAATGTCACACTTGCCACCTAATATTGGATGTTGGACTTGTATTTTTACAAAATAAACTAATCCTCAAGTGTTTAGTACCCTAATATCCCAATGTGGGATCTACCCTGTTCATATCACCTACCACTATGCATGCCACATTAATTGTTGCAACGAATTAGGACTTGCCACCTGTACTTATACCACATGTCTCGCCAGATCATCTATCATGTGTCACATATCAAGTATTCACTTTATTGGGCAAATATGTCATTTCCCCCTGCCATGTCATCATGACTATCATCTATTATACCATGTCGTCGCCACATCATTTCCACATTAACTACCTCATCATCTTTTGATCCATGTTACTCTTCCTCTGCCATGTCTTTCTAGTGTCATGATGACATCATTGTGCCACGTGTTATCCTTTGGTTGGTGCCATGCATCACACGAAATCATCCTAGTTGGCCACCCAAAAACATCAAATATGTGTGACATTTTTCACCCTTTTGTATGACCATGTTTCCATTGCCACATCATCTTTCTAAGTCACCTTCCACATTAGTGTTGACTGGAATGCCACCTGGCAGCTCAAAAATTGTGTTAGTGCTTGTTGATTTCCAGTTGCTGCTCATTGTTACTATGTGCATGCTAGTTTAGTTGGGTAGTTTGGTAAGCCATTTGGCATCTATCTGGGCACCTTGAGACCTAAGGATGTGACCGAGAGTCAAGCCTACCATCGCTTACTACTCTACTTTAACTTACAAATTCTTTCCAAAGGTGCACTATATGTTAAACATTGAGAAATAGTTGAAATCCATCGCGGTGCCCCCTCCTATGCCCAACAAATAATGAAATGGGGGGATCCAGGATTTATATGTGACTAAATTTTCCACACCTCTACCAAGTGTGCCACACAAATATGTCGATGTGTTAGATTAGACGATATTAAATGCACTTCATTCCCCCCTACTTTTCCAAATTTTAATGAAAGGAGGGGCGGGGGGTTGATATTTCTCATTTGTGCATGCTGGAACCAAGAATGGTTGGAACCCTACTTGAACTCCCAAATTTCAAACTTATGTTTCTCTTTATGCCTTGGGAGTTAGGTCAAGTTACATATACCATTAAAAATGTCTATGAAATTACTATACAACTAAATGTTTAGTTTCCTCACTGGAGCTAAGGAACTAAATAATAAATAACTTTAAATATATTAACTCCATCCTTGACTTCAAACTAGGCACAACACACATGAACACAATAGCGATAACATACTTACCAAGCTCCTCCTGAGCTTGAAACTAGACTTGACATCAATGTCAACAATTGGTCAAAACAATATATTTCTTCACGGTCATGCATTTAATTTTATGTCATGAAATTGTACCATGTTATCTTGGTAGCCATGATTTGTTATCTCTTATATTGAGCATGGGTATTCCTACCTAAGGGATGATCTGTATGATTGGTTGATGAACGTTGTAGGAATTCACTATATTATTGTGCCTTGAATCATTTTTTGCACCAACATGAGAATTGCAGTATTGTACTGTGTTTTCACCATCAATTTCTCTTCAAACCTGACACATTAGGGGGAAAATGTTATTACATTATTTTCCACCCTAGTTGTCATATTAATAGGCCCACTCACCTACTAGGTTGATGCCTAGTTATTTTTTGGGAACTAAATCGAGTAGCTTCATCACTCCTTGCACATTATCAAGGAATGATGCATTATTTTTTGCTAGTTGATAAGAAGTGATGATCGCCTAATGGTTTTTACTTGTATAGGATTATAAACTTTCACATCGATGAGGAGATCACTTCAAGTAGCCTTGAATTTTTTCATCTAATGGAATGATAATTTTTACTAGAATATAATTATCTAGGACCTAGGGGTATGGATTCATCCTCTTCTCTCTAAAAAACAGTTTATATAATGAAGCCATTCCTAAGAAAGATCATATATGTGAAAAATATATGTAACCAATTGTTCTTGAAATTCTTAGAGAATCTTCTTACTATCATAAGGTTTCCTTACTTGTGAACATAATACAAGGAGTTGTGAAGGGTATCCATACACTCAAGGCATAATTGTATGATGATGCTTCATTTCTCTATATAGATCCTACTCTTTATCCCACAAATACATCTTTTTTATCTCATATATGTTTAGATCTATATCTCTATCTAAAGTTTCTCTTACCTTTGCAACATTTGAAAGTAATGTTTGTGCGTCTTTGTGTGTTATTTGTCAGATATAGGTAGTGGAAGCATATTAATATTTTCAAGGACTGAAGTAACATCCCCTACAACCACAACTATTTAGGATCACACAAATCTTCACAAGAGATTTGCACCCATCCAACAATATTATCTTTCTTGGTTTGTAATATTATCATTGTTCTATCATATATCTTGGTTAGATCTGTGGAGAAGCCCCCTTATTTATAGGAGTTTCCTCATAATAAAAATATAACATACTGACTTACTTCCCTAAATCAAGACCACTCCCATAACACATTCACTTGCATCTATATCCATTTTGAAAGGACTCTATGAGTTAGGAAATGCAAGGATTGGTGCTTAACTAATCTTCCATTTTATCTCATTGAAATATTTCCACTCTTTATTTTCTCAAAAAAAAATACCACTATTGGTTGCTATGGCATGGAGTGGCACAATTATCATTGGAAAGGATGCATGGACTTTAATAGGTATTGGGATGCCCCAGGAAGCTCCTAGTTTCAATAACATTAGTAGGAACTATCCACTTGAGGATCACCTTCATCTTTGTAGATATATCTTAAGTTCCCTTCCACAAATCACATACCACAAATACACTAATTATCACTAAGAAAACTCACATTTCTTTATGTGGCCATTATCTTTTTGCTGCAAACAAGTTTACAGATCCATTGCATTCATAATTATTTGTAATCAACGTTTCAAACCAAAAAATATGGTTCGATAAATAAATATTTTATCCAATACACTATTGAAAATGAATATAAATAGGGATGTTATACATAATTTATTAATTTCACTAATTTCATTAATTTCCCTTGTCTTGAAGGAGGTGTTCTAGGTGTCTTGTTCTTTAACATGTACCTAACAGTATCCTGATTTGAGATCCAAGTTGGTGAAGTACTTGGAATGTTACAATTGATCTAAAAAATCATTGATCCAAGGCAAATTTTATTGATTCTAGAGAGTGACCTTGTTCAAATATCTACTATCAATATACATTTTCCAAGCCTCACCCTTCTTGGGTACTATGATGATAGTTGATTGACAAGATGAGGTTCTTTGTTGAATTAATCCCAACTCTAGCAGCTACTACAAGTACTTCTCCTACTTCTAGGATATATTATCTATGCAACCCAATATTTAGTAATGGGGAGTTAGGAAACAATGATATATAACTATCCATTTACATCTTAGAAGATAGACCTTTAGGCTCCTAGAACACTCTTTGTATTCCTACAAAAAATATTCCAATTGATTTTTCAATCTTTGGTACATCTCTCTAGGGATGTATTTAGTCTTACAAATTACTCCCCTGGTTGATTGTCTCTTAAGAAAAGAAATACATACTTCTTACTATAACTAATTAAAAGTTCGGTTTGGTTGGCACATACAAGAGAGATCATCAATTTACTTTTTGGTGTGTTGATAATGTAATACTCACCTTCCTCGATAAGGTTGGAATTTTTTTCACTCCATATCATGATTGCATACACCATATACATGTAGGCACTTCCAAACATTACACCACACATGTCAAGGGAAACTATATCTAACTCCACTTCATCAATAAACTCTACACCTATAGAAAACATTATCTTAGATTATTCAATTAATTTGATATATACATCCTTATTCACCCATTCCAATGGATATGAGTTTAGATGATGAAGGATATCAAACCAAAGCATGTTAGCCAAATAAAATTCTATAAGGTTGGCTTGTGAATCATAATAGAATAGAGCATATACCTTTGTAATTTTGACCTAGAACTTAACATGGAATATTTTTTTCCTTCTCCTTCTCTTCCCTATGATGAAGGATACTTAGATTCATCTCCTTATACACTAAAGTGCATAAAATCTTCTCATCCACATCCTAGTTTCTCTATACCTGGTTCCACGTCTTATAAATTATTCTTCTTAGCATCCTTCATATGGTTCTTTGGGTTTAAATTTGAATGTATCTTCCAACACTTATATTTAGCATGGACATCTATATTCCAATTGTTGTAGTGGTTGTTTGGATCATTGAATTTATGTTTAGTATTTTTCAAGTTCTTGTCATTTTGTTTCCACTTTTTCTTCCCCTCCTTGGAAGCATCTTAGTCATATTTCTTTTTAGAACCACTTCGTTGTGTTGTATTATTGTCTATGTTCTCTAGGTACTATGATTGTACATATGCCTCATTAATGGTCTTAGGTTTGAAGCACATCACTTGATTTTGAAAATGACTATGCAAACACCCCAAATACTTGATAAGTACATCTCAATTCTTTGGGAAGATACCCAAAATTATTCCAATTTTCCCAAACTCAATGGTGTAATCTTATACACTTTTCCTTTGCCTGGGCATTAAGTAATACTGATAGGTCCACCATTCCTTTACACACCCAATAGAGTAAAATTGGGACTTGATTATGGTTTTAGAGTCCTCCCACTTAGTTGTTGGTGGATCACCCACTAGCCTAAATGTCTCCATGTGGATTTCCAACTAGGTCAGTGCATGGCCATATAGTCTTAGTGGGGAAAACGAAATTTTCTACTCTTTATCAATGTTAGGATATTAAGAAACTTAGGATTTAGTTGAGTTAAACTTGTTATAATGTGTATATTAGATAAAATTGTTTTTCTTAGTGTGTTTATTTAGTATGTATTAATTGCATTATAATTCGACAGTCACGATATGTTCTAGACAAAGAGTGATTTGACGACTAATTTATCCTCGATACAAATGATTGTTGCTTCATGGATTAGTACCTAATTGATCTATGATCTCTCTTTAAATAACATGGAGGGTTAGGGTTGAATATTGATTATGAGAACTATCATGTAATTTGTTTTCTTTTCTATGAATAAAATTTTCTCAAGTGGCTACATTGACTGGGGTCATGGACTATTTCTCTCTTAGAGGGTTTTAAACGTGTAAAAACATTGGTGTTGCGATATTCTACCTATTTGTGTGAGTTCCTTTTGAAGGTGTGTCCTATATGGAATACACTATTTTCTCAAACATAGTATGAAATCCCATTTGAAAAATTGCTTCAGTTGGTGATTAAGTACTTAATTTTGTGGTACCACATTTTGAAGATCTACTATTACTTTACTATATTGGCTTGAATTGAATATTCCATTGTGTCTGAAACATTATTTTCAAGTAAGAACACATTTTTCATCATCTAATAGGTTTCTACTTTCCCAAGATACAATATTTTTCATCAAATCCAAAGGTGGATAGTGCAAATATACACCTTTTTTAAACATAGTTCATATTTAAGTTTTTTTTTTTATATTCCCAGTTATCTATTCTTTCCATTCTATTATAATATTTTCTTTGTGATCTATGTTATCTTGGCAAATAAGAAATTTAGTAGAAAATGTTTTCTCGACTACATATGCTCTTTGTTAGGCACTTTATACTTTTTTGGAAAATCATAAAAATGAGAAACACTCTGTGCAATTCCCTAGGAAAGCTAATCAAAATCTAACCCCATTGTTGTTGATTTTTTTTTTCAAATTGTTTTTTTTTTTAATTTGATAAGTCACATTTTTCCTAGTGACAACAACAACAACAACTATCATTGCTATTGTTATGTATTTTGCACTAGCTCACTTGATTCAATCTTACTTTATTTAGTAAGAGGTCTATAGTTAAAATCTCTCTTTTCAAGTTACTTTTTGAAAAAGTTAATGCAAACTTAAGTTATTTCGTAACTTTATTGTAAAGTGTACTTCACTTGTAATATAAAATTTAATAAGTATAAAATATCTTAAATATTTTTTAAATTATCTTTTTACATGCAAGTCTCATTTATAAAGTAACTTCATTGTAAAAGTGACTCTCACTTGTTTTATAAAAATGGGTCACTTCATAAAGTAATTTATTTGTAAAAGTGAACTTATAAGCAAGGATAGCAAGGGAAAATAGTTTTTATTTTGTATCAACATCCATCACCATGGGTGTTAATTTCCACCTGCCACGTGGCTCTTTATTACCATTAATTCCTTTTTTTGTAATGACATAAGTTTTGATGGCCCTCAGTATTGGAGCAATAATACTACAACTCCAAATGTGTATACTTTAATTCTAGACCCATGGTTCCTATAAACTTAAGAGGGGTTAGCACTATGTGTGCCATATGAACTTATCCTCTTCCTTTGATAACTTTTATATGGGTGAAAACACTAAGATAATGATGCAGGAGCATTTGACTCAGAAAAATACTTTGTATTTTATTTAAACTAGGGGTCTCATGTTTTTGAGAAAATATTAATTTTAGTGAGATTTTTGAGTGATTAAATTATATTTTTAATTAATTATTGTGAGGATTTGTAATGTTTCCAAATAATTGGAAAACATGAGAGAAATTAGCCTTTAGATATTTAAGAATTAACTATGAGCCTAATATAGATTTAGTTTCAATATTTTAGGGATAAAAATCTAGATTATAGGGGTGTT
The DNA here is from genome assembly GCA_031772625.1 of Pinus tabuliformis. Lineage (NCBI taxonomy): Eukaryota > Viridiplantae > Streptophyta > Pinopsida > Pinales > Pinaceae > Pinus > Pinus tabuliformis. The sequence continues at coordinate 1,217,623,733 of CM062816.1, forward strand.
GAGATATTTGAGGATTTTGTTAAGAGATTAAAGGGATTTGAACCTAAATTGGTTCAGTTCAATTTGTATAAATTAATGAGCCTCAAAGGTAAATTAGAGTAGGTAGAATAGAATAGAGAGGAGAGGTGAGGCTTGGACAGCCAAAGTTTGTAAGCCTCTAGGCATTTGTAAAGGGCCATCGATTTGAAAATATGGTCATCAACTAAGAGGTTTTTGAAATTGTTACATTTGGTTTTATTGATGAAGAATTTTGGTTTTAGAATTCTTGTGTGGATTGTATATTGTGTGATTGATAAATTAGTCTTGAGTTTGATTGGATCGATGCCATTCAATTTGTTGAGACTATATACATAGCTGAAAGTGAGTTTGCACAAACACCAAGTTCAACAGTGAAGCGATGGATGAATCGATGATTTAAACCTCTGTTGCCGGAGTAATTGATTTATTGTTGAATGTCAATGCCCAATGCAAATTTGAGTCTACATTCTCTATGTAGGGATGGTTTCTTGAATTCTATTTGCTATTGTATAATCTTGGAATAGAATGAAAATATACAGTGTTGATTGTATAAGATATCGGTTCTGTGTAATTATCGCATCGGAGCGGGAGAGATTGCCATATCACACCATATCGCAATATAAACGGATGCGAAGTGTTATAAATCAGTTTTGAAATTGGATCGGGTCCATAATTATCGCATTGGCATTGTGGAATCTGCGATAATTGAGTGACATTTCATTCCGGCGAGATGCGATCTCCAATGGTTATCGCATCGGCGTTATGGTAAGGAATCAACACTTGTAGAGTTTTCCAAGAGCGATTCAAAACCGCCGATTTTTAATACATCGGTGCAGATTAAACATGGGAGAATTGCGATATATGTATGGATCAAACTGTTATGAAAGAGTTTTAACGCTATTTGAATGGTGTAAATGGTCATGTCAGAGCTCGTTTTAAGTGCTGTCTATTTTGAGCAGATCAAACAGTGAACCGATTGATGTAGCTGGTGGTCGATATCAACGTGGAGGAGTGTTGTTGGGAAAAGTATCCAATTCGGAATGCCCCTATCCCACTCTAAGAGGTGATAGTGCCTTAGCAACAAACAAGGACACTTATTTGAGTATTCTTCTTTATGAAATGTAAATGAGGAAGAAGGATCTAACTAACCGGTGTCTTCCGCTAGTTTTTCGATCCAAATCACTCCTCTCTTCGGTAGCTCCCAGCTTCTTGCTCCTTCAGCGGCCCAGCTTCACCGAATTCCTGCAAGATCACAAGAGAGAGAAACTACACAAAGATACAGATATACATTCATAAAAAGCTCAAGATCAGATTAAGCTAAACATGTAAGCATAACAAAACATCATTTGTATACAGCATGTAGGAGAAACTCAAATAGTTTATTGATGAAATAAGAAAGTCCAAGAGGAGATACAACCAAGTGAAATCCGATCCAACATCTACCTCCCAGCAAAGGAATCCCTTCCTCTCCTCCAACAAAGCATAAATCACCCAATGTGCTAATCTCAATCTCAAACCAACAACAATTCTCTGCAAAGTACAAAATTCCAGCCCCCTGAACCTCTGGGTGAGAGATCTATATATAGATGTAAGCAGAGAGGATGAGTCAGCTTATGTTTTGACTTGTGGCTTCTCTATGTCATTTCTTGCTTCCACTTGGAGGTTGAGAACCTCTTACTCATCACTAGTCGAATTCATTGAGGCAAGTGTCATTGGAGAAGATTCTGGAAGCTTCCAGGGTCTTTCCACCTCGTTGAATGAGCTTGCCATTTGTCATTTCCCGCTCAGCGCACCCTGGTAGTGCTTCCACCTGCGTTGCAGTGCACCTAGCCAGTGTAAACTCTGCATTTCAACGCAGGCAGCTAGTGGAGCCTCTAAATTGATCCTGAATTGACTGTTTCTGAGTGGTTTTTGGTGGAGAAATTCTGGGAGAAGCTGTCATTGGTTGACCTTGTTCCTTTAGGAGTTGTAACAACATCTTTAGGGACTTTGGATCCCTTGAATTATGGACATTTCATGCTTATAGCTGTAAGGCACAAAAATTTCTATAACAGTTGCCTCCTAAAGTATGAGGCCGTTTATCGGGTGAAATGCTTTATTAGGAGGATCCGAAGTTCATTCAATGCTGGGAGGAGACCTGTAATAAGATACAATACAATACATTATTTTTCATACTGTTTTCATGATCTAGCTGAGGCGGGCATTCCCATGCTCAGCTTTATAAATTCATTTTTATGTACATAGGACAGACAATTGTCTGATGATAGACTGATGATCTTGCTGAAATCATCATCCTTTGGTAGGATGATTGTCTGTGCTGCAATGTTGTACATGTCAATGTCTTTATTTTTTTTTTCTAAATATATATCGCAGCCCAGATGGATGAAACTAGATCCGGGGTCTTCAAACTCATTCAATCTTCACTCTAAGTACAAGTCGATCCATGTGAGAAATGTTCTGAAGTCGAACATGGAAAGACATCGCTTGATTACCGGTCAATGATGTAAACCGTTAACAAGCGCGAGAGGAATCACCGATAATGATAATGACCATCAAGGTACTGTAGTACAATTCACGTGGTGTGAATAAAGGACTTGCCGTCGAACACCACGCAAAATCTTTCGGTCGAAGGTCATTGATGTATACCTGTCGCCGAAAGTGAGAAACTTGCCATTGAGGCATGCAAGCTTCAAAGTACTGAAGGGGTTGTTCCTAGATCAACTTCTTGGATAATGAGCTGATGTCAACAAGAAGCGATCCGTCAAAGGAGGGCCTTAATGTATCCCACATCAGTGACATGGAACGGAGAAAATGATTTTGATGGAGGTGAAAACGATCTGATGATATATGGTTCAGGGTGGCGGTCATGAAAAGAATGAAGGACAATGTATGGTAGTGGAAGGGACATGGTTGACTTCTCTGGATGACTTCTCTTGAACATATCGGCGACACTTATGTGATGGATTGGTAGCATTTACCCCAAAGGTGGATGGTATGACGAGACCATGGCGATGTGACCGGTGAATGAAACAACCCAACCCGACTCAGGCACGAAGTGGAAGTGTCATGTTCAAGAGCGACTTGCTACCAATAAAGTTCTTTGAGTTTCTTCCCAATTTTTCTGCAGTCATTGCTAACCAGTACCTCTTTATTTTTGTCAAGTTTGAGGAGGATAACATGTGCTTGTTCTATAATTTGCCCTTCAGGCAAACCCATCGCTATGTTTTAACGAGCCTAGCGATAGTGAAACTCGTTCTCGTCTAAAGGCAAGTTTGTCGCTATTTAATGTTTTTAACGAGTCTAACGACAAAGATAACTCGGTCCTTTTCATTTTTAGAGAGTCTGAAAAGGTACGTAAATTCAACTCCGAAAGTCCTTTTTCGTCATCTAATCCCTTAAGTCCGAAAAAGTATAAAACAATACAGAAGGGATGAATCTTGGATAGTTTTTACGAGCCGAACAAAACAAGCGCTCGATCTTTTTGTGCAATAATCCCTCAGGTCCAAAAAGATTAAAATCTAGAGGAGGGATAGAACTTCCGGTCGCTTTAACGAGCTGGAAGGCCAAAACTCAGCAATCTTTTCATATTTTACGAGTCAGATGAAAAGAGCTTAAAGAAGACTAGTCTTTTGAGGAACGAGTGATAAAACGGGTTAGCAGCTGATTCCAGGTAAGGGTTGGAATTTTCCAATCACGGCAGTGTCACAAGGATGGCTAGTGAAATCACTCTTCGCAGTTGTTCCTCAAAATGGGTAAACAATCATATGGAGGTGAACGATCGGCCAATGGAAAAGTGGAGGTGACGGTGCAAACACGACCAAGGCTTTAATGGCTGATAATGTTACATTCACGGTGGTTATTTACCAGAGGATAGTTCATTTTTTAACGAGCTTAAACGCGGAAAAACACTACTCGGTCTTATGTTTATTTTTTAACGAGCATGAATTATGTGCTAAAACTGCTCAATCTTATGTTTATTTTTTAACGAGCATGAACTATGTGCTAAAACTGCTTGATAATTCATGGTCTAGTTTAGATTTTTTACCATATATAGCTTTGCCTTTTCAAAGATAGTACTGTACCCTCAATTGCTGCATCAAACTAGTTAGAAATGAATAACATTTGCTTGAAAATGAGATTAAAACACTAATATTTCACTTTGAACTACGTAAAAAGCTATTAAAAAGTGTTTTTACCTCTCATTTTACCATTTCATTTGAACTTGGTTTGTTGGAGCTTTGGAAGTGCCTCTTCCCCCTTGATTTTCACCAGCTGATTTCGGGAGATTCTGTGGACGATTCTCGGCGCCGTCTGGACCAGGTAGGAGCTAAACCTGAGCTCTTTCATTTCATGGTTTCCTTTCTGCATTCTGTGCTTGTTTTCCTGTTTTTCTGAGCCCCTGGGGTTTGATGGGGTCGCTCTGCCATCAGCGCACCTTGGGCACTCGAAACCTGCGTTGAATGTCAAGCAGTATGAAGGCAGTTTGACCTTCAACTCAGGTGGAACACTGTGCAGGTGCGTTGGGCGCAGAAAAGGATTTTGTTGCATAGTTTTTGATGAAAATTTTTGCTTGTTTCTCATCAAAACCAGGATCTAACTCATCTCATGTTTGTTTTTCAGAGATATTGGAGCAAAATGACCCCTACATGGTGAGAACGAGAACATGAAGAAGAGGACATGATTTCCCTACATGATCCTGTCACGGTGAACGCGCTGCGGAACTGTGGCCTGCTGAAGTTCTTCCGCATCTCTAGCATGAGACAACAGATTACCCTACTGCAGTATTTGCTTGATGCTTGGGATCCTATCAACCAAGTATTCCAGATTAGGGGCAAATCTATCCCCTTGACCGCAGTAGACATTTACTTCTTGACTGGCTTGTCGAGGCGGGGTGCCCCTATCTCTTTGTCAGGTTCGGCCCGAGGGCGAGCAGTGGAGCGCTATTGGTAAAATCTTCGACCATATCACTGTTTACTATTTTTATTCATAATGTCCTTGTGCTTTATTCTATCAAGACTTTTAATCAAACTCATGTGTGCGTGCAGATGTTGGTCCTGTTCGTCTAGCAGTTCGCCCGAGAGCGCCAACCGCTGCCCCAGCAGGAGAGGCTGCCGGGAGGGTTATTCTTCGTGACCTTGATGTGGCCGAAACTCTCACAGCTGTGCAGGAGCAGGTTGAGAGCCTTACTCTCAGCATTCCAGACGTGAGGATCGACGAGTTACCTTTATAGTTGCAGCGGCATACTACTGGTGTGCCTAGACGATGGACTCATCTCTTACGCATGATCGCACAGGCCGTGACGTGCTATCATGAGCATCACTAGACTAGGGTGCCCCCTAGCATTTTTGAGTTTTTGGGTCATATGACCGATTTTGTCTTGGTTACAGAACATTATATGTAAACCATAAACAGCTTATATATATATATATATATATTGATTTTCGGGGTTTTATTCTGGTTGAGTTATGTGATCCACATGTACAACATTGATGATGTATTTCTTTTTATAGATGTCGCAAATGTCTATCTAACACATAGTTCACTAATGAGTCGATTAATGTGTTTAAGTTTCTGGAAATATGTTGGTATTGAATTAAATCAAAGTGTCTTTCCAAAATCTTAACCCTTAGGAACATGCGATAAATAGCTGGGTTGCGGACGGAATATATACCATTGAGTTGTAGTATTACGAGTTGTGAGTCTAGCCTGACGATTAGTCGGCGTATACCATGGGTGATGGCATCAGAGAGCAGTTCTATCAACGCGCTATACTCAGCGATGTTATTCGTTGATTGCCCAATACATACACCTCTGAAACTTACTAACTCGCCGCTTAGATCAAAAATGGCCCAGGCTGCGAAGGACAGGTTCCGCGAACTACGACTCGCTCCGTTGGCATATCCAACACATGTCTCCAAAAGGTTTGACATCTGCAATAAATGTAAAAAGGTGGATTACTCGACCAAAACAAACACTTCAGCAAAAACAAAATACAACAAAAGCATACCGGTTACTATTTAAGCATAGTAACGCTTGAGGTACAACCCATTACGGGGTTGCGCCAATGGAATTCCGTCATAATCCATTAACTCGTAGGCTCCTTTCGCTAATACTCGTTTAACAATATAGGGGCCCATCCATAAAGAATTAAATTTACCTGCTCCCAATTTATCGGATTCTTGGTCGTAAAGCAAGACCAAGTCACCTTCTGAGAAGACACGGGGTTTGACATTTTTGTCAAACTGCGCCTTGACTCGTTTCTTATGGGCTTCGTTAGCCAAAGCGGCATCACGACGGGTTTCATCCAATTGGATTAATTCCAAGAAACGGTCCTCTTCTTCTAAAGTTCCGGGGAGGAGATCAATTGCGAGTTTAAGAGACGAGATTTCACACTGGACTGGTAAGACTGCTTCCAGGCCATATACCAGTTGGAAAGGCGTGAACCCGGTCACATTCCTTACCAATGTTCGGTAAGCCCACAAGGCTGAGTACAGGATTAGGTGCCACCTTCTTTTGTGAACTCCGATCATCCTTTGCAACATACGCTTCAGGACTTTGTTGATCGCTTCAACTTGTCCGTTGGCTTGCGGATAATACGGGGTAGAGCTGTCGTGAGATAGCCCTAGCTTGGCAGCTAATTCTACCATTATGTGATTGCGAAAATGCGATCCATGATCCGTAAATATAGCCTGTGGTACGCCGAATCTGGCGACTACATGATTGAAAAAGAAAAGGGCAGTTGTTTCACCAGTGTTATCTAATGTAGGCATCACCTCGGCCCATTTGGTAAAATAGTCAACGGCGACTATAATATACCCATGCCCCCCGGTCGAGGTGGGGTTACATGTCATGAAATCGATGCCCCATTTGGCGAAAGGTCCAACAGCAACTATTGGCTACAAAGGTGCGAGTGGTCTTCTGGTTTTGCTATCAAAAATTTGACAAGCATGGCAACTTCTGACTGCGGTTATGCAATCTTTGAACATGGTTGGCCAGAAGTATCCTGCTCGTAAGATTTTTTGTGTTGTAGCATATCCAGATTGATGCCCCCCACACGCTCCTGAATGGCACTCATTCAGGGCTTTCTCGGCTTCCTCATGGGTGAGGCACCTTCTCAGAACTGTATCGATACCACGACGGTAAAGCGTATCACCGACGATCATGTAGTCTTTTGCTTGGTATCGTATACGTTTCTGTTCTGAGTGAGAGGTGTTAGGCCTGAACTTTTGGGTTTGGAGATAAATTATTATATCTCCATACCACTCATTGCTTGTAGATATCAGAAACAAATTCTCGTCCACGATTGATTCTTCGGATGTTTCATCATTGGACGACGATGGGAGATCGCACAATAATTCTGCGAAAACTAGAGCTTTCTTTGATTTGGATTTTACAAATTCCAGATCAAACCCTTGAAGGATTGCTATCCATTTTGAATATTTTCCCCCCAGCAACTGTCGCGACAATATATAAGTCATGGGGTTGCAATCAAACAAAATGGTAGTTTTCCGAAAGAGGACATAGTGTTGAAACCTTTGTATTGCTTGAACAGCTGCAAGCGCTAGTTTTTCAACATAAGAATATTTACTTTCTGTATCATTTAAGTTTCTACTTAAATAATATATAGGGTGTTCGATTCCATCAACTTCTTGAACTAAAACCATTGCGATGGGCGTATCTGCTGCAGCCAGGTACAGGTTAAAGTCTTTTTGAAAATCGGGTGCATACATTAATGATGCTTTTATTAAGGAATCCTTTAAAGCATCAAAGGAAGCTTGTGCAACCTGATCCCATATGAAGGGTACCTCCTTTTTCAAAAGACGCGTATAACCTTTAGCAAGTTCGGCGTAATTTGGAATGAACCTCCTCAGAAAGTTTGCTTTCCCTTGGAGTTTCTGAATCTGAAGCAAATTTGAAGGTGGAGGCAAATTGATGATTGCCTGGACCTTGCAAGGGTTGAGACGAATCCCATCCTTTGAGACTACAAAGCCAAGTAAACGACCAGAACTGACGCAAAATACACATTTGTGCGGATTGAATCGTATCTTGTAGTGTCGGCAACGTAGAAATATCGCTCTTAAATGCTGCGGATGATCAGTCCGCTTTCGCGAATGAGCCGGAAGGTCGTCGAGGTCACAAGTAGATATTTATTTGATTATACCCAGAAAATCCATCCATGAATGAAAATATTTCACATCCGGCGCATTCATCAATTATCTAGTCGATGAAGGGTGTAGGGTAGTTGTCTTTTGGACAAGCTTGGTTTACATCCCTATAATCGACACACACTCTAATTTTCCCTTGTTTCTTCATGACAGGGACAATATTCGATACCCAATCGGTTAGAGGAACCGGGTAGATGAAACCAACATGGAGAAGTTTTTCAACTTCTACCTTAATAGCAGCGGCTTTCTTGGGGTGCACCTGCCTAAGCCGTTGTCGTACCGGTTTGACATCTGGATACATCTTAATTTCGTGTTCAACTATACTCGAGTCAATGCCGGGCATTTCATCATATGACCAAGCAAAGACATCTCTAAACTCGCGAAAAAGAGCGTTATATATTTCCAGTTCTGAAGGAGAACAACCTTTGCCGACATAAATATTCTCTACAACATTTGTTTTAGTCGAGATATTTATGGCTATAGTCTCTTCAATATTGGATAAGTTTCGCTCGGAATCCACCATATTTACAGTATTTGATAGGAATTCAAAAACTGTAGGGTGATAAAGGTCATCTTGAGTATCTTCTTCATAATCAGGAAGAAGGGAACGATGGTGGTGATCATTCCATGGGGCCCCTTCAATCAACATTGATTGTAGGATTCCTTCGTCGGTTCCATGCACTCGCGACCAAGGATCTAACGGGGTACCATATTCTCTAGACCTATCTACGCAAACGCTTGATGAGCGTTGATTTGAGTTCGCCTCCCATGCCAGAAACATTGATTGCTACAATATTTCTATTGGGCTTGGGGGCAAAACCATTGCATGATCCATGTTGATATCGTCTTCTGAGATCTTCGTAGAAGATATCATATTGCAGGTACCTATCGACGGTACTTCTGCCAAGTCGATTGGAGGTGGAAGAGCGAAAGTTCCCATTAGTATAGGATCTTTTAGTAGGCCTACTCCGATATTCTGAAGTGAATGGGGGCTTCCATAGATCATGGGAATGCTTCCTGTAACTTGTGAACCATTAGGGAGGAAGTTTTGTTGGTCGACGATCGTAATTCCCCCTTGAAAGGGGAATGCAATCTTTCTAAAATAGGTCAACACAACAGCTGCCATGGCATAGATCCACGGTCTTCCTAGTAGGATGTTGTAATCAAGATTCCCATCGATGACTTCAACATCTATTTCTACTGTTTTTCCCCCTAGTTCAACCTTCAAGTTATTTAGGATACCATATGGGGTATATGTCCTTCCGTCGAATGCTTTTAATGTTGTCGAGGATTGCGACAAGGTCGGAGATCCTAAAGTTTTCCAGCAACTCATCGACATAATACATGTAGATGCCCCCTCGTCAATAATTGTTCGATGAACAATTTTGTTGAGGGCTTTCACTTGGATAAGGAAAGCTAGTTGAGCTGGTAACTGAGGATCGTATCCTTTGTGGTCAAAGGATACAAGATTGGAATCCTTAGGATCAACCCCACCAATGGCTGATAACAAAGCCTGCCTTTGGGATGGGCAATTTTGTAGTACTTCAAGAGTCGACATAGCGGATGGCGATTGGGCCAAATCTTCCACTATGTTATAATGCTGCACTACTCTGGCGCGAGGATTAAATGTCGACTTGTGTACTACTCCCTTTGGCGGTTTTATTGTTAATTCAAGAATGATGGGTGGAACAACTTCTGTCGAAGTTGTTGTCGAATTGCTTGGTTGATCTTTTTCCTTGCCATTCGACAGCTGCGGATTCCCGTAATCTTTGTTCCTTGTCGAAATCAAAGCATCATTTTGATGCTTCGAAATCGACAACATTAGCACTTGCGACGGGGAAGCATTTCCACTATCAACCAGATTTTGTCCTGGATTTGGAAACGGATCAGTTAACACAGCTGAGGTTTGTGAACTCTTGAAGAACCTTTTAAGCTCAGCTTTGTATGGACAATCTCCTATCCGATGATCCTCATCACATATTTGACATCCCGTTGAGGGTGGTTTCCTACTTCCAGGAGGGTTTGAAGAAGTTTTTTCAGGAGATGACTCACCCTGTTTCTTCTTCTTCCCTTTGCTTTGCTTTTTCTTGCTTCCTGGTTGTTTGGTTTCTTTTCCCTTATCTGCTGATACGACATTTACTTCCGAAGCAAGAATTTCATCTTTTGAATTTTGATCTGAAATCTTACGGGTCTTCTTGGAGTTGGCCTTTGTCGATTTCGTGTTTGTCGTGCCAATCACACCATCACTGGCATGAGAGTCATTGTTTGATTTAGGAGGAGGAGGAATTGAGAATTCCGGTCTAGGGGCGTCAGGTATTTTATCGTAGAGCGTGCCAGACTGAGTATAGACTAAGTCTAGATATTGTGCACGAGCGATAACTTGCTCTTCCGTTACGACTCCCCCCTTTGCCACATCTTCCGTTATAGCAGGAAGTAACGGCTTGATAAACCATTCAGCTAATAGCTGATCGGGAACGTACGTTTTTACCATCCTACGGCGACGTCGCCACTCATGTATATGATCAGATATGTGAGTGGCCGTTGTCTGTTTGAAGTTGGTTAAGATTTCCGTTCCCGTTTCATACCTTATCGGTAATTGAAAATGGGTTAAGAAAGTCGTGGCTAAGGTGCTGAAATTGTCGAACGAAGCTCTAGGTAATTCAATATACCATTTTGCCGCTAGACCCGTTAACGTCCTCTGAAAAAGGCGAAGCCTTATCGAATCATCGTTTAGGGTGTTTGATGAACACCATAGATGAAATGTCATCACGTGATTCGATGGGTCCTCACCTGGATTTCCATTAAATTTAGGAATATCTGAAGGAAGTTTGTGAGGAATCGCTGGCCACCAAGGGGCGTAAGAAATTGGATCGTTTGTTAACCGGTGTAAATCGGGTAACTCTAAAGTTGCCACGAATGGTAACTGTTGATTCAAGTTAGGTGAAGCATACCCAGGATACGATGGAATTGCCTGAGCAGTTGGCCTTTGCATACCAGCATAATGTAATTGATGCTGGTATGACTGATACGGTTGGTGGACATGACCACTGTAAAGTGGTTGATTTTGACCGTTTTGAATGTACGGTTGTCCACTATTCGCAAAGATCTGCTGCTCAGAACCTTGGTATACTTGTTGGAATTGTGGTTGTTGATATTGCACCAGCCACGGTTGCGAAGCCATGTTCTGTTGCGCTATACTAACCGTTGGACCAAGGTGTGGGGTAATTGTACCCGTTTGGACCTATGTCGCCCCACCAATCAGCGATTGTGGTTGAGTCATAGGGTCAAGGGGCTGTTGCATTACAACCTGAGAAATCTGAGGTTGACATACAACAGGCAACGTTTGAACTTGCGACACGGTCACAATAGCTGGTGTAGTCGAGATGTTCGACATAGGTACACATTGTTGCATAGAATACACAACCCTTGGTTGTTGGGGTAGTATAGGCACCCAACCACTTGATGTAACTCCAGTATAACCTGAATACTATTGTGAACTCCCGTATGGACCCGGAGGGGGTAATGAAAGGGCATACTGCCCCCCATATGGTGGCAATCCGGAACTCAAGGGGATTGTCTACCCTTGGGGGCTGGATTGCCCAAATTGACCTCCAAATGGATCAATTTGGTGATTATCAACATAAGAGTTGCCAGATATTATTCCAGAGGAACAAACAGGAACGGACCACACTGTCGAAATAGTCCCTGGATGGACTCCTTCTAGCGGTTGTGAGTTAGTCGGGACAGATGGTATGCCGGCAAACATTGTCGGAGTGATGGCAGGGATTTCTGATGTCGCTGTGTCATTCAACACAGTCCTAGATGTTGATGGTTGTTCAGACATTTTGAGTCTATCCAAAAGATTACCTAGCAATTCTACAGGAACTTCCACTGGTGGTAGACTAGCTTCTGATGTCGAAGGAAATAGAGTGACCCCGACTCCAAAATGTGTTGGAGTACTTGCTTGCGGATCTTCTACAATTTCCTCTATCGCAATCAAACCAGGTGGAAGGGGAAGACCGTCAGGTCCGTAAAATATTTCTGGTGCCGAAGAAGGGGTTGAATCAACAGCGACAGATGTTTGAGGAACAAGACTCTCTGAACCGGTTACAGATGGAACTGGTTCAGTAACACAAGTGTTTGCTCTCAGACTAGGATCAGTATCACTGTCCCTCTGTGGCTGTTGAACTTCTTCTGTAGAGGCAGGGTTTCTAGAAATTTTTGGAGTAACCGGAATCTCAGATGTTGTTGGAACACTTGTTCTAACTTTGATAGGAGATTTCGAACCGGTTAAATGAGTTCGCTTTGTCCATACTGTTTTCGATTCCAGAGACAAAGACGGTTGACTCGTAAGCCTCCGCGAACGACGGGGTTTCAATTGACTTTCTTCCACAATTGCGGATTACTCGATCAACCAAAATACAAAAATGGGAAAGTGTGTTTCCGAATTAAATGAATTTTTAGATGCTTTAGACACAACTTGCTTTTTCAATTTTAAAGAGTCGAGAAAAATCTAAAGATGACTCTAGTCTCCTTCGATGTTTTAACGAGCCCAAAGTGACAAATGCTCGGATGGACTTTTTCTGTTATAGAGTCTGAAAAAGGCCAAAAGGAACTTCTCTGGAGTTCTAGGTAGAGGGTGTGCCAAACTTTTCGCAAAACCGCAGAATACTTTTTAAGGTACGGGCGGTCAATCTTCCCGAATGCTGTGTTCAGTGCATTGCGATCAGTAGGGCGGCCGACACGGCTTCCTAAGGATAAAGGTTTTATGCCTATAGGGGTCTCCCAATATATACTCGACGGTACGTGGGAGCACAATCCGTACTGGCGCTATCGTCTCTCAGGAGGAATCACCCAACCATCAGCGAGATCGACAGTCACCAGGTTTTACGACGCCGGAACACGTCTCTAGCCTAGAACTCTATGTTGTGCGTTAAGTTACAAAGCATTGTTAAGTTCATTCAATTTATTTTAGGTTGATCTTTCTTAGAAGTTTGCCTTTTTGGATCACTACGAGATGGATGATACAATTCCTAAATGCAGTCTAAATATGATAAGCAAGCTTTTATATCTTTTCAACAATGAAAATCCTAGCTACAAGGGGAAAAGAAAGACACAATCTTTTCTCAAAGAGCATAGAGCACACTGTAATGCACTTTTCCCTAAATCAAAGCATGCAAACTATCAAAATGCAAATGCACATATGCATGTATTTGTTTTCTCTTCCTTAATATTGATGCCTAAAAAGAAAGCTGTTGTACAAATTTGAATTCGATTTCAAGTGAAAACATAAACAAGTTCCTTTTTCAAAATCAAAAAGACGATTATGACACTTTATGATTTACTTGTTTCGACACTAGAAATGCATAAATTCAAACCAAATGACAAAAGTAAAAGCTCAATCAACTGTGAACAGCAAACAAACTCACTCCTAAGATCAAAACGACACTTACGACAGGTCTAGATCTAAGGGCGACAGTATGACTAGTTTACTTTTGTAATGGGAAACTGCAAATGATGTAACAAATACACAAAGAACAAATACAGTTTCTTTATACAACTGAGGCGGAATTGAGGCAAAGAAAAGGGGTTTCAGATAGGTACACTGACTGATAACAGGCTGCAAAAAACAGAGATGAAACTGAGCAAAAGGAAGCAGGGAACCACAGCTGCACAAGGCAAGGGCTGATCAGCGCACCCTCAGCACAGAGAAACTGAACTTCAGCGCAGGTAGCCTTCACGGGACCTGCGTTGAAATGTAGAACCTCTTCACAGAGTCTGCGCTGAAGCAGAAACGAGAGTTGTTTCTGGGTTCTGGGTCACGGTTTGCAGTTAAATCTACAGTTTTTGGCCAGATAAAAGCTATCAATTAGGTACAATTAGGAGGATGATTTATAGGAGGACTAAGATCTATCACAAAGGGTTGTTAGAGCACTTGTGGATCAGTTTGTTCAGATCATAAAAATAGGTCCAGTGAGTGGACTAGAGTGGCAGATCTCTACTTTGCATTTGAAAATGGAAAATGCATTTCGATTCAGCACTCCTGAGTTTATGAGAAGAACAACAATAGAAACACAAATAAACTAACAAGATACTTTCCCCAGTGGAGTCACCAATTTGTTGTTGGGAAAAGTATCCAATTCGGAATGCCCCTATCCCACTCTAAGAGGTGATAGTGCCTTAGCAACAAACAAGGACACTTATTTGAGTATTCTTCTTTATGAAATGTAAATGAGGAAGAAGGATCTAACTAACCGGTGTCTTCCGCTTGTTTGTCGATCCAAATCACTCCTCTCTTAGGTAGCTCCCAGCTTCTTGCTCCTTCACCGGCCCAACTTCACCGAATTCCTGCAAGATCACAAGAGAGAGAAACTACACAAAGATAAAGATATACATTCATAAAAAGCTCAAGATCAGATTAAGCTAAACATGTAAGCATAACAAAACATCATTTGTATACAACATGTAGGAGAAACTCAAATAGTTTATTAATGAAATAAGAAAGTCCAAGAGGAGATACAACCAAGTGAGTTCTGATCCAGCATCTACCTCCTAGCAAAGGAATCCCTTCCTCTCCTCCAACAAAGCATAAATCACCCAATGTGCTAATCTCAATCTCAAACCAACAGCAATTCTCTGCAAAGTACAAAATTCCAGCCCCCTGAACCTCTGGGTGAGAGATCCATATATAGATGTAAGAAGAGAGGATGAGTCAGCTTATGTTTTGACTTGTGGCTTCTCTCTGTCAGTTCTTGCTTCCACTTGGTTGAGAACCTCTTACTCATCACTAGTCGAATTCATTGAGGCAAGTGTCATTGGAGAAGATTCTGGAAGCTTCCAGGGTCTTTCCACCTCGTTGAATGAGCTTGCCATTTGTCATTTCCCGCTCAGCGCACCCTGGTAGTGCTTCCACCTGCGTTGCAGTGCACCTAGCCAGTGTAGACTCTGCATTTCAACGCAGGCAGCTAGTGGAGCCTCTGAATTGATCCTGAATTGACTGTTTCTGAGTGGTTTTTGGTGGAGAACTTCTGGGAGAAGCTGTCATTGGTTGACCTTGTTTCTTTAGGAGTTGTAACAACATCTTTAGGGACTTTGGATCCCTTGAATTATGGACATTTCATGCTTATAGCTGTAAGGCACAAAAATGTCTATAACAAGGAGCAACAATAAAAAATTCAGTGGAAATTGAGTCGAATAGTGAGAACGTTGTGGGTGGAGTGTACGCAGGAGTAACTGTTGTGTAAATAAATTCTTTACAGTACGTGTTTCATATGCAAACTATGCAATTACACAAACGTTGGAATAAACCAATGCGTAGAGCACAGGTCTATAAACAAAGGGCAATGTTGTTTTAAAACCCAATTTGATTATCAAATCAAAGGCGTTGAGCAGTGAAGGTCTCAATTACTGAGCAATGGGTCAAAGACAATTCCGATTCTGTGGTGAATTTGCAGAACTCTGTTTCGGTGCAGAGCATACGTAAGTTTAAATAATTCCGAAAGGAGATGCAATGCTTTGGAAGGTTTGAACTAAAGGTAGTTTAATTGACATTTGGATTGTCAAGGTAGCGGCATTCATTGATATTAGTATGCATGAAATCGATGTGCAGTGGTATGAATTTGCCAGGTTGAGCTTTTAAAGCATGGGCACATTCTTTTTATTGAACTTTGATTTTAAAATCCAGCCATATGTGAATGTTGAGATGAGAGGTATTGGGTTTGGTTATGGATTGAGTAAATCCTATGTTTTGATAAGTTTCTGCATGAAGTTTTGTAATTGGAGTAGAGCTTCCGCATATGTGAATTAGTTGAATGATAATATAAAGGAGCTTCCGCGAATGATAGTTTGTGAAATTGCTCGAACATTGAAGAATTATTTGGGTGATTATTCGAGATGCATTTTGTATATGCATGAGAAAGGAGAGATTCTGGGTTTTGCAGGGTTTTCCTGCGTCAGATAAGATCTAGTCACTTAGAGACCATTGTAATTGTTCTATGCTACATGCAAAAAATTAAATTGTAGAAAATGAAAGGAAATAAAAAGACCTATATTAACTGCAAGAAAAGGAGGAAAAACATCTTAAATATGATGAAATAAAATCGTGTATATTCTATTGTGCAATTAAATTAAACTCACAATTGAAATAAGGCATGCAAATAACAACCTTTGATTCTACAAAAATAAGATAATTTCTATAATAAACTAGTTCAAAGAATCTATTTAGCATATTTTATTCTAAACTATATCTTCATGGTTCCAAGGACTTTGTGACATATTTGGGAAGGTGAAACATGAGCTAGATACAAGTTTGGATGAGTTTCGGAAGAAAAATGCAAACTACTATAGGAGTCCTTGTTTTGCTACAAAAGAAAAATCCAATGAGTAATGAAATGTGCTAAGGACATGGTTTGAAAGAAAAAATAGGCTAATGGAGGCTAAGGAATGTTAAAACACTCATATACATGTCATCATGTAAATGGTAGAAGTGTTGGTAAAAATACTGATAGGGGGGGTGAATTGGTATTTTCAAATCATTAAACTTTTCAATTTCATATCCAGATTTATGTACGTGACTTTACTGAAGGGAACCCGCATGTGTACGCAACTATTATTAAGACAACTAGCATACATCTAGTAAACTTAATTCAGTTAATTCATCTTCTATTTATCCTAAGCCAATGCATCAGTGCTTCATTCAACATTATATAAATAGTAACCATGTGTAGTAATAACAAAATAAACCATCACACATAATCAACACACATGAACACCAAGATTTAAGGTGGAAACCCAATGTGGGAAAAAACCACCTGTTGTTGTCATCTCTATATTCTTTTTAATATAAAGAAAATATTTTACAATAGTATGTTGGCGCATACTCATACTAGTACGCAGGAACCCACCTGCAGAAGGCTACAACCCTCGATCCTTCTCCAACTCCTACTGGAAGGGAGCACCAACCCTATGATCTTGTTTACCTACACTTTCCGGAAGGGAGCTCCAACCCCTTGATATGATTTACCATCTACCATTGGAAGGAAGCTTCAACCCCCTCATTGAAGGCTCCAACCCTCAACACTTCCAGGGACCGCGTTTCATAAATTTCCATACTACTTGATACAACACATCACAACTTGTAGGCCACGTTTCATCATATTTTCATACTAGACCCACTACCAACATTTAATCTCAAAATCAATCATCAAAACTGAAACTTATCTCTATAACTCAATCATCAATCTTTGACCCAACTGAATTAATAAATCACTAAAACCCAATCACTGAATCAACTAAAACTCAACCAATCAACTAAAACCCAAGCTTAAACAACTAGAATAGTCAGATCAATGTAACCAAAATACCAGTCAACATATTGCACATCACAAAAACTAGATTATATTACTGCAAACACTAATCAACCATATGTCAAAATATGTATGCTACTTTACAGTAGCAAACCCACATGTGTATGCACTTTCCATGAAGCATACCTGCATACATATCTCAAACCACTGATTTCTGAAAACTAAACCACTATCATTCTGAAATAATTACTGAATCATATACATATTCCCTGCATCATTTTGAAATAACCACAGAACCTTCACTGATCATCATTCACAACCAACAAGTAAGTTCAACATTATTCAATCAATCAATCCTTAATCCAAACATCATTGTTTAAGCCCAAATCATCAAGAAAACTTCACTGATAGAAAACAAAAACATAGTAAGACTAAATAAAATGATCAGACATCCTTCTCATCAAAACTCTACTTTATGTATGTGCTTTCCGTAAATCATATTTGTGTGTATACACACTTTTTAGGAGATAAACCCATGTGTACGCAACTTACTAGTATCAAACTCACATGTGTACGTGCATTAAAAGCTACAAAATGTTGAAATATGGCTACAAGAATATTCCAATTTGATACGTCCTTGAATTAAATTGTGAATTAAAATCGAATTTAGTCTTAATATCTACTTGGAAATAATTAATTAATTTATTTTAAATTAATTAGTTGAATAAATTCAAGTTAGAAGTCTTTCTGAAGTCATGCAAGAGATATCCCTAAAATTAAGGAGATAAGATTGAGTTATATTTGAGTTGTAATTAGTTAACTCAGTTTACTAAGTTAAGTCCAGTTAAATTAGTTCCAAACGGTTTGAGGAACTAATAGTGTGTTAACAGTCAGTTGTTGCATTAATGCACTCAACTACTGCTACTCCAGTTAACTGAAGATTCCCTCATCAGAAACTCATGCACGTCTATTCTGAGAAAGACCCAGTTGAGATTAATGTTCAAGGATAGTGTACTATCAATTGCATGTGTTTTCTCATGGATAAAACTCATGCATGCAATCAAGGATCCATCCCTGAGGATTGTGCAGTTTTGAAGTCTTGTTTTTTCCACTTGGTAATAGACTAATCATCCACAAGGAATAGTGCAAGGAAATAGGAGCTTGGAGGGTAGAGAGGAAGGCTGGAGAGAAGCCAAGATTTCCTGTGAGCATTTGTGAGGATTGTACTAAGAGCTGACTAGTTGTAAGAGCTAAGGCTTTGTATATTTCCTATGTATTTCTACCATGTATGATAATACAATGGTGTGGGGTTTTTAGCTGAGGCTTTCCCCAAAGTATTTTCATGTGTATTGTGTCATTGATTCTTCTTCTTCTAGTTATATTGTTCAGCTCGATATTTAAGCTTCCTCAAATTGATAGTAGAAGTAGGTTATATTATTTTGCTTTGATTTATATTGCATTATCGGGTTAACCTATCACAAATTTTCTACATAGTATCAGAGCTGTGAACAATATACTGAGAAGAGAATTCGAAGCTTGAAGTTCGGGGTTGCAGGTGCAAATTGAATTCATATCATACTTCAAGGTTAGCCAATCGCGTTCTATGGCTTAAGACTTGAGTATACCTTCGAAGGTAGCTCGAATTGCATAGCATGGAAGGATATAATGGTGGTTGTATTAGAAGACAATGGCTTGAAGGAATTCATTAATCAAGAAATCCCAAAGCCAGCTTCAACTAATGCATAAGAGTTGGCTGAATGGAAGAAGTGTGTGGCGAATGTGAGATAGATCATCCTTGAGGGATTTCGAGAACATATTGTCTTGAGCCTCCATGTGAAGGATACTCCATTTTCAATGTGGAAGACATTAAAAGACCTCTACCAAAATAGTAGTGACCAAAGGAAATTGGTGCTCAAGGATAAGCTTCGAAGAATCAAGTTGGAGAAGGGCAATATTAATTCCACATATCTAAACAAGCTCACCACCTACAAAGATGAGCTTGGCAGTGTGGCAATAACTACTTCTGATGATGATATGGTGAGCCTCGCTCTCCTTGGCCTTCGAAAGAGTTGGAATAGCTACCACGACTCTGTGAATGGAAGGGAGAAATTATTGGATTGGGAACAACTGTGGTTGGATCTTATGCATGAGGAGATCAGGAGGAGCACACGAGATGGTTCTTCATCCAAGAATGATGATGAAGAAAATCAGGCCTTAGCAAGTAAGGCAAGGAAAGGGAAGGGGAAGGCTTCCCATTTCAAATAGAATTCTTCTCATGGAGGGAAGAAGGGTGACATGTCTAAAGTAAGATGCTTTAATTTTCACAAGATGGGACATTATGCAACTAATTTCCCATTGAAGAATTCCAAGAAGGGATCCTCAGAAGAATTGGAAGGTGAGGCATTAGCCTCTCAATTCGAAATGGAATTTACCCTCATCGCATGCATGGTGTCATCAATGATGGGTTGTGTCTGGTATCTTGATAGTGGAGCCTCATTCCACATGACTAGTGATAAAAATTTATTCAATGCCTCGGAGGAGAAATACCTCAAGATGCACATAGATATGGGTGACGACGGAAGGTATAGTGTTTCAAGAGTGGGCACAGTTGCTTTTCAGAGGGAACATGGAGCTCCTCTCACCTTAACGGATGTGATGTATGTGCTTGGATTGAACAAGAACTTGGTATCGGTCGCGATGTTGGAGGACAAAGGCTATGATGTTGTCTTTAGTAAAGGAAAGGTGTTCCTAAGACACATAGCCACCGGTCAGACCAAGAGGATAGGGATTCGGGTGAAGAATCTCTATAAACTGGAGGTAGATGATTGTGCAGCATTGAGTACGAAAGAAGAATTGGTGAAAGGCCAAAAAATTGGTGAGTTGTGGCACAGGCGGTTGGGCCATTTGCATCATGGGGCTTTGAAGATAATGTAGCAGATATCTACAGGACTTCCCAAAGGTAAACTTGAGCAAGTTGACACATGCAAAGGTTGTACCTTGGTAAAGTACACCAAGTCTTCCTTTCATAATTGAGACAATTGAGCAGAGGCTATCTTAGAGCGAGTTCATACTGATTTGTGTGGACCATTCTCTATGGAATCCACAGCGAAGCAAAGGTATTATGTGATTTTCATTGATGACTATTGAGGGACTAAATCCCCTAGGGCTTTGGGTCAACACCCTAGCAGAGCGAGGGGTTATCTACAGTAAAAGACAAGCATTCCACACAGACATGATACTTAAATAAGCAAACTATGCAAAGAGAGGTGCACCTGGGGGTCCTTCATTTGGGTAGATCTAGCCAAGGTCCAAACCCTCTTGGAGTTCCTCTCGATCCTTGAACCTACAAAACAACCAATTCAAAGAAGCATAGAAATATATGGACAAAGTATCATATAGAAATCAACTTCATAACTTATTGAAAGATGGTTAATTATACATTGAAACAATTATTCATATGTAAACCATAACAATAACATCATATGCATAAAGAAGATTGGTTTTCAAGAACAAGACAAATGTTTCTTTATTATAGATAACTAAAACAAAGCAAGGAATGATATCACCTGAATCTTCCTCTTGCTGGATCCAAGCAGAACCGTCTTCCAGGTTCGTACAATCCCAAGTCTTCAAAAGGCTCCTTCCATGACTGACACAAGTATATCTCAACTAGTGAAATGACATAAAAACTCAAGGAAACAAGGGTTTCCTGTGATGAGGGAAGTGCTGGAAGCATAGGGATCTTCAGACTTGATCAGGGATAATCTCACTAGAGTAATTCTCTCTCTTCTCCCCTCCTTAAGGCCTTCCCATTGAAGCCTTTTTATACTTCTCCCAAATTAGTTTTTTAGTTGGGAATTCGTTGGGAACAGTTGTGGCCACATGCATTAATAGGTAATCAACAGGTAAAACCCATGATATATGCCCAAAATTAAGGAGATTTAATTTTTTTTAAGTGTTTTAAGACATATACGTGGGTTGGGTATACACTGGCCCACATACACACGCGTTTATCTCAGGGAAATGTCGCGTACAAGGAGTAAAACACTATTTTTTAAGTATTTGGACCAAGTCTGGAAAGAGGGGTTGCCCTAGGCCATAAATGCAGCATCACAAATATCAAAGGGTGAGATTTGGAGCTATAACAGATGCCCCCTAATATATGAGGTCAGAAGGGGTACATGATGGTCGAAATGTATTAAGTACATGGAAAGAAAACCTGTCAAAAACTGAGAAGGACTTCACCATATTTCAGCCTGCCAAGCCACAAAAGGAGATCAGAAAGAAATACTATCTGAGGTGGGCATACCCATTCTCAGAGAAAGTAAATCATGTCCGCATATCAAGTACAAGTGGATCCACTGTGTATACAAGTATAAGGAACTGAAAGTACATAATGGATCATCTGATCACGATCAAACAAGAAAATGTTTGAATATCACATATAAGATGATGATCAATGAAGCTAAAGGATGGAGCTGACCACTAATCTTAAAAGCTGACCCCAATAGTACCAAATGAACATGATGGAATAAGATGGTACTACATCACAACTCGGATGCCAGCATATAGGATGTCGTTGTGAAGGACTGCAACATATAATGTGGAATGGTATCATCTAGTAGCAAAAGTAGTAACTGACAATTGAACCAAAGAATGTTGACGCTACCCGAGGTCTTCACCAACCACCGTGGTACATTTCTACACAATGGGAATGAATGAGCTGAATTTGACCATGTGAGAAATCGTTTGATTACCTGTCATTGATGTATACCATTAACAAACGCGAGACTACTCACTGATAATGATAATGAGAGTCAAGGTACCCTAGTACAATCTAACAAGTGCGAATAACTGATCTGAAGTCGAACACCTGGAAGAATCTATCGATCAGGAAACAATGATGGTTTCCCACTGTCGATAGTGAAGGATCTGCCACTGATGACTGCAAACCCCGAGGTACTGCCAAATGGACTCTAGACCTTTGCCCCAGATCAATGAGTCGTAGTCGATAGGGAAAGATCTGCTAGAAGGAAGGCATTAAGGCATCCTTCATCAATCTAGCGCGAGTGTAACCCGCAGGCCAATAATGTGGAAGGAATCAAACAAAAAAGATGTAGTAACCCAATCGAAGCACGTTTCCAGTGTACACAAGATGTAGCTAGTGTACGACAGAAACCCTTTGAACCAACCAATAATGAAAGCTAACACAGAGGCAAGGTATCCACCAATAGGGTCAAATGGAAACCAAGGTACTTCATGAATCCCAATGTGTGATAATGAAAGCTAATGTCGAACACAATGGAAACCATTTAGTCAAAGACCCATGATACTGATCGATGTTGAGCACAAGGTGACCTATCAATAATGAAAATAGGGCCAGGGTGCAGATCTAGGCCTGTCCTCAGAGAAAGATGTCATCGTCGATAAGGAAAAGACCCGCCAACAAGAAGTCAATGGAGACCTTCTCAAACCGACATGAGTAAAGGACCAATATAACTGATGTGATACAAAATAATGTACTAACAACCAGGGATGGTCGACTGAAAAATGAGTCAAGGGACACCATAGAGAGGCCGACTCAGGCTTACTTCCCTTGAACAAAAGCACAACTAAAATGATGACTTTGTGGTAGCATATGATAACTTTGTATAAGCTCGTCACGCAGGAGGCATGAAGGAACTCTCCATATGATTGGAAGAGATAACCAATCAAAGGAGGACTGACTCAATAACAAGGTTAAGGCATACCTAAGCTATGCTAAATCCCACCCAAATGGAGGAGATACTTTGTTTGAGTGCTTTGTTCAAGGGCAACACGACTCTAGTTGCCAATAATAAATGGAAATATTGTCCTGTTCCCGCTCTTTTTTGGAATATATAATTTTTTGTCTTTTTCATTAAGCTTGAAAAAGAATAAAAGAATTCTATAATATAGTGGAAAGAACGAGTGTCGGTGAAGCAGATGATCTAGTTCCTGGGATTGGAACAATCCTATGCTCAATGCAGGGAGGCGAAAACTGGTCAAAGACACTCAAAGGTGTGTTCCTTCCATGGGTCATAGTGTGTCAAGTTGCAGAAGTTAAGGGAGTGCAAGTTTGATTTTGCAGATGACTTGGTCAAAAGTTGGCTTAAACACGAGTCCAAGTGAAGCCGGTTAAAGAACAAAAGGTGAAAATAGTCAATATTCAATGCAGTTGTACAACTCAACACGAAGGAGCCTCTAAGGTATAAGGCCAGAACGAAGCAAAGAAGCAAAGAGAAATGAGTCTTCAGCACATAAGTCATGGCGGGACTAAAGAGGACTCCCAAGACTACTCAAATGAAGCAACATGGGCAACAAATGTCAGTTAGGTGCTAACTATGATGCCCATGAAAAAGGATGGCTCTACCATAGTGTTAAAGTTTAAAAAGTCAACGAGTGAAGTTGGTTTACTAAAAATGACACGATGGGATCGACTCTATGGCAAGTATATCGGTTGATGGAGGCTAGTTATGCAAAATGCAACGGAAGAATGGCTTCCCTAACCTATATTCCAGTAAGTAAACGATACCTACCATGACAGGTCAGCAGTCATGGAACCGACTTGAAATCTTTGAAGAAGCGTCCAAAAAAGTCCTGAAAAACAACCTATTCTTGACAATTCAAGCTCCCAAGTTAAAAGATACATGAGAGGGAAAAAATAAAATTTTGAAAAAAAATTGACATTTTCAAAGTCTATAAAATGACTTTTTGGCTCACCATTGTTACCATTTGAGTTGAGAGCACAAGGAGTGAAGAAAAAGAAGCAAGCTTGCCTTTTGTCGAATCCGACCATTCAAATCTTCTCAAAATCATCAGGTAACCCCCAAACTTGGCTTACATCAATTTTTGATTGTTTTTAAGAATTTTAATTAAGGTTTCACAGTTGAATTTATGTCAAAAAAATTTGTCACGGCGTATACGCAGGTTGCCTATATGCAACCTGTGTATACGCAGGCCCTAGACGCAACTGAGTATAAAACAAACCCCCGTATACGCTGTTTTGATTCAAAACAAAAAACTAACGGTCCAAACTTTTTTTTCTCAAGATGACAATCACCTGGAGGGAAAGGTAGCATGCCACTGTTGATGATGAGGTTATGAATGATCAACAGGCCTTGGATGCCTTGAGAGGATGCGGTTTGTTAAAATTTTTCAAAATGCCAAATATGAAGGCAAATACTCGCTTACTCGAAATGCTCATTCACTACTGGAGTATCGAGGATGATTCATTCATGATTGATCAAATGCCACTAAGGATAGAGATTGAGGATATCTATTTTATCACAGGCCTTTCCCAGAGGGGAGAGGTAGTACATTCTATGGGCCGTTCACGAGGTAGCCTTTCTATAGAGGACTATGTGCATATATACTACCTGGGCCATCCAGAAAAGATTGGAAGCCAGATTCCAATCAAGCACGTAGAGATTTTGTCATTGAGGATCATCCTATTCACTATAGCCAGAGTGAATGGATCAGCCTCCTTACACCAGGCTTTAGGACTTGCCATGAGCTTGGCTATAGACTATCTCACTACAATATTTGATTGGTGTACACCTCTTCTCACCAACTTGAAGAGCCAGTTATCATCTATCAAAAAGGGCCAAACCAAAAAAATTTGGTATGGGACTATTCTTTGCTCCTTCTTTTTCGAGAAGGTCCCAATGCTACGCCCTAGAGTACCAGTTCCAATCAGCAACCCGTGACATCCACGGATGGGCAGGTGGGCCAATCTGATGAAACATCTAGGAGGCGAGGATGTACCACGGACAGTTTTTGATGATGATTTCTTCTCCTGGTGGGAGCAAAAAATCATCACAGTGGATGATTACCCCTATTCCTGCTTGGACTTCCGGGGAGATCCTGATCTGGCATTACCACCAGGTGCGGCATGGGGAGATATAGGTAACAAATATTTTATTGATTTTATGATTTTTATGATTTTTCAAATATAAAAATGAACTTAAAAATATTTTTGATGGGATTCAAATGACTAATGTAATGATCATATTCCAAATATTGGGCTAGTACGACCAAATGGATTCCCACGGCATGGACATCGCAGCTGAGGTGCCGAAGAGGCAGTTGCCGATACAAAGTGGGTCCTATACACAATTCAGCAGAACTTGGTGAGATTGACTCACCAAGTACCGATGGTGGCAGTAGAGGATCTCCCTAAGGACATGCAACGTCGCGTGGTTGGAATGCCACGGGACTGGGTTCGGACTCTTAGGTGTGTGGCTAATCCTGTAGTCACAAACTTGGCTGCTCATCCTGAGTCGGGTCATAGATAGTTTGGACATGATTATGGGAATTTTAGTCCCAATTTTTGTATATTATTTTGGACACACTTATGTACATTCGGGATGTTTTATGATATATATATATAGTTTCGATTTTTTGATGTTTTTTATTTTTATGTTGATGAATGAATGATGTGCCAATCTAAATCTTGATTAGCAATATAATCTGCTAATAAATTATGAGATCTTGAAATGTGCAAATAAGTAATATAAACAAATTATCTTTGCAACAACCTCACTCTTAAATATTGGCGATATAAACATGGATCCCTAACTGGATAAATGTTATTTAATTGAGACACTATCAGCTGTGAATCAAGATATAATACTAACGAATCAATTCCATAAGAAATAGTTTCAGATAGTAGATTAATAACAGCAGTATACTTAGCCATATTATTTGATGCAGGACCAATGCATACTCCCCTTAACACCATCAACTTACCAGTTGGATAGTAAATCACCCAAGCTGCAGAAGCAAGGTTCCGAGTGTGCCGACTAGCACCATTGGCGAATACGAAATAGACCAAGTCATCCATCAACACCTGCCAAAGCAAATCAAAAAAAGTGTCGATATCACAAAAACTCCTGATAAGATATGTACAAAAAATAAAAAATATACAAAGAAGCCATTGCTCGGCCAAAACCTAGGCAAAGTACTTCTTGAGGTAAAGCCCATTAGGGGGCTCCACCTGTTTGCTCCTAGAGATGTTTATAGGTATGGTCATTGAGCCAATCAATATATTACCTTTTTCATATAACTATGTTGGAGCCAAAGGAACCGTACAAACATCGCTAATAGGTAGATTGGAAGACCTAGATTCGACTTCATGCCAAGGAGGACGAAAATATGAACGATGATGTAAATCTTCCAATGGGCGATCTACCATCGTCATTGCTTCGAATATTGCTTCATCATATGGTTGTTAGTGCCTAGATTTACCTCAGGCTTAAAAGGTAGGATCTAGGGCCAACATCAAACCACACTCAGCCTGGTAGCTAGCCCTACCAGGTCAGGAGAAGGCTCTCTCCCGGCCAATCTTAGCAAATTATGATCGATGAGGGCTTGATATGATTGAAATATCTAGTGATATTAGGCTATGTATATGTGCAAGAGAGTTTGATTTAATAAAATTATGATTTTGTTGGCTCAGATGGAAAGGCAAATTTTGGGTGCGGGGATTGAGGTTGAGTCCTGCAGAGATCTCAATGGGGCAAGGTAAGAAATTTTTTTTGGCACTTAAAATTGAATGAGATGGAAGGAATAGACAGGTGAGGTTTTGAAGAGGGAAAGAGCAATCATGGATCCTCCCCAAACAGCTGAAAACATTAAGAAACTAAAGCAAACCTCAAGTAGAGCACTACAATTTCAATGGATTCTACTTACACTCTTGTTTGTTTAGTTTAGAAGAAACAAGATAGAGAATGGAATACATGACATATAATAAAATTCACAATTACAAAGAAAAACACTATGCAAAGACAAATTGCCACATGAATCCCAAAGAGTGTTGCAAACCCTGGTCTCAATTCCTTAGACAAAATGTTGAAAATGAATGTACAATGAAGCTCAAGGCTTTCTCAAAAGTCCAACCATGCTAATGACTGAAAACAACTTAATATAGACAAACATAGCTCATCCTTGCCTCTAGGGGTCGAGCTCACATGTTTAGGAGTTGTTTCAACTAATTCTAAACTGAGAACTAGAAATTAGGCAACAGAACAACATGCCTCTAGAAATAAGGCAACTGATTCATTCGGTTTCAAACAACCTTTAAACTGATGAATCTACCTCTACAAGTGAAAATTCAACATATTTACATCATGATACATCAATATACATTAAATTACATCACAAATTTTCCATTAGGAAAGTGAAAAAGTCAAAATAGCCAAAGTTGGGCGAAAAACAGAGCAAAACTTGGTCAAACTGGCAATTTTTCCTCTATGCGCCGCGCCTGATTCTCCATGCGTAGCGCTTGTTTTGACCCGCTTTTTGAGGCCTTCCCGATGTCAAAATGAGCTCCAAGTGTGCTTTTTGGGAATTTCTACCTGTCTACTTTCCAACCCAAGTGGAATTTTTCCATTTGGCCTCCATTTGGACCTCCAAAAGTTAGTTCTCCCAACACTACTTCCTGTGTCTCAAAATAGGGGCAGTGAGGTCATTTTTTGAGTGTTTTTGACCTTTTTGAGGGCTCAAAACCTGTCCAAATTTCTTGTACATTGGTAGGCAAGCATATTTTTCCATGCCAAATCCAAAAATGTTGAGTTTTTGTGCTTTGGAGGCTCCTAGCAAAAGCGAGCACCACGTGGCGCGGCACATAGGGCAGAAAAACCTGTTTTTTGTGCCAAAATTTTCAAAAATGCAAAAAGTGCTCCAAATTTTTTGAAATTTGGGCTGAGTCTCCTCCATAAAACATGGTGTTGGGCCAAGGAAGCCTCAGCCAATATCTGAAGTCCTTCATCCTCTTTTTGCCTCCTTGATGCTCTCTTCAACTTTGCCTTTAAACTCCTGATTCTCGCTTGGCACACCAAGTTCCTTGACAAGTAATGATATGACAGGTTTCTAAGAATATTCTTCTCATTAATGGCCTTTTCTATCTTCCTCTCCAAGTGGATATTGGCTCTTTCAAGCCATGACTCCCTATCAGCATTAACCTCCTGCTCAAGTGAAGTGAACTCCACTCTCCTCCTTTGGGCAACTTGGTGATTCTCCCAAATGTTTTGCAACTCCATAATCACCTGCTGGTCCTCAAGCTACTTATTCCTTTACTCCAGGTACTATATTTTCCATTGGGCTCTATCCAAGTTGATATACAAGGCATCAATGTCCGTCTGCTGCTCCTGAATGATTTCTCTAATATTTGTGCTTTGCGGGCCCATATCAGTATCATCACCCTCAATGAGAATGAAATCAGTGTCCCACTCACCTGATGGTCCTTCCTCTTGTAGTGGCATCTTGCCTCAATCTTAATCCTGTTGTGCTGATGACAGAAGCGAGGCCCCTCCCACCCCGGGTCGAGATAACACATGCTTTGTTGCTGCAAACAACCGTCTAGTGCCCTTCTGATAGGTGATGAACACCGGCATGCTAGCGGTCTGTGTCTCATGGCCCTCATGCTGATAAGAAGGTCCACCTGTCTCATGCATAGCCTCTAAAGGTCCCTGTGGAGCTCTGAAAAACTCATGAGAGATGAAGTCCTCCCAAGCAATGCCCTATAAGCCAAGCTGATGAATGACCACAATTTTAATGAGAGCAAAATGGTAAATATTGTTGAACTGTTGCTGAGGAGTCTTGTGCTGCACTAGGGTGGTCATCTTCTCTATGTTTCAGCACATGAATTAATGAATGTTCATCATCCTTACCCTCGTAAAATGCATCAACAGCCTGATATGATAAGTATACAAACGTGGAAACCGACCCTCACAACTGAAATACCTCATGATCAATTTCATCAAAGGAGCATAAGAATCTTTGAGGTACTCGAGAGGAAATACTCTGCTGAGTTGCCTCATATAGCCAGGTTTGATATATGGTTCATAATGCTGCCGGTCAATTTTATACCTCTTGTTCCATTGCTCTCCAATGTTGGGAATACCGGTTGCCAGTGAAATGGATTCTTGTGTTAATGTGAAAGTGACACCAGCTAGAGTGGCTTGACCATCATGTAAATGCAACACAAACAAATGAGCCAACTCATGATGAAATTGAATGCTAGCAACCTTCTCACAAAATTCATAACAGGACTGATGTTTGAAATAAGAGATGGCAAGAGGGCAGGCCTGTAATTCAGCAAGAGTTGTTGGTTCTTCTCTAATATGTTTGCCACCTCTATGAGGCCTCCTGGGTGCATGTCCCTCTGTAGGTGAGTCACTGTGGGTCTCC
Organism: Pinus tabuliformis; assembly: GCA_031772625.1. Taxonomy (NCBI): domain Eukaryota; kingdom Viridiplantae; phylum Streptophyta; class Pinopsida; order Pinales; family Pinaceae; genus Pinus; species Pinus tabuliformis. The sequence continues at coordinate 1,217,653,431 of CM062816.1, forward strand.
TCTTCATAATCATATGAAGGATCAGATGCCATGTCTCTAGTGATTGAACTGTTTTGGAGCTGCCTTGATGAGGAATAGGTGGTTGTGATGTTTTTAACTTTTGCTACCAAAGAAAACAGTGAAATGAGGGACTATGGGAGTGAGGGGAAAATAGTGAGGGATTTAGGGACTGTTGGGATAGGGTTTAGATAAGGGAATAGGGAATTAGGGAGTAGTTTGGGAGTTTTTAGTATAGGACTAGGGTTTAGGAGTTTGAGTTTGGAACTTTGGGAAATGGGAATGGGGATAGGGGATTAGTGAATTTGGGGAATAAGTAAATCAAGGGAGAAATGGCGTAAGGGGGTGGTGAGGGAATAAAGGATGGACTTGGTAGCAAAACAACAGTTTGAAACCCGAGGCAGCAATTTGCTTTGCAAATATTTTGAAGAGATAGGGTTTGAACTTCTTATCCAACCACCATAAGGCAAACACCATCAAACAAGCACCAAAGTTGGATGAAAAACAATAATAGAAGCTCAACCTACTTGTCAAGTGAAGACCCACGCATTTAGAGTGATTTGGAGCAAGCTTTGGCAGTTTTCGGGCTTGCCGGCTGTATGCGCCGTGCAACAAACCCAATGCGCTGCACCCAGTGAGTGCGTCGCACCCATGCAAAATTGAACTGGAGTTTGAGGCCCAGTGCACCGCGCCAGTTATATGCGCCGCGCCACCTGCCCAGTGCACCGCGCCCAGTAACTTGGAGCGATTTTCACCAATTTTGCCTTGCTCAACCCCAAAACGATTTTTCTTTGCTTTCTCTTTGTCTTGGAGTGCAAATGAGCTTTAAACATTTGGAGACATGACTTATACATGGAGCTTTTAAATTTTAATTTTTTAAAACCCACTTTCATAATGTTTTGAAAATGACTTTATTTTTTGACTCTGTTTTTGGACTTTTTCACTTCATTTGAGCTTTGTGATGAACTAAATGACCTGAGCTTTGCTTGTTTTACAGGTGTTGGAACTACTGGGGCTAGGGAAAGAAACCAGGGTTACAGATGGAGTGATTTACATATGGAGAAAATAAAATTACATAAATTTATACCATAAAAGAAAAAATACTTTGTTTTTCCTCAAAACAAAGTTTTGAGGAAAGACACATGTCCGAGCACTTGATGATGAAATTTATTGATGCTAGAACCTCCTCATGGCCTGCTGGTAATTATTGGACATTTTGAAACATTTTTTGACGAAACCCTAATGAAACCCTAGACCTAAATGACAATGAAACCCTAAAGCAAAACCTTTGCAATCTTTAAGACCAAATATGAATATATATGCTTTGAAATGAACAAACATGAGCCAGCAGGTAGATAACATGAGGGAAACTGTAGGAAAGCCACTACTGTCAGATGATCCATGCACCTAATGGAATGCAGCTGACTGAGCGAGACACCTAATATGCAATGCAACAAGAGGATTTGATCTCTGACGGAGGGATGAAGATACCGACACTAACATTGGCTCCAATGGGGATGGTAGCTCCTTGGAGGTGCCAAGAACTACAGATCTCTGGGAAAGCAGGCAGTGCCTTCGTCCATTGGGCTATGGAGTCAATAACTTCAACAAAACAAAACTAAACTCTTGACTTAAAGACTCAATTTCAGGACTGAATGTGACTCAAATTGACTCATTTTCAAGACTGAAATTGACTGAAAGACCTGACTCTAACAAACCAAACCAAAACTGAAATCAAACCTCAGCTTTATAGCCTTCACCTCGGGCCCCAAACTGAAGAATGAAAACAGTACACACTTGCAATGGAATTTAAACAAACTGGTATATACAATGATGAATAGGATAGCAGAAAATAGTTCACACATAATACTGTTTGAGGAGCCGACTGTTGACTGGCCCACCAGGATAGTCTTCGCCATTCAGCTCTTGCAAAAGGAAAGCATTCTAGCCTCGATGTGCAGCAATCTTGTATGGTCCTTTCCAAATATTTTCAAATTTGCCATGTTTACCTTTCTCTTCATTCCTTGCATCCCATTTCAGCACTATGTCTCCGATTTCAAACCTGTCCGCCTTTGCTTTTCGGTCATATATCCTCTTAATTCTTTCCTGCAGCTTGGAAGTGTTCTGAAATACCTCCTCTCTAGTTTGCTGCAAATGTATCATTTGATTGATCCTCCGCTGCAAACTATCATCTTCGTTGCTAGCTTCTTGCAACAGTTTAACCACTAGGACCACCAAAGAGGTCGAGAAGACTGTGTCCACACCATACACAAGCTCAAAAGGAGACATTCCGATAGATTTCTTTTGACTTACCCTGTCTGCCCAAAGTGCATTGACCAACTTTTTTTGCCAACTCTTCTTGTTAGTTTCGAACAGCTTTTTGATAATGTTGACAAGAGATTTGTTTGAGGATTCCGCCAAGCCATTGCCTTGTGGGTAATTGGCAATCAAATGCCCCAAAGTGATTTGGTACTTATGACAAAAGTCAATCATTATTTTTTATTTAAAGGCTGCTACATTATCAGTGATCAGCTTATTTAGACAACCAAAATGAGACAAAATGTTGTTTTCAAGAAATGAGATAATTACCGAATCGGTGGCCTACCTTGTAGGAATCACCTCAATCCATTTGGTGAAATAATATATCGCTGTGAGGATCCACTTATGTTGTGCTGAAGAAGAAGGATGAATCTCACCAATACAATCCAAACCCCACTGCTGAAATGGAGCACTTACTTCAATGGGTTTGAGTGGTAAAGGCTACAATTTCCTCTTACCTTGAAAAATTTGACATTCGTGACAACTGGCCACTATTTTGTACACATCAGCAAATAGACTTGGCCAATAATACCCCGCTCTCAAGATTTTATTGGCTATTTTTTTCTAGAAAATATGGTCTCAGCAATCTCCCTTGTGAAAATCTTCCATAACTTGTTTTGCCTCTTCTTCTACTAAACAATTCAGTAGGACACTACCAGGATCTTTCCAATAAAGTGCACCATTCATGATACAAAATTTTGCAGCCTTCAATTTCAATGTCCTAATTTTGTTCTTAGCCATTCTGGGAGGTGATGAAAGATTTTGGAGTACATAAACAATGTCCGAATACCAAGGAGAAAGAAGGAAAATTTCTGATACCTGAGTAGGCAGATTTTCTTCATCTTCCTCGGACATGGCAGCAATTAGATTAATATCCAAGGCGTGAAAATTTGACTCAGCCATTAGTTTAGCCAGCCCCTATCCTTTGATGAGCTTTATCAGTTTGATTTCCACGTCATACTCCAACAAGGCAGCAATCCATTTGCCTCTCCTTCCCTTCGGATCTGTTTGCACTAGGACATCCTTGATAGCAGCATTAGGGACATAAGCAAGGGTGTGAGAATGCAAAATATAAACCCAAAAATATTTCAATGCCTTTACCAATGCAAGAGCATGTTTTTCAATAATATTATACTTAAATTCCGCATCCCTTATGGTTGTGCTAAAGAATGCAATTGGTTTCTCGAGCTGATCTCTCTTCTGCATCAAGACCGTTGCCATAGTATGATTCGAGGCAAATGAAAACAAAATAAAATCCTGAGCATAGTCCAGGCTGATCAAAACTGGAGCTGAAGAAAGAGCTAATTTCACCAAATTGAAAGACTTAACTGCTTCCTCGGTCCACCTTACTGCACTATTCTTTTTGAGCATGTTTGTGATTTCTCTTAAGTGTTCTGCAAGATTGGGCACAAAGCAACGTAAGAAATTTATCTTACCATTGAAGGATTGGATTTCTTTCTTACTTCATGGGAAATCAATCTTTTGAATGGCCTCCACCTGATCTGGATTGATGCATATGCCCTCCTTTGAGATAATATGCCCAAGAAGCTTGCCTTCATCCATGGCAAACAAACTTTTCTTTGGATTGAGCGAGATGCCATACTTCCTACACCGCTGAAAAACAATCTTCAAATGATAGAGGTGATCTTCATCTGTATTGGAAAAAACTGTTAAGTCATCAAGATAAACAACTAGAAAGACATCTTTTTCATTAGAAATGCTATATCCATTGCCCACTGAAAGGTTGCACCAGCATTTTTCAATCCAAAAGGCATCTTTGCATAATGAAAAGTTCCCCACGGAGTGGTGAACGTTGTTTTGTCACAATCATCCTCATGGACCAGAATTTGGTTATAACCCGAATAACCATCGAGTAGTGACATCCGTGATCCTCCAACTACTCTCTGAAGTATGTGATCCATCTTAGGCAATGGATAATTGTCTTTCAAGGAAACTTTGTTCAGATTTCTAAAATCAATGCATAACCAGATCTCACCTGTTTTCTTGCGGATGAGCACCAAGTTTGAAATCCAATCTGAAAATCTTATTGGGACTATGATACTAGCTTTATACAACCTATTCACTTCCTTCTCGATTGAGGGCAGCAGCTTTGGATTTATTCTTCTTAGCTTCTGACGAAAAGGCTTTTGATTTGGCTTCATCGCGATGACACACTGAATTATGCTCGTGTCATATGCCTTCAAATCTGAATAATCCCAAGCAAATACATCAGTAAAAGAGGATAAAAAACTGATATACTTTTCTTTTACCTATGGGGGTAATACCTTTGATAATTTCACCATCTTAGGATTTTCATCTGATCCAATGTTCACATCCTCAACTCCTTTTTCGGTTGGCAGCAAGCTCGATTTTCTAGCCACATTGTCCTGATCAAAGAGCTCCTCTAAAGGTACTATACCTTTAGGAATGATGTTGTCTTTGAGCTGAAAAACTTCCATATGATTGACTTCCATATCCTCATCACCATCATCATACTCCACATCAATAGAAGTGTCCTTGAATTTACCTTTATTTTGTAGAAATTCATCGATCTCATCATTATCTTGAAACACTTTCCAATACCTTTGATTGTCAAGGACAACTGGGTGATGCTTCACGTGAATCTCAAACTTGTTTGAATTCATCAGAATCTTCAAATTACTTGTTGCTGTTGCAAGTGAATCTGCAATGACAATCTGAGCACGGGGCAGACAGGTTATAGTATAATCAGAAAATACTTTCAAGATATCCAACACCGCATTGTGATAGGCCCGCATTTAAGGATGATTAGCTTGGTATTCGCCTTTCACCTGCTTGATAACTAACTCGGAGTCGCCATACACTGAAATCCTTTTAGCATTCAATTTTCTAAGAACTTTTAGACCAGCAATTAAGGCTTCATATTCAGCCTCATTGTTTGAATAGTCAAAAGCTATTTTATAAGAGAAGACCCTTACATTGCTTGGCACTTTGTTTGGGGTGAAAACAGGGTTGTGTATCCAAATACCAATTCCAGCACCTTCCCTTCCTACTGCACCATCAAAGTCCATGCTCCATAGGCCTGTTTCATCCTCTTCCAAATGCTGAAATTCTTTTTCTTTTCCTTGTTGTCCATCAATATGTTGCTTCTGTCGAACTGCTAATTGCTCAGTGGTACCATCAAGTCTTTGTCTTTCTTGTTTTAAAACCTATCTGAAATTTTCAGTGATCTCGGGAATGTCTTCTACTTCAACTATTTGGCTATTTACATCATTAAAACTATTCGAATACAAAACAAATGATTCTAGATCAGTATGTACATAGTTGATTGGATGATTTACTGGTTTCTCCTTGCTAGTGATCATGTACTTCATTTTCTGTTCCTGGTATAGTTTCCTCATCTAACTGAACACAGGAATGGTAGCATAGGAGAAATCAAGTTGCATTGTCCTTTTAATCTTTCCTCCCCAAGATCTGGAAAGAAGCATACCAAATCTAGGAGGTATATCTGCCACCACCACGTCCATCAAAACATTTTTAGCCGGAATCTGATCCAAACTAACCACCAAATACTTGATAAGACCAATGCACCTTACTCTACCGGAATTGAAAGAGTAAAGGTCATGATATTTTTTGGTGATATCCAATCCCAATTTATCCATGATGGCTTTTGGCATGAGATCATGAGAGGCTCCGAAATCAAACATAGCATTATGTAAGACAAAGTCATGCACCCTGAGACTGATATAGAAAGGAACGACATCACTATCTTGGGACTGACCTTCCAATGTTGGCCCAAAGATCAGCTCAGGACTGTCATCCTCCACGTTTACCATGTCGGATGATGGATCTAAACACAAAATTTTAGACACCTGACCTTTATAATTGTTGTTCTTCATCAACTCAATCAAAGGAATGGATATCTTCAACTTAGCAATTTCATTTTCTAAGTTAAAAACAAAACTTTTTCTACCTCTTTCACTAGAGCATCCTTCTTTTCCATTTTCTCCTTTGACACATTTGGCTGATTTGGTATTTCACTTGCTGATGTCGTTTTCTTGGTGTTAGAATCAACTGTCTCTTTTCCCTTTTTCTGCACATTGGGAGGATCATTCTTTGACGCTACTGCCTCCTTCCTTTTCTGAATTGGATTCATGGGCACATCTCTATTTTGGAGTGAATATTGCCGCTGCTGAGCTAAAAAAGCATTCATGTATCCTCTTTGGTATTCATCGGAATCTTCCTCAAGAACTGTCTCATTTGCCAAAATGAAATTCTCATCCCTTTGTTCAGCTGAATTCTCAGAGTGATCCTCATCTTCAGTGATGAAAATTGGCATGTCATCGGGCATAAAGAAATGATTTTCTTCTCCAATCACATTCTCCTCTTCTTCTGATTCCGTACCATGTACAAAATTTTGCTGTAGAGGTGTCTGCACCTGCTACTGCGTTGTCTGATCTTGGGCTCACTGCTCTCTTTGTTTGATCCTATATTGGGGCTGCTTCTGGCCACAGAAGTTAGGATTTCTGATTTGTGTTTCAGACTTTTCAAGTTTCATCCTATCAAGCATCTGTTCCACCTTTCACAGCACTTGATCTGACGAGGAAGACTCTTCTTTTATTGTGAATTTCTTTTCAGCTCTTGCTCTAGCTCTCTTGGCAAGCAGATTTGCTTCAACGCTGACGACAATCTTATACATGTCTTCCAAAGTAGTCGGATCTCTCTATCTTAATTGATAAGCAATATCAGTATCAAAACTATCCGGAAACTTAATCAAGGCTAACCCCATGGGTGGCTTTATATGATCAAGGATTGCTTTGTAAACTGAATTGAATCTAATACAGTAATATTGAACAGACTTACCAGCATTCCGCTTAATGTGCTCATATTCGGAAAGGATCTAAAGAGGATTTTTCTTCACTTCCCAGCGATCTAAGAATTGTCTCTGTAGATTGGCCAATGTAGTGACGCTTGCAGCCGACAAGGCCCTGAACCATTTCCTTACTTCACCACCAATTGTTTGTACAAAGAGTCTCATGGTTACATTTTCTGCATCAATCTCATGGAGATAGAAGAAATCCTTCATTTTGTCCACATGTTGCTAAATTGTAACACTATGAGGAGTGCCATCAAACAAAGGAATCTTGTTTTGATAGTCGGCGGGCATATCATCCAAATTTTGAGGCAGTACAAGAGGTGCAAAACGAGCAACCATTGCTCTTGGTGGATTTTCAATCGGTCTTGGGGATGTTCCGGGAGTGGGTGCAACTGATGTATGGGGGGTATGAGGAGGTGTATGCAGAATCGAAGCAATCTTGGACGTTTGAGGTGTAGAAGGAGTAGATGGAGGCGACACTACTACATATTTTTTTATCAAACAGTAGGCTGCACCGGAATGGTAGGAATGAAAGGAGGTTCAGTGGGAATTCTTGAACTAGATGCAATTGCAGATGACCCAAGGGTTGCAGAAGCAGTCTCTAAGAAATCAGCAATATTAGAAGCCACAATTGAAGTCTGGAGCTGATTCAAGATATAATCGTCAATAGATTTATTGGCCCTTTCAGTTTCAATATTTCTAAGAAACTCAGGATTTAAGGCAGTTGAAGCAACAACGCTTTCTGATTTGGTTTCAAACAAAGACAACTCAAATTTCTCATCAAACTCAAGATCCTTGAGATACTCAAAACCAACAGGACACGATTGAGCTTTGAACACGGGAATGACAGAACTTCCTTGGCGAAGGATTCTTGGAATAAGATTGGGATTTTCGTAGACAAGAGGGGGATCAGGATCTGGATTTGCTCTGGTATGTCTTCTGGAAGCCAGTGTGCTATTATTTCCAAAAAAATCAAACGGACATTAACAACTTGTTCAGCCTATCAAATCCTAAGCTTATCATCCAAAAGCTTACAATTATCAGATGTACTGGGGTGATATGCAAGTTAGATACTCCATTTATAAGACTAGACCGGAGATTGATTGAAGTAGCTTTTATCTACTTGCGCTAATGCAAAGTAAGAGCATTTTGAAGGCTACCTTGCTAATCTTCAGGCTTCGTCTGTAGTTTATAAAACGAAGAATACTAACAAACAAATAATTTATTCCCCAGTGTGATTGCCACTATGTTAGTGCCTAGATTTACCTCAGGCTGAAAAGGTAGGATCCAGGGCCAACATCAAACCAAGCTCAGCCTGGTAGCTAGCCCTACCAGGTCAGGAGAGGGATGTTGCACAAAATATTGTCACCGTGACATTATGCAATCATTGTGAGTCTATCACCACTCATACTTTCCTCCTTTGCAAGTCTTAAACCTCAGTTCTTCATGACAAGCCTTGAAAAATAAGAGAAAGCCATTAAAAGTATCTAAAACTCTGGTTCTGCACTTTCTCTTAGCATTACCTACAGTCCCGCACCTACTGGTCATTTCCCCTACGTCCCTGACCACTCTGTCTCTGTGTAATGGGTGCGGACCCCTGTAAAATTCAAAAAGGCGCAAGTACATTCTTAAAAATTCACTTTGAGTCATTTTTGGAAGCTTCTAGAGGGAATATTGAGGTGGCAAGTTCGCTCCTTTAAGGTTCATGCATCCCATAACTTAAGGAGCTAACCCCTTGATGTGAGGAGCTTATCCCTTTGAAGGAGGACTCTATCCCATCATAGGTGGACCTGTAACTTCCTTCCTCTGCATTATAAAATAAGGCATTGGGCTGGTTACTGGAGAGGCTGAAAGCTAAAGATTTTTGAGGTGAAATGTTGTTGGAATTTAGTCTTCCTAATTGAGCTTGAGAGGAGAGATTACATACCTTTTTTGATCTCATTGGGAAGAGTATGAGGCTTGTCAAAGTAGAGGAGATTCCTGCCTGGACCCTGGGAGGAGCTTGTACAACATCAAGGCACCAAAGGTTATAAAGGTCTTCTATTTTCAAAGTTAATACAATCAAATTTATTTTTCTCAGTAAGCTGTGTTTTATGGTTTATTTCATGGATTCCTTAATCACCATGATGAATATGATTTATTATATTAGCTATGCAGGTGTTATTTGATGTGTGCTTGTTTTTTTATTGCAGGTTCTCAAAAGGAAACTCGTTCAGACGATGGAATCATGGCTGCCAAAAACTAGCGTTGGACTTAAGGTAGGGTCTAAAACACCTCTTAGTTTTTTATTAATAAATCGTAATATATTTAGAGAAAGGTAGATTTGCTTGTCTTGCTTGTTGCTAGATATCTGTTGATACTAGGGAGATCGGTCTTGTCCGCAAGAATGATTTATCCAGCTGACAAATTGGCAACTCTGCTGGGGACTGGAATTTAGTTTTTTGCTTTTCCTTTTTCTTTGACTTGATAAACTTTTTCTTGTTTCTGGTTTTTGCTTGATGTGTGTGGGATTGGGTAGTTTTTAGGATCTGGAGTATATATATATATATATATTTTTTTTTTTTTTTTTTTTTGAAGAGGACCTCACTTTCTTTTACAAGACAGTGCGGACACCCCCACACTGTTCCTTTAGTGCACAGAGTGGTACGACATAAGGTTCTACTAGAAGCCTGTAGACCCTGTCAAACTTTTTGAAAAACCCATAATGTTTTCATCCAGTTAAGCTTAGGATTTATTTACGCTTTTCCGGCAACGTTTCTGTCAGATACATTAGTGAAAAGCTGCTGCTATTAAAGCTGAAGTTGAGAAATCACTTCGAGCAGGTTTCATTTATCCAATTCCCTTAATGGATTGGGTATTGAATATTGTTCCTGTTAACAAAAAGCAAGGAACAATAAGAATATGTATCGATTATAGGGATATTAATCGAGCTTGTCCTAAAGACAATTATCCAAGTCCCTATATCGATCAAATCATTGACGATTGTGCCGGAAGTGAAATATTCTCCTTTATGGATGGTTTTTCCGGTTACAATCAAATCAACATACTCCCTGCTGATCAACCAAAAACGGCTTTCATTTGTCCATGGGGAACATTTTCTTATTGCAAATTACCTTTTGGGTTGAAGAACGCTGGAGAAACTTTTCAAAGAGCTATGTCTTACACGTTTCATGAAATCAAGCACATTGTGCAGCCTTATCTCGATGATTTACCTGCCCATTCATTACATAGAGCCGATCATCTCACTCATTTACGAGCAATCTTTATGAGATGTAGGCATTATCGAATTAGGCTGAATCCACACAAATGTGTTTTCTGTATAGAAACGGGTCATTTACTAGGATTTGTTGTTTCAAAAGCTGGCATTCATGTCGATCCCTCGAAGGTTGAAGCTATTGTCAAATTGCCTCCTCCTTCGACTCTTCGCCAACTCCAAAGTTTGCAATGGAAAGCAAACTTTTTACGTCATTTCATTCCTAACTACACCGATATAACAAAGGGTTTTACCAGGTTGTCGAAACAGAATACTCCATTCTTTTGGGATGAGATAGATGACAAATATTTTGATGCACTTAAACACGTGTTGACCCATGCACCGTTATTGCATCCTCCCAACTACAACCAGGATTACTTCTTGTACCTCGCCACTTCTCATTCCACCATTGGGATGATTTTAGTTCAGGAAGATGAATTCAGCAGTGAACATGTGATTTACTATCTTAGTCGAACTCTGAATCCGATTGAGCTTAAATATTTGCATGTGGAGAAATTGGCCTTGGCAGTTGTTCAAGTTGTCCAAAGATTTCATCATTACATCTTACTAAGAAAAACTACAGTAATTTCTGACTGTAACCCTATGATCTATATTTTGACCAAACAATTGCTAGGGGGCAAGTATTCCAAATGGATAGTTATCCTGCAGGAATTTGACTTGGAATTTGAAAAATCCAAGGCAAAGAAATCTTTGGTTTTTGCGTAACTGATGTGTGATTTCCCGCGTGCTGATACTGAAACTGTGGCGGAAGAGCCCATTGTGGACGAATCCTTGTTTCTTATCAGTACTCTTGATCCATGGTATGGAGATATCATTGTTTATCTCCAAACCCAATCTTTTCGGCCTAAAATTTCACAATCTCAGCGATGGAAAATATGTTTCCAATCCCAAGAATACAAAATCATTGGAGATACACTCTATTGTCGTGGGGTAGAATCTGTTTTCCGACGTTGTTTAACTCATGAAGAAGCTGAAAAAGTCCTAAATGACTGCCACTCTGGAGCATGTGGCGGTCATATGTCTAGGTATGCCACAGCCCAAAAGATATTGCACGTTGGCTATTTCTAGCTGTCTTTATTTAAAGATTGTATCTATGCAGTTCAAAAATGCCACAATTGTCAAATTTTTGATTGAATGATGCATGCTCAACCTCCTCCTCTCCACCCTATAATTGACGTCGGTCCTTTTGCAAAGTGGGGTATCGAATTTATTACATGTAACCCTCACTCGGCCTGGGGGCCTGCGTATATCATCCTTGCGGTAGATTATTTTACTAAGTGGGTCGAGGCGATGCCTACATTTTCGGTAGACGGAAAAACTGCTGCAATTTTTGTTTTCAATCATATAATTACTAGATTCGGTGTTCCTCAAGTGATTATTACTGATCATGGGAGTCATTTTTGAAACATTATGATGACTGAACTAACAGATCAACTTGGCCTACGTCACGATAGTTCTACTCCATATTACCCACAGGCTAATGGTCTGGTTGAAGCTATCAACAAAGTTCTAGTCATTATGATCTGACGAATCATTGGTATTCATAGGTCGAATTGGCATAACATGTTATTTTCAGCACTCTGGGCATATCGAACCTCAGTAAAAATATCAACTGGTTTCACTCCTTTTCAATTGGTTTACGATTTGGAAGTAGTGTTACCCATTGAATGCGAAATTTCGTCATTGCAAATAGCCATAGAATTACTCCCAACCACTTCAGCAGAGGAGACACGTTTGTTGTATTTAGCTCAGCTAGATGAGAATCGATGTGATGCTACATTAGCAATCAAAACTCATGCCAAACGAATTAAAGCTCAGTACGATCGAAATGTTAAACCTCGTAATTTTCGGAAGGAGACCTAGTCTTACTATATGATCAAGCAAACGATAAGCTAGGGGCTAACAAATTTGTACCTATGTGGCATGGTCCTTATGTTGTTAAGCGAAAGCTGGCGAAAGGGGCCTATGAATTGGTAGATTTTGACAGTGTCTCTTTGGGTAAACCTAGAAATGGTCTTTATCTAAAGAGATATTATGCTTAAATATAGGTGTGGAGATTTTAGTTAGATTAGTTTCTTTCTAGCTGGTGTGTTTTAGATTAGAAAAGTGTGCCTAGTTTAGAGAGTGTTTTTATCATTATTCCTGCTTATCTTGATTTTACTCTTGATATTGCAGATGTCGACATCTCTTCAAACATATATTGGTTTCGTTGATGGCGCTTTTCGTAATACACGAAACATTTCTTCAACAGCTTGGGTTATCTATTCACCCTCTGATGAGTTGGTATCTATGCATGGGGTAAGCCTCGGTCAAACAATGAACAAAATTGCAGAGTATAGTGCAATGATTGAGTTATTATCTGAATCCATCTCATTCGGGATTCGGAGTTTGATTGTTAAGTTAGATTCTGAACTCATTGTATTGCAGCTTAATATAGTTTAGGCCATTAGAAATCTAGTTTTATTAAGATTATTTTTGAGAGTTCGTCTCTTGGAACGTGAATTTGACTATATTGAATATCAGCATATTCCAAGATATTTAAATACATTAGCAGATGCAATTGCTTCTCAAATGTTAAATAGATATTTGCAATAATAAAACAGTAAATTTAAAAACATTCCATAACATGTTATACAAGATAGCCAATAATAGTGATATAGCATAGCATAGAAGTGTGTCAAATATACATCGTCTTCGATCATAGGTTGGAAAACACCTTGTGATCGGCAAAAATGATAGTACAAAAAGAAAAAATGTCATATGAGTCTACAAAGGCGATCATCCTATCACTAGTGATGATCACGATAAGAAACCACTGCTCGGGCCACCCTACAAAGGAACCTCCTGAAAGGTCCTAGGACTCCAATCACATAGCGATGTAACCTAAGTGGAATATCATCTACGCTAGTCTCTGGAATATCTGTTTTCAAACGCTCTAGACGATTTTCCAATTCGGTCAAGTTCTCTGTAGATTCATCCCGTGGGGCCAGTACTGCTGCAGCTGGGTGTCTCCTCTCATAGGACCGGAGAGTGGCTGGTCACCAGAGACCCACATCTGCATTTGAAACTTTTATTATCAGTTTTGGATGATTTAAAAAAAAAAAAAAAATAGTTAAAACTTTGAAAATATTGAGAATGATTTTACCTGAATCATGCCACTGCTCTCCTAGTGGAAGAGTCATGTCTGAGTCACCACGATAATCCATCCCAGCATATGGAAAATCCTGAATCACGAAAAGTTGGTTCTCCAACCAATGAAAATACTCAGGCAAAAATCGAACAACCTCTGAACCCTCCTCATGATGATGGGCCATAACTACAACCCAACGCATTAGCTTAAGCTCTCAGGGAAGTCCAACTCCAATGGAAAGTTGTTGTGGGATCAACATCGAGACCCTCTCTAGACCAAAGCTCACAACTAGGAAACCAAATCCAAAGTTTTTTAGTTGTTTGTTCTTTGCTCTAGTTAGTTGGCCTTTTACATTCGCCAACACAACTTCGCACCAGTTGAAGATGGTGCCTCGATAATAGTCTACTGCCATTCGCATTTGGGATCGGTAGCTACATGCAGTGCTGTGCTTCTGTAGAGTCTGGTGACAGTAAATGCAATCACTTTAAGTTCAGGACGGGAGATAGTTTTGATATCGATCCCTTTGTCCTTTGTTTGGTCATTACAAAACTCTAGTCGGAGACTATCGACAGACTAGCCACCTGGCCTAGTCCCGAATAGAGATAATCGTTCACCTCTTTTGGGCAAACCAATCAAAAATAAATTTCCTCTAGCTCGATTTCGAGCCGGTGGCCACCAATAATGAAACATTGGTCCTGTATATTCCACCTGTCTACCAGCCATTGCAAAAAGTCTACTTGGGCCCTCATGCCAGGTATGGCCCAAAATTTAAATAGTCTGCATGCTCTCAATGCATCCAATGAGGGTTGATGATTTATTGCGGCAAGATCCACATCTTCGTGCTCCCGTTCCCGCCAAATGAGCATTTTTTATATCCTACATTGCAAAAACGGCGGATTAGAACATTTTAGTTCAAAAAATTTTGGGCGGAAATGGAAAAAATTGAAGTTTTAAAACCTATTTCACGGGGTCCACACCCACTAGTTAGGGACAATGCGTAGGTCTGCACTCTTCCCAAGCAGCAGGTGCAGAACTCTAGCTCTTTCCTTTGTAGAAAAAAATCGGGGTCCGCGGGTTCCGCATGTTGCGCGAGCGGATTTCTAAACTAATTTTTCCCTAAAAATCAAAATGGAAGCCTAAAAATGGAATGAAAATGGTTGAAATGCAAGATAAAGGTGATGTGGATTACCTGGAGCTGACGGTTTTCGATTCCAACAGATAGATTTTTCGCAATCTTCACAGGAAGTTTCTTACCCAAAAGCTCTCTTTTCTCACTCTGAAATCAAACGGTAAAAATGAATTTACAAAAGCCCTTTTTATAAGCTTTTTTGAATAAACGAATTTTCAATTTGTTTATTTTTCACTTTAAAAAGGTAACTTTTTGATGCATTTTTATTTATTTTTAACAGGTATGAGTAATGTTTGAGTTTTTGTGCAAAATATTGGATTTTTCAGGGAAAATTGATCATTTTCAACAAAATACATTGGAGTCCTCTTTAAGCTCTTTTTTGACTCGTAAAATATGAAAAGATTGCCAAGTTTTTATTTTTAAGCTCGTTAAAATGGAATTAAAAGAACGGTCCACTTACAACTCTTTTCTGACCGTATAAACATGAAAAGATTGCTGGGCTTTTTTCATTTCAAGTTCGATATTGGTTATAAAACGACGTGTCATTGATCGCTTTTTTACTTTTTCAGATCAGAGACACTAATTATGAAAAGTACTCCTTGATCGTAATGGTCAAGCGGTTCTCTCAAGTATTATTTTATACTTTTTCGGGCTTGGGAGACACAAATTTACGAAAAAGGACAACCATGGAGTTTTCTTAAGTTTTTCTTCTGACTCCCTAAAATTGAAAAACGTTGAGTTTCTCCTATACTGGACTCGTTAAAATTTAACAGTAAAGGACTTGTTCAATTTTAAACAGGAACAAACCACTCCTTCTTAGGGTTCGAATATTAAACTAAGTTGGACCCATCTGAAGGATGAGCTTATAACCAAGCAAATGTTATCCTTCTCAAGCTTGTCAAAAATAAAGAGGTACTTGCCAGAAATGGTGGGGGAAGAGAGAGAAAAATGAACATGTTTGTTATACTTTGTGTTTTAGAAAAGCATTTAACCACTCTTGAACACAACACTTTTTGGGTTGGGAAATCCTTTGCCTAACAGTTAATCAAACCATATTGAAAGTCTTCAGCCAGTTTTTGGGTATTAACTTTGGGTCAATTGTCACCAAACCATCTGCAGTGTTGTTATGTGTTCAAGAGGTCAGTTCAAATAAACCATTCATCTGCAAAATATCTGTCATCCATCTTGACCATCCCTGAGTTATTCCTTGCCAAATATATTTCTTCAAACTTGATCTATGATTTCATGTTGTGGGCTTGCCTACGACGGATTGCTTTCTATCGACTTCAACTCATTATCTAGAAAGATTATCTAGAAATCGTCAGTACCTTGGAATCTGCATGCCTCAATGGCAGGTTTCTCGCCTTCGACGACAGGTTGCATCATTGACCTTCGATCAAAGGATTCTATGACATGTTCAACATCAGCTCATATTTTCACATTTCATGGATTGTACTGAGTACTTTGAGAGCTATTGACATTACTAGTGGTTTCTCTCACACTTGTTAACAGTTCACATCATTGACTGGTCATCAAGTGGTTTCTACCATGTTCGACTTTGACACATTCATTCACATGGATAGAATCGTACTAGTTTGGGAAGCAAAAATCAAGACCTTGGATCTAGTTTCCACCATCCAGGCTATGAGGAATTTTGTTATTAATTATACAGTGGACTATTCATAAACAGATGGTTGTGCCCATACTATGTCTACATATGTCTATACTTGTGATGTATTACAAAATCATTCCTATATCAGAGCAGTTTAATTAGTTTCAGTTTTGATCTGAGTATGGGAATGCCTACCTCAGTTATGATATGTTCACATATATATATTTTGTATTGAATGTTTTTACAGGTTCCAACTAGGGTGTCCACAGGATGATCCTTGAAATGATAAAGTACTTCACTCTTCTTAGATGACAAATTCTATCCTCATCTATTACAGACTTCGAACTTTAGGGGGAAATCTGTTGCACAAAATATTGTCACCATGACATTCTGCAATCAGTGTGAGTCTATCACCACTCATACTTTCCTCCTTTGCAAGTCTTAAACCTCAGTTCTTCATAACAATCCTTGAAAAATAAGAGAAAGCCCTTAAAAGTCTCTAAAACTCTAGTTCCGCACTTTCTCTTAGCATTACCTGTGGTCCCGCACCTACTGCTCATGTCCCCTGCGTACCTGACCGCTCTGTCTCTGTGTAATGGGTGCGGACCCTTGTAAAAGTCAAAAAGGTGCAAGTACATTATTAAAAATTCACTTTGATTCATTTCTGGAAACTTCTAGAGGGAATCTTGAGGTGGTAAGTTCGCTCCTTTAAGGTTCATGCATCCCATAACTTAAGGAGCTAACCCCTTCTTGTGAGGAGCTTATCCCTTTGAAGGAGGACTCTATCCCTTCATAAGTGGACCTGTAACTTCCTTCCTTTGCATTATAAAATGAGGCATTGGGCTGGTTACTGGGGAGGCTGAAAGCTGGAGATTTTTTAGGTGAAATTTTGTTGGAATTTAGTCTTCCTAATTGAGCTTGAGAGGAGAGATTACATACCTTTTTTGATCTCATTGGGAAGAGTGTGAGGCTTGTCAAAGTAGAGGAGATTCCTGTCTGGACCCTGGGAGGAGCTTGTACAACATCAAGGCACCAAAGGTTGTAAAGTTCTTCTATTTTCAAAGTTAATACAATCAAGTTTATTTTTCTCAATAAGCTGTGTTTTATAGTTTATTTCATGGATTCCTTGATCACCATGATGAATATGATTTATTATATTTGATGTGTGCTTGTTTGTGATTGGAGGTTCTCAAAAGGAAACTCATTCGGACGGTCGAAGCATGGCTGCAACAAACTAGCGTTGGAATTAAGGTAGGGTCTAAAACACCTCTTAGTTTTTATTAATAAATCGCAATATATTTAGATAAAGGTAGATTTTCTCGTCCCACTTGTTGCTATATATCTATTGATACTAGGGAGATCGGTCTTGTCCGCAAGAACAATTTATCCGGCCGACAAGGGCTCTCTCCGGGTCAATCTCAGCAAATTATGATCGATTAGGGCTTGAGATGACTCAAACATCTACTGATCTTAGGCTAGGTATATGTGCAAGAGAGTTTGATTGAATAAAATTATGCTTTTGTTGGCTCAGATGGATAGACAAATTTTGGGTGCGGGGATTGAGGCTAAGTCCTGTAGAGATCTCAATGGGGAAAGGTAGGCAATTGTTTTTGGCACTTAAAATTAAATGAGATGGAAGGAATAGACAGGTGAGGTGTTGAAGAGGGCAAGAGCAATCATGGATTCTCCCCAAACAGCTGAAAACATTAAGAAACTAAAGCAAACCTCAAGTAGAGCACTACAATTTCAATGGATTCTACTTACACTATTGTTTGTTTAGTTTAGAAGAAACAAGATAGAGAATGGCATACATGACATATAAGTAAATTCACAATTACAAAGAAAAGCACTGTACCAAGACAAATTGTCACATGAATCCCAAAGAGTGTTGCAAACCCTATTATCAATTCCTTAGCCAAAATGCTGAAAATGAATGTACAATGAAGCTCAAGGCTTTCTCAAAAGTCCAACCATGCTAATGACTGAAAAACAACATAATATAGACAAAAATAGCTCATCCTTGCCTCTAGGGGTCGAGCTCACATGTTTAGGAGCTGTTTCAACTAATTCTAAACTGAGAACTAGAAATTAGGCAACAGAACAACATCCTCTAGAAACAAGGGAACTGATTCATTCAGTTTCAAACAAACTTTAAACTGATGAATCTACCTCTACAAGTGAAAATTCAACATATTTACATCATGATCCATAAATATAAATCAAATTACATCATAAATTTTCCATTAGGAAAGTGACAAAGTCAAAATAGCCAAAGCTGGGCGAAAAACAGAGCAAAACTTGGTCAAACTGGCAAATTTTCCTCTATGGGCCACGCCTGATTCTCTATGCATAGCGCCTGTTTGGACCCACTTTTGGAGGCCTTCCTAGTCTTCAAATGAGCTTTAGGTGTTCCTGTTGGAAATTTCTGTCTGTCTACTTTCCAAACCAAGTGGAATTTTTCAATTTGGCCTCCATTTGCCCCTCCAAAAGTCAGTTCTCCTAACACTGCTTCCTATGTGTCAAAATAGGGGCAGTGAGGTCATTTTTTGAGTGTTTTTGACCTTTTTGAGGGCTCAAAACCTGTCCAAATTTCTTTTCCATTGGTAGGAAAGCATATTTTTCCATGCCAAATCCAAAAATGCTGAGTTTTTGTGCTTTGGAGGCTCCTAGCAAAAGCAAGCGCCACGTGGCACGGCGCATAGGGCAGAAAAACCTGTTTTTTGTGCCAAAAATTTCAAAAATGCAAAAAGTGCTCCAAATTTTTTGAAATTTGGGCTGAGTCTCCTCCATCAAACATGGTGTTGGGCCAAGGAAGCCTCAGCCAATATCTGAAGTCCTTCATCCTCTTTTTGCCTCCTTGATGCTCTCTTCAACTTTTCCTTTAAACTCTTGATTCTCGCTTGGCACACCAAGTTCCTTGACAAGTAATGATATGACAGGTTTCTAAGCATATTCTTCTCATTAATGGCCTTTTCTAGCTTCCTCTCCAAGTGGATATTGGCTCTTTCAATCCATGACTCCCTATCGGCATTAATCTCCTGCTCAAGTGAAGTGAACTCCACCCTCCTCCTTTGGGCAGCTTGGCGATTCTCCCAAATGTTTTGCAACTCCATAATCACCTGTTGGTCCTCAAGCTGCTTATTCCTTTGCTCTAGGTACTGTATTTTCCATTGGGCTCTATCCAAGTTGATAGACAAGGCATCAATGTTCGCCTGCTGCTCCTGAATGATTTCTCTAATATTTGTGCTTTGCGGGCCCATATCAGTATCAATCTCCCACTCACTTGATGGTCCTTCCTCCTATAGTGGCCTCTTGCCTCGGTCCTGAACCTATTGTGCTGATGATGGAAGCGAGGCCCCTTCCACCCCGGGTGGAGATAACACTCACTTTGCTGCTGCAAACAACCGTCTAGTGCCCTTCTGATAGGTGATGAACACCAGCATGCTAGCGGTCTATGTCTCATGGCCCTCATCCTGATAAGAAGGTCCACCTATCTCATGCACAGCCTCTGAAGGTCCCTATGGAGCTTTGAAAAACTCACGAGAGATGAAGTCCTCCCAAGTGATGCCCTGTAAGCCAAGCTGATGAATGACCATAATTTTAATGAGAGTAAAATGGTAAATACTGTTGAACTGCCGCTAAGGAGTCTTGTGTTGCACTAGGGTGGTCATCTTCTCTATCCTTCAATACCTTTGCGAAGTGGTACAATCGGCTTTCGCACAGCCATAACCAGGGGCTGCAGTCCTTTCGTGCTACTAGAGCAGTGATCTGCATTGTCTCTCAAACTAGGCTAAGTATCTTACTTATCTTATTATCAGATCTTAGTTAGCTTCATGTAAACAGGTTTTATTAATTGTGTTCCCTTAACCAATACAATTATACACATTCGCGCATCATATAAGCATTAGAAGTGAAATTGATACTCACTATAACAGATGCATAAATGGGAAATAAGATGCAAAATTTATAGGAAACTTCTCTTTATTAATACTTCTAGATGATTACAGACTCGACTCGCTCTATGCACTCAGCTACAGGGGTCCACGCACTTAGCTGCAGAATTCTAGGCCTCTATGCACTCAGCTGCAGAGCCTCTTCCTATGCTACTACCCAAGACTTAGACTTACACTTCAGATCTATCTCTCTAACATCTTCATTGCTTTTCCATATTGTATTAGATATTAGGTGCCTTTGACTACTTAGAGCTTCACTCTATTTATACAATCCCATGGTCTGCGGACCATGGGTAGATCTTTTACAACTGACATTACATTATCAAAATAAGGGCGAATAACCCTATGACTCTTTAACAACTACACACTTCGTGCCCACAAAATGTGGAGTCTTTACATTGGAATTAAAAAATTGGACCAAAATCTGGGCTCTAAGCCCCAAAACTACCCTTGGGGGATCCCACACCCAATAAGCCCCCCCCACAAACATCATGTGTTGGCTTATATGGGCCTAACCCAAGTTCGAAAGAATTATTTAGCCAAGCAAATCCTGCAGCTACCAGCCCTTTCGGCAACATCTCGTGAAGCGCGGACTGAGGTCTCACCCGAGGTAGCAGGGGAGGGTGCTAGAACCAGGTTTCTGCACCCTTGGGATGTCTAGATGTGGTTTGGAGGCTTCGCACTCCGTTTTGCAGCTTCGCATCACGTTATATTCGTGCAAATCCAAAATGCCTTTTATTATATATTACACGCAGTCTATGGATCTAATTATAAGAGGAAGTACTGCAACCCGGATCTATTTTAAAGTGGTCTTTAAGAAAACATTTATCACTTTTATTCAGTTCGCAGATTAATATTTAAACCCAAATTCACAAGCATCCCATAAGCAGTGCGCATTAATCAAATAGTTTTATTAATCATACAAAATGCCAGATTCACAACAATTCAGATTCAACACAGAATTCAGAAGAAACTTATCTTTATTTCCACTTATCACTCTTACATCCAGATCTGCCTACGCACTCAGCTGCAGGGGTCCGCGCACACAGCTGCGGACTCTTCCAAGCCTCTGCGCACACAGCTGCAGAGCCTCTATCTCCTACCCAAACCCTTGACTCGGACTTATAAACGCTCCCAAAATTCTCTCCTTAGACACCCATTACATTTCAACTTCCCAAAATCATACCAAAACTTAACTACTCTACCCATAGAGCCTCGTTCTATTTATACCTTTCTATGACCTGTGATCCACGGACAGGCCGACTCAATTTACATTTCTTTTACATTATTTTTTGGTGAACTACCCTTTCGACTTTGACTTATTACAACTCGCGCTCCCATACCCATTGAGCGGGCCTTCCCTACCCAACATTCCCCCAACACAATCATCGTGACTCATCCTGAGTCACTCAGCTAGTGCGTCCATCTTTGCACATAGGTCAGTAAACAACTTCTACAGCTCACCTGTGTTTGCATCAAATTCAACTGCGCACCTTTGTACCCTTTCCACCTGAGCCGCTGAGGTATCTGTCTCATTTGCAATGGCTTGCTCTGTCACACAGGCGGCTTGCATCTGTGTGAGCTTGCCTTCAATGGTTGTATATACACTAAAAACTTCGTCAAGCCAAGGCTGGATATGCTTTTTAAGGGTGACCTCCTATTGTCGCACTGTGTCAACCTGAGCCTTGAATGCCTAGACCTCCTTCATCTTTGCCAATAGTTGTGTGATAATGACCATCTATTCAATGCCTTGGGCGATGTCATAAACCTATTGCACCTCACGTGCCTCAGCTTCTACTTGCTAAATGGTTGGATCTTCCTGGAGGGCGGTGAGTACCCCAAGTGACTAGTCGAGTAGTCCAAAGTAGTGGCGCACAACACTACTCATTGTTTCTAGTCCAACTACAACTATGCTACGACAGCGTTCCCATTCGGCCGAAGGTGTGGGCAACCAAGCCTTAAGACAGAGCTTTGCAACCTATAATGTTAGCTCCTCTTGGTGTCTTGCAGCTTCTGCTTGTGCCATGCGAAATCTGGTTGCCATGTGCTGAATCTTGGTAGCTGGTGGTAAGTCCTTGGAGATAGCTAGTTCGAGTACCATGCTACACACCTCTGTCATAGCTTGTTCCACTTCTCAGTATCGGGTGGCCAGGTCCTCGTTCTGGAGAGTGACTTGTTCTAATTTTTCCTTCTGCTCTGCCACTATGTGGAAAGCGCGATCTTCCTGAGCTCGCAACTCCTAAGTTACTCCCTCATGGAATAGGTATAGTACTTCTCTAGGCAGGGTAGCTAGATTTAATTCCCAACCACTTTCATTGCCTACGGCTGCGGCTTGGACAACTCCTGCTGGAAATGGTAGGATGTGTGGTGTGTGCGTGCTAATCCTCTATTCGGTGGATGTATCCTCTGCTATCGGTCGGGTGACCCAGCCCAGGGGTTGCTCTTGTAATGCCTACAACTGTGCTCTAATCTCCCCCAACATAGTTGTTTGTGCGGTGATTAGTTTGGGCAACACACTGACGGTAACATTGCTTGTTGGTTAGCTATCTTCCAATAATTCTTGTGCCAACGACTTCGTTGTTTTGGACCTTTTCCGGGCAGTCGGTGAATCTTCGGCGCGAGACCGCTTGAGGTGGTCCTGCGTCTCTAATTCCTATTGTGGATCCTGTTCCAAGTCTATTCCTTGATCGACCTTGTTCCCTTCTGGAGTTGGGCTCGTGGGAGCTGCTTGCTACCCAACGGCTTATTGTTCCTAGCGTGCCTTTTCTGCCAGTTGAGCAAGGCGTTGTTGGCATTCCTTCTTCTACTACTGTGCGACCACTCAGTTGCTAATGGTCCTATTTGGGGCATGCCATTCCAAGGGCCATGCTGCTAACATGGCATAAATGGCCTCATCCATCGCAAGGAATGGAAGTGTGACCCAAGATCTCTTTGGATCCTTCTACGTGCAGATATACACATGATGCATGTCTGCTTTGAACTCAGTCATACTTTGAAAATTGTAGTAAATTATGGGGGACATGTGCGGTCTACGAGCAATCCGCATCCATATCTTTCCTTCCATGGAGGTCCAAAATTCCCAAATCGCGGAGACCCTTGCTACATCCTTTGTATCCCATAGTGAAATATACCGTACTGCCTCAAGTAGACTACCCTCAATGCTGGGAAACTGGCTCTCGGCAGTAAGTCACCTGTAACCAGTAAGATTGATAAGAGCAGCCATGCATAATGAAAGTTCTTATCTTTGTCCTGTGCTTCTTGACAATTGGTCAAAAATTCATCGCATAAGAATTGTGACCAATTGAACTGAACCCCTTCAGCACACTGTCTTGCCAATGCGATGACAGTGGCAGGCACTTCTTCCGTGCGACTTTTTCTCATAAGTTTACTAGCTAGGATCTGAGTGGCAACTCATACTGCGCAGTCGTTGATGCTCGCTATGACATATCCCCACTTCCATTTTTCTATATGGTACTTTCCCTTAACTAATTCGGCGAGGCCTCCCTCGCCACTGGTTCTGGCGATGTCTATGGGGTTATTCCCTTTATATGGCAGATGTGTAATCCGGTGGATTAGGTCGGTTGTGATCAGGATCGGTTCTTCTAACCAGAGATATCCATCATGAATGAGACCTAGCAGCTGTCGAATCACAAATATGGTGATGGTCGTGCGGTGATAGTGAGGGATCCACCTGAGGTTCAACAGTCCGACCCTTTCCAAACCTAGTAACCACTTTTGTAGAAAGAGTGTGCCTTCAGCTAGTTCAGGGAACTTGTTTCTATCCACCAGGTCCCAATCTTCGAACTTGGTGTTGGAACGTGCCCTATTGGTAACCCTTCGAACCTTATATCATCTAGAATAAGCGGGATCTAGAGCATAGTTTTTGCAGCGTCTATGTCTTTCGCGAGCTTGGTTGTCCCAATCCATGGAGAAAGATACGGGGGTAACAATGGGAACTAGAACGCAAGTTCTTCTTCCTTCGCCTATGAGTCAATTTGATCGATCAGGTCTTGCAGGTCATCTTCCTCCTCAGCGGGTTCGTCAATCATAGTTTTTCCTTTGTCAACTGTTGAGTGCTTGTTGAATCTTGGAGAGGCCCTTACTGGACCCATCTTCTGCTTATTCTTCTTGGGTCACAGGGTGTGTGGGGATTTAGGAACTTCAGGAACTTGAGAGGGCTCTTCTTGATTCAACTACATTTCTTTGGCAACTCGTGCTCGGGTTCTTGCCATAGTGCTCATGGAGTGCCTAGTAGTCGCGTGCTTGCTATTTTTTGTTAGATCAAAGCACCAAAAATCCAGTATCAGCCACATGCTATGAGATTTGATAGAATCTCGTCCACCCATTTGCAAGTCAGGTTGGTAAATCTCTGCGTATCTCGTCCGAATCTTTCACCTTAATGTCCCGCCGCCCACTCCTATCTGACATGATTTGACTGGCCCGTCACGGCCCATGTGGCTAATGGTTATCTTTTGACTTTTCCCCATGGTAGCACTACCCTGGAGGCGCAGCTACAGACTTGGGAGCTGCTTAGGTTGGTGACGACTCCTTTTTCCCCATGGGTCTTCAGCAGGCTGGTTTATAGTCCCGCACCTTCTTTCAACTTCCCCAGGTGCTGAGACTATAGTTTCTACTGCTAGTCAGGTGTTCACACCCTGGGTGTGAGTTCGGCTTGTCCTTGCTAGCCAGGTTGCGAGCACTCCTGAATCATCTGGTTAATTGATCTAGGTTTTCTGCTTTGTTGTGAGTGCAGGCGCTGCCACGATAGCAATGGTGAGGCACGTTCCACGGCCCCTCGGCTTCGCAGTGGACCTTGCTTTTTTTACTGAAGCTCCTATTTGGAGGACCCATGGCCATTCAGTCTCTTCTGAGCTTTCTTTTATCATCTATTGCAGCCCCAACTCACCCGTGGTATCCGTATCTTCTTGGAACCTCTGCTAACCTTGGCGCTGGTTTGTTGAGGGGACTTCAGGCTACTACTTCTAGGCTAGGGCAATACCCGCACCTCAGATACTAGTAGCCTCGACTGGCAATGAATGTGTACTTTGTTGTGCGCTTCCGACCGGGCACGCGCCTTCCTTTGATGTCTGTGCCCTGCCGTTTGCATCTTTGGGGTGACTCTTTTTCCAGGAGTAGCAGCTGCATGGAGTGTTCTCGCGAATCTCTTCGGTGGTTCCTATAACCCCACTATCACCATCCGATTACAATTGAGCGTAGTTACTTCATGTAGTTGGTTCTACCATCATTCAACCTCTTCATCTGAGTATGATGTGCAAGAACTATTGTGGTCCCATGAGAGTCGACCATCCACTATCGAATTGACCCTATCCTGATCCTGAGCAGTAATTTGGTATATACAGTCCAGCTCGTCGTCGCTTTCCGCATCACGCACGGGTTCAGTATATCGTGCCCCTTCTGCTGGGTCCAACGGGACCACTATGCGAATATATTTCTTTTCAAAGATCATCTTGCATTTTTTTAGATTGATGACTCCATTCATATATGTCGCCCAATCTATCCCTAAGAGTGCAGGATATGGGTTACTATCATCCACAATTTCGATAACCTCAAAATTGGTTTGGGTGCTGGCTCCATCGATATCTACTGTAACTCCATGCAGACATCCCATAGGCAGAATCTTTTGCTGGTTAGCCATCCTTAGTTGAATCGGCGACCATTGTAGTGGAGGCCTGCCCATGCGTTCCTAAGTCTGCTTTGGTAAGACATTTGCATTAGACCCCAAATCTAAAATGACCTGATCCATCTCATAGTCCTCGATCTCGACTGTTAACCACATTTCCTGCCCAGTGCACAAAGCATGCTTGCCTAATTTTCGGATCATTCGTGGTTCATCCACTCCCGCGCACCGGGTTACCAATTCCTACAACCCCCTTACAGCTTTGGCATCCCTTAGTAAGTGCATGCATGTTTCCAAGAAGGTATTTAACACAGATGTATAATTCTCTGATCTAAATTGATCCTTACTCCCCGGTGTAGATGCCTCTGCTAAGCTTTTCTTAGCTTCCATAAAGGTTTCCTTCACACGTTCTAAATCAAAGCCTAGCTGGTTTGGGGGGACCTTACAAATCCATGCATCCGTCGCTGGCTAGTTCCCCTTATCTTCTCCAATGGTCACGCCACTTCAAAGCATCATATTTATGGTCAGTTCCTCTACACGGGGTTCGGCCTTCATCATCTAGACGTTCTGAGTGGGGATGGTTGGGAGCACTCCCTTTTCATGCATCTGCGCGATTAACGTGGGGCACTCGACAACTGCGTGGTCAAATTGGTAGTAGTAAGGACAACAGGCTTTGGTCAGGTTTGTGCAATCCTGCAAGTAGTGCCCCGGTCCTCCACAATTGTAACAAATTAATTGCCCACGCCCCTATCCAGGTCCCATGCCTCCATGACCCCATCTTCATCCTTGGTATCCTCCCCTCATGAATGGTGCGGTGGAGTCCTATGCTCGCACTTCTGTTTGCATCCTATACGCCGGTGTTCGATCCATCAGCATTTGGTAACTACGGCAATCTCTTTCCTCGTGGTCCCATCGTCCGACAGAAGTTACAAAATAAGCGTTAGGGATTGTCATAGATTTGGCAATAGGTGACAATTTTCCATGGCATTCTTTCCTCTAACTTCACAGATTGTGCACCAGAGTGCAGGTGTTATGCTTGGCCCAACCTGTACCTCTGGTCGCACTGTTATGGGCCTCCCCCCTAACATAGGATTCACAAAACTTGGAAAACGGTCCTTATCATGGCCTGGTCCTTTGCATTTGAGACACCATAATCCTTCTCGTATCTCAGTCCTATGCGTCTGTCCCTGTTTCAAGCTTCTCATCCCCAGGCATAAGTTTTGTATTTGCGCTTGGATTTGTTGTACTCCCAACACTAGATCTTGGATCGAAGTTTCATGTAGCTGCATCACTTCTTCCAGTGCTTCAGCTTGGGTTGAGATCTTTTGTTGTGCCAAGGCTGATCTCAGATATGGCATTAATGATGCAACAAACCAAGTGCAGTGTTTCTCATCTGTCAGTGTCATGTTGGCCTCGCGGATAGCACTTTCAACCTCTCATCCAAATCCCATGAATTTTCTCCTGGCATCATTACAATATCTTTGAAACCAATAACCGACTGGGCCCCTGACTTTGGGCACCCAAATTCCTTACTTAACGCCTCTTGGATTGTGGTAATGCCTTCAGTTGGATGATCTCTTGAATACTTCATATACCAAGTCAGTGCGCAGTCCTGAAATGCACTAACTAGGGTAGCCTTCTTGATATTATCATCTATAATACCCTGTGCGTCCCATACAGATTTTATCACAAACGAGAATCATCATGGTTCCTCATTCCCCACACCTTTAAATATCGGCAGCTTAACTGAACCTACCATCCCGACCTTTGAGGCTGGTGGAGTTGGGGGTGGGGTTGGTGTTGGAGTGGATGGATTAGATGTAGGTGACGTGGGTGGTGGCATGGACGGAGGTGGTATCAGGGGGAAGCACTCTCTGATCAACTGGACCACGCTTCCTAGTGAGAACCTTGTGAGCTCTTCCTCGCTTTCCTAAGAAATGGAAGTTAACAGACTGTTCTCTATTCCTCCCATTCTGCGGTAACCTCTTATGATTCGCGTTACTCTAGACATTAATCAACACGCATAATCTGTTTTTCACATAACAACATCTTAATCCACGTATTCAGTGATTTGATATACCTACCTCACGGTCCTTGAAGAAATTGCCTTTCCACCTCATTATAGCTCACGGTGGTATCTATTGCAAACTCAGTGATAAACCCCCCTATTACCCAATCCAGCCAATGATCTACTGCACATGCAATCTTATCCTTGGTGGCTTCTAGCCTGTGCACTAGTTCCGGGGTCCACACAATAGGCTGGTCCAATCTGCACCTTCCCATGCTGTCATCTAGCCTTGCGATCCACTCGTATACCTATACCAAGAATGTCGCAAAGAAGGTCTCATGGATATCTGTGAAGATGTATCGGTCCAGCCAATCTTCCTCTGATACACGCAGGTTTTTGTTTTCCTAAACTGCGAACTCGTGGAGTTCCAAATCCCACCACTCGTTAATCTCTTTCTTTGTAGGATTCCAGTGCTCCCACATCAGACACCCCTTAGGTAGATCTCGGTCCCAGCAACAGAACTATTTATTGGCTTAAATGGGCCTGACCCAGGTATGAAATAATTATTTAGCCAAGCAAATCCTACAGCTACCGGCCCTTTCGGCAATAGCCTGCAAAGTGCGGACTGAGGTCTCACCCGAGGTAGCAGGGGAGGGTGCTGGAACCAGGTTTCCGCACCCTTGGGATGTCTAGATGTGGTTTGGAGGCTTCGCACTCTGTTCTACAACTTCGCACCACGTTGTATTCACGTAAATCTAGAATGCCTTTTACTATATATTACCGCGCAGTCTATGGATCTAATTTATAAGATGAAGTACTGCAACCTGGATCTATTTTACAATGGTCTTTAAGCAAACATTTATCCCTTTTATTCAGTCCATAGATTAATATTTAAACTCAGATTCAAAAGAATCCCATAAGCAGTGCGCATTAATCAAATAGTTTTATTAATCATACAAAATGCCAAATTCACAATAATTCAGATTCAACGCAGAATTCAGAAGAAACTTATTTTTATTTCCACTTATCACTCTTACATCCAGATATGCCTGCGCACTCAGCTGTAGGGGTCCACGCACACAGATGCGGACTCTTCCAAGCCTCTGTGCACACAGCTACAGAGCCTCTATTTCCTACCCAAACGCCTGACTTAGACTTACAGATGCTCCCAGAATTCTCTCCTTAGACACCCATTACATTTCAACTTCCCAAAATCATACCAAAACTTAACTACTCTACCCATAGAGCCTCACTCAGTTTATACCTTTCTATGGCCCGCGATCCACGGACGGGCCGACTCAACTTACATTTCTTTTACATTATTTTTGGGTGGACTACCCTTTCGACTTTGACTTATTACAACTCGCGCTCTGCGCATCTCGTGGAGTCTTTACCCTACTCTTACCCAAAATTGTGGGCTTCGCACCCCATACCCATTGTGCAGGGCTTCTGCTACCCAACATCATGACTCGCCCTCGAGTCACTCTGTAGGTCCTGAGATCTTAGCACGCAGACCTCCTATATCTTCTTGGATCACTGCAACTTCGGCAACGCACTGAGCGGCTACCCGCTGAACTTCCTCCATGCATTGTTCGGTGACCGCAGCTGCTGAACTACTGCCCTGAATCCTCTATTGATTTGCTTGTAGTTGCGTGAGCTTTGCTTCAATGGAGTCTATGATTGTATATGCCTCATCGATCCATGGATGTAGGCGCTCTTTTAAGACTTCTTCCTGATGTCGAGTGGCATCCACCTATTCCTTGAACGCCTTTGCCTCCTACATCCTTGCAAGCCTCTGTGTAAGGGAAACCAACTACATAGTCCCTTTTACTTCATCATACTTCTATTGTATCTCATGTCTATCTCTAGGCGCTCTACATTTGGGTCCTCCTACAGGGTAGTTAGGACCTCGAATGACTGCTTGAACAGCTGCATGTATTCTACCACTGCGTTGTCAACCACCGATGTTTCTGTTGTAACAATAGTGGTTCATTATTCCATGATTTCCGATGGAGTTTAAGGCTGAGCCTTCATTTTTAGTTCTATGATCTACAGGTTCAACTCCAACTAAACCCTCACCATCTCTTCTTTAGCATCGTGCATCCTTGTGGCCAATTTGCAGATGCACGCCTCCACCGGTTCTTTTGCCTGAATGTCCAACTCTGGGACCATTCGGAAGGATTCTTCTATCACCTACATAATTTGTTGATTTTGCTTGACTGCCTCATTGCGCTGTAGGCCTAACTGTTCAATGTTGATGGGCTTCTCGCTCATCACTTTTAGTGCACGACTCTCCCTGGCTTGAAGTTCTGCAGTGACTCCATCATGCAAGAGATAGAGCGTCTCCTGAGGGAGCGCGGCCATATTTAATCCGACGCATTTCAAACTACTGATGGTGGCCCTATCGGCCTCCTTCTCTGTAGTAAGTGCCCCATCTGGTAGCACTATCATGTTGGTCACCCTTGTGTGCAACATTTCCTTGGCAGTTGAAGTGCCGACTGCGACGTTGGTGGACACTGTACTAGCCTATGGAGTGCGCACCTACAACTCTTGTATTTCTGTCTGGGGAGACCCCAATACCAACTATTGTTGTTCCTCAAACTATTGGAGGGCCTGCGCAATGAAATCCCTCACCGTTTCACCAATATCATGTAAATCCCCCTCAATGAGGGTTATTGGGTCGAAAGAAGTATCTGAGGCTTTTGACTTCTTTCACAGCATTGTTTGCTCTCATGTTCACAGATGCTTGAGTTGGGTGGATGCCATTTGCGGGTCCATGCTACCCTATTTTGTGTTTACCTCTAGTTTGTGTGAAGGTGACTTATGTCCTTCTCGCTCTTCATCTATTGTTTTCTGTTGCTCTACCAAGTTCACAGCGTTGTGCACTACCTGGGCCTTAGCCGCTGCTTCTTTCATGCGCTTTTCCACCAGTTGCACCATCCAAAGTTTTGTCTCTTCCTTATTGCACTGTGCGGTGGACTTCTTTATTTCCACTACGGAGCTAGCTAGAGCACACCACTTTGGTGGCCAAGACTCAAGGACTGCAAATATCACATTGTCAATTGCCAAATACGGTAAATCATGCCATGTCTTCGTAGGGTCCTTTCGTGCCCTGATGAAGACATGGTGGAAATCTGCTTTGAACTCTGCAAATCTTTGCAAACTATTGTAGACTGTGGGTGATAACTGCAACTTGTGATTGATCCCCATCTGGATATTCATCTCCATTAGTATCCAAAATATCTTGCTCTCCTTTATCCTCTTCGCATCTCTGGTCGCCCATAGCGAAGCGTACTTCGCTGCCTCTGGAAGTTCTAGTGTGACCGAAGGGAACTAGCTATCTTTGGATAGCTCCCATGCCACCAATACAATCAACAATAGGAGCCATGTGTAATGAAATGTTTTTCCTTGCTCATGTGCCTCACGGCAGTTCACAAGGAACTCACCGCATAGGTAGTTCACCCAGTTGAACTAGACTCTTTCTATGCATTGTGCCACTAGTGCAACCACTAGCGTGGGCACCTCATCCGCGCAGCACTTTCACATCACCTTTCTTGCCAATATTTGTTTCATGACCTTGACTACAAGTTTGTTGATGTTGGAGATGGCATACCCTCGCTTCTTCTTCTCCAACTTAAACTTCTTTCTCATTGCCTCTACGAGGGCCAATTCACCATCTCTTCCCTCTTAAATTTTCGTTGAATCCTCCCCGGAGCAAGGTAGCCGTGTAATTTGGTGAATCAGATGATCTGTGATGGGGATGGGCTCCTCCAACCACAAGCACCCATCATGCACCAAGCAGAGCAGCTTCGTGATGACAAAAACGGTCACTAGGGCGTAGTGGTAATGTGGCACCTAGATCAAGGTCAACAACCCTACTTTCTTGACACCTCTGAGCCATTTGCACGACTCCAATTCAATCATTCCAGCCGTCGTGTCCATCTTCTGTCGCATTAGCTTTGTAGTCGCTAGATGTGGGAACTTCTCATGGTCTGTGAGGTCACAATCTTCAAATTTCAACACAGGAACCCGTCCCAAGTGTGCTCCCTCAAAAATAATATCGTCTACAAGTAGTGGAGTTTGCAGAGATCTCTTGCTCTCATCTATGTCCTTTGGCACCTTAGCTTTACCCTTTTGCGGAGGCACATATTTAGGTAACTAGGTAATAGGGTCCGCACCCTAGGTTTCAATGTCCATCTCTACATCCTCCTCCTCCACCAGGATTTCTTCAAGCTCTTCCTCCTCATCAGCCTCCAAATTAATGGCCTTCCCCTTTTCCTGCAATGTGAGCTTGGTCCTCAGTGGATTTTGGGGTGAGACATGCACTGGGATCATGGCTTGCTTATCCTTCTTGGGTCTCGATGTTTGCGGTGATTTAGGGACCTCAACAATTATTTTGCCACTCTCTAGGGCTTCCACTTCCGCAATTTCCTACTGGCTTCCTCAGCTGTCACTACTCCTGTGTCCATGGCTTCTTCGAGTACTGACATAGCACTACTCAATAGTTCTTTCAATGTATCTGGTAGTTGTTCAAACAACGAATTCGCTTTCAGAGTCTCGAATAAGTCTCAGTTCATGAATACTTGAGCACGCAACAACTCAGTGCTCAATTTGCCAAGTGTTGTTTGCGGGACAACCACTTGTAATTTATAGTACCTTTTGAATTTGAATTCGATCGTTCCCCCCACATTCGGTCCATTAATGCTAGATTGGTGGAAGATTTTCAAGAATATTGCCCATAAAGTTCACCATAAATGTCTGCCGCCCGCTCCATTTGGCCTCAAACCAAGCATCAAATCGTGAATAGTGACTTTAACGGTCCGTTTCTGGCAGACCTTCATGTTATCTTTGCACTGTCGCAGACCCTGTGACACTTCGCTACTATGCACAGTCTTGACATCACGCAGTTCCCGAGAAAAGTATTTTATAGTCCCGCGCCTCCTTTCAGCTGCCTAGAGTGCTAAGACTGTGCTACTTCCATATAGTCACATCGTCGGTGTATGGCTTTAAGCAACTGTCATTCACCTTTCCTGGGAAGGGTTCTCCATTTAACTTGACCAACTGTACCGCGCCTTTGTCGGTAATCTCCTTAATAATATATGGCCCTAACCAGTGCATCCTGAACTTCCCTGGGAATTTATCAAACTTACTATCATACAACAACACCAGATCGTTTACCTTGAATGTGCACAACTTGATGTGTCAGTCATGCCGTGCCTTTTCACGCTACTTTTAGACCTACTGGTGAAACCCTGCCAAAAATCATTCTTCTTCAAGCTCATCCAACTGCACGAGCCTCTCCTCCAGTGCTCTGCAATCTGTCATACCAGTGAGCACTGTTATGCGCAGACTAGGCATGGTGTATTCCATAGGCATTACAACTTTCACTCCATAGACAAGCCTAAAAGGTGTCTGTCCCGTCAGTTTCTTGCATGTTGTTCGATAATCCCATAACACTACAGGTATGCGTAGGTCCCAGTCACTTCGTTGTGCATTGCATATCTTGTTCAGCTCATTTTCAAGCACTTTGTTGAATGCCTCCACTGTCTCGTTAGCCTGTGGGTAATAAGGTAGACTCTTTTGATGATACACCTTAAATTCCTACATTATTGCACTGATCGTCTCATTTAGGAAGTGTGTACCGCGATCACTCATCAAGATCTTCGAACATCCAAATCGCGTCAGTACATGTTCAAATAGAAACTTCACAGCAGTCGCGCCCATGCAATCCTTCACTAGTTGTGCTTCTACCCAACAAGTCAGATACTCTATCGCAATGATAATATACCTCGCGCCTGTCTTTCCTTGAGGTTTAATGGGTCCTACAAAATCTATTTCCCACTTTTTGAAAGGTTACAATGAAATTTGTGGATTCAAAGGCATTTCATCCCTTTGCGATGGCCTTCATGTTCTTTAACATACATCACATGCATTGCAATATGCTTTTGAATCTTGATCAAGGGTTGGCCACCACAACCCTGCATGTAAAATCTTCTGTGCGGTTGCTCTTCCTACAATGTCCTCCTACGGCACCCCCATGAGCATCCGCGAGAATTTTGCTTCATTCAAACTTAGGTACATACCTTCATAGTATTTCATCATTCCCCATCTTGTATAGATTCCCAGTAATGACAGAGAAGTCTACCACGCGCACCACTAATTCCTTCTTCTGCTGGACAAAGTATCCTTTCGGTGTAGTTCTAGTTGTTAGAAAGTGTATTATATCTTCGAAATGTCCATCCGCTATGTGCACAACAAAGAGTTGCGCATCTAGTAATCCTTCCTCCAAACTAGTAGGTTCCTCCCCTGTCTCAATGCATGACAGGTGATCTGGTCCCACGTTCAATCATCCAGGCTTCACGATAACTTCGAAATCATACTCTTGGAACAATAAAAGCCATCTGCAAATTCACCCCCCCCCCCAACACAAGCTTATTGACCAGGTACTTTAGCACAGAGTATAAGTGCACCTACTCAGGTTGGGACTTTTCTTCATAGACCTGCATCCATGTGCGTGGATCTAACTGCCCATCATACTTGTTTGTTAGTTGCATCTTAGGCTTCCCAAATCATGTTCGCATCATTCTCCTACATTCGTGCCAATCATCAAAGCTTCCTTTGTGCATACCCCACCATCTTGCGGGTGTAGGATGCAGCACCCAGTCCAAGGGCTAGATGCGTTGCTTTTCTGGCACCTCCCTTTCAAATGCATCCAAGATGGTATCTACCTCATTTAGACCATCATAAGTAGGCAGATTTCTTTCTTCTGACGACATGCAGTGCAGCGACCAGGTCATCATGTTGCAATTTAGCGTAGTTACCTCATGTACTGATTATGCCATCGTTCTACTTCTTCATCAGAAACTGAAGTGCAGGAAATCTCATGCTCCCATGTAATCCACCCATTCATGGTGGCATTCACCCAGTCTTGGTCTCGCGTTGTTATCTTGTAGATGAATTCCAAGGTAATTTGTAAAGACCAGGCAATGGTCTTTGTCATGACCCTGACTCTTGCATTTTACGCACCATACTTCTTCTCGCACTTCTGGTTGAACCGTCCTATCCTACTTCAAGATTTTCATCTCAAGGCACAGATTCTTCAGCTACATGTGGATCTGTTGAACTCCTAGATTAGGATCTTGCATCGGGGTCTCATGTAGTCTCATGGTAATATCCAGGACCTCTACCTAAGTTGTTATCTTCTGCTATGATAGCGCACTTCTTAAATGTGGTAGTAGCAAAGCCACAAACCACTCACGATGTTGTCCATCTGTCAAGTTCATGTTTTCTTTGCAAATCATACATTTTAGCCTTTGATCCAGTTCCCAAGGTGTCTTGCCTGGTAGCATCGTGATTTCCTTGAATCCAATAATCGACTGCACTTCATATTTAGGCTTACTAAATTCCCTATTCAATGCTACTTCAATGTCTGCTACTCTCACATTCGGGTTATCATACGAGTACTTAATATACCAAGTCAGCACGCGATCCTGTAGGGTGCTAACCAGTGTTTCTTTCTTTATATGTTCATCTGTGACACCTTGAGCTACCCGTACAGCCTTCAATACGAACCAGAATTGGTCCGGATCCTCATTTCCCAAGCCTTTGAACAAAGGAAACTTCACTATGTTCACCATACTGAATTGTGGTGGTGGAGGAGGTGGTATGGGTGAAGTTGGAGGTGATGGAGGTGAAGCCAGTGGTGGTGTGGACGGAGGTGGTATTCACGGAATTATTTGTCTTATTAGATGAATAACACTTCGCAGAGAGCTCTTCCTCGTCCCCTTGCAGAGGTGAAATCAAGGGGCTATTTTTTGGATCCTTATTTCCTTTGTTCCTGTAAACATTTCCACTTCACGTAGCCCCGAACATCAAGGTAACTGCATAACCCACTTTTCGCACAATAACATTTTAATCCAAGTATTCAAATACTTTACGTACTTACATTGCCGTCCTTTTAGAAAGTGTCGCTCTACCTCATTGTAGTTGACTGAGGTGTCGACCGTGAACTCAGTAACAAATCCTCCTATAATGTGATCGAGCCAATGATCAACGGCATGCACAATCTTATCCTCCGATGCTTCCAACCTTTGCACTAGCTCCGGGGTCCACACAATAGGACTGTGAAGTTTCCACCTTCCTTGGCTATTTGCTAGCTTTGTGATCCACTCGTATAGCTTAGTAGGGAAGGACACAAAAAATATTTCGTGGATCTCCATGTACAAGCAATTACCTAACCAATGTTCTTTTGATAGTCGTGGGTTTCTGTTTTCCTGCGCCACGAACTCATGAATTGTTCTATCAAGCCATCCTTCAATTTCTTTCTTAGTTGGATTCCAATGATACGACATCACACATATCTATACAGATTCTGGTCTCAGCAATGGAACCATTTTTTGGCTTGAGGGGGCCTGACCTAGGTTCAGCCTTAGTTAGCCAAACAAATCCCTACACTACTTGCCCTTTCAGCATCAACCCGTGAAGCGCAAACTAAAGTCTCACTCGAAGCAGTATGGGGGCATGTTGGAACCAAGTTTCCACACCCTTGAGATGGTTTTGATGTCGGTTTATTCCAGCTATACCTGCTTGCACGCAGGTTGCTTCGCTCTCTGCTCTATCCTTCAATACCTTCGCGAAGTGGTATAATCAGCTTTCGTGCAACCCTAGCTAGGGGCTGTAGTCCTTTCCCACTGCTAGAGCAGCAATCTACACTGTCTCTCAAACTTGGCTAAGTATCTTACTTATCTTATTATCATATCTTAGTTGTTTTCACATAAGCAGATGTTATTACTTGTGTTCCCTTAACCAATAAAATTATACACATTCACGCATCATATAAGCATTAGAAGTGAAATGCATACCCACTATAGTAGATGCATAAATAGGAAATAAGACGCAGAATTTATAGGAAACTTCTCTTTATTAATACTTCCAGATGATTACAAACTCGACTCGCCCTGCGCACTCAACTACAGGGGTCCGCGCACTCAGCTGCGGACTTCTGGGCCTCTGTGCACTTAGCTGCAGAGCCTCTTCCTACACTACTACCCAAGACTTAGACCTACACTTCAGAGCTATCTCTCTAACATCTTCATTACATTTCCATATTGTATTAGATATTAGATGCCTTTAACTACTTAGAGCCTCGCTCTATTTATACAATCCCATGGTCCGTGGACCATGGGTAGATATTTTACAACCGACATTACATTATCAAAATAAGGGCGGACAACCCTATGACTCTTCAACAACTACGCACTTTGCGCCCACAAAATGTGGAGTCTTTACATTGGAATTACAAAATTGGACCAAAATATGGGCTCTAAGCCCCAAAAATTCCCTTGGGGATCTCGCGCCGAACAGTAATTCCATCTTGATTTTCCAAATTAATACAAAACAAATAGTGGGGTTTTGAGTTGTGGCTTTCCCGAGATATTTATTGTGTTATGTGCCTTTGATTCTCTTCCTCTATTTATTATTGTTTTCTCGATGTTTTTTGGCTTCCACTATAAAGAGTAGAAGTAGATTCTTGTCTCTTGCTTTAGAAAATTGCATTAGCTTGTGCATCTATAGGATTTTCTACACCTTCACAAACTCAGATTCGGCCAGACTTCCCAAGATGTCATTTACAGCTTTTGCATCAGTTTCATATTGTTTATTTCCTGTAGTATCAGAAGGAATAGAGGTTGGATATTGATATACAGTGTCAACTATTTTCCATACATCAGCTCCTAGTACTTGCAAGTATGTTATCATCCTAACTTTCCAAAAGACAACGTTATTTCCATTAAATATAGAAGGTCTGATAGAAAATAATCCTTCGTGACTACTCACCTTGACAGATCTCCTTCAAGCAATCAAGCTTCTGTCAAACGACCTGCTTTGAAACCAATTGTTGGGAAAAATACTATGAGGGGGGAGGGGGGTGAATAAGTATTTTCAAATCATTAAACTTTTCATTTTCATATCCATATTTTTGTAAGCGACTTTACTGCAGGGAACCCACGTGTGTACGTTATTGTTATTAAGACAACTAGTGTACATCATGTAAACTTATTTTCCAGTTAATTCATCCTTTTTTTATATTAAGCTAATACATCAGTGCTTCATTCAAAATTATATAAACAATAACCATGTGCAGTAATAACAAAATAAACCATCACACATGATCAACATAGATGAACACCGGGATTTAAGGTGGAAACCCAATGTGGGAAAAAACCACTTGTTGTTGTCATCTTTGTCTTTTTTTTAATATAAAGAAAAGCTTTTACAATATTATATTGGTGTAGACTCATACCAGTACGTATCCACCCACTTGCAAAAGGCTACAACCTTTGTTTGTTCTCTAGCTCCTACTAGAAGGGAGTACCAACAACTTGATATAGTTTATTGACACCCACTGGAAGGGAGCTCCAATCCCCTGATCTGATTTACTTGCTACCACTGGAAATAATCTTAAACTCCCTCATTAAAGGCTCCAACCCTCGATACTTTTGGGGACCACATTTCATAAATTTTCATACTAGATCCACCTGCTACAAGACATCACAACTTGTAGTCCATGTTTCATTATATTTTGAGAATGGACCCACTACAAACATTTAAGCTCAAAACCAATCTTCAAAATTGAAACTTATCTCTATAATTCAGTCATCAATATTTGACCCAACTAAATCAATCAATCACTAAAACCTAATCATTGAATTAACTGAATCAACCAAAACTAAACCAGTCAACTGAAACCCAAACTTAAATAACCAGAACAGTCATATCATTGCAACTAGAATACCAATCAACATACTGAACATCACAGAAACCAGATTATGTTAATGCAAACCTTGATAAGCCATATTTCAAAATATGTATGCTACATTAGAGTAGCAAACCCGCGTGTGTATGTGCTTTCCATGAAGCATACATGTGTACATATATCAAATCAATGATTTCTAAAAATTGAACCACTATCATTCTAAAACAAGTATTGAATCATATACAAATTCACCGCGTCATTTTGAAACAACCACAGAACCATCACTGATTGTCATTCACAACCAACAAGTAACTTCAACATTCTTCAATCAATCAATCCTTAATCAAAACATCATTGTTTAATCCCAAATCATCAAGAAGACTTCATTGACAGACAACAAAAAAAAGTAAGACTAAATAAACAGATTAGACATCCTTCTCATCAAAACCCTACTTTCTGTACGCACTTTCCGTAAAGCATATCCACATTTACATGCACTTTTTATGAGAAAAAACTACTTGCATGTGACTTACCAGTGTCACACTCGTGTGTGTATGTGCCTTGCAGGTTACAAAACCTACTACAGATCTGTAATTTATGATTCAGACCTTCGCTTCAATCAAGAACTTCAGACATACCCAGATCTCAACATACACAGAAAAATCATGTGTCAAGACACTATCAACACAAATCAACTCACCTCATAATCAAGATTGTCATCTCACATCTACTAGATCCTATCCATCATCAAATTCTCGGGTGCATACTTAGTTTTAGATCAAGAAAAACATCAATAACCCATTACATGCATATTTTCTTTAGATCTAACTATTCATAATATATTCATCACTTACACACGTCTACCACTTTGATCTTCATCTCCTTATATATCTTAGCCCTTATTCAATACAACAGGTCAAAACCATACTTCAGTTTATGGTTTTCTTAGACAGGATCAAAACATATGGTATTGGGCTCAGTACCACAGGGAAATACCATGGTAAGGATATTTGGTATTTAGAATACCATGGTTTAGAAAGTGTACGTGCCTTTGCTTCTTCATACTCTCTTGTGTACATGGCTTTTCTTAACAGAACCCACGTATACTTCTTGTAATTTCTATTTTTTTAGTCTTCTGCTTGTGAATTGTTATACCTTTGTCAAAACACTCTGTCACATATGTAGATACATCACGTTGACATTTGTATCAAGTAGTTTTCCATCAAAGGACAACTCATCAAGTAGGTTGTCATCAAGGACAACTCATCAGGTAGGTTTCCATCAAGGACAACACATAATTCATAATTCCAATAATCTCCCCCTTTGGACTTGATGGCAACCACTTTGGTGTTTGGTAACCACAACCTATAGATACTTGTAAAACACATCAAGACAAGCACAAATATTTTCAAACACTCAAACACCAAGTTAATCTCCCCCTTTTACATCAAGGGTAAAGGTTGAACCAATTCTAAATGAAGGCTTTTGTAAATCTGCAATACTGATTATGAACATTGACCATGCTCCCCTTGAGCACATGCTGAAATTTCTAAAGTATGTACAGTGAAGTACATGACTTTATGACTCATATGACTTGTCCTATCACTAAGTACTCAAACTTACATCAATAATCCAATCACAATGGGGTTACATTTTTGACATCATTATTACACCAACTTCCCAATCACAGTGGGGTTACAAACTATATCACATGTCCAAAAGGACTTGAACACAATAGTCCATATATGACTGAAATTTTACAATGCTTACATCATAGTTCTTTACCCGACCTTTACATCAAATGATAGATATGACATTTATAACCAATACAAAAGACCTCACTAAGTCCATGATATTCATCAATAACTATCATACACCATAAGCATTTGTCATCAACACCAAGAACAATAACCTACATATGACCATCATCAATTCACAAGATAAGACAATGTAGCTTCAATATCATCAACCTATTGATAAGCAAACATAATGCCAACAATGCATTATTATAACCATAGTAAATGCTCCCCTTGAACCTGTGTCAACTGTTCACTCTCAGATCTGATCATATCATTTCATATATCAGTAAGAATCATCAAAGTATCTTCATCAACAAGTCATCAAAAACTTATGCAAGCTAAAAGCACTTTCAAATAGCATCAATGGATTGCAACGATCAACCATCAGAATCATGAAAGCCAAATAATAATTGTCTGAATTCTATTAGAGCCTTTTCCTAAGTTTATCCCACGGTTTCCTCATCATACCAAGATATACGTGATTGTTCAGTTCAGAACTCGCATAAACACACGACTTGTCTTCATAAGATCTGCATACAAAAATTGAAATGCTAAAATTTCACACCTTCAAATCCCCTTGAGTTTGTTATGTATTTCCCTATTTACTGTTACTACACCAGAGGCATTGTCAATAGTATAAGTAGTATGAAAATAAAATAAAAAATAAAAAACCATGGGAATTATCATCAAGACAAAACATGTATTACTCCCCTTGAGATTACACATCATTGATTCTCAGGACTTGGTAATTATCTTTTGTTTTAATGAGGTCAAGTACCTCTCACCACTTCTGCGGTCACTGTTAGAAGTATTCATTTAAGAATAATGGACTACAATAGGCACCATCTTCTTTTACTCTAAGTCCGAATATTTCTCATATCTATGAGAATTTTGTTCTTCAAACACATATAGTTTGTCTCAATTTATATGTCCTATTTCTATGAATTTTCCAGCTACTTCATTCATAACCTTACATTTGGTTGATGTAAACACACTTATATTTCCCTTATCTGCCATTTTACCTACACTTAGAATATTCTTCTTTAACCCTTGAACTAATAAAGCATCATTTGCTCCTCTAGTTTTATTAATTTTGCCTTCACCTTATCCTAGAACTTTTACTGAAACATTAGTTCCAAGAATAACATTACCATGTTGGTTCTTCCTAAGATACTCCATTTTACTCTTATCTCCAGTCATGTGATGGGAACATCCACTATCTATGTACCATTCATCTTCATCTTCAAATGAGTAGATAGCAAGACCACACATTATCTTTTCTTCTTTTTCCTGTCGATTATGAGAAATTTTGATGGATCCATCTTTTTTAGGTCTATTAATGTTTTTTCTAGTTGCTTACCATGTTCTTTGTGGAAATCCATAGACTTTTTCTTGCATTCTTTTGCTACATGCCCAAACTTGTTACAAGAATAACACCTTATATGTTTCATATTCCTTCTATTGCAATCAATGGATTTGTGACCAAACATATTGCAAGCAAAAAAATATCCTTTAAAGTACCTGGAATATAATGATCTTTCTGTGAGATGGTTATTATATTGAAACATTCTACTTCTATAATTGGCTACAACATGTCCATAATTATGCCATATAGAACATTCAACATTATTGATCAGAGGAGAAAATTGATTAACCCTTCTATAGTTAGGAGTAAATGATTTCCTTTAAAAATTTTCTTTCCTTGGTTATTGATGAGGTTGACTTCTTATCTCTTTGTTGATAATTTCATATTTTTCATTAGAATTTCTTGCCTCAGCTTGTGAACTAGATTCTCCTTCAAGAGTTTCATGAAAAACAAGACCAGATTTGATGATAGGAGACCTTTGACTACTAATAATATTATCCAAAATATTAGTACTATCTTGAAATCGTAAGTGTTTACCTCAACCTGATATTTTTTTTCCTACTTCTTCATAATTTCTTCATTATTTGTTTCGTCCTCCATTTGCTGTTTTAATTTGAGAATCTCTTCTTTCAGCCAATTTTATTGTTCTTAAAATTCTTGAAGTAGTTCTTCATTATGCTTATTTGATTTCTCAAGATCTGCTCTTAGAGAGGCGACCTCAACTTCAAGACCTTCACAATATTGGTTAGATACCATACCAGCATGATCCTTGTTATCATAAGCCTGCAACTTATCGTTAAGATTGACAATCCTTTTCATAGTAAGATCAAGTTTTGTTCTAAGATCAAAAATTTCTTCTAACTTGTCTTCTTTTGAATCAACAACTCCATATGACATTTTGGACGCAGAGTTAGATATAGGATCACCTGAGAAATATTCCTTTGGGACTTCTTCATGTATTTCTTGTAGCTTATCCCACAATTGCTTTGCAGTAGTATAATGCATAACTTTAATCAATGTTGAATCTGATATGCTACAAAATATGTTACTCAAAGCCTTATTGTTAGTTTTCACTTCTTTGTCTGATGGAGGAAAATTGGTGTACCATTGCACACTAGATGCCAAAGATTGAGATTCATTATATTATACTTTATCTTTCCTTTCCATTGTTGATAATTATCTTTGCTTAGCATAGGCACATCTACAATGTCCATTGATTCTAACTTGCCTTTATTTGTTGTTTCAATAGGCATCATTTTTTAATATGTTTTCTATTTAGGGTGATTACTTTCACTTTTACCCATAAGTGCAAGCTCAGTGGTTTCACTATCATCATCACTATCATTTTTGCATAGACAAGAAAATGATCACATTTTGAACAAAAACCCATATATGATGATGCTTTGCCTTCCTCATTCTTAATCAATAGAAATCAAGTTGCTCCCAAACATGAATATTTGCAAAATCTATAACTGTTATTGCATCTGATATATTCATGTCAAAGTTTTCAATAAAAGTACCCTTTTCTTCTAGGCCATCAAACTCAAAATTACTTTTATCTTCAAAGTCCATAAGTAAGTGACAATCTTGATCAGAATCACCTTCTTCACCATTTGAAAGACCATCATTGTCTTCATGTTTATAAAAACTTGTCTTGTTTTCAAACCTCTTCTAT
Source organism: Pinus tabuliformis (assembly GCA_031772625.1). Classification (NCBI taxonomy): domain Eukaryota; kingdom Viridiplantae; phylum Streptophyta; class Pinopsida; order Pinales; family Pinaceae; genus Pinus; species Pinus tabuliformis. The sequence continues at coordinate 1,217,696,939 of CM062816.1, forward strand.
TTATTTTTACAGCTTCTTTTCCTTCCTCCTGATTTTCTTTATAGGGACTTAGCAGCATAACGACCAACTCTACCACAAGCAAAACATTTGAAAGGAATCTTACCTCTGAATCTTCTTGTACCCACTTGGAGTTTCTTTACGAAGTTTGCCTCTTATTTTTCTAATACATAACTTGATTCTTCCTTTTTCTTTTCCTTTTGCAGTAGCTTTGAAATTTGCTTATCTCATGTCTGAAGGACCATCTTTCCTCATCTAAAATTTTGTCAATATTCTATGGAGTTGATCAAGTGTGAGACTTTTGAGATCCTTCATTTCTTTAATAGCAGATACTTTGGATTCGAACTTCAAAGTCGTAGATCTCAAAATATTTTCAATAATAGTAGCATCTTTTATTTCTTCACCAAGATTTCTCATGAAATTAACAATTTCATCTACTCTAAGAAAAAATGTTGCAATGCTTTCATCATCATGAATTTTCAATGCCTCATACTATATTATGAATTTTTTAAGTTTAGCACTTTTTATCTTGGTGTCTCCCTCGTAGCTCTGGATAATCGTATCCCACATTCCCTTTATGTGTTCAACTACATTACCTTCACAAACGCGGACTCAGACAGACTTCCCAAGATGGCATTTACAACTTTTTCATTGGTTTCATATTGTTTCTTTCCTGAAGTACTGAAGGAATAGAGGCTGGATATTGATATCCACTTTCAAATAATTCCCATACATCAGCTCCTAGTGCATGCAAGTATGCTCTCATCTTAACTTTCCAAAATACAAAGCTAGTTCCATTAAATATAGCAGGTCTTATAGAAAATACTCCTTCGTGGCTACTCATATTGATGGATCTCCTTCAAGAGATCAATCTTCTGTCAAAGGACCTGCTCTGAAACCAATTGTTGGGAAAAAAACTAAGAGTGGGGAGGCAGGTGAATAAGTATTTTCAAATCATTAAAATTTTCAATTTCATATCCATATTTATGTATGCAACTTTACTGAAGGGATCACGCGTGTGTACGCAATTGTTATTAAGACAACTCATGTACATCCACTAAACTTATTTTTCAGTTAATTCATCTTTTGTTTACCTTAAGCCAGTGCATCAGTGCTTCATTCAACATTATATAAATAGTAACCATGTGCAGCAATAAAAAAATAAACCATCACACGTAATCATCACACATGAACACCAAGATCTAAGGTGGAAACCCAATGTGGGAAAAAACCACCTGTTGTTGTCATCTTTGTCTTCTTTTTTAATATAAAGAAAAAAAAAATACAATCTTGTACTAGCATGGACTCATACTAATATGTAGACACCCACCTACAAAAGGCTACGACCTTCACTCATTCTCTAGCTCCTTCTAGAAGGGAGCGCCAACCCCCTTATCTTGTTTACCGGCACCTACTGGAAGGGAGCTTCAACCTCCTGATCTGATATACCAACTACCACTAGAAGGAATATTCAACTCCCTCATTGAAGGCTCCAACCTTCAACACTTTCGAGGACCATGTTTCATAAATTTTCATACTGGATCCACCTACTACAACACATCACAACTTTTAGGCCACGTTTCATCATATTTTCATACTGGACCCACTACCAACATTTAAGCTAAAAACCAATCATCAAAACTGAAACCTATCTCTGTAACTTAATCATCAATCTCTAACCCAATTGAATTAATCAATCACTAAAACCCAATCACTGAATCAACTGAATTAACCAAAACTACACCAATCAACTGAAACCCAAACTTAAACAACCAGAACAGTCAGATCACTGTAACCAGAATACCAATCAACATAATGCACATCATAAAAACTAGATTTTGTTACTGTAAACCCTGATCAACCATATGTGAAAATATGTATGCTATTTTATAGTAGTAAACCCACTTGTGTACTAGATTTCCATGAAGCATACTTGCGTACATATCTCAAATCACTAATTTCTGAAAACTGTACCCCTGTCATTCTGAAATAAGTATTGAATCATTTACAGATTCACTACATCATTCTAAAATTACCAGAGAACTTTCACTAATCATCATTCACAACCACCAAGTAACTTCAAAATTATTCAATCAATCAATCCTTAATCAGAACATCATTGTTTAAGCCTAGATCATCAAGAAGACTTCATTAACAGATATTAGAAACATAGTAAGACTAAATAAATTGACCAGACATCCTTCTCATCAAAACCCTGCTTTATGTATGCGATTTCTGTAAAGCATATATGTGTGTATATGGGCTTTTCAGGAGACAAAATCATATGTGCAGGACTTACCAGTATCATGCTCACATGTGTATGTGCCTTGTAGGCTAGAAAACCTGCGTACAGATCTACAATTTATGATTCAGACCTTCGCTGCAACAAATAACTTTAGACATACCCAGATCTCGACATACGCAAAAAAAATCATGCATCAAGACACTATCAACATAGATCAACTCACCTCATAATCAAGATTGTCATCTCAGATCTACTGGATCTGATCCATCATCAAATTATCGGGTGCATACTTAGTTTTATATCAAGCAAAACATCAATAGCCCATTACATGCATATTTAATTCAGATCTAACTATTCATAAGATATTCATCACTTACACACATCTACCACTTTTATCTTCATCTCCTTATATAACTTAGCCCTTATTCAATAACACAGGTCAAAACCATACTCCAGTTGATGGTTTTCTTAGATGAGATCAAAACATCCATTACTAGGCTCAATATGACAGGGCAATACCATGGTAAGGGTCTTTGTTATTTAGAATACCATGGTGCAAAAAATGTGCATGCCTTTGATTCTTCATACTCGCGTGTGTACGCAGCTTTGCTTAAAAAAAACCCATGTATACTTCTCGCAATTTCAATTTTGTCATTCTTCTGCCTTTGAACTGCTATGTCTTTGTCAAAACACTTTGTCACATCTGTAAACACATCTTGTTGACATTTGTATCAAGTAGGTTTCCATCAAAGGACAACTCATCAATTAGGTTTTCATCAAGGACAACTCATCAGGTAGGTTTCCATCAAGGACAACACATAATTCATAATGCCAACAATCTCTCCCTTTGAAATTGATAGCAACCACTTTGTGTTGAAATATGGCAACAAGAATATTCCAATTTAATTTTCCCTTGAATTAAATTGTCAATTAAAATCGAATTTAGTCTTAACAGCTACTTGGAAATAATTAATTAATTTATTTTGAATTAATTAGTTGGAGAAATTCAAGTTAGAAGTCTTTCTAAAGTCATGCAAGAGTTATCCCATAAATTAAGGAGATAAGATTGAGTTATATTTGAGTTGTAATTAGTTAACTCAGTTTACTGAGTTAAGACCAGTTAAATTAGTTCCAAACCATTTGAGGAACTAATGGTGAGTTAACAGTCAGTTGATGCATGCATGCACTCAACTAGTGCTACTCCAGTTAACTGAAGATTTCCTCATCAGAAACTCATGCATGTCTATTTTGAGAAAGAACCAGTTGAGATTAAAGTCAAGGACAATGTACTATTAGTTGCATGTGTTTTCTCAAAGAGAAAACTCATGCATGCAGTCAAGGATTTAATCCTTGAGCATTGCGCAGTTTTGGAAGGAAGAACATCCACTTGGTAGAAGAGTTTTCCACTTGGTAAGAGAGAGCCATCCACAAGGAACCACAAAAGGAAATAGGAGCTTGGAGGGCAGAGAGGAAGGCCGGAGAGGATATATGAGTATTGTACTGAGAGCTGGCTAGTTGTGAGAGATAAGGCTTTGTATAATTCCTATGTAAGTCCACCATGTATGATAATACAATAGTGTGGGGTTTTTAGTTGAGGCTTTCCCCAAACTATTTTCATGTGTTTCATATGCATTGATTCTTCTTCTTCTGGTTATATTTTTTAGCTCGATCTTTAAGTTTCCGCAAATTGATAGTAGAAGTAGGTTATAGTATTCTTCTTTGATTTATATTGCATTATCATGTTATCCTACACAGATTTTCTACATGGTATCAAAGCTAGATTTTTAGAAATTTTCTACATGGTATTAGAGCTGTGAACAATATACTGAGAAGAGAATTCGAAGTTTGAAGTTTGGGGTTGCAGGTGCAAATCGAATTCATATCATACTTCAAGGTTAGCCAATGGTGTTCTATGGCTTGAGAATTGAGTATGCCTTGGAAGGTAGCTCGAATTACATAGCATGGAAAGATAGAATGGAGACTGTATTAGAAGAAAATGGCTTGAAGTAATTCATTGATCAAGAAATCCCAAAGCCAGCTTCAAATAATGCACAAGAGTTGGCTAAGTGGAAGAAGTGTGTGGCAAAGGTGAGACGGATCATCCTTGAGGGAGTTCAAGACCATATTTTCTCGAGTCTGCATGGGAAGGATACTCCATCTTCAATGTGGAAGACATTGAAGGACCTCTACCAGAACAGTAGCGACCAAAGGAAATTGGCACTCAAGGATAATCTTCAAAGAATCAAGATGGAGAAGGGCGATATTATTTCCACGTATTTCAAGGTTAGCCAATGGTGTTCTATGGCTTGAGAATTGAGTATGCCTTGGAAGGTAGCTCGAATTACATAGCATGGAAAGATAGAATGGAGACTGTATTAGAAGAAAATGGCTTGAAGTAATTCATTGATCAAGAAATCCCAAAGCCAGCTTCAAATAATGCACAAGAGTTGGCTAAGTGGAAGAAGTGTGTGGCAAAGGTGAGACGGATCATCCTTGAGGGAGTTCAAGACCATATTTTCTCGAGTCTGCATGGGAAGGATACTCCATCTTCAATGTGGAAGACATTGAAGGACCTCTACCAGAACAGTAGCGACCAAAGGAAATTGGCACTCAAGGATAATCTTCAAAGAATCAAGATGGAGAAGGGCGATATTATTTCCACGTATTTGAACAAGATCACCACATGCAGAGATGAGCTTGGCAGTGTGGGAATAACTCTTGTCGATGATGATACGGTGAACCTCACTCTCCTTGGCCTTCCAAAGAGTTGGAATAGCTACTAGGACTCTGTGAATGGAAGGGAGAAACTATCAAATTGGGAACGACTGTGGTCAGATCTTATGCAGGATGAAATCAGGAGGAGCACACGAGATGGTTCTTCATCCAAGAATGATGATGAAGAAAATTTGGCCTTAGCAAGTAAGGCAAGGAAAGGGAAGGGGAAGGCTTCCCATTTCAAATCGAATTCTTCTCATGGAGGGAAGAAGAGTGACATGTCTAAAGTAAGATGCTTTAATTGTCACAATATGAGACATTATGCGACTAATTTCCCATTGAAGAAGTCCAAGAAGGGATCCTTGGAAGGATTGGAAGGTGAGGCATTAGCCTCTCTGTTTGAAATGGACTTTACCATCATTGCATGCATGGTGTCATCGATGATGGGTTGTGTCTAGTGTCTTGATAGTGGAGCCTCATTCCACATGACCAATGATAAAAATTTATTCAGTGCCTTGGAGGAGAAAGACCTCAAGCTGCGCATAGAGATGGGTGATGATGGAAGGTATAGTTTTTCTGGAGTGGGAACGGTTGCTTTCAGTGGGAGCATGGAGCTCCTCTCACCTTGACAGATGTGAAGTATGTGCCTGGACTAAAGAAGAAATTGGTATCGGTCATGATGTTGGAGGACAAAGTCTATGATGTTGTCTTCAGTAAAGGAAAGGCGTTCCTAAGACACATAGCCATGGGTCAGACCAAGAGGATAGGGATTCGGGTGAAGAATCTCTATAAACTAGAGGTAGATGATTGTGTAACATTGAGTACAAAAGTAGAATTGGTGCAAATCCAAGTCATTGGTGAGTTGTGGCACAGGCGATTGGCCCATTTGCATTATGGGTCTTTGAAGATAATGCATCAGATATCTACAAGACTTCCCAAAGGTAAACTTGAGCAAGTTGACACATGCAAAGGTTGTACCTTGGGAAAGTACACCAAGTCTTCCTTTCATGAACGATACAGTCGAGAAAAGGATATCTTAGAGTGAGTTCATACTGATGTGTGTGGACCATTCTCGACGGAATCCACCGCAAAGCAAAGGTATTATGTGATTTTCATTGATGACTATTCTCGTAAATGTTGGATTTATTTCATGCAAAAGAAGGACCAAACCTTCACAAATTTTTGTGAGTTCAAAGCTTTGGTCGAGAAAGAGTCAAGGAAGAAGATCAAGGCCTTGAGAAGTGACAACGGTGGAGAATATGTCTCTCAAGAGTTTAAGGACATATGTGCAACGAAAGGAATTAAACGAGAGTTGATGGCACCTCATAACCTACAGAAAAATGGAGTGGTTGAGAGGAAGAACAAAATTATTGTAGGGGCAGCACGGGCAATGCTGCATGACCAAGGCCTGCCAATTCACTTGTGGGCTGAGGCATGCAACACAGTGATCTATTTGCATAATAGAAGCCTGCATCGCATACTTGGGATGAAGACACCAGAGGAAGATTTCTCTGGTAAGAGACCAGATGTGGGTCACTTCAGGATCTTTGGCTCATCGGTATATTGCCATGTGACAAAGGATGCACAGAAGAAGCTTGAGCCGACAATAAAGTTAGGGATATTTGTAGGGTACATTGATACACCTCACAACTATCGGGTATACTTTCCAACCAGTCGAAGGACAGTGGTTGGCAAAGATTTCAAGTTTGATGAGCAGAAGGCCATGCAAGTTTCCCTTGAGAGGGAGCTCCAACTACAAGTTGTGGAGGAACTGTTGGTTCCTAAGGAGGAGGAGCCTCAAACTGATGTGGATCAGCCATAGGCAGAGGTTCCAGGAGTGGAGACATCGACTCAAGCAGAGTCTTCCAGAGATGGACTGAAGCACACAAGAGAAGCTGACAGATTGTTGGAGGATGTGAGAGAGAATGTGGGAGCACCATCTTCTCAACGCAAATAGAGTAGGTCACCTGAGAGGTACACTGGATACATGGCCCTTGCTGGGGAATGTGTTAAGACCGAGTCATCTTCCTTTGAGAAGCATTGTAGCAGCCGATTTGGGTTGACGCTATGGTGGAGGAGTATGACTCCATAGCTCGTAACAGTGTTTGGGGCATGGTTCCAAGACCGAAGAACAAGTCAATTGTGAGTTCCCGTTGGCTTTACAAGGTAAAGAAAGCTATTGATGGTAGTGTGGAGAATCATAAGGCAAGATTTTTTTCCCGTGGCTTTCCATAGGTTGAGAGGATCATGTTGCTGCAATATATTCCGACAGAGGAGCAAGATGCTGACATTTTGACAAAGGCATTGTCAAAGTGTAAATTTGAGTTCCATAGAGACCGGATCGGGGTGGAAAATAATCCCTTTCTTGTTGAGAGGGAGTGTTGAAATATGGCAACAAGAATATTCCAATTTAATTTGTCCTTGAATTAAATTGTGAATTAAAATTGAATTTAGTCTTAACAGCTACTTAGAAATAATTAATTTATTTATTTTGAATTAATTAGTTGGAGAAATTCAAGTTAGAAGTCTTTATGAAGTCATGCAAGAGTTATCCCTTAAATTAAGGAGATAAGATTGAGTTATATCTGAGTTGTAATTAGTTAACTCAGTTTACTGAGTTAAGTCCAGTTAAATTAGTTCCAAACTGTTTGAGGAACTAATGGTGAGTTAACAGTTAGTTGATGCATGCATGCACTCAACTAGTGCTACTCCAGTTAACTAAATATTCCCTCATCAGAAACTCATGCATGGCTATTCTGAGAAAGACCCAGTTGAGATTAAAATCAAGGACAGTGTACTATTAGTTGCATGTGTTTTATCAAAGAGAAAACTCATGCATGCAGTCAAGGATTTAATCCTTGAGGATTGCGCAATTTTGGAAGGAAGATCATCCACTTGGTAGAAGAGTTTTCCACTTGGTAAGAGAGAATCATCCACAAGAAACAGTGCAAGGAAATAACAGCTTGGAGCGAAGAGAGGAAGGCTAGAGAGAAGCCAATATTTCTTGTGAGCACCTGTGAGGATTGTACTGAGAACTGGCTAGCTATGAGAGCTAAGGCTTTGTATAATTCCTGTATATTTCCACCATGTATGATAATAAAATAGTGTGAGGTTTTTAGCTGAGGCTTTCCCCAAAGTATTTTCATGTGTTTCATGTGCATTGATTCTTCTTCTTCTGGTTATATTATTCAACTCGATATTTAAGCTTCCGCAAATTGATAGTAGAAGTAGGTTATAGTATTCTGCTTTTATTTACATTGCGTTATTGGGTTAACCTACACAGATTTTCTACACTTTGGTGTTTGGTCACCACAACCTATAGATACCTGTAAACACATCAATCCAAGCACCAATATTTTCAAACACTCAAACACCAAGTTACTCTCCCCCTTTGACATCAAGGGCAAAGGGTGTAACAATGTTGAATGAAGGCTTCTATAAATCTGAACTGCTGAGTATGAAAATTGACCATGCTGCCCCTGAGCACATGCTGAAATTTCTGAAGGATGTACGGTGAAGTACATGACTCTATGACTCATATTACTTGTCATATCATCAAGGAATTAAACTTACACCAATCACCCAATTATACTGGGGTTACATTTTTTACAGCATTATTACATCAACTTCCTAATCATAGTTGGGTTACAAATTACATCACATGTCCAAAAGGACTTTACCACAATAGTCCATATATGACTGAAATTTTACAATGATTACATCATAGGTATTTACATGACATTTACATCAAAGGATCGATATAACCAAGAAAAAATACCTCAATAATTCCATTATAGTTATTAGTAATTATCATACACTATATATGATCTGCACAATAAGCACCTGTCATCAGCACCAAGAATAATAACCTATATATGTCCATCATCAATTTGCAAGACAAGACAATGTAGCTTCAATATCATCAACCTATTGATAAGCATCATTATGTATCAAGCAAAGATAATGCCAACAATGCATTATTAGAGCCATAGTAAATGCTCCCCGTCAATTTGTTCCAATTGTTCACTCTCATATCTGATCATATAATTTCATATATCAGTAAGAATCATGAAAGTATCTTCATCAACCAGTCATCCATCAAGTCATAAAAGGCTTATGCAAGCCAAAATCACTTTCAAATAGCATCAACAGACTGTAACCATCAACCATCAAAATCATGAAAGCTAAATAATAATTGTTTGAAGTCTATCAGATCCAATTTCTTGAGTTTTTCTGACAGTTTCCTCATCATACCAAGATATATGTAGTTCAAAACTCACGTATACACATGACTTGTCTTCATGAGGTCCGAGTGCAAAAAGTGAAATACTAAAATTTCACACCTTCAACTGCCTCAGAGTCTATTCTATCTATCATTGTTTCTGTTACTGCACCAGAAGCGTTGTCAGTAGTATAAGCAGTATGAAAATAAAAAACAATTGTTGGAATTATCATCAAGACAAAACATGTATTACTCCCCCTAAGATTACACATCATTGATTCTGAGAACCTGATAATTATATTTTGTTTTCATGAGGTCAAGTACCTCTCACCACTTCTACAGTCACTATTAGAAGTATTCATTTAAGAATAATGGAATGTGATAGGCATCGTTTGCTTTTACTCTATGTCTAAATATTTCTCGTACCTATGATAATTTTTTTCTTCAAACACATATAATTTGTCTCGATTTCTATATCCTCTTGCTATGAATTTTCCAATTACTTCATTCATAACCTTACATTTTGTTGATGTAAACATAATTATATTTCCCTTATCTGCCATTTGACCTACACTTAGAATATTCTACTTTAACCACTAAACTAATAAAGCAGCAACTACTCCTCTAGTGTTATTAATTCTAGCTTTACCTTGTCCTAGAACTTTTGCTAAAACACTAGTTCCAAGAATGATATTACCATGTTGGTTCTTCCTTAGAGACTCTATTTTACTCTTATCTCCAGTCATGTCATGGTAACATCCACTATCGATGCACCATTCATCTTCATCTTCAAATGAGCAGAGAGAAATACCACACCTTATATGTTCTTATTTTTCCTGTCGATTATGAGAAATGTTGGTAGATCCATCTTTTTTAGGTCTAATAGTGTTCTTATATGGTTGCTTACCATGTTGTTTGAGGTGATCCATAGAATTTTTCCCACATCCTTTTGGTACATGTACAAACTTGTTAAAATCATAACATATTATATGTCTCATATTCCTTCTATTGCAATCAATGGCTTTGTGATAAAAAGTATTGCAAGCAAAACAATATCCCTTAAAGTACCTGGAAGTTGATGTTCTTTCTATGAGACGGTTATTAAATTGAAACATTATACTTCTGTAATTGGTTGCAAAATGTCCATAATTATGACATATAGAACATTAAACATTATTGATCAGAGGAGAAAATTAATTAACACTTCAATAGTTATGAGTGAATGATTTGCTTTGAAAAATGTATTTCCTTGGTTGTTGATGAGGTTGACTTCTTATCTCTTTGTTGAGCATTTCAAATTTTGCATTAGAATTCCTTGCCTCAACTTGTGAACTAGATAATAATAATAATAATAACCTGACCCGTGGCAGTAAGGTGGTCAATCTTTCAAATTTTTCCTTTCTGTCTTCCGTCTATAGTCTTATTAACAAGGTGTTAAATTTTTCCCTAGTTCCTAGAAAAACTCGGTGGAGGACATTATGTGCAATGTAGAGTTCAGGATTAGGGGCTTATCTGATAATATTAAGGACATGATAAGGCAATACTGTGTTGTCATCCTCGGGAAGGAAAAACCCCCTAGAAACAATATTAGCAAGGATTAGTTCGATGCCTTAAAATCCTTGAACCATAACAAGGACATTGTCATTTTGAAAGCCGACAAAGGTGGGGTTGTTGTTATCCTTGACAAAGAGGATTATCGTAGGAAGATGTTAGATCACTTGTGTAATAGTGGTAGCTATAAAGCTTAATAATAATAATCCCTTGAAAAGGATCTCCAGAACAGTCTCTCTGGCTATAAAGTCTAGTAATACTATGGGTTCCTTTTGCCACAAGCTTATTGAGAGTAGCCCCATCACTCCAAGGATCTATGGGCTTCCAAAGATCCATAAGGAAGGGGCCCCCCTGAGACCCATTGTCAATACCATAGGAGGGCCAACCTACCTCCTAGCCAAATTCCTTTCCTTGAAGCTTAAACCCCTTGTTGTCCTTACTGGTTCCTTCGTCAAAGACTCTTCTTCATTTGTCAACGAGTTAAAGGAAATAAAGTTTGACCCTAGTGACATTCTTGTTAGTTCAAGGTGGTATCCCTTTACACTTGTATCCCTATTAAGGAGGCCATTGAGGTCATTAATCGCCTCACTGACCCCGATACCGCTTGGTTAGTAGAACTTTGTCTTACTTCTAATTTTTTCTGCTTTGAAGGGGAATTCTATGAGCAAACATGTGGGGTTGCCATGGGCTCCCCCCTGTCCCCAGTTGTTGCTAATATTTTTATGGAAGACTTTGAATCCAAGGCTTTAGCCTTAGCTTGTCTCCTACCTAATTTGTGGAAAATATTTGTGTATGACACTTGTGTCATTTGGTCTCATGGCCAAGATGATTTGGATGAGTTCTTCCATCATCTCAATAATCAATCTTCCTCCATAAAGTTTACTATGGAGCATGAAGTTGATGGGTGCATCCCTTTCCTTGATGTTCTCATTTCGAAAAAAGATGACGACTCTTTCTTCCACCAGGTGTTTCGGAAAAAAACCCATACTGAGCAGCATCTTCATGTCAACTCTCATCATTTCCCTGCTCAAAAATTGGGTGTTCTCAACAGACTAGCCACTTGTGTGTTGAGAATCTCTAATGAAAAGAACCTGGACAAAGAGAAATCCCATATCCTTGATGTTTTTGTTAAAAATGGATATAGTAGGCACTAAGGTCTAAAAGCTTTCCTTAAATCTAGCAGAGGTCCTAAGGTTAAGAAACACCCTAAAGATCAAATCTTAGGGGTGCATATCCCTTTCATACAAGGGACCACTGACAAGATTGCTAGAATCCTTAGGAAGCATAATGTTCCTTCAACCTTTAGACCCCTTAACATTAGATCTTTAAAAGACCCTGTTGACCCCAAAGACGTGAAAGTGGTCTATGTTATTCCTTGTTCTTGTGGGACCCCCTATATTGGTGAAACTGGGTAATCTATTAATCAAAAGATTCATGAGCACGCAGCTGACATTAAGCATAGGAGGGCTCGGTCTTCAGCCTTGGCAGAGCATGCGGAGAAGACCAAGCATCATATATGTATTGAGGAGACCAAGGTTATTGCTAAGATTGCTCATTTTCACCACCGTAAATTTAGGGAGGCCATAGAAATTGAAAGAAGGCTGAGCAATCTCAACAAGGATGATGGCTGGAAGATTAACAGTTGTTGGATCCCTGCCCTCTCCTCCTAGCCCCCATGCCCCCCCCCACCCTCCTTTTTACCCTTCTTCGTTTTGGTTATTTCCTTTCTTGTTTTATTCCCTCGACTGATGAATTGTTTGTTTTCCCCTTTGCTCCCTTCTCTTTTGATTTTTTTTATTTTTTATTTTTTTGGTTAGGTTCTTTATAAAATTTCTTTTTAATTCAATATATTTTATTAAAATTAATAAGTTTATTTATAAACATAAAGAGTTATAAGCAGGTATATTTAAATTATATAAACTTATTAAAAATACTAACTGTTTAACAGATTATTTGATACACATTTAATCCATATTCATCCCAGAATAGTTTTAGTAACCCATTCATTTAAATGAAATCAAAATATAATTAATAAACAAATAATCTATTTAATTAGTCATTTAATAAACATTTATATAATTTTTCCTAGCTTATCCCATAATCCTTCATATATGTGAATTAAAAGAAGATAATGCATAAATATACATGGGAAACAAGTTAACCAATTAAATTAAACTAACTAATTATTTAATTAATAAACTTTAATTTTTACCTTAATTTATCCCATAAAGTTTTCACATATAATTTATTTAGTTTGAAATTGAAAAGAGAATAAAACAATTAATAATTATTAACAGATATATTGAGTTACATATAAAATTAAGTCAAAATAATTAAATCTAACAAATTAACTAATTAATAAACTTCCCCAACCCTTGATCCAGTCAAATTCAGCTATAGTCCAGTCAATTGTAGCTGTTTCATGTGGTCAAAATTAGTTGCTTCTTTCTAGCCGTTTGAATGAGGGATCTCTCTATTTAATTTATCGCTATGGTCTGGTTCTTCATCTTGTCCTGACAATGAACCACACTTGCTAGTTCAAAAAACGTCGACAAATGAATTTTGATGTGATTATCACCAAAGACTTTTCTTATAAACTAGATTCTCCTTCAACAGTTTCATGAAAACCAAGACTAGATTTGATGGCATGAGATCTTTGACTACTAAGAATTTTATCCAAAATCTTAGTATTGTCTTGAAATCATAAATGTTTATCCTTTTCTCCTAATTTACCTTTTAGGATATTTACCTCAACCTGATTTTTCTTTTCCTACTTCTTCATAATTTCTTCAATATTTCTTCCTTCCTCCATTTGTTGTTTTAATTTGGGAATCTCTTCTTTCATATTGTTTTCTTGTTCTTCAAATGCTTGAAGTAGTTCTTCATTCCGCTTATTTGATTTCGCAAGATCTTCTCTTAGAGAGGCGACCTCAGCTTCAAGACCTTCACAATATTGGCTAGATACCATACCAACATGATCCTTGTTATCATAAGTCTGCAAATTATTGTTAAGATTGACAATCCCTTTTAGAGCAAGATCAAGTTTTGTTCTAAGATCAACTTGTCTTATTTTGAATTAACAACCCCATCTGTCATTTTGGACACATTGTTAGATATAGGATTACCTGAAAAATATTCATTTCGTACTTCTTCATGTATTTCTTGTAGCTTATCCCACACTTTCTTTATAGTAGTATAATGCATAACCTTATTCAATATTGAATCAGATATGCTACAAAAGATGTTACTCAAAGCCTTATTATTCTTTTGCATTTCCTTGTATGATGGAGGAAACTTGGTGTAACCATTTCACACTAGATGCCAGACATCGAGATTCATTAGATTATACTTCATATTTCCTTTCCATTGTTGATAATTATCTTTGCTTAGCATAGGTACATCTGCATTGTCCATTGATTCTAACTTGCCTTGATCTATTGCTTCAAGAGGTATCATTTTTTAATATGTTTTCCCTTTAGAGTGCTTACTTTCACTTTTACCCATAAGTGCAAGCTCAATGGTTTCACTATCATTGTTGCATACACAAGAAAATGGATCACATTTTGAACAAAAACCCATATCTGATGATACTTCGCCTTCTTCAATATTGACCAATATAAAGCAGATTGCTCCCAAACTTGAATATGTGTTGACATTTTTAACTGTTACTGCATCTGATATATTCCTGCCAAAGTTTTCAATAAAAGAACCCTTTTCTTCTAGGCCATAAAACTCATTATTACTTTTATCTTCAAATGCCATAAGTAAGTCACAATCTTGATCAGACTCACCTTCTTCACCATTTGAAATACCATCACTGTCATCATGTTTATAAAAACTTCTCTTGGTTTCAAACCTCTTACTATTTATTTTTGCAGCTTATTTTCCTTTCCCCTGATTTTCTTTATAGGGATACTTAGTAGAATAATGACCAACTCTACCACAAGCAAAACATTTGAAAGGAAGCTTACCTCTGAATCTTCTTGTACCCACTTGGAGTTTCTTTACGAATTTTTCCTCTTATTCTTCTAATACATAACATGATTCCTCCATTTCTTTTCCTTCTGCAGTAGCTTTGAAATTTTCTTCTCTCATGTATGAAGGACCACCTTTCCTCATCTAAAATGTTGTCAATATTACATGGAGTTGATCAAGTGTGAGACTTTTTAGATCCTTCATTTATTTAATAGCAGAGACTTTGGAGTCGAACTTCAGAGTCATAGATCTCAAAATATTTTCAATAATAGTAGCATCTTTTATTTCTTCACCTAGATTTCTCACGAAATTAACAATTTCATCTATTCTAAGAAAAAATGTTGCAATGCTTTCATCATCATGCATTTTCAATGTCTCATACTGTATTCTGAATGTTTTAAGTTTAGCACTTTTTACCTTGGTGTCGCCCTCATAACTTTTGATAATCTTATCCCACATTCTCGTAGCAGGGGACAGGTCCTATAGATGTCTATGACTCGATATCCTCATGATCTATGCCAAATCTTCCAATATCCTACATCATAATCACACTAGGCACTCAAAGCATGATAAATGTATTTAACCTTCCTAAGAGGTTATTTAAGCTAAGAAAATGTTATTATGTGCAAAAGGGAAGGTCTAATACAACCTCTATGTGCTTAGGAATTGTTAGATGGGACTTATGTTGTACCTAATTGGGAGGCCTATCATACCCCCTACTGAAACTATTGCTCATCCTCTGAGCAACCTATTCTTCCTCCTCTCTTTTTTTTTCCTCATTCATTTCCTTGACGGCCTTTTTAATATCCCATATTGTGTTGGAGGTAGTAATTCTTGCAAGATAGAAACTTCATTTTCCTCAATGTCCTGCAGTTCCCTTGACTCTTCCTTTTTAGGGCTATGGGTTTCTTCAATGGTTATAGGAGTGGGAGATGGATGCATTTCTTTTCCACTATACCACACTCTGATACTTTTTCTTCTTCGAAAGTAATTAGGAGGTTGAGTAGGTTTACTTGCCTTGGGATTTGTTGGATTTATTAGTGGATGTAATGTATTGGTTATCTCTTTTCCTTCCTCTAGAATTCTGCCCGCTTCTTTATGTGCTATAGGGCCTTATGTTTCCTCTTGATTCTCTTTTTAGTAGGTCTTATTTTTGTTTTCCAACTTCTTTATGACATTCTACTAACCCATATTTAGGATTTGTTATCTATATCTGAAATTATGTCTGTGGGGTTGCCAATTTAGCTTGGGCCCCTATCTCTGTCAATTCTAACTCAACCAGTCCTACCTCAACTAGCTCTATCTTAGCCAACGCCGTATGTGGCTTTGATAATTCTATCTCATCCAACTCTTCCTCTAGTTCTACTAATTTAGCTTGGGCCTCTAAGAAGACATATCTATCCATATCAACAAAAATTTTCCAGGGAATAAGCTTTTGAAGGTGTTCTATGTTGGACAGTTAGCATTTTTAGGTGGCAGGTTTCATCAACTATGTTGGCATTGATGTCATGGCATAGCATTTATTTCGACTGGGTTTGGATGGAAGATGCATAATGTGATTAGCATTGATGCAGTGTGTTTCTTGTTCAGTTAGAGTTGGAGCCTTGGCCAAAGCCAAAGGGAGAGTTATATATTTGAAGGAATTTTTACCTCATCATATTAGCTTAGATACTCTTGGAAATGGCACAATTGGATAGTGCTCGGAAAGAGCTTTTCAACCATATGCTAAAGTAAAAAAAGTCTTCTTGGATCAAATATATGGCTAATCAAAGTTAGCAAGCCAAAAGTCAAGTTTGGTCACTTAGCCATGGGCCCTGCATCATTATCAACATACATGTGGAACAAAAGTGGATGAATCAAAATTTCAGGAGAGATGGCACGTGGATGCACTAAGAACACATCACCTTAGCATATTGACACCAACAATTTCTAAAGGAGGCACAAGTGTTAATTTTATGAGATAAGACCGTCAAAACCATGTGGCACATGGGCCCAGATGTTGTCTAGCAGGAGAAAATGTGGACCAATGGTGAAAGCTTGGGAAGGATGACATGAATTCACCAGGGACAGATCACCTCAGCAAATTGAACTTGGGTGATTTCCGATGTAGCTTGTTAAAATTGGCAACCAGGGAAAAACATCATGTGGGTCATCTTATTCATGGCTGATAATATTTTTATTAGATTCCTCTTGTCGAGAGGTGTAGGATTGATATAAAGATCATCCAATTCCGATAAGTATTCATGGAGATATGAATTTATTTTGATTATGGAATTATTATCAAGCCGACCTACAACTCATGTAGGCTCAGAAGCCCAACAATTGCATCTATTCACCCACCAACGTTGTGTATAAATATAAGAGGAATTTTCCTCATTTGGACTCACTCATCTCGTCACATCTCTCTCTCTCTCTCTCTACTACGCAGAAATGAGTCTCTTCTCTACTACGCTGAAATGGGTCTCTCTCTCACACATGTGAAGCCGGAAGATGTTGAATTTGAAGCTGCAACTGCAGAAGTAAATATTGACTTGCGTGGCCTAGAATATCTCCTATTTGGAACTGTACTGTAGGTTCATCTGAACCTCCTTTGAAAGCCGCAACTTTTGGTGGTGGAATGAAGTCAATCCGATGAATGGTTTGCAAGATATCAACTGCCCTAGTTTGAAGCTGGAAACTGCTAAAACTGAAGCTGCAACTGCAGAAGTAAAGATTGACCTGCGCGGCCTAGAATATTTCCTCATCTAAACTGTGTTGTAGGTTCATCTGAACCTCCTCTGGAAGCCAAAACTTTTGGTGGTGGAATGAAGTCAATCCGACGGTCGGTTTGTGAGATATCCCCTGCCCTAGTTTGATAACGAAGCCGCTAATGCTGATGCTGCTGATCTAGGGTTTGCTACTGCTGATATGAATCAGATTTATTGTACTATTTCTCTCTGCTGAATTATTGAAGATAAAAGAAGATGATCAAAGGGTTTCCCCACACATTTTGGGGTTTGTCCCTGGCTAGCCGAGACATCTTGTGTCTCTTGTCTTGGCTTGTTTTCTGTCGATCGTTTAATGTTCTATCTGCACTTTACTTTATGTACATGTGATTGCTAATCGGTGGAATATAATAAGAAAAAGAAGTAAACTGTTATAATCATAGAACATAACATAACATCAACATGGTATCAGAGCTGAGGTGAAGACAAATCCCGAGCAAGAGCAAGAGCAATCATCGAAGAGAATATTGGCAAGGCTATCCTAAAAGAAATATGGGGTCCTCAACACTCTTTCTTGCTGAAGACAAGCTCCGTGAGAAAGATGACTATCACGGATGGAAGATGTCTATCGATCTAACCCTTGAGAATCAAGGAGTGTTGGATCATGTGAGAGGCAATATTGTTGAACCTCCATCAAATGCATCCACTGCTGCCTGGAACAAATGAAAAAATGGAGAAGTCAAAACAATAGAAGATCATCTGGGACTCTATCGACAAGCACTTGGTAGCCTACATCTCTGAACTGGACACCTCCAAGGAAATCTACGATAGACTTGTGAGTTTATTTAAAGTTAATGATGCAAATAAAGTTTTGTTTCTTAGAAATAAGCTGAGGGAAATCAAGAAAGGTAAAGACGAAAGTATGCAAGCATACTTCTTAAGAATCACCGAGATCAAGAACGATCTCCTATCTATTGGGGAAACTATTACTGACAGAGAAATGGCACTCACAACTCTTGGAGGATTGCCATTTGAATGGTATGTGTTCAGGACTACTCTTTTGAACTATAATGTAATTCCTGGTTTCGAGGAATTAATGGCTAGATGCATTCAAGAAGAAACAAGGGAAGAAGTGCAAGAAATGCCCATGCCTAAAGGTCCTCCTACTGCCTTTTCTTCTCATGCAAAGAAAAGAAATAATTCCGGGACTAAATCAAAAGGAAAGGCTGGACCTAAGGCTAGAATAAAATGACGATGTTACATTTGCGATAAAGCAAGTCACTATGTATGAGATCATGAGCATCATGATGAATGAGATCATGAACATAAAGGGCAACATGAGATCATGGACATATAGGATAGCATGATGATGATGCACACTAGTTTGAGCAGCATTATAATGGATAAAATCATGGACATGGGCAGCATGATTATAATCATGATTAGAGAAGCATGGTACAGTATGCATTGGTGCAACTCGAAATCCCTCTGATGGCAATCAAAGGAATGAAAAATTCAAGAGCAAAGGTAAGAGGAGAGCTGGGAATCAAGGAAGAGGACAAGCATTGAAGAAGGCTAGAAATTCTAGGATGTATTAAATGCACCTGACCTCAAAAGGAACCTAGTGTCCATCTTGGCAATGGAAGACAGAGGCTACAAGGTAACCTTCAGCAATGGCAAGGTATTTATATGGAAAAATAATGTTAAAGATTTCTTTACTCTTGGGTTTAGTGTTGATTCATTATATCAGGTCAATGGAAGTCCGATAGGTGTCATGTCTTGTGACACAACACTTTAGTCCGAACTTTGGCATCAGAGGTTTGCCCACCTTCATTACAAAGCTCTACCCGATGTAAGACAGATGGTAACAGGGATGCTCGAATTCCAAGTAGAGAAAAAAGGTGTATGTCCGGGATGTGCCAAAGGAAAGCTCAAAAGGGTACCATTCCCCTCATGCCAAAGCCAGACCTCCGATATATTACAATTGGTTTACTCAGGCATACCTGAGGTTGGCATTAAGAGGGAGACTACTACACCACATACTCTTGAGCAGAATGGTGTGGTGGGAAGGAAGAACCACACGATGATGGAAGCTGTCCGGGCCATGCTACATGATCAAAGACTTCCAAAGTTTCTATGGACTGAAACTACAATCACCGCCGTATATGTACAAAATCGATGCCCTCATCAAGCATTGGGTTCCTAAACTCATGAAGAAATGTTCACCACCGGTCAAAGGGAAGTCGTGATTAGTCATGATGTCACCTTTGACAAAGATATGGCTCTCAGCAAGGTGGACAATCTACTGACTTTGAGTAGCTCTCAAGAAGCCGATACCAGGGAACCGAAAGAAAAGGATGATGAATCAATGCCTGATGTAGAAGAACCCATGGATCTGATTGATCCTCATCCACATGAGCCTTCCTCTTCTAGGAAGAGGCCTTCATGGCTTAGGGGGATACTTGATGATGCTGAAGGACATGCTGCACCTTGAGGAACCTTCCAACAAAGTAAGAAACTTAACAGGTATCAGGGATACCTGACCATCATGAGCACGATCATACAAAATGAACCTTCATCATTCTCAGATGTCATCAAGCATTAAATATGGAAGGATGCTATGACCATAGAATATGAGTCTATTATGGAGAATGATGTCTAGGAAGTAGTTCCCAGACCCTGGACAAGACAATTGTTACTTCAAAATGGCTTTACAAGATAAAGCATGCAGCAAATGGAAGTATGGAAAAGTATAAGGTTCATTTTGTTGCTCGTGGTTTATGCTAGAAGGGAGGTATAGACTATGATATTTGCACCTGTTTCCAGATATGCGACCATCCGCTTGATCATAGCCCTTGTGGCTTCACAAGGATGGAACCTACATCAGATGGATGTTAAGACTGCGTTCTTGCATGGTTCTATCAAAGAAGAGGTCTATGTGGAGCAACCTGAAGGATTTGAGATTTATGATTGAAAATCTCATGTATGCAGGTTGAAGAAGGCTCTCTATGGGCTGAAGCAAGCACCCCGAGCATGGTATGAGAGGATAGATAGCTACTTGATGAAGCTGGGATTCACTAGGAGTGAAGCTGATCCTAACCTTTACTTTAAGGTTGAAGATGACAAGCCTCTCATACTGGTGTTGTATGTGGATGACCTCTTTCTAACAGGTGCAAACCCTCTCATTCACAAATGTAAGAGGGAGATGGCTTCTGAATTTGAAATGAAGGACCAAGGACTTGAAGTGTGGCAGAAGCCAAGGGAAATTTTCCTATCTCAAGGAAAATATGTGGTAAATATATTGGAAAGATTTGGTATGATGGACTGCAAGCCTGTGACTACCTCGAGGATCTTAACTTTTAGAAGTTATATGGTAGTGATGTCGGACCAAACTTGGGAAATGCCTATGAGTTTCAAAAACTCATTCGCATTGATGTTCTTGGTGAACCTCCGTCCGAACATATGCTTTGCAATTAGCATTGTGAGCTCATATTTGGTTGAGCCTCACTGGATTGATGCCAGGAATCTTCTGAGATGTCTTCAGGACACAATCTCTCATGGATTAAGATACATTGACAGATATGTGAGACTACTTGGATATACTGATGTTGATTGGGTAGGCAGTGTGGTGGACTGTAAGAGCACTTCCGGGTACTGTTTCACCTTGGGATCTGCTTCGATATCCTGGATGAGCAGGAAGCAGAAGTCGGTGGCTTTGAGCACCGCCGAAGCAGGATATATTTTTGCTAGCATAACCTCGTGTGAGGCAGTCTGGTTGCGAAAGCTCTTCAGTGAGCTGTTTGGATTTACATTGGATACCACTGTGATTCTCTATAACAACTAGAGGTGGGATTCGATTATTGAGGAATCCTGTATTCGTCAATTGCTCTAGCAGATAGACATCATCTGGGATATGGTAAGTCGATGAGCAAGGAAGCTCCATCACATTAAGATGATGTACAGGTTGATACACCTTGTCAAAACCCCGAGGAAAGATCTAATCTGTGATTTTCCCAAACGACTTGGAGTCGGCAAGAAACCTTTGTACAAGGGTCCTGCATGTTGATACATTGAGATCTGGGAGCTCTGAGGGCTTGCGGTTCCTACTGGAGAAACATATGACCATAGGGTGACTCACCCTCCCCTGGTGGTGCACACTAGAACAAGATGATTCGCTCTCTTGTGGAACAGGATGATTCGCTCTCCTGTGTAGCAGGATGATTAGTTCTCCTGTGAGGCCTGGATTGATGTGTTCTCCATGGCATCCTGGATTGATGTGTTCTCCACGGCGATTGTAGCAGGATTGATGTGTTCTCCTGTGAGGACAGGATTGATTAGTTCTCCTGTCGAGGCATCCTACCCATGCAGTCTGGGACTCATGGGAAGTACCTCTCATCTGATCAATGAGCAGGGAAATGAAGTTAGAGACCATAGTAGTACCGATGGAAGCATCGTTGTATATACCGTACTCCCTATGCTACGATGACCTCCATTGATCTGGGATCAATGATACTGGTCTGGGACCAGTGGTAGGAGTTGTACCATACTATGACGCTGACTTCGGGTCGGTTGAGATTGGTCTGGGACCAGTGGTACATACTCCGAGACTGACTTCATGTCAGTGTAGTACTGGTTTGGGACTAGTGAGAGTGGTACATACTATGACGCTGACTTCGGGTCAGTTGAGACTGGTCTCGGACCAGTGGTACACTCTCTGAGACTGTGATACTGGTCTGGGACCAGTGGTAGGAGTTGTACCATACTATGACGCTGACTTCGGGTCGGTTGAGACTGGTCTGGGACCAGTGGTACATACTCCGAGACTGACTTCATGTTAGTGCAGTACTGGTCTGGGACCAGTGAGAGTGGTACACACTATGACACTGACTTCGGGTCGGTTGAGACTGGTCTGGGACCAGTGGTACACTCTCTAAGACTGCGATACTGGTCTGGGACCAGTGGTAGGAGTGGTACTTACTATGAAGCTGACTTCGGGTTGGCTGAGACTGGTCTAGGACTAGTGGTATGCACTCTGAGACTGACTTTGAGTCAGTGGAGGATGATACTGGTCTAGGACCAGTGGAGTTGTACTCACTATGACGCTGACTTCGGGTTGGTTGAGACTGGTCTGGGACCAGTGGTACATACTCTGAGACTGACTTTGAGTCAGTATGATACATCCTCGATCATTTCTTCTTCTTCATAATTCGGACAAAAGCAGAGCAGAACAGAACAATGCAAGAGCAGAGCAGAACAGAGCAAAACAGTACAGATCAGTGCAGGGCAGAACAAGACAAAGCAGAACGGAAGCTGTTGAATTTGAAGATGCAACTGCAGAAGTAAAGATTGACTTGCATGGCCTAGAATATCTCCTCTTTGGAACTGTGTTGTAGGTTCATCTGAACCTCCTTTGAAAGCTGCAACTTTTGGTGGTGGAATGAATTCAATCCGATGAACGGTTTGCAAGATATCGACTGCCCTAGTTTGAAGCCGGAAACTGTTGAAACTGAAGCTGCAACTGCAAAAGTAAAGATTGACCTGCGTGGACTAGAATATCTCCTCATCTGAATTGTGTTGTAGGTTCATATGAACCTCCTCTGGAAGCTGAAACTTTTGGTGGTGGAATGAAGTCAATCCGACAGACGGTTTGTGAGATATCGTCTGCCCTAGTTTGATAATGAAGCTGCTAATGCTGATGCTGTTGATCTAGGGTTTGCTACTGCTGATATGAATCAGATTTATTGTACTATTTCTCTCTGCTGAATTATTGAAGATAAAAGAAGATTTGATCAAAGGGTTTCCCCACACATTGTGGGGTTTGTCCCTGGCTAGCCGCGACATCTTGTGTCTCTTGTCTTGGCTTGTTTTCTGTCGATCGTTTAATGTTCTATCTGCACTTTACTTTATGTACATGTGATTTCTAATCGGTGGAATATAATAAGAAAAAGAAGTAAATTGTTATAAGCATATAATATACCATAACATCAACATAGCTCAAGCCAAAAGTTCCAGGGAGACGAAAGTATTCTGTATGATGCAATAATGATTTCCTGTCCCAACTTAAATACCTTTGTTTGATGATATGGATGAATTGAAAACATGGAACAGTAAAGTGAAGGCACATGGAAAACTCTGATTGAATGACATAGATGTGGTGGAAACATGGTTGGTATTGATAATGGTAGATGATGTAATCATATTAAGGTTTGAGATGAAGTCAGTAGCTAAAATTTTGAAGACATGTGGCTCCAATTGGATGATGACATGTGGCATGCTGATTTGGCATTTTTTGATGGTGAAGTGATCCTAAAATGGGTGACATGTGGCACCAATCAGAGCTTGACATGTGTTAGTTAGTATAAGTGGTATCCATTTTGTATGATTAGTCAGTAAGGTGATACAAGCATGACATAAGTAGTCAAAATGTTCTTGGATGACAAATTAGAGGGACATGGTTGCAAGCACATGTAACCCCGATGATTTTATGGTTGAGCCGTGAACTACAGAAGTGGACCCCATAGGACACATCACCTCGATGTTTCTATTTTGGGAATTTTCAAAGGAGCTCCATTGGAAATCTCTAGGGAGATGGGACCGAGGACAACAATTTCATGTCAAAACATCTATGTCAAGCATTGAAATGGGCACCCAAGGCCAATTCAGGAATGGTTTTATGTGTTAATTGATCGAGGGATTTCAATCAAATTGCAATAAAAAGGTGATGTGTGGTGTTCAAAAGGGCCTTGAGGCTATATGATGAAAATTCCCTAAACAAAGAGGGCCTAACTTAAAGCACTGTGAGCTTATGTCCATAAGGCATGAATGAATCAAAAATTGTTTAGCAAAATGAACTATATTTGGTAGTCCTATCGGATGTGGCACTCCTCTATAGTCGTGGTCAAAACATCTATGTCAAGCATTGAAATGGGCACCCAAGGCCAATTCAGGAATGGTTTTATGTGTTAATTGATCGAGGGATTTCAATCAAATTGCAATAAAAAGGTGATGTGTGGTGTTCAAAAGGGCCTTGAGGCTATATGATGAAAATTCCCTAAACAAAGAGGGCCTAACTTAAAGCACTGTGAGCTTATGTCCATAAGGCATGAATGAATCAAAAATTGTTTAGAAAAATGAACTATATTTGGTAGTCCTATCGGATGTGGCACTCCTCTATAGTCGTGGTTAAAATGACATGAATGGGTCGACAACCATTTCAACATTGTGGGCTATATTTAGTAGTTTTAATAAATAGATCAGTACAATAGATGGGTACTTATAGTCAATGGAAATGGTATAGAACAAGGAAATGAGGTAGAAGGACCATGATTTGCAGAGTAAATTAATGGAACTTGTCTCAAACAAAAACAAGCCACACCTGAGTGTCCTTGTATGCCATGAAGAATTAAATGAGAGAAAATAGTTGTGGAAGTAATGGGGATTTGACCATAGCATAGTAAGTGATGTTGGAGTACATTTTGATATTTTTGGGCCATCCATGATCATAGTGTATGTACAATAGGTCTTAAAGAGCAACAATGGAGAACCATGTTGTTTGTGTAGGAAATACCTAATGGAAGAACTCGTTGAGTGTGTATGTGGAATGATATTTAATTCTTAGCATGGGTTAACACTAAAATGCCCATTCACTAATTAATTTAGCTATAATGACTGAGAAACATGATGTAACAACAAAATGGTGAACCATGTTAAAGTACACTTAGGCAAAGTGATGCATAGAAGTTCCAACATCGATCCCTGTGTTGGCAGAGGATCAAAAATTAGGAACACAGAGTTAGATAGTGAGGGAATGAAACATTGTTGTATGAGTTGAGCATATCAGAATGTTGTAGATATTTTTTGAGAGAGGTCGAGTGATCCTATGGAGCAAACAAGGTTGAGAGCTGATATGAAATGTATGAGGGCCGACAGTTGAATGTGTGCTACTATAGAGTGAGCAGACTAAGAAGAGTACTAAGTGTATGCTACTCATCAGAATAGAGGCCCAAGAGTTGGCTAACATAAAAAGTTGAAATCAGGCTGAGTGAGAGCCAAAAATAAAGAGCACTGAGTTCCTTATTGAGTGTGTGCTAAATCCTACAAAAAAGGAGTTGGTTCTTCCATCTTAGTGGATATCTAAAGAGAGATAATGGGTTTGTTCCTCCTACAAGTTGGTTCTTGCAACAAATCTAAGAAGTTAGTGCTTCAGTTGGTACTTCTGGAAAGCTAACTTAGGTGTTTACAGAAGAAGGGAGTTGGTTCTTCCTGAGAATTGGTGCTAGCAAACAATCTAAGGGAGTTTGTGCTTCCTGTGAGTGGGTGCTCACAAAGATAGATGATTTCACGGAGTAGGAGATTATATTACATCATAATAACAAAAAAATTGGTGATTTTTCCCTTTTGGGTTTCCGTGTTAAATTTTTTGTGTTCCATGTGTTTTTTGCTCATGATATTGTTGTGCATGTTTATGCAATGATTTAATTTCTTGCACATGTTATTTTGGTGATTTCTCATATAATTATTTCCAAGATTGAATGATAAATATAAATTAGGATAGAATTTAAAATTAGCCTTAATACTGATTTAATTCCCCTCTCAATATTAACATTGTTTCCAAAAATTTATATAAGAGTCGGTTCCTTTAGGAACAACTTAGCCGCTTGAAGGTAAATCAAAATGAAACATGGCTAATCAAGTTTGGCTTACACTAGAAGGAATTCCATTCTTGAATGGAGCAGACTATGTGGTCTGGATGTTTAGAATGGAAGCCTATTTAATAGTTGTTGAGTTAGATGCATGGTGCTCTATAGTGAATGGAGTAAAGGATGGGAATGATAGTGAAGCAAGAAATATTATAATGAAGGGAATATCAAATTCATACTCTAATAAAGTAAGCCATTGCAAGTCTTCAAAATAAATGTGGGACAAGCTCCATTGCTTATATGGAGAAGATTGTTGGAAATACTGAGATGGGGGTGAATCAATATTTCTCTTCAATTAGTTAATGTTAACTTCACAGGGAATTAATTGTTATTAACATTAGATACACATAAAGAAATCATCAACACCATTTAATAATGCACAATAATAAAGACAATACACCAAATATTTTTTAGGTTGAAACCCTTCCATGAGGAAAACCATCAAATGCTTCTTAATATTTGTCTTCAATAGTTTACGTCAATTAGGAAGCTCCAACTTCCAATATTTTTAGCTCTAACTAAAGGAGGCTCCAACCCCCTTGTTTACAAGTTCCAACACCCTGTTTACTAGCTCTAACTAGAAGGATGCTCCAACGCCTTGTGCAGGCTCTAGCCTTCCCTAACACCACCCTAATGCCCTAAAGTGTTCTCAGGTTCCAAACTGAAGGATACTCCACTCTCCTTCTCAACAAGATCCCACTTTCCCTAAAGGCGCCAACCTTCAACTTATCATAGTGGACCATGATTTCATCTCATTTTCAAACTAGAGGCACCTATGCTTAATAGAAATCACATATAATATCAAAGCAATCTACTAACTTTATCAATATGCAATACTGGCACATGTTTTCCAACAATGATAACAACTTCCTTTTCTTTTGTAATACAATCCTTCTTTCTCTAAAACCCTAACACTAATCATCAATCCCAAACAATGTCAAATATGTATATCACTAAGAAACCCTAGAATCTCTTCTCTAATATATCAATCTTGCAAAGTAATTTATGTGATATGAGTCCTTAGCTCTACTCATCCACCACATATAACTAAAAAATATTTCAAAATCTATAAGAAAATAGTGTTTAAAATGCAACAAGAAAAACCCTAATTTAAATTTCCCTTGAATTAAATTAGGAATAAAATTGTAATTCCACATCACAAGAAAACTTGTACGAGTTAACTAAGTTAATTTAACTTAGTTGGCTCAATTAATTTGATTTGAGGGTCTAACTTGAGTCATGTAGAGTGTCTCCTACTTTATAGGAGCCTTGTTGAGTTTATTTTGAGTTGTAATTAATCAATTTAGTTTAACTGAGTTAAGTTCAGTTAAACTAGTTCCAATTGATGGAGGAACTTCATGTGGGGTGTTGCTTCATGTGTTCAACCAATTAACTAATGATTCACTCATAAATAACTCATGCATGTCAGATATGAGAGTTACCCAGTTGAGATTGGAGTTCAAGGGTAGTGTACTATCAGTTATATAATCATCCAATTTTTACAAGTGGTGCATGTAGTCAGAGGAAGGCTTATGAGGATTGTGCAATTCCAATTGAGGAATATCCCTAATTAATAGGGGTAATTCCCAAGGAAAAAATGAAAGGAAATAGGGATTTGGGCAAGTAGAAAATTGGTTAAGTATTGGCCTAGGCTTGTCTAGGAAGTGGTGAGACATATAGAGATAATGCGAAGGTTGCTCGGGCTTGAGAAAAGCATTGTAATCTTCTCATATTTTCTGAAATTATAATGCAATATACAGATAGCAGGGGTTTTTAGTTATGGCTTTCTCTAGAAATCATTGTGTAATGTGTTAATTGAACTATTTCTCTTGTATGCTTTGTGATTTCTTGATTAATTAATTATTTATGTTGAGGAGTAAAGTAGATTTAAGTCATTTGTTTTACTAAACCGCATAAGCATTTTCAATCTACAAGGATTTTCTACATGGTATCAAAGAAAAAATCACACTAGAAGTGGAGAATACGAGTTTGTCTTTGGAGGTGAAATCGAATTTGCAAGATCATTCTTCAGAGCCTGTAGGATGTTGTTCTATGAATTGGGACTCGAATATTCCCTTGAGGGTATGTTGTAGCAGCTACAACCACCCTCCAAAATTGTTCCTTAGCTTCATTTTGGAGCCTCCCTACCAACCATCCTCAACAGCATGTCTTGCATTGTCAAGTACATGAGATTTAGTGATTTTCTAGCATCTTGTTAGCCTATGCATGATAGCTTGCTTCACTCCCCTCACAGGTTTCTACTCTGGACTTGGTTTAGTTGTTGGCTAAGAAACTCCCTCAAGAAATTATGCAATTCTAGAGGGGAACCAATCTTCCCTCCAGAAATTGTGCAAATCTAACTGGCAGCCTACTGGGCTCAGAAACTACTCAATCATGCCAGCTAACCTTCCCAATGAAAACTGGGAAATATGGCCCAACAATGTTGCTCAGCCCAGAAATTGCACAATTTTGGGCAGCAGCCATTTGCTTCTCCCAAAAATTGTGCAATCCTTATGGAAAACCAACCTAGCTTCCTCCCAGAAACTGCGCAAAAATCTCCCTCAGTCAAGCAGGTTGTTGCATGTGCCTTCAGGTTGATTGGTTCCACCCAGGATCAAAAAAAATTGACTTGCATGCATGGGGTGCTTTTCTTGAAATAACAAAAAGAAACATGCAAAAAGCATCCCTAGATTTTAGGGAGTTATTTTTATAAGTTGGATGTTACATGCAAAGATCGTTTTAGAAACTTTCCTCCAAGTGTCGCTTTTTCCTATATTTGTGGCATGTGCGTCATGAGCCTCAAACTTATTTATTCGACACTTCAGAGCTCATTCTTCACATTGATCTTGGAGCTCTGATGTCCCACAACACATCCAGGAGTCTTCGACACATCTAACTCAGTTATTTCCAGGTAAGTCCGCTTAACTTGTCTTTTGCAGCATTTCTGTCGCTTTTTGTGTTTTGGCTTGTGTGAGTGTTGTCTGCTTGATTTCTATGAATGCTTGATGTCGTTTGCATGCATATTAGCTTGTACAAGCACCATTTCAGTTTTTGTTAGCATCTCAATACTTTCACAAGCATGATAATGTTTTGCACGAACGGTCACCAATTCAACGACTCATCTCACACACATGCATGTTGTTCCATTTTATGAATATTGCATTCATTGTCTGCATGCATGATCATTGACCTCTACTTACACTCAGTATTTCCATGCATTCACATCTTCATTTGCTTTCAATTGCCCATCTACGGGTCTGGGCAACCTTGGCCCAGACTTTGCCTCACCAAGACAACATTGCACAATTTTTAGAGGGAAGGCTCTACCTTCTTCCCAGAAAATGCACATTTATGGCCAATGACTTTCCTCCAGTCTTTCCTTGCACAATTCTGAGAGCCAGTGACTGCTAGCCCAGAAAATTGTGCAATGCAGCCCCTGGGCCTGCATCACTTTCCAGCTGAAATTGAGTATTGCACAATCCCAGCACCCAAAAGGCTAGTCTAGATTGCACACTAAGAAATTCTAGTAGTCAACCAGCCTCCTAATAATCTAGACTGCCTTTTGCACAATTCTGGTAGTCAGACTCTTGGCCTTCCGAAGAAAATTGTGTAATCCTTTCCAGTCAATCCCCATATATGTTGCATGTCGTTCCTCAAGTTTTCTTTGGTTTTAGCTAGCATATTTCTTTCCATGCATGTCGCCATGTCTCCAAATATAGCGGGCTTTCATCCATCTCTCAACAGTTCATGATCAATGGCCTCCAAGAGATCAATGTCAAAGGACACCAACAAAAGTGCAATTGAAGCAACAGTTGAGCGAGTGCCTATGCGTTTGTCGATCTATGAAGACATCAAGTTGATCGTAGACAAAGACATAAAGCTGAAATGGCAAGAGGTCAATGATGCATTCTCAGGCTCATTTTGGGAAGATCTTGAAGACCTCCAAGTCTATGTAAACATTCACAAGTTTGGCTTGTATCGGATTGCATGCAGGTATCCCGCATTCACATGCACGAACATGATACATTAGATCGTCTCACACACTGATATTGAGATGATGACAGTGAGAAGTGTCAGTGGGATGGATATCTCTACCTTTGAGGCACATTATTATCAGCAGATGTACCATTTTTCGAAGCCAGTGATCACCATGGAGACACCCTTCAGCATACCTAGCAGCAATGCCAACTCCAGGGATATCTTGAAGAACTAGGTAAAGGAGCCAGCCAAATTCAAGATGACACCAAACCAAATTTACAAGACAAAGATATTGCAAAAGGTGTATTAATACTTAGTCATCTTTTCATGTCGCTTGTATGGCCAAGAGAGCATAGAGACCTTCCCGTAGAGTTGGGTGATCGCATTAGACCAACTTGCCAGTGAAGGCAAAGCATGAAACTGGTCTAACATTTTGGCTCACAGGTTGAAGGAACAGGTAGCAGGAGCTCGGTAGCCACCCAAAGGTCAGCAACCAGAAATCTACATGTCCACTTACATCTTGGATGCAATTTGTGCCCGTCAGGAGTTCCGAAGCTTGAAGTGGGCATGTACATCGGTGGAAACCTCTGTCAACACTTATTGTAAATTGTTTTCTAAATGCAACTTCAGAGGAGTTATCACACAGTTGTCAAATCATTTTATCACCCCGCTATACAAGATGATATTTGAGCAGGATCCACTTTGCATGTCAAAGGTAGCAATGGAGGCATTGATCTACATAGCGGATTGGTATGCCTCACTATCCAACACCTTCATACGGATGTACAGCATAGAGAAGCCTCTGCATGTTTTGTCAAAGTTTTCCATGGACAAGCTCGTCATGCAAGAAGTATCATACCACATCTCGGTAGGACTGTCAGCTAGGCTGCACCGAAAGAAGAAGGCACCTTGGCCCACTCTTCTATTACAGATCGGGTTGTACAAGATATGGAACCTCAAGCATGTAGATGTTGAAATAGAGGAGATCAAGAAATATCCTTTCGACGTCTGAAGCTTCAATCCGTATGACCCGCATTGTGTTGTGAAAGATCACTAGCGAGAGTACAGTTTCAGTGGATCCACAGGGCATGTCATTGGGCGGAGAAAGACCCATGGAGATATTTTTACAGCTTCTCCAGGCCTAATGAACTAGTCGGCATTGTTGTGGAATGGTTAGTGAAGCAGCGTGAAGCAGCATCCAGGAGAGCACCAGCAGCAGAGGTAAACATACCGACACGTGACAAAGGCCAGAGGAAGATTGTCGACAGCATGGAGACAGAAAAAAGTTGCAAGTTTAGAGCAGACCCACTTGTATAGAAAGTAGCTTTAGCAATAGAGTTGAACAGGAAACAGCATGACAAAAGGAACGCACAAAGGCAGAGAGAAAAATAGAGGATGGAGGAAATAGTGAAGGAGTTGCATGAGTTGAAGGAGAAACTCCGAAAGGAACAGGAGCTGCGTACACAGGAGAAGGAAGCACAGCAAGAACAGGTACATCAGGGGGTGCAACATGTATAGATAGATGAAATTGTGCCTGTACAGGTAGTAGACTCATCCGAACAACTGGCACCAAGCAGACAGGGTGAGTAGTCACAGGAGGAGGACTTTGTTCAAGATATTGAACAAGCACTTGTGCAAATGGATACGGATATGGAGCAACAAGAGCTAGAGAAAGACATCGACCTCATGCCTTACCACCAAGAGGTCGACCTATCAGCTTCACCGGATCCGGAAGTGGAGCAAGTCCCAAGCAACCAAGGAGACACTGAGATCCTTGGGGACCATCTGGAAGAAGATATACACAACATATCATTCGACTAATTGCATCATAGATTTGTGAAATCATGCAGAGTGTCTACTCCAAATGATCACACATCTCCTGCGCAGTTTGAGGAACGAGTGATTATGTTTGACATGCACAAGCATCCAGCAGCATTGGTTGATGCTACCAGAGCATATGTCGAAGCCACTAGCTCAAGTGTTCATTTCTTAAGAGCTTAGAATGAGAAAATGGCTAAGGAGTTAGAGATGGCCAAGCAAGGAGGAGAACTGGTTAGCGTATATTAAAGAAGGCAATACTAGATGAAGTATTGTCCCTTAAGACAGTCATGTGGGTGTTGTATTACAAGTTTGGTAATGTGCATAAGGTAGTTGTCCATCTCAAAAGTTCGCAACAGTGATGTTCTAGGAGATCACATATATTATCAAGCATGCATATTGTTGTTGACTACATGCAAATATGGACAATGAGATACAAGGGAGCCTTGTTGCGCTTGCCTAAGATGATGAAGCACAGAGTGGTCAAGCTGAAGGCACACATCTGGAGCCAGATCCAGAACTATGAAGAACTCCTACAACTCATCACTAGTTTGTAGGCTTCCCATGCATGGGTATTCAGGAGTATGGATGTTGTTGTGCACGCACATGTGATCCCATCTATCGGGACACTCACCGAGGAAAAGACAAAGGCACAAGTCTGACTCGAGCTTGACTCTTACTTTGACAAGTTAATGTGCATAACCACCAATGTAGACTTGGTGATCAATGCACACACCATGCATCAGTATGTCATTGGTCCAGCTGCACTCAAGACAATGATGTGCATGTTATCAGAGGAGTTGAACAGAGGAGCTAGAGCAATGTACCCAGATGTTACAGAGGCAAGAGTTCATTTCTATAAAGATGTCACCATAGAGTACACGGACACCATCACGAACTATCGATCTTGGCATCAGGTCACTGCTGACGACCACCATGAGGATGTTGAAGAGTTGGCCTTCCCACAGTTGTCTGAGTCATAGTGATATCTTGCATGCCTTGCTCAAGCCTATTTTGTCTCACATGGGTACATGTGCAGATTGTATGTAACATCTTGTCAAGTGGAAGTTCAAGTGTCAATAGTTGGATGTAACAGTCATAGAGTAGATGAATAATCATGAGGGTAGATGAACAATCACAAAGGGGAATGTCAAGGGCCACCCCACCCTTTGCTATATGTATTCCCTCATAACTCATTTTACAAGCTTTTGGTCAGCCAAGCTTCTGATAGGATTATCTTAGAGAAAGCTTGGAGAGTATTGTAACAAACCTTGACTTCTCCACTATGCAAAGCTAGTATATCTCTTTGGAGGAGCAGGCAGAAGTGACTTTAACGTTCCATGGTCGGAACTAGTGGTTGGTCATGGTTGTATTGTATGACTGGAACTTTCACTTCTTAATATAGCAGAGCCAACATGTTTCATGCATATGTCATATTGTATTTTAGCTATCTTGTTTACTCTAAATGACATATGTATATGTTTTCTTACGCATGCATGTATGGCTTTCCTATATAAGTATATATTAATATTACTGAAATGTGTTGTTGGTTTTACCATCACTTTGGATTGTTACCTTACCTGCCTTCCAATTTGTGATGCATCTTTGCTCTTGTGTTCCCTTCCTAACTCTGTGCTTTCACAGGTTTCCAAGGGGTGCACTCACCTCACCCTCTATGTGTTAGAATTGTTCATGCACCTTCCTTGACTTGTTGCTCATGTCACACCCTTGCTACCAACAGGGACATATTACTTTCCTCCACGTGAAACCACGGTCAAGGTGATACTATACGACCCACTGCTAAGACTCCTACACCAAATTATCTGAGGTCTAGTTGGGACTTCTTACCAAGGAGATCCTTTGACATGTTGGTGGGTCCAGCACCATCAACAGGGTAGTTCAAACTATATTGCTTGGAAGGACAGGATGGAGGCAGTGTTGGAAGAAAACAAGATGAAGGAATTCACAGACAAAGATATTCCTAAGCCTACAACAATAAATTCTCAAGATCTTGTAGAGTGGAAGAAATGTGTTGCAAATGCGAGAAGTATCATACTAGTTGTTATAGACATTTTTGTGCCTTACAAATTTGAGCATGAAATGTCCATAATCCAAGGGATACAAAGTCCCTAAAAGTGTTGTTCCTGCCCCTAAAGGAACAAGGTCAACCAATGACAGCTTCTCCCAGAAGTTCTCCACCAAAAACCACTCAGAACTAGTCAAATCAGGATCAATTCAGAAGCTCCACTAGCTGCCTGCGTTGCAAAGCACCCAAATACACTGGCTAGGTGCATTGCAATGCGCTTGAATGCACTACCCAGGTGCATTGAGCGGGAAATGACAAGTGGCAGAGTCATTCAACGAGGTGGAAAGACCATGGAAGCTTCCAGAATCTTCTCCAATGACACTTGCCTCACTGAAATCGACCAAGTGATGAGTAAGAGGCTCTCAGTCTCCAAGTGGAAGCAAGAACTGACAGAGAGAAGCCACAAGTCAAAACATAAGCTGACTCATCCTCTCTGCTTACATCTATATGTGGATCCCTCATCCCAGAGATCCAGAGGCTGGAATTTTGTACTTTGCAGAGAATTGTTGTTGGTTTGAGATTGAGATTAGTACATTGGGTGATTTATGCTTTGTTGGAGGAGAGGAAGGGATTCCTTTGCTGGGAGGTAGATGCTGGATCGGGACTCACTTGGTTGTATCTCCTCTTGGACTTTCTTATCATATCAATAAAATTATTTGAGTTTCTCCTACATGCTGTGTATCAATGATGTTTTGTTATATTTGCATGTTTAGCTTAATCTGATCTTGAGCTTTTTATGAATGTATATCTATATCTTCGTGTAGTTTCTCTCTCTTGTGATCTTGCAGGAATTCGGTGAAGCTGGGCCAGTAAGGGAGCTGGGAGCTGGGAGCTATTGAAGAGAGGAGCGATTGGATCAACAAACTAGCGAAAGACATAGGTTAGTTACATCCTTTCTCCTCATGTACATCTCATAAAGAAGAATACTCAAGTATTTTTCCTTGTTTGTTGCTAAGGCACTATCACACCTTAGAGTGGGATAGGGGCGTTATGAATAGATACTTTTCCCAACAACAAATTGGCGACTCCACTGGGGAGTGTATCTAGTTAGTTTATTTGTGTTTCTATTGTTGTTCTTCTCATAAACTTAGGAGTGGCGAATCGAACTGCATTTTCCATTTACAAATGCAAAGTAGAGATCTGCTACTCTAGTCCATTCACTGGGCCTGTTTATGATCTGAACAGCTGATCCACAAATGCTCTAACTGCCCTTTGTGATAGCTCTTAGTCCTCCTTTAAATCACCCTTCTAATTATACCTTATTGATAGCTTTTATCCGCCCAAAAACCTCAGATCAAACTGCAAACCGTGACCCAGAACCCAGAGACAATTCTCATTTCTGCTTCAGCGCAGGCTCTGTGAAGAGACTCTGCATTTCAACGCAGGTCCCGAGAGGGCTACCTGCGCTGCAATTCAGTTTCTCTGTGCAACAGGTGCGCTGATCAGCCTTTGCCCTGTGCAGCTGTGGTTCTTTGCATCCTTGTGTTCAGTTTTATCTCTGTTTTTTGCAGCCTGTTATCAGTGTGTGTACCTATCTGAAAACCCCTTTTCTCTGCCTTAATTCTGCCTCAGTTGTATAAAAGAAACTGTATTTGTTTTTGTGTATTTGTTACATCATTTGCAGTTTCCCATTACAAAAGTAAACTAGTCATACTGTTGCTCCTAGATCTAGACCTGTCGTAAGTGTCGTTTCGATATTAGGAGAAAGTTTGTTGCTGTTGACAGTTGATTGCGCTTTTACTTTTGTCTTTTGGTTTGAATTTATGAATTTCTAGTGTCGAAACAAGTGTTTACTTCAAAATCATAAAGTGTCGTAATCATCTTTTTGATTTCGAAAAGAAGCTTGTTTGTGTTTTTCACTTGAAATCAAATTCAAATTTGTACAACAACTTTCTTTTTAGGCATCAATATTAAGAAAGTGAAAACAAATACATGCATTTGTGCATTTGAATATTGATAGTTTGTATGGTTTGATTTAGGAAAAGTGCATTTACAGTGTGCTCTATGCTCTTTGAGAAAAGATTGTGTCTTTCTTTTCCCCTTGTAGCTAGGATTTTCATTGTTGAAAAGAGATAAAAGCTTGCTTATCATCTTTAGACTGCATTTAGGAATTGTATCTACATCTCGTGGTGATCCAAAAAGGCAAACTTCTAAGAAAGATCAACCTAAAATAAATTGAATGAACTTAACAATGCATTGGAACTTAACGCACAACATAGAGGTCTAGGCTAGAGACGTGTTTCGGCATCGTAAAAGCTGGTTACTGTCGGCCTCACTGATGGTTAGGTGATTCCTCCTGAGAGACGATAAGTGCCAGTACGGATTGTGCTCCCACATACCATCGAGTATATATTGGGAGACCCCTATAGGCATAAAACCTTTATCCATAGGAAGCCGTGTCGGCCGCCCTACTGATCGCAATGCACTGAACACAGCATTCGAGAAGATTGACCGCCCGTACCTTAAAAAGTATTTTGCGGTTTTGCGATTGGTTTGGCACACCCTCTACCTAGAACTCCAAAATAGTCCCTTTCGTTCCTTTTCAGACTCCTTAAAGGAAAAGGTCCATCTGAGCACTTGTCACTTCAGGCTCATTAAAAATCGAAGGAGACTAGAGTCATCTTTTGCTTTTTCTCGACTCTTTAAAATTGAAAAAGCAAGTTGTGTCCAAGCGTCGTTAAAATTTATTTTAAACGGAATATTCATACCCTTTTTCCTGCGTTGATCTTTAGGTTGAGAAAATGGAACCTACCAACCAAGGAATTCCCCTTGGTGGAAATCCTAGTCCCTTCTCCTCTTGGGGAGATGTTGGTGCGCCCCATATGGCCACATTGTCGCTTCCAGGACTGACAATTGGCTTGCCGGTCTGGCTCTTCTCAACCAATGTCGTTCAGAACACCACTATTCCTGAACAGTCGAATCAGCAATTAGACCAGTCCAGAGTTACCCACCAGCCTTCTACTTCCTCTAATTCTTCCTCTCCTCCTTCCTCTTCGCTTGATGAGGCTCGCAAAGCCAAAAGTCAAGTTCCTAAGGAGAAGAAGGAAAAGAAGAAGAAACAGAAGAAGAAGAAGGAGCCAAAAGCGACTGGGGGCAAACGAGTGTCGTCTAATGAAAATCCACACACTGCACTAACCAGGCCTAAATCGCCATGTGTCATTTGCAAGGGAGACCACTTTCACAGAGATTGTCCCTGCATCCCTCAGATACTAAGGGACTGGTCTCCCCGTTTGCACAATCCGGTGGCGTCAACCTCTGATAGCCATGTTGAAAGCACACCGTCAACTAGCGAAAGTGAAGTCCCAGGACAAAAAGGGAGAGCTAGATCTCCTTGTAAACTGTGCGAAGGCGATCACGCCATCCACCATTGTCCCTTCTTAGACGAAGCTAAAAGAGTTTTGGATGATCGTCCGGTTTCACCGTTACGACTTCCTCCTGGATATAAAAAACTCTTGCCGAGTCCTTCGTTAGTTGAAAATCCAGCTGGCCTGCTCAAGTGGTCAGCTGAAGTGTCGGTCATTGAAGATGAACCAGCTGAATCCATACCCGACGAAAGTCAAAAGGTCGAGGTGGCAGTTGACCCAGTCTTACCTTCAGAGGTTTTATCTTCGAATGATACAATCACTGAGGAGAATAAGGATGACACCGTCCAAATTCTCTTCATCAACACAGACTCCGACGAACACAGGGGAAACCTACCCATTCCTTTATCGCAGGAAGGAAGTTCGTCAGAGCCGTACCCAGCCGTCTACTCGGTCCCACCTCCAAGCAACCTAGTTGTCTCCTTCGACTGGAATCAACTAGGCAGACCCCATTTACCAGCAAGCATACCATTCAGAATTATCGTCCAAATATACATAATGGTCATGGCTGGCACCATCATCGATGAGGGGGCATCTGTGAGTATCCTTTCCTCTATTGCTTGGAAAGCGCTTGGTTCGCCATTGCTTTTGCCTGAAATGAGAAATCTGACAGGCTTTGATAAAGGAACCAGTCGACCTTTAGGGATACTCCCCAATGTGCCCATAACATTGAAAGGGAAGATCGTTCAAATGAATGTGATGGTCGTTCAAGGACCCTTGGATTATAACCTACTCCTTGGACGAGACTATATATATTTCATGGGAGCCATCGTCTCCTCACTCTTTAGAGTAATGTGTTTTCCGCACGAAGGAAGAGTGGTCAAGCTCGTGGACCAGCTTTCATTTCCGGGATTACGCATCGCAAATAGTCATATACCATCCCTAAATGGTCTCTTCACGCAAGAAATGTATCAACCTACGGTCCGTCCTCCCGATGAGCGCGAGTAATTCGGAGGGATATGACTGGAACCGAGGGGGCATGCATCCTGGTCTGCTTCGGCAGGAAAACTTCGGGTATAGGGTAGGTTTCCTCGGGAGAATATGACTAGTCTGTACCCCGTCCGTGATTGAGATAGGGGTTATTCTAGAATAAGATTCTCTTGTCAAAGTTATGTGTGTGGCGCTCATTGTCACTCACCTTTGTTTATCTCGGTAGACATCGCCAGAGAAGTGTTTTGTTTACACTGTAGATAGAACAATCTTTGGGTAACCTGTAAGAGGTAGTACCCTTCCTGATAAAACGAATGTTTTGTCAGCTCGAATAAAGGGTGACCCTTCCTGATAAA
Organism: Pinus tabuliformis; assembly: GCA_031772625.1. Lineage (NCBI taxonomy): Eukaryota > Viridiplantae > Streptophyta > Pinopsida > Pinales > Pinaceae > Pinus > Pinus tabuliformis. Next base: position 1,217,735,578 of record CM062816.1, read on the forward strand.
ACAAATGTTTTGTCAGCTCGAATAGAGGGAGACCTCGAAACTCTGTTTTATACCTGGGGGCATGCAAACCTTTTGGAGTGCAAGAAAGGGGCGGCTATTTATTTTTTAAATTTTTAGGACCTCTAACCCTTTAAACTCGTAGGATTAGTCGTTTCCGAACTTGCATAACGAAAGGATGCGGGGCATAGCTTTGTAAGGCGCAAGCTCCATAAAAAATGGCATCTTACATGAGACATTCTTATCATATGACTGGATAATCGAGCAGTTTTAGCACATAGTTCATGCTCGTTAAAAAATAAACATAAGATCGAGCAAGTGTTTCAACCTGCGTTTAAGCTCGTTACAAAATGAACTATCCTTCGGTAAATAACCACCGTGAATGTAACATTATCAGCCATTAAAGCCTTGGTCATGTTTGCACCGTCACCTCCACTTTTCCATTGGCCGATCATTCACCTCCATATGATTGTTTACCCATTTTGAGGAACAGCTGCGAAGAGTGATTTCACTAGCCATCCTTGTGACACTGTCGTGCTTGGAAAATTCCAACCCTTACCTGGAATCAGCTGCTACCCATTTTATCACTCGTTCCTCAAAAAACGAGTCTTCTTTAAGCTCTTTTCATTTGACTCATAAAATATGAAAAGATTGCCGAGTTTTGGCCTTCCAGCTCGTTAAAGCGACAGGAAGAGCTATCCCTCCTCTAGATTTTAATCTTTTTGGACCTGAGGGATTATTGCACAAAAAGATCGAGCGCTTGTTTTGTTCAGCTCGTTAAAACTATCGAAAATTCATCCCTTCTGTATTGTTTTATACTTTTTCGGACTTAAGGGATTAGATGACGAAAAAGGAACTCTGGAGTTAACTTTACGTACCTTTTCAGACTCTCTAAAAATGAAAAGGACCGAGTTATCTTTGTCGTTAGACTCGTTAAAAAGATTAATAGCGACAAACTTGTCTTTATACGAGAACGAGTTTCACTATCGCTAGGCTCGTTAAAACATAGTGATGGGTTTTCCCGAAGGGCAAATTATAGAACAAGCATATGTTATCCTCCTCAAGCTTGACAAAAATAAAGAGGTACTAGTCAGCAATGACTGGGGAAAAATTGGGAAGAAACTCAAAGAACCTTTATTGGTAGCAAGTCGCTCTTGAACATGACACTTCCACTCCGTGCCTGAGTCGGGTTGGGTTGTTTCATTCACCGGTCACATCACCATGGTCTCGCCATACCATCCACCTTTGGGGTAAATGCTACCAATCCATCATATAAGTGTCGCCGATATGTTCAAGGGAAGTCATCCAGAGAAGTCAACCGTGTCCCATCCACTACCATACATTATACTTCATTCTTTCATGACCGCCACCCTGAACCATATATCATCAGATCGTTTTCACTTCCACCAAAATCATTTGCTCCGTTCCATGTCATTGATGTGGGATTCATTAAGGCCCCCCTTTGACAGATCGCTTCTTGTCGACATCAGTTCATTATCCAAGAAGTTGATCTAAGAACACCCCCTTCAGTACTTTGAAGCTTGCATGCCTCAATGGCAAGTTTCTCACTTCCGGCGACAGGTATACATCAATGACCTTCGACCGAAAGATTTTGCGTGGTGTTCGACGCCAAGTCCTTTATTCACACCATGTGAATTGTACTGCAGTACCTTGAGGGTCATTATCATTATCGGTGATTCCTCTAGCGCTTGTTAACAGTTTACATCATTGACTGGTAATCAAGCGATGTCTTTCCATGTTCGACTTCAAAACATTTCTCACATGGATCGACTTGTACTTAGAGTGAAGATCGGACGAGATTGAAGACCCCGGATCTAGTTTCATCCATCCAGGCTGCGATATATATTCAGGAAAAATAAAGACATTGACATGTACAGCACTGCAGAACAGATAATCATCCTACCAAAAGGATGATGATTTCATCAGAATCATCAGTCTACCATCAGAAGATTGTCTGTCCTATGTACATAAAATGAATTTATGAAGCTGAGCATGGGAATGCCCGCCTCAGCTAGATCATGAAAACAGTATGAAAAATAATGTATTGTATTGTATCTTATTACAGGTCTCCTCCCAGCATTGAAAGAACTTCGGATCCTCCTAATAAAGCATTTCACCCGATAAACGGCCTCATACTTTAGGGGGCAACTGTTATAGACATTTTTGTGCCTTACAGCTTTGAGCATGAAATGTCCATAATCCAAGGGATCCAAAGTCCCTAAAAGTGTTGTTCCTGCCCCTAAAGGAACAAGGTCAACCAATGACAGCTTCTCCCAGAAGTTCTCCACCAAAAACCACTCAGAACTAGTCAAATCAGGATCAATTCAGAAGCTCCACTAGCTGCCTGCGTTGCAAAGCACCCAAATACACTAGCTAGGTGCATTGCAACGCACTTGAATGCACTACCCAGGTGCGTTGAGCGGGAAATGACAAGTGGCAGAGTCATTCAACGAGGTGGAAAGACCATGGAAGCTTCCAGAATCTTCTCCAATGACACTTGCCTCACTGAATTCGACCAAGTGATGAGTAAGAGGCTCTCAGTCTCCAAGTGGAAGCAAGAACTGACAGAGAGAAGCCACAAGTCAAAACATAAGCTGCCTCATCCTCTCTGCTTACATCTATATATGGATCCCTCATCCCAGAGATCCAGAGGCTAGAATTTTGTACTTTGCAGAGAATTGTTGTTGGTTTGAGATTGAGATTAGTACATTGGGTGATTTATGCTTTGTTGGAGGAGAGGAAGGGATTCCTTTGCTGGGAGGTAGATGTTGGATCGGGACTCACTTGGTTGTATCTCCTCTTGGACTTTCTTATCATATCAATAAAATTATTTGAGTTTCTCCTACATGCTATGTATCAATGATGTTTTGTTATATTTGCATGTTTAGCTTAATCTGATCCTGAGCTTTTTATGAATGTATATCTATATCTTCGTGTAGTTTCTCTCTCTTGTGATCTTGCAGGAATTCGGTGAAGCTGGGCCGGTAAGGGAGCAGGGAGATGGGAGCTATTGAAGAGAGGAGCGATTGGATCAACAAACTAGCGAAAGACACAGGTTAGTTACATCCTTTCTCCTCATTTACATCTCATAAAGAAGAATACTCAAGTAGTTTTCCTTTTTTGTTGCTAAGGCACTATCACACCTTAGAGTGGGATAGGGGCATTCTGAATAGATACTTTTCCCAACAACACTAGTAGGAGTTCAAGATCATATTTTCTCGAACCTACATGGGAAGGATACACCATATGCAATATGGAAAGCCTTAATCAACTTGTTTCAGAACAATGGTGACCAAAGGAAGTTGGCATTGAAGGACAAGATTCAAAAGATAAAGACGGATAATGGTGACACAATACCACAATACTTGAGCAGGTCCGCCCGATGCCAGGATGATATTGTGAGTGTTGGTATTACAGTTGTTGAAGATTATCTGGTCAGTCTACCACTTCAAGGCCTTCCCAAGAGCTAGCACACTACCAAGATTCGATAAATGGAAGGGAGCATCTGCCAAAGTGGGTTCGTTTATGGTCCACTTTGGTGCAAGAAGAGATAAGGTAGAGAACCAGAAATGGAATCTAATCCAAGCATGATGATGAGGATAAATGTGCCTTAGCTAGAAAGGTAAAGAAAGGGAAAGGAAATAAATTCCAATCCAAAGGAGATTCCAATCAGGGAAGAAAGAACAAGGACTTGTTGAAGATTAAACATTTTTATTGACATGAGCTAGTACAATATGCCACGAAGTATCCACACAAGAAGGCTGACAAGACGCCCTCAGGAGGAGCGATAAGTGAAGCTCTTGCTTCATAATTCAAGTTGGATTTAACCTTCATTGCATGCATGGTGACATCAATGATGGGTAGTGTGTGGTATCTGGATAGTGGAGCCTCATTCCATATGACAGGAAACAAATAATTTTTCAGTGACTTGGAGGAGAAGGACCTCAAGATGCACATCGAAATGGGAGATGAAGGAAGGTACATCGTGACTGACATTGATATTGTTACTTTTAAGAGGTATTTTTGTTCTCCTCTCACATTAAAAGATGTCATGTATGTTCCGGGTCTAAAGAATAATTTAGTTTCAGTTGTTATGTTGGAAGACCGTGGATACGATGTGATATTTAGCAAAGGAAAGGCTTTCCTTCATCACATAGCCACAGGACAAGTGAAGTGGATCGGGGTTCAAGTGAAGAACCTTTACAAATTGGATGTAGAAGATTGTGTAGCATTGAGCACAAAAGCATAGAAGGTGCAAAGCCGAGACATCGATGAATTATGACATAGAATATTGGGTCATATTCACCATGGAGCTTTGAAGATCATGCAACAAATTTCTACAGGACTTCCCAAGGGTGCACTAGATCAGAGATATACATGCAAAGGGTGTACACTAGGGAAGTACACCAAAGCCACCTTTCATGATAAGGAAAATCGAGTGCAAGTGATCCTTGAAAGAGTTCACTCAGATATGTGTGGACTATTCTGGACAGCCTCCTTGGCCAAGCATAGGTATTATGTAACATTTGTAGATTATTTCTCATGTAAGTGGTGGATTTTATTCATGCAAAATAAAGATCAGAAATTCTCTAATTCTTTTTAATTTAAATCACTTGTTGAGAAAGACATTGGCAAGAAAGTGAAGGCTCTCAGGAGCGATAACAATGGATAATATGTGTCAAATGAAATCAATAACCTATGTGCATCAGAAGGCATTCGACAAGAGATAATAGCACCCCATAACCCACAATATAATGGATTGACTAAAAGGAAGAGAAAAATTATTGTGGGAGTTTCACGGGTGATGTTACATGATCAGGGCCTACCGTTGCACTTGTGGGTTGAAGCATGCAAGACGGTTGTATATGTGTAGAAAGGGATTCATCATCAGACTCTCAGGATGAGTACACTAGAAGAAGATTTTTTAGGTAAGAAACTAGATGTGGCACACTTCAGAATATTTGGTTCATCAGTTTACTGTCATGTTACCAAGGATGCAAGGAAAAATCTAGAGTTGACAACTAAGTTGGGCATATTTTTCGGGTACATTGATACACCTCACAACTATTGGGTGTACCTGCCATCTCATAGGATGACAAGTATTCATAGATATGTGAAGTTCGATGAAGATAAGGCCGTGAGATTCTCCCTGGAGAGGGAGATCCAGTTACATGAAAATAAGGAGCTTTTAGCTCCAAAGGAGGAACCTCAAGATGATGTGGAGTAGCCACATGCAGAGGAGAAGAGAGTGGAAGCACCCACTTATGCAGAGACATCTAGAGATGGAAGGAAGAACACTAGAGAAGCTGACAGATTGATGCATGATTCTAGAGAAAATATGGGAGCACCCACATCACAACGCAAGCAAAGGAGGTCACCAGATCGGTACACTCGCTACATGAGTATGATGAGCAAGAGTGTAGAGACTGAACCATCCTCATTTGAGGAAGAAATGTAAAAACCAGTATCAATTGATGCCATGGTAGAGGAGTGCGATTCCATTATTAGAAACATTGTTTGGGAAGTGGTCCCAAGACCAGTCAAGGGTGAGTTTTAGATGCCTTTACAAGGTAAAATAAGCAATAGATGGGAGTGTCGAGAAACACAAGACCAAACTTATGGCCTAAGGGTTCTCTCAGGTGGAGTGAATTGATTACGAGGAGACTTTCAGCGTAGATGGGATGGAAGATACATTAGATGGATGTGAATATAGCATTCCTCAACAGAGTGATTGAGGAAGAGGTGTACATTGAGCAAGAATAAGGATTTGAGACCTTCAACAAAGAGTCACATGTGTGCAGACTCAAGCGAGTGATGTTTGGATTGAAACAAGCACCTCGTGCTTGGTACACCAGGATCATCAGCTATTTCACCAGGTTGGGGTTCACCAAAAGTGAAGCAAATGTGAACCTTTGCCATAATTATGGTTGGAGGTAAATTATTGATTATAGGAATTTAAATAAACTAAGGCATTTTCAAGAGGCAAACTCGAGTTCCATAGAGGCACAATTGGGGTATCTAATAATCCATTTCTTGTTGAGAGGGAGTGTTGAAAATGAAACAAGAAAATTCTTGATTTAATTTTCCCTTGAATTAAATTAGGAATAAAATTGTAATTCCACATCACAACACAGCTTGTACAAGTTAACTAAGTTAATTTTACTTAGTTGGCTTAGTCAATTTGAGTTTACGGTCTAAATTGAGTCATGTAGAGTTTCTCCTACTTTATATGAGCCCTGTTTGAGTTTATTTTGAGTTGTAATTAGTTAATTCAATTTAACTGAGTTAAAGTTAGTTAAATTAGTTCCAACTGATGGAAGAGCTAGTAGGAGGTCAGACAGTAGGGTGTTGCTTCATGAGTTCAACCAGTTAACCGATGATTCACTCATAAATAACTCATGCATTTCATATCTGAGAGTTACCTAGTTGAGATTGGAGTTCAAGGGAAGTGTAATATCGGTTATATAATCATCCAATTTGTACAGGTGGTGGATGAAGCCAGAGGAAGGCCTATGAGAACTGTGCAATTCCAATTGAGGAATTTCCCTAATTAATAGGGGCTAATTCCCAAGGAAACAATGCAACGAAATAGGGACTTGGGCAAGCAAAAAATTGGTTAAGTATTGGCCTAGGCTTGTCTAGGAAGCAGTGAGACAAATAGACATAGTGCAGAGGTTGCTCGGGATTGAGAAAAGCATTGTAATCTTCTCATATTTTCTGACTAATGAAATATACAGATAGCAAGGGTTTTTAACAGTGGCTTTCCCTAGGAAATCTGTGTAATGTGTTGATTTAATTATTTCTCTTGTTTTCTTTTTGATTTCTCGATCATTTAATTGTTTTTCCTGATGAGTAGAGTGGATTCAAGTCTTTTGTTTTAGAAAATCACATAAGCAGTTAGAATCTATAAGGAATTTCTACAAACAGTCACATACTCTTCTCTCCAAACTATTGCATAACAATGTCATTGTCAAACCTTAACATAGGTTCATCATTCAAGATACTTCTTATAGCATGCACTCTCAAGGTTTAGTCCTCACACTGTTGCATGTATACTTTAGGTGTACAAATATATCTTCGAAACATAGTCACAAAAGCCCAAGCTCAAATGTTGTACCAAAGTTATTTAATATTTCCAACTTCAAACTATCCAAATATGGAATATGCACAAACTTTAATCAAACTGATTGTTGCACAACATACCTCAATTTCTCTACCAATGAAGGATCAATGTCACTAATATTATTGCAATCTCAAGATGATGTGAAACCTCTACCCTTGCTAAAGTTGATTCCTTTGACTAATGATGAAGAGACCAATGTTGTAGATAAAATGTTTTCTCCAGAGGTCTAGTTCTAATAGAAAATGATGAGTTTTGTTCAAATGAAACCCTTACAAGCACTTCAACAATATTGCAAGGGATAGGATATAATTTGTGATTAAGAAACAACATTTATGTATATATTTTTTCCCTAGAACTGATGTTCAAAATAATGCCAAGGAATTCCTTCAAATTTCTTTTACAATGAGTCTGAAATATATTTTAAATCGAGTTGTAACATTGATCCAATATATAACAATATAGTCACAATATGTTTTACTATTTTAGATACCTAACCACATGATTTTCAAGTTGGATCAACCTTTGAGTAACTTAATTTAGGTGCAATGAAGGTATCATAAAGTTAATACAATAATGGGCCAACACTAATGTGCTTCAGGTCTACAATGCTTATAGACTATTGAAGTCACTAATACAAAAAAATATTGATCTTCCCTTAATCAATTTTGATGGACAAAGCTAACCCCATAGTACATTAAAATCATAAAATTTAGGAAACATAAGAGATATGAGGCATATGATCTTTGGAAATCCAAATAAGTTTCATACCATATTTCATGTGCCTGTAGTATACTCTAGAATATCAAATTTAGATTTTGATAGGTCTGGAAAATGTAGAGACAAGATTTGTAATTTTCTTTATGTTTGCACCACAGAATGAAACTTCAATAACATATGAACCTTATGCCCAAGAAAAGTTGTTCTTTTGAATTTAATATTATTCCTTTCATATTAGAAAAAATGATTTCTTCTTGACTCAATATAGTTAAGCCTATGAGGGTTGAAAACAATCATTAGTATGGATTTTGATACCTCATAAAGCTTCTAGGTTTGGGCTTGGATGAACCTCAGAAGGAAGCTAAGTTATAACCTAGATGAATCCCTCAGATCTATCTTCAAAGGATACCAAGATGCCTTCAAGGAAAATCACACGAAAAAGACAGCATTCAATATCAATAGATCGATTTAGTAGCCTTGGTTATCTGCCTCTAGAATAGCCCTAATATAAGGTCGAAATATCTCCACTTGCATCTTCAAGAGGCTTAACGAGTAGACATGTAATGCCAATATATGCCTTCAATAGTGTGGATATGTCATTTCAGATCAATCGATAAGTTCAAGCTCTAATCACCTTTGATTAGGCCAAATTTCTTCTCCTTATGGGCTACAATAATATCACAATCTTGGATGCATTAACCTTCATGAGATTATGCAGCAAAAGAGGTCAAAATCAACAACATATGCAAATCAGATCATGATGAAGTCATAATGTTTGATGTGGTCATGAGGAGACCAAATTCTTTAATCAAAATCCCATGATACTACAAAAACCCTTCAATGTTCGATCTTGATTTAGTCTCTGATTTGAGATTGGATTGATGATGTTTATAGCCTAAAGCAAAGCCTAAGAAACAAAAGAAAAATAATATTATCAACCACAAAAACTCCAACAATCCAAACTCCACAAAAATTCAACTCCCTTAAGATGAATCATTGTTCCACGGGCCATAGACTACATGAATTGATAGAGTGAGTTTCTCTTGATCACAAATTGAGAGAAATCAATCTATATTGATAGGAGAAAAATAGGCCCTTATTTGATGCTGACTTGATCAATTTTGAATTTATTTGGAGCCAAGAATTCCCTCCAATTTTTGGACCATTTTAATTTTTAATTTTTTACTTTTGGAAGGAGCTTTAAATTTTAAATTTCGATTCCATTTGGATCCAAAAACCCCTCCTTTAATTAATTTGAATTTTAAATTCTATCCCCTCCATAAAACACTTTAGCCACAAAATATTCGACTTGATTTTTTAATGAAATCTCCTTCCTCACTTCATGATTTGAGAAAACTTTTCTAGTTAATGATAAGCCTCAACATCATATTTTTTGGGGGACTTTGACCCCAAGAAGGGGTTTCAATATTTAATTAATCATATCTTCACAACCAAGCTGAGCCACAAGGCATGTCATATATCATTAGAATTGGGACAATGAGGAGCTTCAAAATATGGTGCTATTAGGAGTAAATCCACTTATCCTCATCCTAAAATAAGTGTGGGGCTTCTAGGTATTCTTGACCATGGAACTTCAATTAATGTGATCTAGACAAATATAAGAGTGTTTAATAACCAATGTTAGCATCAATAAAAACACCATTCAAAAAATATAGTTACGTAGCCTAAGAAAAGGTTGAAGAACCTTGTTGCTCAAATAGGTAACTAGACTCTGCAAAAACTATTGTTAGTAATAAAGACAATAAAGGGAGGAGAAAGAGGAAGAAGACATCCCTAAGGAAAGACACACTAAATTCCAAATATCTTCCTCCAAATATGCAAGCTATTGATCTTCACTACAAAAGTGAACAAGAAACTTGGATGAGAGGCTAGTCTTATTAGAAGGTAAGTTATTGCTCTGTGATAAATGTAAATATATGGGTCATTTAGCCACCAGATGTGCATATTCCTTTCTTGAAGAAAAAATATAGTCATATATCTAGTAGTTGTGAGGAAATACCTACACTTGTAGCAATAGCAGATGAAGGTACCTCTCAAGCAGAGGGAATAACACCTCATGAGGAGAATGAAGAGAGATCCCATGAGTGTTAATCTATAGGTGAAAATGAATGCATTCCATGTAGTGATGAAGAAAGAGTTGAGAATGATATAGATCTTGATTGTGATTTTGCTAGCACCTTTGGTAGGGTATAAAAAGAACTAGATGAAAATATATATATTAGGAAGAAGATCATATCTTCTCTAGAAGAGATAAAGGAACTTGTAGAGGATAATCAAAATCAAAATGAGCAACTACAAGAATATGATCTTAGGAATAATGAGTTGAGCAAAAAAATTGTTGATCTCAATGGTCAACAAAGGGAAATCTATAGATTAAATCAAATATTGACCAACCAACTTAATGAGAAAGAAGACTAATGTGAGAGACTATAAGTTGAAGTAGTCTCTATAACAACCCTCATGAAAATTCCATGTAAAAATATATAAATACCATGGATGATGGGACACATATTCTAATATGAATGGTGGGAAAGACATCTTAGTGGGTGTTCGTTTGGTTGTTTATGGCTAAAGGAAATGGCTAAGGCTTTGGAAAGGCAAAATGGCATTTTTGGCACATTATTTATGGAAATAAAGGAAATTAGGAGAAAAGGAAGGTGAAAGGTCACAGGTTGCATGTAAGGAGGAAAATAAAGGAAAATTAAGAAAATAGAGGCCTCATTAATAAAAAGTCTTATGAGGATCAGTGGGCAGGCTTGGTCAGTGTAACATTTTTTCCATTCAGTGTTGGAGCTCTCTCTCATTATTCTCTGTCTCTCTCATACTCTTAGATACTTAGATTTTTCTTGGAGGAATCTTGAAGGGTGTGGCATACTTGGACTCTTGTAGCAAGAAGGCATCGGGATCATTAGCTACATCAGATTTGTTTTGTAGGTACTAAGTTGCATGTATGATTTCTTCACTATTTTTGGTAGGAATGGCATATTGTTAAGTTATGGTATGTTCTATGCTTATAACAGTTTACTTCTTTTTCTTAATATATTCCACCGATTAGCAATCACATGTACATAAAGTAAAGTGCAGATAGAACATTAAACGATCGACAGAAAACAAGCCAAGACAAGAGACACAAGATGTGGCGGCTAGCCAGGGAAAAACCCCACAATGTGTGGGGAAACCCTTTGATCAATTATTCTTTTATCTTCAATAATTCAGCAGAGAGAAATAATACAATAAATCTGATTCATATCAGCAGTAGCAAACCCTAGATCAGTAGCATTAGCATTAGCGGCTTCATTATCAAACTAGGGAAAACCATATCTCACAAACCGACAGTCGGATTGACTTCATTCCACCACCAAAAGTTTCGGCTTCCAGAGGAGGTTCAGATGAACCTACAGCGCAGTTTAGATGAGGAGATCTCCTAGGCCACGCAAGTCAATCTTTGCTTCTGCAGTTGCAGCTTCAGTTTCAGCAATTTCCGGCTTCAAACTAGGGCAGTCGATATCTTGCAAACCGTTCGTCGGATTGACTTCATTCCACCACCAAAAGTTGCAGCTTTAAGAGGAGGTTTAGATGAACCTACAGCGTAGTTCCAAAGAGGAGATATTCTAGGCCACGCAAGTCATTCTTTACTTCTGCAGTTGCAGCTTCAAATTCAACAGCTTCCGGCTTCACATGTGAGAGAGAGAGAGAGACCCATTTCAGTGCAGTAGAGAAGAGACTCATATCTGCGCAGTAGAGAGAGAGATGTGATGAGATGAGTGAGTCCAAATGAGGAAAATTCCTCTTATATTTATACACAACGTTGGTGGGTGAATAGATGCAACTGTTGGGCTTCTGAGCCTACATGAGTTGTAGGTCGGCTTGATAATAATTCCATAATCAAAATAAATTCATATCTCCATGAATACTTATCGGAATCAGATGATCTTTATATCAATCCTACACCTCTCGACGAGAGGAATCTAATAAAAATATTATCAGCCATGAATAAGATGACCCACATGAAGTTTTGCCCTGGTTTCCAATTTTAACACTCCCTCTCAACCATGGAGAACTTCATCTGCAATCTGTCTATCGGTCGTTACTATTCATCCATCAAATGCACTGCCTTGTACAGCCTGATCCTTGCCCTGCTCTGCTCTATTTTGCCTATTCTACTTTGTCTTGTTCTACCCTGCACTGATCTGTACTATTTTGTTCTGTTCTGCTCTGCTCTTGCATTGTTCTGTTCTACTCTGCTTTTGCCCGAATTATGAAGAAGAAGAAATGATCGAGGATGTATCATACTGAATCAAAGTCAGTCTCAGAGTATGTACCACTGGTCCCAGACCAGTCTCAACCAACCCAAAGTCAGCGTCATAGTGAGTACAACTCCAATGGTCCCAGACCAATATCATCCTCCACTGACTCAAAGTCAGTCTCAGAGTATGTACCACTGATCCTAGACCAGTCTCAACCGACCCGAAGTCAGCGTCATAGTATGGTACAACTCCTACCACTGGTCCCAGACCAGTATCATTGATCCCAGATCAATGGAGGTCATCCTAGCGTAGGGAGTACGGTAGTTACAACAATGCGTCCATCGGTACTACTATGGTCCCTAACTTCATTTCCTTGCTCATTGATCAGATGAGAGGTACTTCCCATGAGTCCCAGACTGCATGGGTAGGATGCCTCGACAGGAGAACTAATCAATCCTGTCCTCACAGGAGAACACATCAATCCAGGCCTCACAGGAGAACACATCAATCCTGCTACAATCGCCGTGGAGAACACATCAATCCAGGCTGCCATGGAGAACACATCAATCCATGCCTCATAGGAGAACTAATCATCCTGCTACACAGGAGAGTGAATCATCCTGTTCTACAAGAGAGCGAATCATCTTGTCCCACAAGAGAGAGAATCATCTTGTTCCAGTGCGCACCACCAGGGGAGGGTGAGTCACCCTATGGTCGTATGTTGCTCCAGTAATAACCGCAAGCCCTCAGAGCTCCCAGAGCTCAATGTATGCAACAAGCAAGACCCTTGTACAAGGGTTTCTTGCCGACTCCAAGTCGTTTGGGAAAATCACAGATTAGATCTTTCCTCAGAGCTTTGACAAGGTGTATCAACCTGTACATCATCTTAATGTGATGGAGCTTCCTTGCTCATCGACTTACCATATCCCAGATGATGTCTATCTGCTAGAGAAATTGACGAATACGGGATTCCTCAATAATCGAATCCCACCTCTGGTTGTTACAGAGAATCACAGTGGTATCCAATGTAAATCCAAACAGCTCACTAAAGAGCTTTCACAACCAGACTACCTCACACGAGGTTATGCTAGCAACAATATATCCTGCTTCGGCAGTGCTCAAAGCCACCGACTTCTGCTTCCTGCTCATCCAGGATATCGAAGCAGATCCCAAGGTGAAACGGCACCCGGAAGTGCTCTTACGGTCCACCACACTGCCTGTCCAATCAACATCAGTATATCCAAGTAGTCTCACATCTCCGGCAGTGTATCTTAATCCATGAGAGATTGTGTCCTGAAGACATCTCAGAAGATTCCTAGCATCAATCCAGTGAGGCTCAACCAAATATGAGCTCACAATGCTAACTGAAAAACATATGTTCGGACGGAGGTTCACCAAGAACATCAATGCGAATGAGTTTTTGAAACTCAGAGGCATTTCCCAAGTCTGTTCCGACATCACTACCATATAACTTCTAAAAGTTAAGATCCTCGAGGTCGTCACAGGCTTGTAGTCCATCATACCGAATCTTTCCAATATCTTTACCACATATTTTCCTTGAGATAGGAAAATTTCCCTTGGCTTCTGCCATACTTCAAGTCCTTGGTCCTTTATTTCAAATTTAGAAGCCAGCTCCCTCTTATATTTGTGAATGAGAGGGTCTACACCTGTTAGAAAGAGGTCATCCACATACAACACCAGTATGAGAGGCTTGTCATCTTCAACCTTAAAGTAAAGGTTAGGAACGACTTCACTCCTAGTGAATCCCAACTTCATCAAGTAGCTATCGATCCTCTCATACCATGCTCGGGGTGCTTGCTTCAGCCCATAGAGAGCCTTCTTCAACCTGCATACATGAGATTTTCAATCATAAATCTCAAATCCTTCGGGTTGCTCCACGTAGACCTCTTCTTTGATCAAACCGTGCAAGAATGCAGTCTTGACATCCATCTGATGTAGGTTCCATCCTTGTGAAGTGGCAAGGGCTATGATCGAGCAGATGGTCGTATATTCGGAAACAGGTGCAAATATCAGATCATAGTCTATACCTTCCTTCTGGGAGAAACCATGAGCAACAAAACGAGCCTTATACTTTTCCATACTTCCATTTGCTGCATGCTTATCTTATAAAGCCATTTTGAAGTAACAATTGTCTTGTTTAGGGTCTGGGAACTACTTCCCAGACATCATTCTCCATAATAGACTCATATTCTATGGTCATAGCATCCTTCCATAGTTAATGCTTGATGACATCTGAGAATGAAGAAGGTTCATTTTGTATGATCGTGCTCATGATGGTCAGGTATCCCTGATACCTGTTAAGTTTCTTACTTTGATGGAAGGTTCCTCAGGGTGCAACATGTCCTTCAGCAGCATCAAGTATCCCCCTAAGCCATGAAGGCCTCTTCCTAGAAGAGGAAGGCTCATGTGGATGAGGATCAATCAGATCCATGGGTTCTTCTACATCAGGCATTGATTCATCATCCTTTTCTTTCGGTTCCCTGGTGTCAGCTTCTTGAGAGCTCCTCAAAGTCGGAAGATTCATCACCTTGTTGAGAGCCATATCTTCGTCAAAGGTGACATCATGACTAATTATGACTTCCCTTTGACCGGCTACATAGATTCTATAGCCTTTAGTATTTTCACCATAGCCCACGAAAATTCCCTTCTTTCCACATGCTCCCAATTTATTTCTTTTCTCTTTCGGCACATGAAAGTATACAGGGCTTCCAAAAATTTTAAAATGAGAAACATCAGGTTTCTTACCGGTGAATTTTTCTTCAAGAGTGTTGGAACCCAATGCTTGATGAGGGCATCGATTTTGTACATATACGGCAGCGTTTGCAGCTTCAGCCCATAGAAACTTTGGAAGTCTTTGATCATGTAGCATGGCCCGGACAGCTTCCATCATCGTGTGGTTCTTCCTTCCCACCACACCATTCTGCTTAGGAGTATGTGGTGTAGAAGTCTCCCTCTTAATTCCAACCTCAGGTATGCCTGAGTAAACCAATTGTAATATATCGGAGGTCTTGCTTTGGCTTGAGGGGAATGGTCCCCTTTTGAGCTTTCCTTTGGCACATTCCGGACATACACCTTCTTTCTCTACTTGGAATTTGGGCATCCCTATTACCATCTGTCTTACATCGAGTAGAGCTTTGTAATGAAGGTGGGCAAACCTCCGATGCCAAAGTTCAGACTAAAGAGTTGTGTCACAAGACATGACACCTAGCGGACTTCCATCGACCTGATATAATGAATCAACACTGAACCCAAGAGTAAAGGCATCTTTAACATTATTTTTCCATATGTTAACACCCAGGTTGTTCCCTATGACTCCCAAGGGAATACGGCCGGGGTAACCACTAACCAATCTTTGGATCACTGTTTCTAGCCAAACTGTGATCAGAGAGGGCTCTCTCTTTATGATTTGTAACTGTTTATGATAGGGTTTTAGGCTAGCTATTATGCACAGGTTTTGTTTATGTTTTGGTTGATGAAACTCCTTTTAGATTCCAGTGATGTAGTTTTCAGAGAAGTTGAGTACCATTGGGCAATGGAGTCTGTGGCTATATGTGTTTGAAACTTTGAGATGAAAGATGGAACTTACAAGGCCATTTGAGTGCTTAATAGAACAGATTTTTGATTAAATGACTGGAAACAGGTAACACAAACAGTGAAAGCATTTAAGAATTTTCACTTATTGTTTATATATTCCCAACAGACAGGTTTAAGAGGAAAAGACAGAGGTCTCAGGGGCAAAAATTGAATCCCTGAGAATGCCTATCACAGTAAAAAACACAGTTTTGAAATGCAGCAATTAAGAATTACAATTCTGTCACTGTATCTGAGGAAAACATGTATAATAGCTCAGTTTGAGTCCAGGGTAATCATGGGTTAAGTCCTGGAACTATCCTTTCACCTTGCTATCAAGTGTAAAACATTTGAACAACAAAAGAGAACAAAAGACTCGAAAACATATAACAAAGAGATTTGAGAATACTTATTGTTTTATGCAACACCCTGGAATCCTGTAACATTCATCTTTCACCACAATACATCAAAGTACACCAAGCCTTGGAAATTCCATTCTTCCTTTGTATTACTTCTCTGAAAATATTACAGTAAGAGAGAGTTCTCAAAAGAAAATTACAACAACCCCTTTCAACTGCTGTGAAGGGTGAATATATACTTGCGGTCATTTACAAAATATCTGAGTTCTGAGTTATCTCAGATTTTACATTCTTACCAACCACTTAAGATATTATGACCAAAATTTAATACAGCATTGATTACAGAGTACAGGCATTTTAATGCTCTGTCAGAAGATATTTTAGCCTTTGGAAACAGCTAAGTCGGTCGAGATATTCTGAATAAATGCTGGAAGACCTGTCTTTAAGGCTTGTACGCTGTATCCTGGACTTGTCACCTGTGATTGTGACTGCTGCTTGTGGTGAGTCAATGGTCCTGCTGAGTTGGCTCAGCCTCTGCCTCTTCCTTGTAGATATCTTTCTTCAAAATTGTGCCTGTGCATGTATGCTCATTTGCCTGGAGAATTAGCGCTACTGATTCTGGCCTGACAAAATTGTCTGTGTCAAATTTCTCCAGACATCCTGTGTGGGCAGTTGGTGTGCTGAGATTGCCCCTAGAGTTTCATCTGCTTCTGTGAATTTGAAGAAGTTAGGTGGTGTATCAAACAGATGCTCAACTTCATTCATGAGGAAAAATAGGTTCTCCACCCTGTCATACATAGTCTGCCCGGTGGCTGGCCCTGCATCTGCTGAAGTGCTGGGCGGTTTTGCAATCTCTGCTACTGCATGGGCATCAATTCTCTTATTGTAATTGTCTAGGGTGAGCAGTCTTCCTACACTGCTTAAAATGCTGGGGAGGCCTCTGTTCTGTAGTGCCACGAATTTTTCCAGGAATCTGTTGATTTCAGTCTGCATATCCTGTGTCCTCCTCTCCAGTGTTCCAACCAAGTTCCTCAATGTTATGACTCTTTTGGCTACAGCAATTGTTTCTGTCCTGTTGGTGATTCCCATGACAGCTAATTGAGAGCTAGTCTTATAGTTCAGAATATTGATCATCCTAGTAGCAGCTTCTGGCATGTGTCCAAGGCTTGCCCTGGCTCTCTGTATTTCTCTGTTTGCTTTAGTGATGAGCACCATTTGCTCATCCATGGTCTCAATATATTGCCACTGGTTGGCAATGGACCGCCCAATGTTGCTCCATAGCACTGCTTTCATTTCAGCTGTCACTTTTTCTAGTGCAAGCTCTTTCTCTAGTTCAGCAATTCTCCTCTTAAGAGCTCTTACCTCTCTCTCCTTGGCTGCCTCATTCTGTTTGCTCTTGTCAAACTTTTCATTTACCTTAGCCAAGGTTTTATTAAGTTCATCCAGCTCTTTCATTTGAGATTCCATGGCTTGGATCTCAGCTTGCAGCTTTTGCATGTCTAAACTAGTAGCCTGTTCCGACGTTGTAGTTGTTGTTGCTGTGGATGGCGCTGTAGTTGGTGCTGTAGCTTCTGTTTGCTGAGGAGGAGGAGTAGTCTTTGGAGGGACTTCCTCAAGATTTATTATCACAGGAGGAGGCTGGGAGGGTTGGCCCTCTTCTCTTTGCTTCAGTGCTTCTTGTAGTGCTGCCTTTGCAGCTTCAGTTTGTCCTAGCTGGTCTTGAATCCTAACTAGCTCTTTGTATAGGGATACCAGCAGGTCTGTAGCATCCTTTTCTTGCCTTTGCTGGGCAACTTCATCTGTTTGTGGATGGATGGTGGCCGGGAGTTTGATTTTCTTTCTTAGGGCCGCCATGTCTGCATCCCTTATCTTCAGGAGTTCTTGGATGCCTTTGACATCTTTAGGATCATGCCCTATATCTATAATTACCTCTTCCAAGGACTTGATCCTATTGTCCTTGGCTTGTGATGATGCTCTTTCTAATTCCAGCTGAGAAGTTGTGTTATCCAGGCTGCTCTTTAGTTTGTAGTTCTCCAATGTCTCATCTGCCAGGGAGGCATACACCATTTCACCAGTTTGTTTATGTAATTCAATCTTGTCCATAGGGTGTATGTCTTTGGCAAGAACCTCCATGTTGGTTCTTAGATAGTCCGAGGTGGACTGGGGATGCAAAGTTGTGGGCATGAAGTGGCTCATTATCATTTTGCCTTCGCTCACATCGAAAGCAGACATGAGTCTCTGCTGGTTGCTAGGAGCTAGGTTTAACAAGTGATTATACAGCTGCACTTTTATGGGATCACTCCTCCTTTTGATGTCAATGAATTGCTGCTTTATACTTGACTGCCCTTCTCTATGTTGACCGGAGGAGCTGACCTCTCCTCCCATAGTCATGTCATGTCCACGCTGAGATGAGCTGGCCGAAAGTTCTCCACTGGGTGGGCCCATGCCCATGGCTTGCCTTACTGCTATGTCCTCCTCTTGGGAGTCATTCAGTCTTTGTCTCTTCTCTCCTCTGATGAAGGATGAGGTGTGGGGGGTCTCTCTCTCCCTTTTCCTGGTCAAGTCCTCCTTCTGTGGTGTTTGGAGGACTGAGGTGTCTACATTGGTGTCTGTCCTGGGAGGCACCTCTGTTTGGGGCTGCTGCTCAGTGTAACTAGGTAGATCTGTCCCCTTTTCCTGCTGCAAGGGCTGTTGTTCACTGGACTGTGCTTCTTCTTGTTGCTGCCCCAGTTCTTGCTGTTCCATTTCTTCTTGCTGCTGTAGCAAGGTGTCAACTTGTTCTTCTGTCAATATAGGTGGCTGTTCCACCTGTTTTCCTTTGTCTTTGCTTGCTGCCTGGGGTGTCTTCTCAGTAGTTTGCTGCTGTGCTGCTGAAGATTTAGCAGCTGTTCCAATTTGCTTTCTGTAGGAGAGGGGCACCTGTCCACAAGTTTCCAAGTCAGCTTCTTTTTGCACATTCCTAGCTTCTTTCTCAAGTAATTCTTCCTTAGTGACTTGTTCTACTAGTGTACCCTCTTCCCAATCTAGTGCATTGGCATACTTTTCAATTTCAGGTTGTCTTTTATGTGCATAGTTGCCCAATTTGTATCTAATTCTCCTGAGGGAGATAGAATGATTGGGGTCATAGGGAATCCATTCAAAACTGGTCTGCAATCTGAGGCCTTCCAGGATGCTGTCTGCCTCTTTCCACCCTTCCTCTTTCCTGTTATATAGGAAGGAACCTAGCTGGTTTCTTACCTTCAATTGTGACTTCTTGTTTCTACTCTGAAAGTGAAGGTAATCTGAGTTCCCAAACTGCCTGAAATATTCTAAGGCAAAAAGCCTCATGGGGACATACCTTGGCAACCTAAATGGGTTCAATTCACAGCCATATATCCTAATGACTGTGTGGTTCTGGTAGAAGTACCAGTTGCCAATATTGTAAGATTTGTTCAAATGTAGAATCCTCTTCATATCATCGGTTAATCTAGGAGGAGGAGTACCTTGCAGCGCTGTTAGGGCTGGATGAACAAATAAATCAATAAACTCACAGTATGTATAGGGTGATACTGAGGTAGAATGAAAAACAGAGGTCCAGAAAACAACTGATCTTGGGCTTCCTTGGGCATTGAGTGGCCTCAAAGGAACAGAGAAGGTAGCTGGCTGGTTGAAAAGGAATAAATGATATATATAGGAGGTGTACCTGAACAGTCTCTCCCTTTTCAAATTCATGAACTGCTCATGGATTTTCTCTGCTATGTAAGTTGCATAATCATACTGCACAGCTGGAGGCTTACCAGGGGCAAATATAGACAGCATTGCCATTATGCTGTCATCTACATCTTCCAACCCCCTGAATCCTAGGACATAGCCAATTAGATCCACCAACATTCTGCCCAACTCATTTAGATATTGGTACCCAATAGGAGGGGTTCTGACTGTTTCAGAGCCTGGTGTGACAAACAGTTGGTTGATTTTGACAATCTGGTCACTGGACAGCTTGATCCCTCTGTTAATCAGATTCTGCATGGATAGAGGGGTCAATTTCTTGGCTGTTTTGAAGCGCAGCATCTGGTTTATGCTCTCTGGGGTGATCTGGAACAGGACTAGGCCTGTGGGGCTCATGACTGCTCTTTGGCTGGGGTCATAGCATTCCTGGCAGCTATAAATGAGCTCTGGCATAGGATTGACTTGGGGAAGGTTGTATATGGGCAAATTTGACTCCCAAATCCCCAAGATATCTGCCCCACTGAGGTGCTGGGCTCTTAATTCATTCAACATTTGAATATTGTACTTGGTTCCCATGGGGAACCAATCCAGCATTTGGTAGTCCATGTCTCCCAGGGCTTTCCATGCTAATTCCTGGTGAGGAGCATTGATGGGCTTAATATTCAGTGCAATAGGGGTCTCCATAGCTCTTCAAGTTGCAAGAATTGCAGGTGGACAGGTGGAATGGTAAAAACACAGTCTGGAGGCAGTTCTCTGTGGAAACAGTTGATGTTTTGAGTATCCAAGGGGAATTCTCTCAATAGCAATTGAAATACTACTGGAGTCTAGTGACAGAACTTCTCTGTGGTCTAACTGAACTCTCCAATCGGGTGAATTATATCTATTAGGAACTCTGCCGGGAAAACGCAGAATTACAGTGGTTTTATGTGAATTGCAGGTTTCTAAAGCTCTGCAGGTACTTCTTGGCCCTCACAATGACAATGGTGGATGAACAAATGGAAATGAACGGTGTAAATATCGTTTTTATGGTTCTACTATCCCTCTGAGCAATTTCAAGCTTAATGAAGGTCGTATGGAGGGCGAAACGGTCTAAATACCTGTAATTCGATGAGCAGAGGTTGAAGCAAAGGTGCACAGTTGCTGCTTGAGGAGGTCGCCCGGGCTAATAGACTGGTTGGCGAAAATTAGAGTGCAAACGGTCATGCAGAGCGTCCAACAGTAATAACAGTGAAAGTGGTAAAAACACGGGAAAATTGGTAAATATGGGTTATTTTACCAATTTGGCGCTTTTTCTGCTGACGTCATCGGGCGACGTGGCAGTGGGTGACTGGTCAAAGGGGCGGTGAGGTGGCAACCCAGTCAGCAGTGAGGTGGACCAATAACAAAGGCAGGTACGAGCAGATAAGGACGTGGCGGCGAGTCAGCGACGGGTAGGTGGCAGTCAAACCGCAGCGGTCACGGTTAAGGCCTTAACCGCCGCGGTTTCTCGGGGCGGTTTAGGTACGGCGCAGAAGCTGTCAGACTCGGCTCCGAGATGGTTGATCGATTGACGCGTGGAGGAGGCGTGACAAGGCGCAACGTCACTTTCTCGGAGGTTAAAGTGCCGCCATCGGATGCGCTCCGATATTAATGTGGACCGTCGGATCTGATGGGCTTGATCCGACGGCTGGCGGAGGAGAAAGATGCGCGCTTCATACTGCGGGCGGAAAAGATTAAAGTTTGTGGGTTTTTATGGGTTTTTCAAATGTTTTCGCTTAACCAATAATGTGGTAGGATTGGGGAACGTGCCAGAGGCGGGTATTAACCTTTGCAAAGGTTTTTATAGGCAAAAGGGGTTTGGAGAGGGGGTTTTATCAATGCAGAGGTGATTTGAGGGTAAATTAACTTGCAGCAAAGGGGGAATAGGGTGGAATAGGTTCACCAAAGTGGCCAGATGCCATTTTGGTCCCTTTTGAAAAATACACGGCTATTATGCCTAGGGGAGGGAATATACATAAGATTTGGGGTTTTATACACCTTAGTGTTAGTATTATTAGGGGTGGGGGTAAGATAGGGGAGGTTATATAGTAGAATTAGGAGTTAATATGAATGAAGGAGGGGAATTAGAAAGGGGGTGTTAGTGATGGACTAGAGAGGGAAAAAAAAAAGAAGTTAGTGATCCTCTTTGCTGTGAGTTCATGGAATTCACCACTTTGTTTGCTGATAGATTTATTGCCTTGGCAAGAGACCTATTGATACCTGTGTAATGGTGATCATATTCTTTCTGCAACCACAACTGCCTACCCAACTATTTTGCCTAGCATTTTTTGTTTCTTCTTGGAGGGGCACTTGGACTTGCAACCCTCAATTGCCTTTTCTTTTCTTTGGCTTTTTCCTTTTCTCTCTATCTACTTCTACCCTTATGTCTTCCAAGGTCCCAGATTAAACTTTTGGGAACCTTTGCTTCTCTACCTGAACTACTTGTCTGCCAAGATTAAGCTGTTTGGACAGACCTCTTTCTCTATTCTACAACTCAAAATTGAAACATGGCATGATCCAGTTTAGACTGTTGAATCATCCACAAAATTTGAAATAAGGTCCTCAATACTTGAAACACTTTACCCAGCTCTTGCTTTCTAGGAAATATGGGATCTTTGGGATACCAGAGCAGAGCATATTTGGATTTTCTATAGTCAATCATGAAATATGAAACCTATTACTATAGGTATCCAACAGTGGCTCCACATGGGGATGGTTTTTCTTTTGAAAGACCAAGAACAGCAGGTCAGATTGCCTTATTCCTTGACTGCCCATCTTAATCTTTGAAATTTGCTGCATATAATCTGTCAAAATTGTGTGCCTCTTTCTTGGAGAACCTCTGATTCTATCTGCCTGTTGCTGCTAGGTGCAGCATTTGGGAAAACCTCTTTTTACATTCTAAAATAGAAGATAATATGTAAGGCTGCATATATACAATGAACCTCTGAATTTCTATCATAGTGAACAGTCAAAATAGTGCTTCAGCATCCTGCCATTGACAGGACCTTCATCCAGTTCAGTTACAGTCAAACTTTTTAGGAAGTAGGTGTTATTACCTTGTACTGCTTGGACAGAAAATGGTCCTTCCATAAAGAGTCAAACTTCCCATGTTTTCCTTTCTCTTCTCTTCTTGCATCCCACTTTAAAACTTTGTCCCCTACATTGAAATCTTCTGCTTTAGTTCTTCTGTCAAAGGCCTTTTTCAGTTTCTCTTGTAGTATCTGCACTCTGCTGAAAACTTGTTCTCTGGTCTGCTGTAAACAGATTATCTGGTTAATCCTTCTTTGCATATTATTTGGCTCTGCTTGACTTTCTTGTAGAAGTTTCATAACCGGCACTCCTAGTGATGAAGGAAATCTGGCCTCTAATCCATAGACTAACTCATATGGGCTGGTCCCAATTGATCTTTTAGTGGTTAATCTGTCTGCCCATAAAGCATTTACTAGTTTCTTATGCCAGTTCTTTTTGTTCTCTTCCAGCACTTTCTTTATGATGTTTATCAGGCTTTTGTTTGATGATTCAGCAAGACCATTTCCTTGAGGATAGTAAGCTGTAGAATGGCCCAGGGTAATGTGAAATTTATGGCAGAAGTTCACCATTTTCTTGGATCTGAAGGCAGCAGCATTGTCTGTTATTATCTTGTCTGGGCAGCCAAATCTAGCCAGTATATTGTTCTCCAAAAATTGAATGATTACTGAATCATTTGCTTGTCTGCATGGGACAGCTTCAATCCACTTGGTGAAGTAGTCTGTTGCTGTCAAGATCCATCTGTGTTGTCCTGAAGATGAGGGATGAATTTCTCCAATGAAATCCAAGCCCCATTGTTGAAAAGGTCTCTCTGTTGCAATGGGCCTCAAAGGAAGTGGCAGCAACTGTCTTTTGCCTTCAAACAGTTGGCACTTGTGGCATGATGTTGTGAATTTCTTCACATCAGAGAACATAGTGGGCCAGTAATAACCAGCCCTTAATATCTTGTCTACAGTGGACTTCCAGTACAAATGTCCACCACAGTCTCCAGCATGGAATTCTTGCATGATATTGTCAGTTTCACTCTCAAGAAGACAGTGCAGCAAAATACCTTCATGGTTTTTCCAGAGTAGATTCTCATCTATCACACAAAATTTAGATGTTTTCATTTTTAGGAACCTAGACTTAGTTCTGGACAGTCCTGGGGGAGCACACAGGTTTTGTAATACATAACAGACATCAGAATACCAAGGAGATTGTTCAAAGGCTACATTGATCTTTGGAGTCGCCAGCTCTGTTTCACTGTCCAGTTGGTTGATATCTAAGGCTTGGAAATTTGCTTCTGTCATTAACTTGGCCAAACCTTGCCCTTTTATCAGCTTTGTAGGCTTTATTTCAATGTCAAATTCAAGTATGTTTGCAATCCATTTTCCTCTTCTACCCTCTAAGTTTTCTTGTGTGAGAATGTCTTTGACAATAGGACTTGGTACATAAGCCACAACATGGGAGTAAAGGATGTAAATCCTAAAGTCTTTGATAGCTTTGATTAAGGCATAGGCTTGTTTTTCCATTATTTGGTACTTTAGAGGAGCATCTCTAAGAGCTCTGCTGAAAAAAGCAATGGGCTTTTCATTCCCTTGGTCATCTTTCTGTAATAAAACAGCAGCAATAGTATGTTGGGAGGCAAAGGAGAAAATGATGAAGTCTCTGTCAAACTGAGGGTTAGTTAACACTGGGGTTTGAGTCAAGGCCAATTTTATACTTTCAAAAGCTTGTTTGCTTCAACAGTCCATTTGACCTTTGAATCTTTCTTTAGCATATTGTTTAGTAATCTGATTAACTCTGCTAAATTTGGGATAAACCTTCTCAAAAAGTTGATTTTTCCTAAGAATCCTTGCAGCTCCTTGACATTCCTTGGGTGAGGCATTTGTAGGATAGCTTGTATCCTATCTGGATCAATTCTTATGCCATTTTTCGAAATGATGTGTCCTAAAAGTTTCCCTTCTTCCAAACCAAATAATGACTTCTTGGGGTTTAAGGAAATGCCATATTTTCTGCATGTTATGAAGATTTGTCTTAAATGTTTCAAGTGTTCTTGGTCAGATTTTGAAAAGGGTGTAAGATCATCTAAGTAAATGACCAAGAAATCATGAATTTCCTTTGCAAAAGCAATGTCCATTGCTCTTTGAAACGTTGCCCCTGCATTTTTCAATCCAAAGGGCATCTTCACATACTTGAAAGTTCCCCATGGGGTAGTAAATGCAGTTTTGTCTTGATCATCAGGGTGCACTAAAATTTGATTGAAGCCTGAGAATCCATCAAGCAGTGATATCCTTGAAGCCCCTACTACCCTCTGAAGGATGTGATCCATTTTGGGTAAGGGGTAGTTATCTTTGAGTGATACTTGATTCAGATTCCTTAAGTCTACACAAAGCCTGATCTCACCAGTTTTCTTTCTTGTAGGGACCAAATTTGAAATCCATTCAGAGAACCTGATTGGTGCTATAATACCAGCTTTGAACATTTTATGCAACTCTTTTTCAATGGAAGGAAGGAGCACATGATTGATCCTTCTCAATTTCTGTTTGAATGGTTTTTGATTAGGCTTGAGGGGATGGTATGCTGGATGACAGACGTGTCATAGGACTTTAGATCTTCATAACCCCAAGCAAAGACATCTTGGAACTCTTTAAAGAGATCAATATATTTGGGCTTTTGATCAGGGGGTAAAGAGGCAGATAGCTTTACTATTTAGGTTTGTCAATATTACCAATATTGCATTCTTCAATTTTGCATCTAATGGCTGCATCTTTGGCTTCCTAGGGATGTCATTTGAGTCAAAAATATCCTCTAATGGGGTAAGGCCTACTGGGAGGAAATTGTCTTTGAGTTGTATGATTTCAGTTTCAACGTTACTCATCTCTTCACAGTCAATTTGGTTAATTTGATGAATGTTTTCATTGTTAAAAATGGTTGGACTGAGTAGTTGTTTTGCTGTCCTAGGTGACATTGGGTGAGCAGATTGTTGAAACTGTATTTGTGATTGACATGCTGTCTCAAGATCAATATTTAATCCTGTGAACTCTTGTTGCAAGGTTAAAAAATTGTTTATTTGCATGTCATCCTCAAATACTTGCCATTCTCTGATGTTGTTTGGAATAGAGGGTCTGTATCTGACCTCGGTCATGAAACAATTGTTGGGTTCTAATGGAAATTTGAAGGTGCTGGCAAATGTTGCCAAGCTATGTGCATGGAGATTGTGGCCCCTAGAAATTTTTGTGATAACAAACTCAGGAAAGGTCTCTAATATTTCAATTACAGCAGATCTGTAGGACCTCAGCCTTTTGTCATTGGTGACAAAATTCCCTTTTACTTGTTGAATTACTAGATCAGAGTCCCCCATGATTGAGAGGCTATGTGCTTGTAATGATTTTGCAATCTTGAGGCCTAGTAGCAGAGCTTCATATTCTGCCATGTTGTTAGTGCATTTAAAGTTCAATCTATAAGCCCGGCCTTCTGCATAGCCTTTCTCTTTGTTATGTATCCATACTCCAGCTCCTGCCCCTAACTTGTTAACTGAGCCATCAAATTCTAGGACCCACCAGATGCCTTGCTGGTCAGGAGATTTCAAATTCTGTTCATGGGATGGTAGTGTGAGCATGAGTTGGGGTTTGTTCTCCCATTTGTTTTCTAGGATAACTTCATCATTTGCTTGACCATCTTTGACCACTAGAGGAGAGCTAAAGTGTCTTGTTGAACTGATTGATGTTTGACAGGTGCTACTTGTTTGATCAAGGTTTTGTTCTTGTATAAGTGTCTCCGTCTTAATATCACTGCTTGAGAGGCCTGCACTGTCATTAAAGAGGATAAAGGAGTCTATGTCCGAATGAACAGCGTATATTGGGAAATTTTGGGGTTTCTCTTCACTGCTGACCATATATTTCATGAGTGTTTCCCTATAAAGTCTCTTTGGTTGTCCAAAGACAGAGATGGTTGCATATGACATGTCTAATTGCAGGGAGCCTTGGAGTTTCGCTCCCCATGATCTTGATAAGAGCATCCCATATTTGGGTGGGATATCAGCAACAACAACATCCATTAAAATGGTTTTGTTGGGAAATTGAACCAAGGACACACATAAATCCTTAATTAGGCCCAAGCATTTGACTTGACTAGAATCAAAAGAAAACAGGTCTTTGTATGGTCTTGTGATGTCTAAGTTTAATCTTTCCATGACTGCTTTTGGCATCAGGTTATGAGAGGCACCTGAGTCAAACATTGCATTATGCAGTATTTTATCATGAACATGCAAGCTGACATAAAAAGGTAAAACCCCTGTGACTACTGTTTTTCCATCTACCTCTGGGCCAAACAGTAATTCTGGAGTGTCATCTAGCACATTTACATCATCTTTGCTGTTGGTGAGCTGAAGGGATTTTTTGATCTGTTGCTTATATATGTCATGCTTGGCTAGCTCTGAAAGGGGAATTGCTATCTTTAACTTGCCAATCTCTGTTCCTAGGTCAAAGGGTTTATCAATTTGGATTTTGGAGTCACGGATAGCAGTCCTTTCTCTGTTCATTAAATCTTCTTGTTGGATTTCATCCTGATTTTGGAACCTGCCCCTTATATTGATGTCTTGAGGGGTAATGTTCGGATTTGGGTGGGAGGATGAGGTTGCCGTGGGCTGTTGTGGTGTGGACAGTAATTCAGTGACTTCCTCAACCACTACTTCTTTTGTAGGTAAGTTTGTTTTGTCATTAGGTTCAGTGACTAAGGTTTCTTTAGATTGTTGTTTCTCCTTTATCTTTTCGGGCTGATTCACGTTCACAGTCCTACTTCTTAGTTTGTATTGTTTATGGACTTCATAGACAGCAGTATCATACCCTTGTTTAAAGTCAAAAGATTCTCCTGATTGAGTTTGGAATGTTTTGCTTTCATCCTCCTCATGGTCCTCCTGAGTTAAGAATACATGACTTTTGCCATCCAGACCTATTAGGTTGATTTCAAGATCCTCATTGAGCTGATTTGCTGAGGAAGTTTCTGCATAGTTTTCTTGAAAAGGGGGTCTGATATCTTGGTCTGCACTTGTTTTTCCTATATTGGGGTTCTGGACTCTCCTAAAATTTGGGTTTCTAGGAGGGTTGTTTTGTGGTGCCTCCCATGATGATTTCCTTTCTACTGATTCCACTCTCTCTCCCAATCTCTTCATGCTATTTAGAATTGCATCTAACTTTTGATCAAAACCCGAGGGTTCTTCTTTGAAACCAGTCTTCTTTTCCAGCTTTGCCCTGTTTCTTTTGGCAATTAGGTTGGCCTCTACAGTGACTGCAACCCTTTGGGCTTCTGCAAGGGTTGGAGGGTCTCTTTCTCTCAACTGATAGGCCATATCAGAATCAAAACCATCAGGGAAGTTATAAAGGGCCAAATCAGGAGGGGGCCTTAAGTTCTGGGGGATAGCATTGTATATGTTGTTAAACCTAGCACAATACTCCAAAACCGTTTCTTGGGGACCTCTTTTAATAGTGTTATATTCACCAAGTATATGGTGCGGATCTCTCTTTTTCTCCCATCTGTTGGTAAATTCCTGGTATAGAACTTCAGGGGTTGCAATGGAATTTGCATTTAAGGATCTAAACCAAGTTCTGACATCCCCAGTTAAGCTTTGAACAAAGATTCTCATCCTGACACTGTCATCATCTATTTCATAGGTCTCAAAGTGGTCTTGCATCTTTTTAGCATGCTGGATGGCTGTCAAAGGGCCATGGGAGTCAAAAAATGAGAGTCTAGTTTGGTAGTCTTGGGGTAGAGCTGGAGCATTGGCTGGTATCTGCAGAGGTGCATATCTGTTAGCCATATTTATGGGGTTTATAGGGTTAATAGGAACAAATGGGACAACAGGGATTACAGGTGTAACCGGGTTAAGAGGATGGGTAATAAGTGGGGAACTGGTTGAGGGAGTATGTGCAGATGGTGAAGATGGAAGGAGAGGACTTTGAGGGGTTGATGGTGAACTGGGGGAATTGGGTGTGGAACGGAAAAGAACTTTGCAAGGAGTGGGAATGAGGATAGGTTGGTCCGAACTTATATTTGAATCAGCAGGCTTGTCCTGCTTTTGCTGTCTCCTTATGTTCTTTGGTATGATATTTGGGTTATCGACAATGATGGGTTGATTAGGGTCAGGGTTTGCCCTAGTGTGCCTTGGGTTTCTTTTGGGAGCCAGCTTCTAAGTATTCTTTTAGAACTTTATACAGAAGTTTTATATGTACAAGGACTGAACAAGCATTCTGGAATGACTATATAGGTCTCAAAGCTAAGATGAAGTTTCCCTAGTTAGCTCTTCCCTAAAGCTGTCCCTGTGTTTACAGAAACAGTCCTAAGGCCTCTTGGCTAGTTTCAGGCTTGATGGTAGCTTTTGAAAATAGATAGTAATTGAAAAAATCTTAAGTCCCCAGTGGAGTCGCCAATTATGTTAACACCCAGGTTGTTCCCTATGACTCCCAAGGGAATACGGCCGGGGTAACCACTAACCAATCTTTGGATCACTGTTTCTAGCCAAACTGTGATCAGAGAGGGCTCTCTCTTTATGATTTGTAACTGTTTATGATAGGGTTTTAGGCTAGCTATTATGCACAGGTTTTGTTTATGTTTTGGTTGATGAAACTCCTTTTAGATTCCAGTGATGTAGTTTTCAGAGAAGTTGAGTACCATTGGGCAATGGAGTCTGTGGCTATATGTGTTTGAAACTTTGAGATGAAAGATGGAACTTACAAGGCCATTTGAGTGCTTAATAGAACAGATTTTTGATTAAATGACTGGAAACAGGTAACACAAACAGTGAAAGCATTTAAGAATTTTCACTTATTGTTTATATATTCCCAACAGACAGGTTTAAGAGGAAAAGACAGAGGTCTCAGGGGCAAAAATTGAATCCCTGAGAATGCCTATCACAGTAAAAGACACAGTTTTGAAATGCAGCAATTAAGAATTACAATTCTGTCACTGTATCTGAGGAAAACATGTATAATAGCTCAGTTTGAGTCCAGGGTAATCATGGGTTAAGTCCTGGAACTATCCTTTCACCTTGCTATCAAGTGTAAAACATTTGAACAACAAAAGAGAACAAAAGACTCGAAAACATATAACAAAGAGATTTGAGAATACTTATTGTTTTATGCAACACCCTGGAATCCTGTAACATTCATCTTTCACCACAATACATCAAAGTACACCAAGCCTTGGAAATTCCATTCTTCCTTTGTATTACTTCTCTGAAAATATTACAGTAAGAGAGAGTTCTCAAAAGAAAATTACAACAACCCCTTTCAACTGCTGTGAAGGGTGAATATATACTTGCGGTGATTTACAAAATATCTGAGTTCTGAGTTATCTCAGATTTTACATTCTTACCAACCACTTAAGATATTATGACCAAAATTTAATACAGCATTGATTACAGAGTACAGGCATTTTAATGCTCTGTCAGAAGATATTTTAGCCTTTGGAAACAGCTAAGTCGGTCGAGATATTCTGAATAAATGCTGGAAGACCTGTCTTTAAGGCTTGTACGCTGTATCCTGGACTTGTCACCTGTGATTGTGACT
Source organism: Pinus tabuliformis (assembly GCA_031772625.1). Classification (NCBI taxonomy): domain Eukaryota; kingdom Viridiplantae; phylum Streptophyta; class Pinopsida; order Pinales; family Pinaceae; genus Pinus; species Pinus tabuliformis. The sequence goes on from CM062816.1 coordinate 1,217,765,951, forward strand.
GCTGCTTGTGGTGAGTCAATGGTCCTGCTGAGTTGGCTCAGCCTCTGCCTCTTCCTTGTAGATATCTTTCTTCAAAATTGTGCCTGCGCATGTATGCTCATTTGCCTGGAGAATTAGCGCTACTGATTCTGGCCTGACAAAATTGTCTGTGTCAAATTTCTCCAGACATCCTGTGTGGGCAGTTGGTGTGCTAAGATTGCCCCTAGAGTTTCATCTGCTTCTGTGAATTTGAAGAAGTTAGGTGGTGTATCAAACAGATGCTCAACTTCATTCATGAGGAAAAATAGGTTCTCCACCCTGTCATACATAGTCTGCCCGGTGGCTGGCCCTGCGTCTGCTGAAGTGCTGGGCGGTTTTGCAATCTCTGCTACTGCATGGGCATCAATTCTCTTATTGTAATTGTCTAGGGTGAGCAGTCTTCCTACACTGCTTAAAATGCTGGGGAGGCCTCTGTTCTGTAGTGCCACGAATTTTTCCAGGAATCTGTTGATTTCAGTCTGCATATCCTGTGTCCTCCTCTCCAGTGTTCCAACCAAGTTCCTCAATGTTATGACTCTTTTGGCTACAGCAATTGTTTCTGTCCTGTTGGTGATTCCCATGACAGCTAATTGAGAGCTAGTCTTATAGTTCAGAATATTGATCATCCTAGTAGCAGCTTCTGGCATGTGTCCAAGGCTTGCCCTGGCTCTCTGTATTTCTCTGTTTGCTTTAGTGATGAGCACCATTTGCTCATCCATGGTCTCAATATATTGCCACTGGTTGGCAATGGACCGCCCAATGTTGCTCCATAGCACTGCTTTCATTTCAGCTGTCACTTTTTCTAGTGCAAGCTCTTTCTCTAGTTCAGCAATTCTCCTCTTAAGAGCTCTTACCTCTCTCTCCTTGGCTGCCTCATTCTGTTTGCTCTTGTCAAACTTTTCATTTACCTTAGCCAAGGTTTTCTTAAGTTCATCCAGCTCTTTCATTTGAGATTCCATGGCTTGGATCTCAGCTTGCAGCTTTTGCATGTCTAAACTAGTAGCCTGTTCCGATGTTGTAGTTGTTGTTGCTGTGGATGGCGCTGTAGTTGGTGCTGTAGCTTCTGTTTGCTGAGGAGGAGGAGTAGTCTTTGGAGGGACTTCCTCAAGATTTATTATCACAGGAGGAGGCTGGGAGGGTTGGCCCTCTTCTCTTTGCTTCAGTGCTTCTTGTAGTGCTGCCTTTGCAGCTTCAGTTTGTCCTAGCTGGTCTTGAGTCCTAACCAGCTCTTTGTATAGGGATACCAGCAGGTCTGTAGCATCCTTTTCTTGCCTTTGCTGGGCAACTTCATCTGTTTGTGGATGGATGGTGGCCGGGAGTTTGATTTTCTTTCTTAGGGCCGCCATGTCTGCATCCCTTATCTTCAGGAGTTCTTGGATGCCTTTGACATCTTTAGGATCATGCCCTATATCTATAATTACCTCTTCCAAGGACTTGATCCTATTGTCCTTGGCTTGTGATGATGCTCTTTCTAATTCCAGCTGAGAAGCTGTGTTATCCAGGCTGCTCTTTAGTTTGTAGTTCTCCAATGTCTCATCTGCCAGGGAGGCATACACCATTTCACCAGTTTGTTTATGTAATTCAATCTTGTCCATAGGGTGTATGTCTTTGGCAAGAACCTCCATGTTGGTTCTTAGATAGTCCGAGGTGGACTGAGGATGCAAAGTTGTGGGCATGAAGTGGCTCATTATCATTTTGCCTTCGCTCACATCGAAAGCAGACATGAGTCTCTGCTGGTTGCTAGGAGCTAGGTTTAACAAGTGATTATACAGCTGCACTTTTATGGGATCACTCCTCCTTTTGATGTCAATGAATTGCTGCTTTATACTTGACTGCCCTTCTCTATGTTGACCGGAGGAGCTGACCTCTCCTCCCATAGTCATGTCATGTCCACGCTGAGATGAGCTGGCCGAAAGTTCTCCACTGGGTGGGCCCATGCCCATGGCTTGCCTTACTGCTATGTCCTCCTCTTGGGAGTCATTCAGTCTTTGTCTCTTCTCTCCTCTGATGAAGGATGAGGTGTGGGGGGTCTCTCTCTCCCTTTTCCTGGTCAAGTCCTCCTTCTGTGGTGTTTGGAGGACTGAGGTGTCTACATTGGTGTCTGTCCTGGGAGGCACCTCTGTTTGGGGCTGCTGCTCAGTGTAACTAGGTAGATCTGTCCCCTTTTCCTGCTGCAAGGGCTGCTGTTCACTGGACTGTGCTTCTTCTTGTTGCTGCCCCAGTTCTTGCTGTTCCATTTCTTCTTGCTGCTGTAGCAAGGTGTCAACTTGTTCTTCTGTCAATATAGGTGGCTGTTCCACCTGTTTTCCTTTGTCTTTGCTTGCTGCCTGGGGTGTCTTCTCAGTAGTTTGCTGCTGTGCTGCTGAAGATTTAGCAGCTGTTCCAATTTGCTTTCTGTAGGAGAGGGGCACCTGTCCACAAGTTTCCAAGTCAGCTTCTTTTTGCACATTCCTAGCTTCTTTCTCAAGTAATTCTTCCTTAGTGACTTGTTCTACTAGTGTACCCTCTTCCCAATCTAGTGCATTGGCATACTTTTCAATTTCAGGTTGTCTTTTATGTGCATAGTTGCCCAATTTGTATCTAATTCTCCTGAGGGAGATAGAATGATTGGGGTCATAGGGAATCCATTCAAAACTGGTCTGCAATCTGAGGCCTTCCAGGATGCTGTCTGCCTCTTTCCACCCTTCCTCTTTCCTGTTATATAGGAAGGAACCTAGCTGGTTTCTTACCTTCAATTGTGACTTCTTGTTTCTACTCTGAAAGTGAAGGTAATCTGAGTTCCCAAACTGCCTGAAATATTCTAAGGCAAAAAGCCTCATGGGGACATACCTTGGCAACCTAAATGGGTTCAATTCACAGCCATATATCCTAATGACTGTGTGGTTCTGGTAGAAGTACCAGTTGCCAATATTGTAAGATTTGTTCAAATGTAGAATCCTCTTCATATCATCGGTTAATCTAGGAGGAGGAGTACCTTGCAGCGCTGTTAGGGCTGGATGAACAAATAAATCAATAAACTCACAGTATGTATAGGGTGATACTGAGGTAGAATGAAAAACAGAGGTCCAGAAAACAACTGATCTTGGGCTTCCTTGGGCATTGAGTGGCCTCAAAGGAACAGAGAAGGTAGCTGGCTGGTTGAAAAGGAATAAATGATATATATAGGAGGTGTACCTGAACAGTCTCTCCCTTTTCAAATTCATGAACTGCTCATGGATTTTCTCTGCTATGTAAGTTGCATAATCATACTGCACAGCTGGAGGCTTACCAGGGGCAAATATAGACAGCATTGCCATTATGCTGTCATCTACATCTTCCAACCCCCTGAATCCTAGGACATAGCCAATTAGATCCACCAACATTCTGCCCAACTCATTTAGATATTGGTACCCAATAGGAGGGGTTCTGACTGTTTCAGAGCCTGGTGTGACAAACAGTTGGTTGATTTTGACAATCTGGTCACTGGACAGCTTGATCCCTCTGTTAATCAGATTCTGCATGGATAGAGGGGTCAATTTCTTGGCTGTTTTGAAGCGCAGCATCTGGTTTATGCTCTCTGGGGTGATCTGGAACAGGACTAGGCCTGTGGGGCTCATGACTGCTCTTTGGCTGGGGTCATAGCATTCCTGGCAGCTATAAATGAGCTCTGGCATAGGATTGACTTGGGGAAGGTTGTATATGGGCAAATTTGACTCCCAAATCCCCAAGATATCTGCCCCACTGAGGTGCTGGGCTCTTAATTCATTCAACATTTGAATATTGTACTTGGTTCCCATGGGGAACCAATCCAGCATTTGGTAGTCCATGTCTCCCAGGGCTTTCCATGCTAATTCCTGGTGAGGAGCATTGATGGGCTTAATATTCAGTGCAATAGGGGTCTCCATAGCTCTTCAAGTTGCAAGAATTGCAGGTGGACAGGTGGAATGGTAAAAACACAGTCTGGAGGCAGTTCTCTGTGGAAACAGTTGATGTTTTGAGTATCCAAGGGGAATTCTCTCAATAGCAATTGAAATACTACTGGAGTCTAGTGACAGAACTTCTCTGTGGTCTAACTGAACTCTCCAATCGGGTGAATTATATCTATTAGGAACTCTGCCGGGAAAACGCAGAATTACAGTGGTTTTATGTGAATTGCAGGTTTCTAAAGCTCTGCAGGTACTTCTTGGCCCTCACAATGACAATGGTGGATGAACAAATGGAAATGAACGGTGTAAATATCGTTTTTATGGTTCTACTATCCCTCTGAGCAATTTCAAGCTTAATGAAGGTCGTATGGAGGGCGAAACGGTCTAAATACCTGTAATTCGATGAGCAGAGGTTGAAGCAAAGGTGCACAGTTGCTGCTTGAGGAGGTCGCCCGGGCTAATAGACTGGTTGGCGAAAATTAGAGTGCAAACGGTCATGCAGAGCGTCCAACAGTAATAACAGTGAAAGTGGTAAAAACACGGGAAAATTGGTAAATATGGGTTATTTTACCAATTTGGCGCTTTTTCTGCTGACGTCATCGGGCGACGTGGCAGTGGGTGACTGGTCAAAGGGGAGGTGAGGTGGCAACCCAGTCAGCAGTGAGGTGGACCAATAACAAAGGCAAGTACGAGCAAATAAGGACGTGGCGGCGAGTCAGCGACGGGTAGGTGGCAGTCAAACCGCAGCGGTCACGGTTAAGGCCTTAACCGCCGCGGTTTCTCGGGGCGGTTTAGGTACGGCGCAGAAGCTGTCAGACTCGGCTCCGAGATGGTTGATCGATTGACGCGTGGAGGAGGCGTGACAAGGCGCAACGTCACTTTCTCGGAGGTTAAAGTGCCGCCATCGGATGCGCTCCGATATTAATGTGGACCGTCGGATCTGATGGGCTTGATCCGACGGCTGGCGGAGGAGAAAGATGCGCGCTTCATACTGCGGGCGGAAAAGATTAAAGTTTGTGGGTTTTTATGGGTTTTTCAAATGTTTTCGCTTAACCAATAATGTGGTAGGATTGGGGAACGTGCCAGAGGCGGGTATTAACCTTTGCAAAGGTTTTTATAGGCAAAAGGGGTTTGGAGAGGGGGTTTTATCAATGCAGAGGTGATTTGAGGGTAAATTAACTTGCAGCAAAGGGGGAATAGGGTGGAATAGGTTCACCAAAGTGGCCAGATGCCATTTTGGTCCCTTTTGAAAAATACACGGCTATTATGCCTAGGGGAGGGAATATACATAAGATTTGGGGTTTTATACACCTTAGTGTTAGTATTATTAGGGGTGGGGGTAAGATAGGGGAGGTTATATAGTAGAATTAGGAGTTAATATGAATGAAGGAGGGGAATTAGAAAGGGGGTGTTAGTGATGGACTAGAGAGGGAAAAAAAAAAGAAGTTAGTGATCCTCTTTGCTGTGAGTTCATGGAATTCACCACTTTGTTTGCTGATAGATTTATTGCCTTGGCAAGAGACCTATTGATACCTGTGTAATGGTGATCATATTCTTTCTGCAACCACAACTGCCTACCCAACTATTTTGCCTAGCATTTTTTGTTTCTTCTTGGAGGGGCACTTGGACTTGCAACCCTCAATTGCCTTTTCTTTTCTTTGGCTTTTTCCTTTTCTCTCTATCTACTTCTACCCTTATGTCTTCCAAGGTCCCAGATTAAACTTTTGGGAACCTTTGCTTCTCTACCTGAACTACTTGTCTGCCAAGATTAAGCTGTTTGGACAGACCTCTTTCTCTATTCTACAACTCAAAATTGAAACATGGCATGATCCAGTTTAGACTGTTGAATAATCCACAAAATTTGAAATAAGGTCCTCAATACTTGAAACACTTTACCCAGCTCTTGCTTTCTAGGAAATATGGGATCTTTGGGATACCAGAGCAGAGCATATTTGGATTTTCTATAGTCAATCATGAAATATGAAACCTATTACTATAGGTATCCAACAGTGGCTCCACATGGGGATGGTTTTTCTTTTGAAAGACCAAGAACAGCAGGTCAGATTGCCTTATTCCTTGACTGCCCATCTTAATCTTTGAAATTTGCTGCCTATAATCTGTCAAAATTGTGTGCCTCTTTCTTGGAAAACCTCTGATTCTATCTGCCTGTTGCTGCTAGGTGCAGCATTTGGGAAAACCTCTTTTTACATTCTAAAATAGAAGATAATATGTAAGGCTGCATATATACAATGAACCTCTGAATTTCTATCATAGTGAACAGTCAAAATAGTGCTTCAGCATCCTGCCATTGACAGGACCTTCATCCAGTTCAGTTACAGTCAAACTTTTTAGGAAGTAGGTGTTATTACCTTGTACTGCTTGGACAGAAAATGGTCCCTTCCATAAAGAGTCAAACTTCCCATGTTTTCCTTTCTCTTCTCTTCTTGCATCCCACTTTAAAACTTTGTCCCCTATATTGAAATCTTCTGCTTTAGTTCTTCTGTCAAAGGCCTTTTTCAGTTTCTCTTGTAGTATCTGCACTCTGCTGAAAACTTGTTCTCTGGTCTGCTGTAAACAGATTATCTGGTTAATCCTTCTTTGCATATTATTTGGCTCTGCTTGACTTTCTTGTAGAAGTTTCATAACCGGCACTCCTAGTGATGATGGAAATCTGGCCTCTAATCCATAGACTAACTCATATGGGCTGGTCCCAATTGATCTTTTAGTGGTTAATCTGTCTGCCCATAAAGCATTTACTAGTTTCTTATGCCAGTTCTTTTTGTTCTCTTCCAGCACTTTCTTTATGATGTTTATCAGGCTTTTGTTTGATGATTCAGCAAGACCATTTCCTTGAGGATAGTAAGCTGTAGAATGGCCCAGGGTAATGTGAAATTTATGGCAGAAGTTCACCATTTTCTTGGATCTGAAGGCAGCAGCATTGTCTGTTATTATCTTGTCTGGGCAGCCAAATCTAGCCAGTATATTGTTCTCCAAAAATTGAATGATTACTGAATCATTTGCTTGTCTGCATGGGACAGCTTCAATCCACTTGGTGAAGTAGTCTGTTGCTGTCAAGATCCATCTGTGTTGTCCTGAAGATGAGGGATGAATTTCTCCAATGAAATCCAAGCCCCATTGTTGAAAAGGTCTCTCTGTTGAAATGGGCCTCAAAGGAAGTGGCAGCAACTGTCTTTTGCCTTCAAACAGTTGGCACTTGTGGCATGATGTTGTGAATTTCTTCACATCAGAGAACATAGTGGGCCAGTAATAACCAGCCCTTAATATCTTGTCTACAGTGGACTTCCAGTACAAATGTCCACCACAGTCTCCAGCATGGAATTCTTGCATGATATTGTCAGTTTCACTCTCAAGAAGACAGTGCAGCAAAATACCTTCATGGTTTTTCCAGAGTAGATTCTCATCTATCACACAAAATTTAGATGTTTTCATTTTTAGGAACCTAGACTTGGTTCTGGACAGTCCTGGGGGAGCACACAGGTTTTGTAATACATAACAGACATCAGAATACCAAGGAGATTGTTCAAAGGCTACATTGATCTTTGGAGTCGCCAGCTCTGTTTCACTGTCCAGTTGGTTGATATCTAAGGCTTGGAAATTTGCTTTTGTCATTAACTTGGCCAAACCTTGCCCTTTTATCAGCTTTGTAGGCTTTATTTCAATGTCAAATTCAAGTATGTTTGCAATCCATTTTCCTCTTCTACCCTCTAAGTTTTCTTGTGTGAGAATGTCTTTGACAATAGGACTTGGTACATAAGCCACAACATGGGAGTAAAGGATGTAAATCCTAAAGTCTTTGATAGCTTTGATTAAGGCATAGGCTTGTTTTTCCATTATTTGGTACTTTAGAGGAGCATCTCTAAGAGCTCTGCTGAAAAAAGCAATGGGCTTTTCATTCCCTTGGTCATCTTTCTGTAATAAAACAGCAGCAATAGTATGTTGGGAGGCAAAGGAGAAAATGATGAAGTCTCTGTCAAACTGAGGGTTAGTTAACACTGGGGTTTGAGTCAAGGCCAATTTTATACTTTCAAAAGCTTGTTTTGCTTCAACAGTCCATTTGACCTTTGAATCTTTCTTTAGCATATTGTTTAGTAATCTGATTAACTCTGCTAAATTTGGGATAAACCTTCTCAAAAAGTTGATTTTTCCTAAGAATCCTTGCAGCTCCTTGACATTCCTTGGGTGAGGCATTTGTAGGATAGCTTGTATCCTATCTGGATCAATTCTTATGCCAATGCAAGAAGGTAAAGGAAGAGTAGGAAAGAGCAAGAAGGCATCGGGATCAGCAGCAAAATCATATTTGTTTTGCAGGTACCGAGTTGCATGTATGATTTATTCACTAGTTTTTGCATGCATGGCATATGCATGTGGATTCTTGGTCGTGAGTTGTTATTGGCATAGAGGATTGCCTGGATCAACAGTGGATTTCATAGCTTTTCCATTTCCTAATCAGCCATGGTGATTGTGGGTTACTTTCATTGTTTTGTTTTTGGTTGATTTTCATGTTTCCTTAGCTTGGGTTCAATTATAAGTCCTAGATACTTGGTTAGACAAATGTGTTGGAGCCCTGTATCAACTTGGGTTGAGTTACTAGTCCCATAGCCTTGGTTGGAAAAATGCTCTGGAGCCCTTGGTGGGTTGAGTCACTAGTCCTAGAACCTTGGTTTGACAAATGCTCTAGAGCCTGGTAAAAGTTTTGGGTTGAGTTACTAGTCCTAGAGCCTTGGTTGGACAAACACTTTAGAGCCCTAGATGGCTGGGATAGAGACCGATCTAATGATGGTTTTGTGACGTCTGATTGTGAGGTGGAATCATTGTTTGATGGGTTGAGGCAGATGGAATCTGGAAGCCCTGGATGATTTTTTGATTGATGTGTTCTATGATATCCCACATTGATTCTTGGAATATGGCGTGGGGGTGATTGGTTGAAGAAAGACTTGGCTCAACAATCTATAGTCGGGTGGAACGTGGTAGTCCTATCTCTGGTCTCTTCATTGTATTCATTAATGAGAAATTCATTCCCATGATTTTCATGTGTAAAAGTACTGATGTATACATGGATTTTGATGGTTGATATGTCCATTGTATTTTTGTTCCTATTATGTTGGTTATATGTATATTTTGTGACAACAACTATGTATGGATTTCAGCATGTTTTTACTTATATTTGCATGGATAATGAATCTATGATCTAATAAATGATAAGGCATCAAATGACATGACGAAACAATGGTTCATGGTGATTCTCATATAAGTATGAGATCCATACACTTAATTATGTTGTTTACACCTATAGGTTACATGTTGATGATATGTTTGATGAAATGCCTATCATGGCTAGTAGGGGTCTAGTTATGGTCTTGTTTATCTTATTGCTTTTGCATCCTTGTTTCCTTGTATTCTTACCAATTTTAAGTGATCATTCCATTTTGGGCAGTTTCTCGGGCTTTAGGCCGAAAAAGGTGGCTCAAATCCCAGAATGATAGCAAAATAGAGCATTAGCCTAGAGACTAACTTTCCTAGGCAGTGTCTAGGGAGCATTATAATTCACCTAGGAAATGTCTGGGGAGCATTATAACTTTCATTAGCAGTGTCTTGGGAGCACTACTCTGGCCTAAGTTGGTTAAATTAGTAGTAGGACCCAAGGACAGGCTATCTGAGTGGCTGACTTGTCTCCTGAAGGTTTTGTGGATGATGTTGGATGATTATGTGTGATGTTCCTTCGATTCCACATCCTTAAGGTCACCTAGGAGGTCAAATCTAATCATAGTAGCCTCTCATCTCTTTTTTTTACCCAAGTTGGCATGGTTACTTGGGTGGACGTGGGAGGAGGGTGTTACAGTCTCATTGAGACATGATTTAGAGGAGGCTAATCATAACCTTTCTTAATATCATAATATTAAAAAGGGTTATAATATTCTGGATGAAAGTAGCAAGTAGAGATCCCCTCTTGTCAAAGTTGGCTTGGGATTCAATGAGGAATCTATTTCCAAGAAAGAAAAGTTGAAGGGCCATCTAGCCAAGAAAAGGAAGTTTAAGGGCCATCTAGTCAAGCAAAGGAAGTTGAAGGTTCCAACAACAATAAAGGAAAATAAGTTTTTGGACAACAACAACAGTGAGAAAAGAAGCAACAACAACAGAATGTTAAGAAACAACAAAGGCAAGAAAATCAATTGCAGAAGAAGTGACAACAAAGAGTTTCACAAGGTATCATTTCAAATGGCCATCAAAGACACATGAATAACCAACAAAGGCCCTTTTCCCCTCAAGGACAAGGTATCTTCAGGTATCAAAAGCTCTTTTATGGTCATTGTTTTCTTGCAACAATTATATAAAGCCATAGATTGTGGATGGCATGCAAGAAAAAAAAATGTGTTGGGTAGAAACAACCCAAGAATGCACAAGATGCCTAAGAGGGAGTATAGTATCAACAACAACAGATTTTATTATTACCCAAGGATTGGATATGATAACAACAAGAGAAGAAATAGTGAAAGTGTTGTGAAAAATAAAATCCCCTTGCCCCATTCTTATGCCATGTTGAATGCTACAATTGTGGCAATTTTCAGCACAAGGAAGCAAGCTTCAGATGTGAGAAGACAAGGGATGTGCCTCAGAATATGAATGCAAATGCGACTATTCAGCTATTGAATAAAATAAGTTAAAAAGGGTATATTTTTTATGTTATTAAAAATCGAAAGAGAAACAATAAGAATGATCCACTTGCCCCCATGGTGGACCCCTCTGTAAATATTGGTTGCATTAAGGGTAATCCTCAGTTAAGCAAAGATATTAGAAACCCAATTAACTATCTCTTGCAAACAAAAAGGAAAGACAACAAAAAGAAGAAGATGGAAAGAGATGTTTTTGTCAAGGCTCTGTAGCCTTTGAAGGTATGGAGGAAAAATGAGGATAATATTCTCATGAGTAGATCCTTAGTTTCTCTTCATTGCAAGAAGAGAATGGATTCAGGTGAAGCCAAAAGAAGTTAGGTGCAGGCATCAAGAAATATTAGATAGAAAGGTGCATCTGGATGATGGAGGTAAGATTGAGTCCGCTTATTGATTTAAATAATGAATTAGTTTATTTCAAATGTATCAACATTGAAAGAGATATGAAAGAGAAATCACCATGGTTGCAAGGGGAGTACACAACAAGATTTTGTGTTGTGAGAAGAATAAGAGATGCAACAAAAGTATGGAGTGAGAAGAGGCCTAAAGTTAAATAAGGTCCACAAGATCAATTCCCAAGTGAAAGAAATAAGGAATATGCAAAGAGATCAAAGAATAATAAGAGAGAAAGGGCTCAAGGAGAGTTGCATTATCAGCAATGGTAGGCATGATCCTTTGGTATTAAGAAGAGTTGATTTCTCAAGTATGAATAATTTATGAATCTTATGTGAAATACTCTTATTTCATTAAGCAGCATATTTGTTTGTTCCTAGTAGTCATGAGTTCATAAAAAGTAGTTTTCTCTACATGTTCCTTGGTTTCCATTTGGGATCGCTATGTCAAATGGTACGTCTTGGTTCTTTTGGAGTAGCCTTGTGTTTTATGGACATATCTTTTTGAGAAGTAATCATGGGAGGATGCCTAGTGCACTATCTAGTGGGTATTATTTTATTGGTACTAATTGGTGTTATTCAAGTAGTAGCCCCTAGTAAAAGAATAATGATCTCAAGGGGAGAAGAGCTTGTGGTTAGTATGCACATGAGGAGTGAGCACCACCACACAAGCAACAAGAATGGAATATTAAGCCTAAATATGTCCTTAACTATTGGTACTTTCAACAGTATCTATACCATTTGAGCTTGAATTGGTATAAAGATGTGTTGTCATATCATAGTATTCAGACACAAGCAAAAGAGAGAGATCCAATAGCCCAACCCTCATACATTAATTGAAAATGGGAGAGAAAGAAGGTTGTATACTTTTGTCATTGATGTCAAAGGGGGAGAGAAAGCTATTGATGACTTAAGGAGGGGATAGAAAACTCAATCACAACAATTGATAGAAAGGCATCAACCACAAAGGAAGAATGAATCATTGTGTTGGCTAGATGTAGCATGAGGAGTGACCATCAATGTGGAGTAACAATGTGTTGCCATCAATGCCAAAGGAGAAGAGTGTTAGATAGTTGGCATTATTAGGTGGCAGGTGGAATAAACTGTGTTGGAATCGATGTCAACGGGGCTAAAATTGATGTCAATTGAGTTTGGATGGCATGTGCATAATGTGATTGGCATTGATGTGGTACATTTCCTATTCAGTTAGAGTTGGAGCCTTGGCCAAATCGAAAGGGTGGAGATATATATTTGAAGGATTTTTTACCTCAACATATTAGCTTGGATGCTCTTGGAAATGGCACAATTAGATAGCTCTTAGAAAGACCTTTCTAATGATAAGTTGAAGTGTGAAAAAATATTCCTGGATCGAAAGATGTGGTGGTCAAAGTTAGAATAACAAAAGTAAAATTTGGTCACCTAGCCATGGGCCCTGCAACAGGTGGTGCAAAGGTGGACCAAATAACATGTCAGGAGAGATGGAACGTGGGTCCACTAGGGACACATCACCCCAATGGATTGACATTGATGGTGTTATCACTGAAAATGCTGTAGTAAAATTTTTTTTTAGCTTGGCTTAAAGTCAGGGTATTTTCGCAGCGCCAGAATTCTTTTTAGCAGTTTCGCAGCGCTACCTGTTTGAGTGGTTTCGTAGCGTGCTACGAAACTGGGGATTTGTTTGAGTTTTCAGTGAAGGTCCAAATCCTAGCATGCTTATTGTACAGAGTTCTACTTCCCTCCAGGAATGTCGATGAGAGCAGTGGCAGTATGTTCAAGGAGACACCTTATGATGATGCAGCTATTGTAGTATTGCCATCAAATACATTAAGGGAGTTATCTCTGAATTCTGGCTCATGGGTGATTGTGAAAGATGTACATACTAATGTGGGAGACTTGCAGGAGATTTTGTGTTGAATCCTCTAGACAAAGAATCTATTAAATTTTATAAGTCATAGAGTGTTTGATATTTGGGATTGTCTTTTCACAATCTGTAACTTCTTTCACAAAACAGGACAGGCACCTGCATTACAGGTATTCTCTTGGCCAAATCCATAGGAGTTGCGCCCATTCAAGCATCTCTTTCACTAATTTTAGCTGCCCAACCACTTCTCAGAGCTCGAATCGTTGACAAACAAGGCCAGCTATGCTTTGATATCGATGATAATGTATTGCTGGATATTGAAATCATAAACCAGGAAGCCCTGCAGCCTGTGGAAAACATAGATAGAAGGGCTCAATAGCCATGGCTGCAAATAGTAGAAGACGAGATGAATACCACTTTTCCTCAACAGAAACCGTTCAGAGTTATCGAAGCTCGTCTGTATCGTTTTCCCAATACAGACAGTTTAATCATACTGAAACTGTACCCTGCTGCAACAGACCATCTTTCTGCAGTGGGTATTTCTTCTCAGTTTATGAAGCATTTACAGGACTTTGTTATTGCTGAGGAGAATGGAGAAGATCTACAGGAGTTGATTGACAGAAGGATGAGAGTCGAGCTGGAGAAACGTTTGGAGATGGGTGAGGAAGTTCCTCCATGTGTGGAAGATGCCATTCCTCCTGGAAAAGCCAGTAAACCATTCTGGGCACGTGGCCTCGACGTTTTGGGATATGGGTTGTCTGCTTTCCGCCATGCTATTCTTCCATTGGAGAATGTGGTCGACGACAGGAAGTCTCGTATCATTATCGCCGATTTCGGTGAATCTGCTACAAACAAAATGCTTCGAGTATGTGAGAGTAAATCATCGGATTTGAATGGGTTGCTAATTGCTGCATCATTGAGGGCGGTTGCAAAGTTCAAAGGCACAGGAAGCAGAGGAGAGCATTATGCATCAGCTATTCTGCTCAACTGCGGATCCATGTTGGAGCCTGTGATACCAGATTCCACCTCAGGTTTCTACCAATCAGCAATTTTGAAAATATTCCATGCCACTGAAACAGAACCCTTATTGGAGCTTGCAAAAAGGGTCACCAGCGATCTAAATGAAGCAGTGAAGAACAGGAAGCATTTCACAGATATGGGTGATTTAAACATGTTGATGGTTCAGGCCATGGGCCGCCCTGCTTTAACTCCTTCGGCATCCATGTGTACGACACTCGTAAGTAATGGGCGTGATATTCCTTGCCATGCTGCAGATAAAGAATCAACCTCATATCTAAATTTGAGGGACTGGGTTTCCTGTTCTTCTATAAATGGAGTTGGACCTTGTCTTGCACTGTATCCTGAGTTCAGACATGGCTGCCGGAGAGTCTCCTTTGTATGCTGCAGTCCCCTCTTCTCTGCAGAAACCGTGCATAAATTGGTGGACGATATATCATCCATGCTTAACAATCTGGAGGACCAGTTGTAAAAGCAAAGGTTACAAACTTACAAGTCTTTGGATAGAGGTTTTGGATTTACCTTTAATTATAGAAGCATCTTTTTCTTTATTGTCTTGAGAATAAAAGAGCTTTTGATAAGTGGCAAATTGTATGAGAAGTCGGTGATTATCATTCCCTTTGAAGAGCAGGGAAAAAAGGCAAGAGAGGTGAGGTGGTTTCTGAATAGGAATTAAGGCTAAGATCATGACAACTGGAAAGGGAGATTATAAAATAATGCTTTTCGGCTACAGGTCATTCAGGGAGATGTTCTCAAACATGAACCGCCTTATATTGATGCGTGTGTGGCAAATATTCATTATTAAACATCTTCTTCGTTTACATTTAAATTGTTATCATACAGGCCAATTTTAAATGCGCTGCTATCAGGTTCCAAAGGGAGTTTGCTATGAGACTTGTTGCAAATCCAGAAGACAATCTGTATTTCCGATTTTGAGTGAATACTTTCAGGCTTCCTATAATTTCGCATCTTTTGAAAGTGGGCAAGGATAATTTCAGGCTTCCTCCTCGATTATATGTGTTGAACCTTGTAATCCTCTGCCCCTCAATTAGTTTCAGGGAATTGGATGTTCAACCAGGAAATGAGTTCGAGTGTATTTAAATACTGCAAAGCCATACACAGGATGCCCAGATGATTCAGTAGCACCCTCATCGTGACATTTTGGTCTCTGCTAGTTATGATAATTCTATCAAAGTTTGAGCGCAGAGGAATGTTGTCAAAGGCATGGGAGTTGTGCATGGCGATGAACATACTCCCACAGAAAGTAATGACCGCCCTGTCAAAGGAATTAGTGAAATGAGTTTGGGGATGAGTGGAAACTGTGGTATCTGTACTATTCTGTCCGATTGCAGAGGTAATACAAATGTTCATCTTCAGATGTGGATAAAAGGCTATTGAAGCGGCCTCACTGTAACAAAGGTTTGATTGTCATTTGGTGCATCCAGTTTGATATTAATCTTGTGCTGCCCAATGGACTAGGAAGGCTGCTAGGTGCATGCCAGTTGATATTGTATGGCATATATTATGGGAGAGCCCGGTGGGATGAAAATAAAGATAAAGAAAATGGTGGTCATGCAGATAAGAGACAGATGGTAATTCACAGCAGATGAAAGCCCTATCTGATGGCGGACATGCCAATAATACTGAGAATTCCTTGAGGTCCAGCAGTCCATTACATTGCATGCGCCACATAGTCGAGAGTTATTTTTAAATCATCCATGGCTGAAAGCGTAGAGCTGTTGCAAAAATGCATAAAGTTGAAGAATTGGAAATCTTTGTAGCTGTAATATTTTTGGATTATTGTTTATTCTGCACTTATTTTACAAAACACTGCGGTCTGTATTTCCAAGATCACCTTTTTGATGGCAGTCACATTTTCAAAGTGAACCATTGTGCTTGCGTAAGAGTGATTGGATATCCTTGGCAATTTTCAAGAATGCATCATCTCTTTCAATTCAAACATAGGGAAAATAACTCTCGGAGAAAGGAGACATACCATCAAAGATATTAACAGTACAAGAGCGGTAAACATGAAGTCAAGGTTCCAGATTCATTTACTCAACCTCTTCTTATATCTCCTTTGAGATTAGACTCATCAGACTCTGTTGACATCATATATCAACATGATGACTCTGTCAAATTAAAAATACCAGAAGCAGGGGAAGTTCAGTTTTCTAAGTTGCGTTGTGGATGGTAGGAATTCAAAGGATTTTGTTGATACTCACAGCATTGTTATGCAGATGTATTATTATCAAGAGGCTGTTACCATCATATTGGATATATATAATTGCAGAGATGAATGCATCTTATAGACCTTTAAAAGAACATTCAGGAAGGGGAATCCAAAGCCCAAGAAGATTGAACAAATATCATTCCGGTTGCTAAATGAGCTATTTACAAATGCTTATCACTACATTCTGGAAATGAAGTCTGTGAGCTTTTTGTATGATTTAGGTTTCTAGATGAGGTTTTAAAAGATGGCTCCAGCTGTTCTGATTTTCCTCACCTCAAAGGATGTTATAACCAACAGAAAGAAAGCAGAGAAAATATCTTGAAGACAACAGAGATAGGCTTATCTAATCAGGTGATTATTAGAAGACTGTGTTTTTATGATTACACAGCAGTTTCGTAGCGCGCTACGAAACTGCTGTAGATGGTGGTTTTAAAGCGCAGGGCAGCTAGTGTGATACTGTGAGCAGCTAGTTTGACACGGTGAGCGGGAGTTGTGGAAGAGGGACAGCTGTCTATCAAATACTATCTACAGCACATCAGAAACCTGGCATCATTCCATACTTGGGGTTATTAAAAGATTTGGGAGCAGGCTGCTATATTTTAGGAGAATGTTGGGAGACAGAAACCGATAAATAGGAGCACACCTTCTGGTCATTAAATGAGCCATCAGCGCTTTCAAGCATCCCAAGTCAGCATTCATCGCATCTGTAAGCTCAACCATCTCAACTTAACTAAAGGAGGATAGCTGTCACAGCATTCAAGAAAGCATCAAGCATACGAGGAGAAAGGAATTAATGTTTTAGTTTGATTAGGATTGTGTGCAATTACATTTCAGCACTTTGTAATAAATACATTAAATAGCATATAGGAATAGTTAATAGCCACCTTCGAGGCTCCCCTCATGCTGGAGGAGGAAGCTCGAGGTGTTTTAGTTTTGCTTGCCTATATATGGGCCAAGGTTAGATGTAGAAAGGGTTGGATACTTAATAGAAAAAGTGTGTTGTTTTGGGCCACTGTAAGATCTTTTTTGACAGTAATAGTAAAACAGAGTTATTCTCTTCTCAAGATTCTCGAAGGATTGTCATGGTCAAATGAAGTGATGATGTGTTATACCTTATGTTATTTTATGGTTTTGTTGTATGCAATCACTCAGAATTCATACTTATATGCTCTGACTTCCTGTGTATACAGCAAGCTATGTGTGGTGGAATATGTTTGACTTGTAATGCTAAGAGCCTTGATTTCTATGAGATCACTGTGTTTTTCTTGTCTACTTGATATTATAGACTCCATAGCCCAATGAGATATCTTTTGGTGTGTTTCCAACCAGTTATGTTTTCATAAGTAAATAAAGAGTTAGCCATCTAGTGTGTGAAGGATTTTATCAAGAGTTTTGAGAGAGCCCTCTCTGATCAAAGAGGCTAATCTTTGGTCTAAAGATAGGTTGAAATAGTTACATGAGACCATGCTTAGTTGCAGCCCTCAGTACTGGTTTTGTGATAACAGATGGTTTCCAAAGGAGGCATAAGTGTTAACTTCTGGGGATAGGATCGTTGGGACAATGTCGCACATGGGCCTAGATTTTGTCTAGTAGGCACACATGTCGAGCAATGACAAAAGCTTAGGAAGGATGGCACTGGTTCATCAGGGACACATAACCTAAGTGGATTGACCCCGATAGTTTTCAATGCAGCTCAAGCCCAAATTTTTGAGGAGATAGTTTTGGAGAGATGAAAATATGTGTGTCTGTTGCAAAAATGATTTATCACTCCAACTTAAATACCATCGTGCGGTGATATGGATGAATTGACAACATGGAATAGTAAAGTGAGGAAACATGGCGCATTTTAACTAGGCGGCAAAGATGAGATGAGAGCACAGGCAACAAAAATGGTGACAAATGATGTAATCGTCTCAAGGTCTGGAATGATGTCAACATGACATCAACAGTTGAAATTTATGGGACATGTGGCTCCAATTAGACAATGAAAGATGGCATGCGAATTTAGAAATTTTGGGTGGTCAAGTGTGTCGAAAATTGGTGACACATGGCACAACTCGAAGCTTGACATGTGGTAGTTGGTATAGATGGCAGATAGTTGGTGTGCTCCATCAGTGAGTTGATGCAGACATGCCATAAGTAATCAAAATATTCTAAGATGAAAAATCAGCAAGACACAATGGTAAGCACACATAACCTTCACGATTTTCTGATTGGGCTGTGAACTGCAGAAGTGGACCCCAGGGACACATCACCTCGAAATCTATCCTGAGAATTTTCAAAGCAGCTCCTTTGGAAATCTATGGGGAGACGAGATTGGGGTTAGAAATTTCACATCAAAATACAACTTTGATAAGCATTGAAAGGGGCACCCAAGGCCGATTCAACAGTGGTTTTATGTGTTAAGTGACTAAGGGATTCCAGGCTAATTACAATTAAAATGTGTTATGTGGTGTTCAAAAGGGCCTTCAAGCTATATGATGAAAAGCACTTAAGTGAAGAGGGCCTAATTTAAAGTATTGTGGGCTTATGTCCACAAGGCATGAATGGGTCGACAACTGTTTAGCATAATGTGTTATATCTGGTAGTTCTTCCATATGTGGCATTGCTCTATAGGCATGGTTTAAACAACATGAACAAGTCAACAACCATTTCAGCGTTGTGGGCTATATTTAGTAGTTTTGCTAAATGGGGAAGTTTAATAGAGGGATAGCTACAGTTAATGGTGATGGTCCAGAACAGGGAAATGAGGTAGAAGGATCACAATTTGCAAAGTAAATTATTGGATCTTGGCTCAAACAAAAAGAAGCCACACCTGAGTGTCCCCGCACATCATGAAGAATCAAATGAGAAAAAATAATTGTGGAAGTAATGAATATTTGATCACAACACAATAATTCATGCTCAAGTACATTTTGCGCTTAATTTGTGACCCATCCCTGATCACAATGTTAGTACAACAGGTCTTAAAGAGTATCAATGGAGAACCATGTTGTTTGTGTAGGTATAATTTAATGGAGAAACTCCTTGAGTGTGCGGGTGGAATGAGATTTAATTCTTAGCATGGGTAAACACTCAAAAACTGATTCACTAATTAATGTAACTACAATGCCTGAGAAACATGATGTAACAGTAGAATGGTCAACCATGTCGAATTACACTCAAGTAGTGTGATGCACAAAATTTCCAACATTAATCCATATGTTGCAGAAGATCAAAACTCAGGAACACAAGTTAGACACAGGGGAATGCAACATTGTTGTGTGTGAGTTGAGTGCAACAGTGTTGTAGAGGGTTTATGACAGAGGTCGAGTGATCCTGTGGAACAACCAAGGTCGAGAGATGACATGTAGAGTGTATGAGGTCCGAGAGTTGAATGTGTGCTTCTCTAGAGTGAGAAGAATGAGTGATTTTTGATAGTATGTTGTTGATCATACTAGAGGGCCAAGAGTTAGCTAACACAAAGAGATGAAACTAGGCTAAGTGAGAGCCAAAAAAAAGAGCAGTAAGTTCCTTATTGAGTGTGGGTTAGAGCATACAAAATAGTGAGTTTGTGCTTCCATATTAGTGGATATTTGAAGAGAGCTTGGGGCTTGGCACCTCCTGCAAGTTGGTGCTTTTAACAAATCCATGAAGCTACAAGTTAGTGCTTGCAATAAATCCAAGAATTTGGAGCTTTAGTTGGTGCTTCTGGTAAGTTAAACAGGTGTCTACAAAATAAGGGAGTTGGGACTCGTAAAAAATATAAGGGAGTTGGTGCTTCCTGTGAATGGGTGCTCACAAAGAGAGATGACATAATAGAGTAGGAGCTCAGATTACAACATAATAACAAATATATTGGTGGTTTTTCCCTTTTGGTTTTCCACATTAAATTCATTGTGTTCCATGTGTTTGATATTCATGATTTTTTTGTGCATGTTTATGCCATGATTTCATTTTTTGCATATGTTACAATGGTGGTTTCTCACATAATGATTGCCAAGGTTGAATGATAAATATAAATTGGAATAAAAGTTAAAATTATCCTTAATAATTTTTCACCCCCCTCTCAGTATTTATATTGTTTCCAACATTCTAAGACATCCATGACTATCAATCTGATGAGGATATTGGTGAAAAATTATCGTAGAGACCAGGTTTTTGTTCGAGGGGTCAACTAAGGTTTTTGTCATAGTCTAGATTAGTGCCAAAAAAAATTATCTCCCGCAAGGAAGAATATCTCACCTGAAGTACAACCCAGACTTAGGTGTGATGGTTGGGGTTTAGAGGGCGAGTGCATGTATTTACAGGTTAAATATATATCACTGGCCATTAACCATTACATAGTAATTCAAGAACCAACGTGTGAGTAATGAATAAAAGTATGTAACACAAGAATTTGAGACAAGAATTTAAAAGTTTAAATAGACACATAACCACACATAAGGGCACATATTTCACTACACATTTATCTGCAAATAGTCTCCATTATATATATATATATATATATATATATATATATATATATATATATATATATATATATATATATATATATATATATATATATATATATATATATATATATATATGTATATATATGTATATATATGTATATATATGTATATATATGTATATATATGTATATATATGTATATATATGTATATATATAAAATAACGGGCAGAATTTTTCATTAATAAAGTTGGAAACAGGCCAGGTCCCTTACAATCATGGAGAACTTCATCTCAGATTTGTGCAGATACATAACCAAAGAGACCCTATTGCTACCTATCTTATTCCTATATATATTCTTTATAGATTTCAAAGTATAGGTTTTCCAAAAAAACTCTATAGTACTTTACTATCTAACAAAATATAAAATTATAATTTTATAAAACAGTGGCTACCCATGACTTCCAGGCTCAAATACCTCCTGAGCCACCTCATATGGCATGCCCAGTTTTGAGCTCCTCCCAACACCAGATTCTAGTTCTCAGCTTGTAGCACTAGCATTTCTTTCTTCCATTAGAGCAAATCCATCACAAAGCCAAAATACCTCCTTCATAACCCCCACAATGGTCGTCTCTACTCATAGTTCAATATGATCCACTTTAAGTTTCAGATTCAATACACCAGTGTTCAGAGTGTTCCATTGACTTTTGAATTAACTCCATGTCCTTCCCAAGACTAGATAGCTAGGAAAATACAACAACCATGTTTTTGATAATATCCTTAACAACCTACTTGCATGAGCTATCAACCATTTCTGCAACACTCCCGATGTGCCCAAGCTCCTCTACATTGCTCCCACTTCCATTACTTACAGAAGCCATCATTTTTGCAATTATCCATTGTACCAGAATAATTCTATGATTGAGTTGCTTCAACCAGCTAGTATATATAATCGTCTGCTCCTTACCAAAATTCCCTCCCATCTCATCAAGTGTAAATGCATTTTTTTTTTCTGAAACATAGCTAAACCACCTTCCTCCCTCTCCATCACTGTCAATTTCCTATCAACTCAAACCGTGATGGTTCTGAGATTGCTCTCACCTAAAGTCTTGTTTATTAACCAAGGGCAAAAAGCCCACTTGTCTTGTAACATGGTTGCCTTATAACTCCCCCATGCCCACATGTTCTTTAATTTCCATCTACTATCATCCTCTCCAGAGGAACTCCTTCATATTCTGATGATGTTATCATATTTAATCTCTTGTTGATCCTTGTTAATTCTCATTCTCTAGCTGTGATCCATATGGATTACGATTATTGTTTTAATTAAGGGACATGACATGTAACAACATTTTAATCAATGAGTAAGGTTTCTTGTTCTAATTCCACTCCCTTATTGGCCTTGATATCTTCCAAATGGTTATTTTCTCTTCTGAAATGAAAAATATTGTAATCTTTTAATTTTTTAGAAGATACATTATCCTTATGATCAATGGAGAGGTTTTTAAGTCAAGAAGGTATTCATTCCTAGAAATAATTATGCATTTTTGGATAACCACCACTGAATCACCTACAATGATCAATTTCTTGATGCCTTTAGAGATGTTGATCTTTAGGCCTTGCCAGAGTGAGAGTGCTTCTATAATTCCATCCTCCCACATTTACCCAAGTAACCGGAGTAAACATGTAATGATAAGTTACTATGATATGATTCGACCTCCTAAGTCACCTTAAGTAAGTGGAACTGATGGAAACACACCATACAGACCTTCCACATTAACAACAAGACTCCCAGGAACCATCCCAACCTCTCAGGTAACCATCCCCTGGGTCCCACTAAGTTTTTAGACCAATTAACCCTCGAACACTCCCATGATATGGGCATTCATGCATCCAAAAGGCTTTGGAAGCTCCCACAACATTGTATGCCAGCGTCCAAGGACTTTTCTGCTCAATACTGTGCCAATATCCCTGGGATTTGAGCTACTTTTTCAGGCCCAGAGCCCAAGTCACTGCCCAGAACTCAATGAAACTTTCAAAATCCATGACTTAAATAATAAAAATTCTTACAAATCAAAAACTGACTCCAAGCCTAGGCCTGACCATCCCCAACTGGGACTGACATTTTGTCAAACACTTGCATCAATAATAGGAAATGAATATAAGAAAAAGAATAAATTACTGATAACTCATATGAAACTTGAAAATAAGGATCACCACCCTCTCCCCTTAATTTTTTTGACATCAATTAGGTCTTACATCCATTATCCTTTAAGTTACAAGTAAATACATGAAATAACCATGACAATAACTAGTCATATAACCATGCTTATAATCAGCGTTAAAGCATGAAAATAACAATGGGATAACAGCCATTAAAGCCACATATTAACAAGTACAAAAGTAAGAGAACTTAACTTTTATTAAACATAGAAAAATATAACCATTTTCAAGACTTCCACGTACCAACTAACCGAAGACATGGTTGAACCAAATATTTCTTTCAACAAGTCACCCCCATGCCATATTCCAAGCATGAATGCAGTATCTCATGGATAAACCAATCCAAAAAGACAACCAAGGGAATCCAGAGGTTAAACCACCTCTTCCCTCACCAAAACTGGCACCAAGATCACAAAACCAAACCAAACTAGGAATGCCTCTAGAATCCATCACTATCCTTGAGGAATTTTTCATCTCCTTGTCTCTTAGGATTTATCGCAATCCACTCTGGATCACTAGGCCCTAAACGAGACACCAATCTCTCAGGATTTACTGCAATCCAAATTGGATCACTAGGCCCTAAAATGAGACTCCACCCTTAGGCTTTACTATGTATCCCTCCAAAACTGGTCAAGGTATTCCTATGCCTTTGGGATTTTCCTAAGACCACCTTCGCCCTTGATTCCGAAACCATCTGGAAATTCAAATCTCAAAACAGAGAAAACAATCCCATCACAACATGGCTATCCAGAAAAAGGAAAGGCTAGGATGAAAACCACTGTCATAACCTAACAAAACCATGCCACCAATAGAAATAGAACCATACACCAACATGCAAATCCATGCATGTCAAACCAACTAGGAAATCACACATGCAATATGTTACCTGCAAGTATTCCTGTTGAAGCTTCTTGATCCTTCCCTTCCTTGCTTGATCCTTGCTTTCCTTCCTTTCCTTTTTCTTGTTTTTCCCTCCTCACTCCAAATCTAGGGTGCTCTGAGAAAACTCTAAGTGTCCAAGAGAGAGAGAGAGAGAGAGAGAGAGAGAGAGATTAATGAGAGAACTCCAAAACTGAACTAACAAAATGTTACAAATTGATCATCATAAGCCTTTTTATCAATGAGGCCTCTATTTTCTTCATTTTCCATTATTTTCCTTTAATTTCCTACTCACATGAAACCTGTGACCTTTCACCTCCCTTTTATCCTATTTTCCTTTATTTTCATAAATAAATGTGCCAAAAATACATTTTTTCCTTTTTAATTCCTTTTCCTTTGCTAATTTCCTTTAGCCATAAACACATACAGTGATGCCCACTAGGATATATTTTCCCAACATTCAGCTTGGAATAAGTGTTCCTTAATCGTGATCTTATTTTTCCTTTATTAACTTTTATTACATGAACTTTTAACTTGGGGTTGTTACAAGCCCTTCCTCCTTGGGGAACATCGTCCTTAGTGTTAAACCCCGCCAAAACCTCAGGAAAACCGCCGAAAAGAAAACATACTGCCCATGGAGCTTTATAACTTAGCCCATTACTGTATTTACAATGAATGACCTCCTTAAAGCAAAACAACATGACAAAAAGACAAGATAACAACCATACCGCTTATTGGAGCTTTATAACTTAGCTTATGGTATTATTTACATCCATATACATATGTACATATACCAAAACATCAAAAAAACATATACCAAACATCAAACCAAAACTTCTTTTCCTCAACCAGAAAACAAAGAAGGATACATGGCCCACATTTGATCCGCCATCTCCCATGTAGCTTCTCCAGGCCCAAAGTGCTTCCACTGCACTTTGACTTTCTCTATGGATATGTTCCTGAGCATGAGTTGCTTTTGTTGCAATATGCACTAAGGCTCTGACTGGAATTATCCTTCTTGCTCCACCTATAATATAGACCAATCAATAGCATGATCAACATCCTTTATATACCTCTTAAGCAATGGCACATGAAAACATCATGGACTTTCATTGCTGGAGGAAGTACAAGTCGATAGGCCACTGGTCCAATCATTTCAAGGATCTCAAAAGGCCCACAATACCATGGTGCCAACTTGGCACATGATCCAATCCTCAAAGATCTCTTCTTGGGATTGATGCACAAATACACATGCTCCCCAACCTGAAATGCCTTGAATGCCCTGCATTAGTCTGCATAACTCTTTTGTCTATCCTGTGATGCCTTTATATTCTTCTTTATAAGCTACATTTCCTGCTTGATGTCTACCAATGTATTTGGTCCAATAAGTACTCAGTTCACTGGATCACTCCATCTAATGGGAGTATTACAACTCCACCCATACAATGCCTCGAAATGACTCATCCTCAATGACTCTTGATAACCATTATTGTATGTGAACTCAACCAATGGAAGATACTCCTCCCATCTTCTCAGCTAGTGCATCACGTACATCCTCAACATATCCTCCAATATACTTTCGACCCTCTTTGTCTATCCATGTGTCCATTGTCTAGGTAAATCCTCTTTATGGATAGAGACTATCCCTCTAGCCCAATGAGTGAGTCTAGCAACAAACATGACAATCTACAATACACTTTCCTAAATTACAATTGAAATGAGAGAAGAGGAAGGAGACCTACCTCATTCTGATGCTATAATGCACTCCTTTGTTGAAGAACTTGATCGCTTGCTCCTTAGGCTCAGTCCTTACTGCTCACAATGTTTCAATACCTACACAAGAGGCCAAAGATACAACAAATCATAAAAGTGCAACAAGCATAATAGAATGTAATCCACTTAACAGATCAAGGGGAATTAAGATAAATGAACCATTGACACAAGCATTTATGGAAATTGAATCAATAATTTTATATATTAATAAACAAAATCGGGAGCATACAACCTAGGCCTTGATATTAGTAGCCCTCGAGTGAATGTCCAAGTCCACAATCAAGCTCTCCAAGCACTCCTTATTCAAGCCAAAGTGAATAGTGTGTAGGCACTATCTCAGCATAGGGGTGCAAATAATTAGAGACCAACCATTTGGGAATGGAAGAGGATGAATATATAGGCAGGGAGAGGGAGTTAGGATATCACCAAAGATAGGGGAAGGTCATCATCTCAAGGAAGAAGTTCATATTGGTAAAATTCGACCACATCCACAATGAACAACATCTAGCTCGTTGTTCTCGAAGCCTCTAGATCAAAAATCTTCTTGTCCTCTTTGGGAAAAATTGCCTTTTAGGGATTAGTGCAAGTATCTAGATAAAACCTGCGCTGGAAACGTGAGGCTAATATGGTGCAACTTTTCATCAGCACGAGTAGGAAGTGTCACAGTCATGTTGACCTAGAAATTATGGTTTTTAGCCCATTTTCTCAAGGAAGACTCAAGGCATGTTTTTATTAGTTCTTCAGGGAGGATTTGGACTGCATATCAGGAAGTCTAAGATCCATGGCATGGAAGCAGCCTCTCGATATAGAAGGATTGTCATCATCATAGATATAAGGTCCCACAGCATGGTCATAGCCATCTGTATAGAGGAAACATGTATACAATCATGAACAATACATAACTCCACGAGCCTAAGTTATATCATACAAAAATCAGGGTCTTGTACTCCACCCCAACTTGATCAAAGTACGAATTCTAATATATGAATGAATGTGTCGAAGTTGAACATGCTAAAAAAACCACCTGATTATTGGCCAATGATGTGAACCATTAATAGGCACTAGGGAAACCACTAATAATGACAATGGCTCTCAAGGTACAGCAGTACAATTTGTGAAATGTGAAAATGAATTTGAAGTCGAACACTCATGGAATCATTCGATCGAAGGCCAATGATGAAAACCTGTCATCAAATGTGAAGAACTTGCCATTAAGGCATGCAAGCTCTAAGGTACTGAAAGGGAGTTTCTAAGTCATCTTCTTGGATAATGAGCTGAAGTCAATAGGAAGTGACCCATAGAAGTGTTGAAAATTGGCAACAAGAAATTGCTAAAAATAGAAGTGCTAAAAATAGCACTACTAAAAGTAGCAGTTTGGGTATCAGTGCTAGATTGGGCAACAAGGAATGAAAAATGGAAGTGCTAAAAATAGAAGTTCTATTTTTAGCAATGCAGTGTGGATTCTTATTTTAGTCAGTCCCTAGACTAGAAACAGGAAGTAAAATTCAAATTTGGTCTTACCAGCAATTTGAATATTAATTAATTAGTTCAGTTTGAGTTAATTAGTTAAAGAAAATCAAACTTGAAGTCTTTGTGAGAACATGCAATAATTTCTCCACTGATATGGGAATGTGTCCTTGATTTGCTCCACTGATTGAGGAATTAAGGATGAGTTATATATTGAGAGGATCAGTTGACTTAGTTTAAATTAGTCAAGTCTAGTTAGATTAATTTAACAAGTTGTTAAATTAATGAGATTCAGTTAGTTAATGCTTGCATACATGTAACTACTATATTGCAGATAACTGGATATTCTCTCATAAATAACTCATGCATGTCAGTTATGAGAAAGACCCAGTTGAGATCAGAGGAGGGACAGTGTACTATCAGTTGGATGGTTTTTTTTTCTATAAAGAAAACTCATCCAAGTAGAAGGAATAAGGTTCCTTGAGGATTGTGTATTTCTAACAGTGTGTTAGAGAAGGGTGTGAGATCAGTGTGAATGATCAATGTTACACTTGGTAACAGGAGGATCACCCAGGAGAAACTGTGCAAGGAAATATGAGGCTTGGAGGGTAGAGGAGAAGGCTTAGGAGAAATCTTGATTTCCTGTGAGCATCCAGGGGGATTGCACTGAGAGCTAGCTAGTTGTGAGAGCTAAGTCTTTGTGTAATCTTGGTGTATTTCCACCTTCATCATTGTTTGATTGCAGAGAGAGCAAGATAGCACTTGAGCTGATTCTTTTTGTAAATTGAGCAAGGATTTCCGCTTGTATGATAATACAGAGATGGGGTTTTAGGCTGGTGCTTTCCCCAGGTTATATCTTATGTGTTATGGTTGATTACTTCTCATTCTCAGTTATATCTGTTCATGCTTGATGTTGCTCATGTTCAATTAAGCTTCGCAAAGTTTATGGTAGATGTAGATCTAGTATTATGCTTTAGTACATTTCATATATCAGTTTGATCTGTAAGTGAAAGTTCTACATGATATCAGTGAGCTACCTGATTTGTAGAGAAAATTCTACAAGAAGGAGGGCCATAGTGATTCTCTCATCATCGACATGAAACAAGGAATAAATTGGAATAAATGAGTATGATCCAGGACTGTGGCAAAGGGTCAGACAATGTATAGGTAGTAAACTGCAGATAGGACTTCTCTTGAACATGTCAGAGACATGACTCCATAATGTGGCAACATTTGACTAACATAAGACCAAGGGTGATGATGACTAAGTGGAATAGTTAGATGAGAGGCAAAATGGATTACCCAAACCTGAAAGGACAAGTGACTGAGTGAGGATATCCCAAACCCAACATGAGAAATAGATGAGTGTCATGTTCAAGAGCGACATGTTGCCTATACAAGAGATGTTTCACTTTCATTCTTTCCCACTATTTCTAGCGAGTACCCCAATTATTTTTATTCACAAGATTGAAGGGGATATCATATGCTTGTCGTATAAGTTATTCGAATGTATCCATCCTAGTAAGTTTTACAAGTCCTAGGAAGGAAAAAACTCGGTCTCGTCATAGTGACAAGTCTTTTTTCATTTAAATTTTTACGAGTCCGACGGAAGAGTAACTCGGTGTCTTTTTCATATTTAGAAAGTTTAAAAAAGAGACGAAAAAATAAAACTCCATCAGGTCCATTTTTGGAATTTGTCTCTCGAACCTGAAAAGGTAGAAAGCAATATTCGAGAGAACCTCTTGGCCATGTCAACCAAGGTGTTCCATTTTCGTAAATAGTCAATCCCAGCCCCGAAAAATGGGGTAAACGTATACTGAGACGATG
The DNA here is from genome assembly GCA_031772625.1 of Pinus tabuliformis. Taxonomy (NCBI): domain Eukaryota; kingdom Viridiplantae; phylum Streptophyta; class Pinopsida; order Pinales; family Pinaceae; genus Pinus; species Pinus tabuliformis. The sequence continues at coordinate 1,217,794,668 of CM062816.1, forward strand.
TCAATTCATTTAATTTATCAAGTTCGAAAAGACAAGTACTCGATGATATCTTCATCTTTCAAGAGTCAGAAAAGAGCTTAAAAATGACTCCAGGGGGGTTCCTTTTTCATTTATTTTTAACGAGTCTGAAAAAGAGATAAAACAAAACTCATTGAATCTATAAAAAATAATCATTGTCACAATCAAAAGATCCTATAAATTGCACAAATACAACCACGCATAACTGATATTGAGAAAAATAATAATATTGGTAAAAATGTATTTGAAAACTTATAAATAGACAAAAAGTAAAAAACATTTTACCATTTCAATTTGAGTAATTTGGAGAGTGCATTTTACCCTATTTTCCTTTATTCTTTATGCAAGCAATGTGGTAGATCCGGGGCACCATTTCATGAACCGTTAGTTGCAGGTAAGAACTCTTCCCTTTCTCTTACTTTTCGTACCACTTTCGTTCCATTTAATATAATTTTTACTACTTAAGAGTATGATTTTCATTTTTGTAATCAGGGTGATCAGCGCGAGTCTGATCATCGGATCCGTGTTGATCACTCCTTAGCCCAAAAGGCCCTCGCGTTGCCAGTGTGAAAATAATTCGAACAGTCGTGCTGGGCGAATAGCGAAAAAATAAAATGAGAAATTCTCTTTCTTAATCAGTTTTTCCAAAATTTTAATCCGTTGAACAGCTTCTAAATATTGGTTATGGTTTATTTGTAGGAGATTCTGATAGATATGGCCATCGAAAGGAAAGAGAGAGGTCACGAGGTGGAAGACCACAAAACTACCCAAAGTGATGCATGTGTTAAGGCTTTGAGGGACTATAGGTTACTTAAGTTCTCTCAAACCCTGGGACTCAACGCTCAAAATGAGCTACTAGAATATCTCATAGGATTATGGGATGTCGGCCATGAGATATTCATCATTGGAGATCAAGAACTGGAACTAGAATTAGTTGAAATATACTTCATCACTAGATTATCCAAGAGAGGAGAGAGGGTCCAACTCTTTGGAGCTCGTACTAGAGGAGAGAGCACCAATACCCTAATCAGAAGGCATTGCCCGGGTGTAGAAACAGTTGTAAGTGGAAAGGTGAAGATAGAAACCATCAACAACCTACCCTTGAGGAAGATTCTACACACCATGGCCAGTATAGCTATGGCTTAATCATTGCATGAGGCAACTAAATCATAGTTCCAATACACAGTGGATTGTCTTACTCCAACAATATTTAACTAGTGCGAAGGACTACTGGTCAACATGAAGAGACAGTTGACTAAATACAAAACGGGACGCTTGAAGAAGTTTGGATTTGGATCAATCTTAGTCATATTATTTTTGGAGCATGTGCCCATGTTTTTGTACCAGTGGGTAGAGGTGGATGGCCTAGCTCCAAGATATCTGAGGTTGCTCAGATGGAGTGAGAACATGCCTCAAGGTGGAGGAGGTCAACAAATGTATTTCCCTCCGTCGTTCTTTAGTTGGCTATGCCAATAGCTGATCGTAGTGGATGACTATGCTTATGCAAGCACAGACTTCAGAGGAGACACAAATTTTTCTCTACCACCTGGTACATAGTGGACCGATGCACGTAAAACTTTTTTTTTGGAATCTTTCAAGTTTTATGCTTTTTTTAAGTGTATTTGAGAGTTTCCTTATGATAATTTTGCATATGTTGGACCAGAAATACCTCCCAGAATGTCTTTGATAGCTCAAAGACTAGCACGCTAGGTAGAGGAAGATGCTCCATACTGTTATAGACATTTTTGTGCCTTACAGCTATAAGCATGAAATGTCCATAATTCAAGGGATCCAAAGTCCTTAAAAGTGTTGTTACAACTCCTAAAGGAACAAGGTCAACAAATTACAGCTTCTCCCAGAAGTTCTCCACCAGAAACTACTCAAAATTGGTCAAAACTGGATCAGCGCACCTTGTACACATGGGAATTGCATTTCAGTGCACCTTGTACACACGGGAAGTGTGTTTCAGTGCACCTAAATACACTGTGAGGGTGCGCTGATCAGGAAAAGACAAGTGGCGGAGACAGTTTGCGAGGTGGATGATCATGGAATCTTCCAGAAACTTCTCATGGGACACTTGCCTATCAAAATCGCCCAAGGATGAGTAAGAGATCAATGAAATCTCCAAGTGGCATCAAGAACTATCAGAGAGAAGACACTAATCAAAAACCCAGAGCTGACTCACACCTCTGAAAATATCTATATATAGATCTCTCATCCCAGAGATCCAGAGGTTGGAGGCTGGAATTTTGTTATTGCAAAGAATTGCTGTTGGTTTGAGATTGGAATCATTGGGTGCTTAATGCTTTGAAGGGAGGTGAAGAAATGATTTCATTCGCTGGGAGGTAGATGTTGGATTGGAACTCTCTTGGTTGTATCTCCTCCTGAACCTTGTTATTCATCAATAAAGCTATCTTGGTTTCTTCGATATACTGATGTATCTTTGATGTATGATTGCATTAGTATGTTTAGTTTATTTCTAATCCTGAACTAGTTATGAATATGAATCTATGTCTTTGTGTAGTGTTCCCTTCTTGTGATCTTGCAGGAACCTGTTGAAGTTGGGCGAGCGAGAAGGCAAGTAGCTGGGAACTCTCAAAGAGAAGATGTTGGGGGGAAAAGTATCTAATGCAGAATGCCTCTATCCCACTCTGAAGGTGATAGTACTTCAGCAACAACTGAATGCAAAGCTATTCAAAGTTTCTTTCTTTATGAGATGAGAGAGGGAAGAAAAGGATGATCTACTAACCGTTATCTTGCGCTAATAGTCGATCCAGTCTTCACTCCTTGCTGCTTGCTCCTAGCTCCTCGCCCTTTCACCGGCCCAGCTACACACAAATCCTGTAAAAGCACAAGAAGAGGAAACTACAAGAAGCATACATCCATAATCGATTATAGGATTAGCATAAATCAAATACACAAGCATCTATTCATCATAAAGACACATGCATATAGAAGAACCTCAAATACTTTATTGATAATAGAAGTAAAGTTCTGAGAGAGTTACAACCACAATGGGCCCAATCCAGCAACACCTCCCAGCTGAAAGAAATCTCCTCTTCACCTCCTTCAAGCAAAACACCCAATAGCTCTATACACAAACCAACAGCACTTCCTTACTTACACAAAATTCCAGCCTCCCTAGACCTCATGAGAGAGCTCTATATATAGGAGATTTGGAGAAAGGATGAGTCATCTTGAGACTGGCCTGAAGCTGACTTGTGTCCTCTCCCACTTTAGTTAATCTTCAGTTCTTGAGTCCACTTGGAGAATCTTGCTTCCACTTGGAGATCAAGACCCTCTTACTCATCATAGGGCGAATTCCTTGAACCAAGTGTCAGTTTGGAAGCTTCCTGGGCAGTTGACACCTTGCAGAATGACTGTGCCACTTGGCCAATCTCGCCCAGCGCAGGTAGCCTTCATTAGTTTTGACCTTCAGCGCAGGTACAAGGAGGAGCAGTTGACATTCAGCGCAGATGCTCAGTGGAGCAGCTGACATGATCTAGAAATAGCCTGTTTTTGAGTGTTTTTGGGTGGAGAACTGATTCTTAGTGCTGTGGTTTGCAGACCTTGTTCTTCTAAGGGTAAGAACAACATGTTTAGGGACTTTGGATCCCTCAGATTATTGACATTTCATGCTCCATGCTGTTAGGCACAAAAATGTCTATAACAGTTGCCCCCTAAAGTATGAGGTCGTTTATCGGGTGAAATGCTTTATTAGGAGGATCCGAAGTTCATTCAATCGCTGAGAGGTGCCCTGCAATAAAATAAAATACAATACATTATTTTTCATTCTGCTTTCATGATCTAGATGAGGCGGGCATTCCCATGCTCAGCTTTATAAATTCATTTTGGTACACATAACAGACGACCGTCTGATTATAGACTGATAATTCTCTGCTGAAATTATCATCCTTCGAGTAGAATGATCATCTGCTGCAATGATGTACATATCAAATGTCTTTATATTTCCTGAATATATATCGCAGCCCGGATGGATGAAACTAGATCCGGGGTCTTCAATCTCGTTCGATCTTCACTCTAAGTACAAGTCGATCCATGTGAGAATTACGCTGAAGTCGAACATGGAAAGACATCGCTTGATTACCGGTCAATAATGTAAACCGTTAACAAGCGCGAGAGGAATCACCAATAATGACAATGACCCTCAAGGTACTACAGTACAATTCACATGGTGTGAATAAAGGACTTGGCGTCGAACACCACGCAAAATCTTCTGGTCGAAGGTCATTGATGTATACCTGTCGCCGGAAGTGAGAAACTTGCCATTGAGGCATGCAAGCTTCAAAGTACTGGGGGGGTGTTCCTAGATCAACTTCTTGGATAATGAGCTGAAGTCGACAAGAAGCGATCCGTCAAAGGAGGGCCTTAATGAATCCCACATCAGTGACACGGAACGGAGCTAATGACTTTAGTGGAGGTGAAAAACAATCTGTGAAATATGATTCAGGGTGGCGATCATGGGTGGATGAAGGATAATGTATGGCAGTGGATGGGACACGGTTGACTCTTTCTGAACACATCTCTTGAACATATAACGACACTGATGTGATGGATCGGTAGCATTACCCCAAATACGGATGGTTTGGCGAAGACCATGGTGATGAGACCGGTGAATGAAACAACCCAACCCGATGTGATGCAGAGGACAAAGTGTCATGTTCAAGAGTGACTTGCTACCATCAAATCTTTTGAGGTTCTCCCAATTTTTCCCCAGTCATTTCTGACCAGTACCTCTTTATTTTTGTCAAGCTTGAGGAGGATAACATATGCTTGTTATATAACCTGCCCTTTGGGCAAGCCCATCGCTATGTTTTAACGAGTCTAGCGATAGGGAAACTCGTTCTCGTCTAAAGACAAGTTTGTCGCTATTTAATCATTTTAACGAGTCTAGCGACAAAGACAACTCGGTCCTTTTCATTTTTAGAGAGTCTGAAAAGGTACAGAAAGTCAACTCCAAAATTCCTTTTTTGTCATCTAATCCCTTAAGTCTGAAAAAGTATAAAACAATACAAAAGGGATGATTTTTCGATAATTTTAACGAGCCGAATAAAACAAGCGCTTGACCTTTTTGTGTAATAATACCTCAGGTCAAAAAAGATTAAAATCTAGAGGAGGGATAGCTCTTCCGGTCCTTTTAACGAGCTGGAAGGCCAAAACTCAGCAAACTTTTCATATTTTACGAGTCAGATGAAAAGAGCTCAAAGAAGACTCGTCTTTTGAGGAACGAGTGATAAACAGGGATAGCAGCAGATTCCAGGTGCAGGTTGGAATTTTCCAATCACGGCAGTGTCACAAGGATGGCTAAGTGAAATCACTCTTTGCAGTTGTTCCTCAAAATGGGTAAACAATCATATGGGGGTGAATGATCGGCCAAATGGAATGGAGGTGGCAGGCGTAAACACGACCAAGGCTTTTATGGCTAATAAATTTACGATCATAATGGTTATTTACCGGGATAGGTTCATTTTTTAATGAGCTTGAACTCTGGTGGAACCCTTGCTCACGCTTTTCTATTTTTTAATGAGCATAAATTCCGCGGTAAAACTGCTCGATTTGTGGTCAAATTTTTGATTTTTTATCATTACTAGCTTCTCTCTTTTCAAATGTAGTACTGTATTTTTCAATTGCTGCAACAAACTATGTTAGAAATGGATAATATTTGCATGAAAATGAGATTATAACCCTAATATTTCACTTTGTACTATGTAAAAAGCCATTAAAAGGTGTTTTTTACCTCTCATTTACCATTTCATTTGCATTTGGTTTGTTGGAGCTCTGGAGGTGCCTCTTCCCCCTTGATTTTCACCAGCTGATTCCGGGAGATTCTGCGGACGATTTTCGGCGCCGTCTGGACCAGGTAGGAGCTGAACCCTAGCTCTTTCTTTTCATGGTTCCCTTTTCCTATTTTTTGCCTGTTTTCCAGTCTTTCTGAGCCCCTGGGGTTTTGCCAGGGCGCCCTAGGATCAGCGCAGGTTTCCCTTTCGAAACCTGCGCTGAAGCTCAAAAAGACTGAGTTTTAAGGTTATTTTTTATGATTTTTCGCCAGTTTTTCATCAAAACAGGAACTCATTCTCGCTCTTGTTTGCTTTGCAGGGTGACTTGAGCAAAATGTCCCTTACATGGCGAGAACGAGAACATGAAGAGGAGGACATGATTGCCCTCCATGACCCGGTCACGGTGAACGCGCTGCGGAACTGTGGCCTGCTGAAGTTCTTCCGGATCTCTAGTATGAGAGCACAGATTTCTTTACTGCAGTATATGCTTGATGCTTGGGATCCTTTTAACCAAGTATTCCAGATTAGGGGGAAGACCATCCCCTTGACCATAGAGGACATGTACTTCTTGACTGGGTTGTCAAGACGTGGTGCCTTCGTTTCCTTATCAGGTACGGCCCGGGGGACTGATTCCACCAGAGATTATGTCCGCCAGTATTGCAGGGAAGGTTCTCAGCCGAGCAGAGACGGAAAGATTGTTATCCGCGAGATTACTGATCGGGCTCTCAGGTCCATTCTGTTTACTATTGGTAGGATGGCCGGTAGCGCAGCTTTACATGTTGCCAACAGGTCTTATATGCAGCACACCTTGGAGTGTCTCCAACCGAAAGTATTCAACTGGTGTGATGCAGTACTTGTTCAGATGAAAAGTCAATTGACCAAGATAAAGGACGGGAAGCTGAAGAACTTTGGATTTGGTTCTATTCTGACTGCCTTTGCCTTGGAGAAAATCCCACTGATGCAGCCTCAGTACATCATACTTGACTTGCCCTCTCCGACCGAGCCACGCATGCAGAGGTGGGTTGACCACATGTCTAGGCATGCAGGTCAACCTCAGATTACTTTCACTGAGGCCTTCTTTAGGTGGTTCGAGCGCCAGGAGATGGCGTTTTCTGAGTATCCATATGTGGGTATGGATTTCCGAGGTGATCCGGATTTGGTTCTACCGGATGGCGAGCAGTGGGGTGCTATTGGTAAACTCTTTGACCACATTACTGTTTATTGTTCTTGTTCATAACGTTGTTGTGCTTTATTCTATCAAGACTTTTAATTGTACTCTTGGGTGCATGTAGATATTGGTCCTGTTCGTCCAGCAGATCGTCCGAGATCGCCAGCTGCTGCCCCAGCAGGGGAGCCTGCTAGGAGAGTCGTTATCCGCGATCTTGACGACACTGAGATCCTTACAGCTGTGCAGGAGCAGGTTGAGAGCCTTACTCGTGGCCTTCCGGATGTACAGATCGACGAGTTACCTTTACAGATGCAGCGTCACACCATTGGTGTGCCTAGACGATGGACTCGTCTCTTGCGCATGATTGCACAGGCCGTGACGTACTATCATGAGCACCACTAGGCTAGGGTGCCCCCTAGCATCTTTTTGAGTTTTTAGGTCATATGACCAATTTTGTCTTGGTTACAGAACATTATGTATGAACTTATATAAACAGCTTTATATATTTTGATTTTCGGATTTTATTCTGGTTGATTTACGTGATCCATATGTAAAATCTTTGATGATGTGTCCTTTTTATGAATGTTGCAAATCTCTATCTAACACATAGTTTGCTAATGAGTCGGTTAATGTGTTTAAATTTCTTGAAATATGTTGATATTGAATTGAATCAAATCGCCTTTCCAAAATCTTAACCCTTAGGAACATGCGATAAATAGCTGGATTGCGAACAGAATATATACCATTGAGTTGTAGTATGACGAGCTGTGAGTCTAGCCTGACAATTAGTCGGCGTATGCCACGTGTGATGGCATCAGAGATTAGTTCTATCAACGCGCTATACTCAGCGATGTTGTTCGTTGATTGCCCAATACATACACCTCTGAAACTTACTAACTCGCCGCTTGGATCAAAAATGGCCCAGGCTGCGGAGGACAGGTTCCGCGAACTACGACTCGCTCCGTCGGCATATCCAACACATGTCTCCATAAGGTTTGACATCTGCCATCAATGAAAAAGGAAGATCACTCGACCAGAAAACAAAATACAACAAAAGCATGCAGGTTACTATTTAAGCATAGTAACGCTTGAGGTACAACCCGTTGCGGGGCTGCGCCAGTGGAATTCCATCGTAATCCATTAACTCGTAGGCTCCTTTTGCTAACACCCTTTTAACAATATAGGGGCCCATCCATAAGGACTTGAATTTACCTGCTCCCAATTTATCGGATTCTTGGTCATAAAGCAGGACCAAATCACCTTCTGAGAAGACACGGGGTTTGACATTTTTGTCGAACTGAGCCTTGACTCGTTTCTTATGGGCCTCGTTAGCCAAAGCGGCACCACGACGGGTTTCATCCAACTGGATTAATTCCAAGAAATGAGCCTCTTCCTCTGAAGTTCCGGGGAGGAGGTCGATCGCGAGTTTAAGTGACGAAATTTCACACTGGATCGGCAAGACTGCTTCCAGGCCATACACCAATTGAAAAGGCGTGAACCCGGTTGCGTTCTTTACCGAGGTTCGGTAAGCCCACAAAGCTGAATACAGGATTAGGTGCCATCTTATTTTATGAACCCCGATCATCCTTTGCAACATACGCTTCAGGACCTTGTTGATTGCCTCAACTTGTCCGTTGGCTTGCGGATAATATGGGGTAGAGCTGTCGTGAGATAGCCCTAGCTTGGCAGCTAATTCGACCATCATGTGATTGCGAAAATGCGATCCATGATCTGTAACTATAGCTTGTGGTACGCCGAACCTGGTGACTACATGATTGAAAAAGAAAAGGGCAGCTGTTTCACCAGTGTTATCCAATGTAGGCATCGCCTCAGCCCATTTGGTAAAATAGTCGACAGCGACTATTATATACCCATGCCCCCCGGTCGAGGTGGGGTTACATTGCATGAAATCGATGCCCCACTTGGCGAAGGGCCCAACAGAAACTATAGGCTGTAAGGGTGTGGGTGGTCGTCTGGTTTTGCTATCAAAGATTTGACAAGCATGGAAACTTCTGACTGCTGTTATGCAATCTTTGAACATGGTTGGCCAGAAGTATCCTGCTCGTAGGATTCTTTGTGCTGTTGCATATCCAGACTGATGCCCCCCACACGCGCCTGAATGACAATCATTCAGGGCTTTTTCGGCCTCCTCATGGGTAAGGCACCTCCTCAGAACTGTATCGACACCACGACGGTAAAGTGTATCACCAATGATCATGTAGTCTTTTGCTTGGTATCGTATACGTTTTTGTTCTAAGTGAGAGGTATTAGACCTAAATTTTTGGGTTTGGAGATAAACTATGATATCTCCATACCACTCATCGCTTACAGATATCAGAAACAAACTTTCGTCCACGATTGACTCTTCCGATGTTTCATCGTTGGACAACGATGGGAGATCGCATAATAATTCTGCGAAAACTAGAGCTTTCTTTGATTTGGATTTTACAAATTCCAGATCAAACTCTTGAAGGATCGCTATCCATTTTGAATATTTGCCCCCCAGCAACTGTCGCGACAGTATATAAGTCATGGGGTTGCAATCTGACAGGATGGTAGTTTTCCGAAAGAGGACATAATGTCGAAACCTCTGAATCGCTTGAACAGCTGCAAGCACTAGTTTTTCAACATAAGAATATTTACTTTCTGTATCGTTTAAGTTTTTACTTAAATAATAGATAGGATGTTCAATTCCATCGACTTCTTGAACTAAAACCATCACAATGGTCGTATCCGCTGCAGCCAGATACAGGTTAAAATCTCTTTGATAGTCCGGGGCGTACATTAATGATGCTTTGCCTTGAAGCTAAGCTCATCCTTCCACCCTTTTAGGAGGCTCCTTCTCCTATATATACTTCCACCATTACCATGAGCAGCTAGTTAGACATAGCTTGGATTGTATAGAGCTTATAGTGCTCAGATTGCTGCTACTATAGGTATTTGGTGTGCTAGGTGTGGAAGTGATTGATTGCTTAGGGAAGGTTGTTTTGTGTTGCTTGTGTGTGAGAGAGAGTTGTTTGTCTTGGGAGAATCATCCTCAAAGGTGAATGCTTGAGATACATGCTGACCGGCCCCTCCTGAGAAGGTTACCGACGTCAGAACATTTGGTTGTACTCTTCTCTATTCTGATTAATAATAGATGACTGCTATTATTGTTCCATTCTCATTTGTCTATGCAATGGTTAAATGTGAATTACATCTTTTCTGACCGATGTATGGTTGCTTTTATTAGATTTCACGCTTGTGTTTGTTTCCCCTTCGTGTGTGCAGGTGTCTGTTCGCGGAGATCGCGAGGGATCGTGACCAGCTGAAGCGAAGGAGCGAAGGCAGCATCTCTTCGTCAAACAATAGCGCTGGAATCCAAGTAGGTGCTCTTGACCTCTTGTGTAATGGTAATTAGGAACATGCATGGTAGCATTGATTGATTGTTGCTAGACCCCTGCTGGGCTAGTAGGGATCGCCTCTATCCGTAGAGGGGATTTACCTCTCCAACAATTTGGCGACTCCACTGGGGAGGCAGCCTTTTTGTCTCTTGAGTTCACTTTTGTGTTTGACTTTGATTGGTCTCTTTTTCCGAGATTCTGGGATTGTCTCTCTGCTTATAAACTTTCTGGGTACATCTGGGAAGTGTCTTGATTGCTAGAAGGCTCTTGCCTTTGGTTTGGGAAGTTTTTTCTTTGGCTTTGCTTGTTTTTCATCCTCAGCGCGGTTTAATTCAGAACAGTCGCGCCGACATCGCGCCCCTGTTCCTTTGGTATCCTTTTCATCACACCTTTACGTCTAACAGTCGCGCTGACCTCGTTTTAAGGGACAGCGCACTTTATTCGTGTTCTTCCGTGCTGGCATCGTGACCCCGCTTCTTTGTGATCTGTGTCATCGCGTCTGTGTTCCGCGCTGACCTCGTTTTTCTGAGACAGCACGCTTTATCTTTGTCCTTCCGCGCAGATGTCGCAAATTTGCTACAGGCCTCCTCCTGTCAGCGCCGAGTTGCTGAAGGCTACCCGCGCTGGTCCTGTAAAGTTCATTTTTGACCAAATTAGCCTCCTGAACCTCTTGCTTTGACTATCCCTTCTTCTCTCCACCTGTTTTGTGACTTGCTTTTCACTGTCTGAACTCTGAACTGCTTGATTGTGGAGTCTGGATCCATAGGGTTCCGTTTTTGCTTAGTTTTTGGTTTTGTGAATACCTTCCCTTTTGCTTTCGCCGCTTGGTTTGTGTTTACACCGTCACTTTTTCGATTGCTGAATGGTTTTGAGTCTCTAATTGACTGGTTGTAACTCTCATCCTTCGGGTGTTTGCCCTTTTCAGTTGATTCTGCACTCCAGCCCTAGGGTATCTAGTGGCCGTGTGTGTCTCAAGCCTTCCGTAGGGATTTTGTTTTCTCGTTTGACCAGCCAACTTCAGATTTGTTGAGTGCACTTGTTCAGTGATTGTTGGAGTGTCTTTGGTTGTGTTTCCGGGCAATTTCTCGCTTCCCCCCTTGTTTCAATCCTTGCTTGTCTTGCCGAGCTTAGATCACATAGCTCGTGCGAAACTTGATTTTCTCGTCGATTTGGAAATCTTTGTTGAGTTTTTTGGGAACTTTGTGTGCTTTCATTAGGCAATTGCATTTTGCTTGGTGTTCTAGTTCCTCCAAATTATTTTAGATGCTTTGTGTCACTGAAAGAAAATCAAGCTAGTGGCTTTGCTTTTAAAAATTGAAAAGGAAAAGAATGTTTCATTGATTTGCATTTTCAAAAGAAAAAGTTTCCTTTCCTCGCTTTTAGTTGCATTAGGTTGTCTGATTGATTGTGTTCGTTTTGTTTGATTGAAATCTCTTTACCCTTCCATAGCTAGAATTCATCGAACAAAATGATTCTCTTTGGCATGTAGTTTGCATCTAGGTAATTGTGAGAGAACATATGATAGGACCTGAAATCGAAACTTAATCTCAAGATCAACTATAAAATGAACCGAATGAATCTAAAAACGCATTGGAACTAAACGCAAACATCTAGAGGTCTAGGTTAGAGATGTGTTCCGGCATCTTTAAACATAGTCACTATTGTTTCACATTACGGTTGGGTGATTCCTCCTTCTGTGACTCGATAGTGGTCTAACACGGACTGTGCTCCCACGTACCATTGCGTATATAGGGAGACCCCACTAGGCTTTTATCCTTGATCCATAGGAAGCCGAGTCTGCCGCCTTACGATTCGCAATGCAGTGAACACAGCATTCACGAAGACTGACCACCCGTACCCTAAAAAGTATTCTGTGGTTTTGCGAAAAGTCTGGCACACCTTTTACCTAGAATCTCCAGAGCAGTCACTTTTGATCCTTTTCGGACTCCCTAAATGAAAAGGTGTAAGTGAGCGTCTTGTCACTTCGTGCTCATTAAACATTCGAAGGAGACTGGAGTCATCTTTTCGTCCTTTTCTCGACTCTTGAAACATGAAAAGGTCAAGTCTAATTCCAATGTCTTAAAAAATTTATTCGGCCACGATAACATTTCCTGTTAGATCTTGTGTGCGCTAGCTTGAGTAGGGTTTTTTATCGTTAGTTTCCCTTAGGTTTTTGTGTGGGGTTTTTCATCCTGGCTGACCCGTCCACCCCCGATCCAAGTGATCAAGGCTCTCCATCTTCGGTTGCTCCTGAGGTACCAGTTGTAAGCGATACTCTTCCTGTCATTCCGAGTATCCAGCCCATCAACGTACGTGCCCCAGGTGACGCGGATTACGTAGAAGATTGGAGCCCTTCTTGGGAAGGCGACGAAGACCTTTTTCATACCCCTCCCGGTATGTCATCTCCAATGTCTACCTCGGGGGAGACATCTCCCAGTGTCAGTGAAACACCTGTGGTTTCGAGCGTCTCTACTCCCATCTCAACCTCTGCCTCCCTCCCTCCTCGATATCGACAAATGAGGGATAAGATGGCTACTAAAATGCCTGCATCGACTATGTGGGATCCTAATGTCACTCCTACCACTGGGCCTTTTGTTTCACAACCTCATACTACATCCGTTACCTCAGTTCCCACAACTCCAACTGTTTGTGTAGCCTATTCTACTCCAGTCGTTAGTGCTGTCACAGCATCTTCATCTACAAACCCAGGAGCTGGCCCCTCTCACGCTCAAGTGAATAGTAGCCAACCTGAGGTTTTGTCTAGAGTCATCGACCCTACCCAAAGTGCTCAACCCTCCTCTGGCGGTGCTCCAGGATCGGGGCCGTATGATGCCTTTGGGCAGCCTATTACGGATCCAGATTACGAAGGTCCGTTCTTTTATTATGATGCGAATGGTGAGTACCTCGAGAACATTTCGGTCCTCCCTCATCGTCCTTTCGAAGAGAACGAGGAACCTTTCAACATGAGGTACGACCCCACCTCTCATGTTTTTTACGGGAACCGGGATCCTCCCGTACAGCCTCAAGGACCACCCAATCAAGGCCAGCCGCCTTACGTGCAAACCCCTCAAGGGCAACCACTTTATGGCCCGCCTTACCCAGGACAATCTGGGGGCCCACAGGGACAACCCTACCAGGGACAACCCTCGGCCATTGGAGGTCCGTCGTATTCATATCAAGGTCAACCTACTGGGTATCCAGGGCAACCTGGTACTCAGCAAGGTTACCCAACTGGACAACCAGGGCAGCCTTACGTTCAGCAAGGCCAACCCGGTTTCCAGCAAGGGTACCCATCTGGACAAACTGGGTCAGTTTATAATCCTCAAAATCAACCAGCAGTCCAGCAGGGATATCCTCTTGGGCAGGGGGGGCAACCCTATGTTCAGTAGGGTCAACCCACTACTCAATCCATGAATCCTTCTGGGCAAGGGGGGCAACCTGCTATACAGCAAGGCCAACCCTCTGCTCAGCCTATGCACCAAGGAGGGCAGCCTGCTATGCAGCAAGCCCAGCCCTCGGCTCAGTCTGGTTACCCGAGGGGGCAAACGGGCCAACCTTCCACGCAGCAAGGTCAACCCGCTGTCCGCCCTAATCGTCCAGCTGGACAAGCTGGCCAACCTCGGCGTCAACCAGCTATCCAGCCAGCTCAGTCATCCGTTCCGCAAAGACAACCCTTGGTGGCGCATGGACAACCTGGTGCCCAGCAAGTTTATCCTGCTGGCCAACCAGGCCCATCTCAAATCCGACCAAGTCAACCTTCGGGACATATGGCTCAACCCCAGCCGGTTCAAGAACATTACCCTGGGCCTCCAACTCAAACAGGTTATCAACCTCCTTACCAAACGCAGCCTGCCTATCAGGCTCCATATGGGGCCCAGCAACCGTATGGCTACCAGCAACCCCAGGGGAAAAATCAGTTTGCTCCTTATCAAAATTATCAGCAACCACAGGTCACTCCTTACCAAAATTATCAATATGGTGCACCTGCGGGGCAAGCTGCTAATACATGGGGTGCTGGGGGGCAGAATCAGGGTCAATCGTCCGCATATGGACAAAATCCGTATGGATAGAACCCCTCTGGACAAGGTCCCTACGCGCCCGGCCCTTTTGGGCCAGGCCCGTCTGGACAAGGTCCTTATGCGCCTGGCCCCTTCGGGCCAGGTCCGTCGGGACAAAGTTCTTATGCTCCAGGCCCCTTCGGGCCAGGTCCATCTGGACAAGATCCTTGGGGACAACCACCATCTGGTTGGAACCCTAATACTGCCTCGAACCCTCAGCCTCGAATGTCCTTTAATCCTCAGCTGCCATTTTTAGCGACATTGGAACTTCCGGATGTGTCCAAGTTAACAAATGATCCCATTTTGCATAATCCATATTGGCCGCCGGTTCCAACTAAAATACCTAGTGATTGTCCAAAGTTTGATGGTAAGGCAGGAGAGGATCCTCAAGCACATGTTATGACTTATCATCTTTGGTGTTCATCGAACTCATGGCTTGATGACTCTATCCGGCTTCGCCTCTTTCAGAGGACTCTCACCGGTGCAGCTGCCAAATGGTATATTGAGCTGAATCGCGGTATGTTTCAAGACTTCAACTCGTTAGCTATGGCATTTTTAACCCATTTTCAGTTGCCCATTCGGTACGAGACTGGGACTAATCTCCTCACGTCTTTGAAACAGGACACGGCTACGCACATCTCTGATCATATACATGAATGGAGAAGGCGTCGTCGTTTGATCAAATTCTGGATTCCTGATCAACTCCTGACCGACTGGTTTACAACCTCCTTTGTGCCCAAAATTGCAAAAGATATTGCCATGGGAGCTTGTGTAACTGAAGAGCAAGCGATCGCGCGAGCTCAGTACCTAGACTTAGTCTATTCTCAGTCAGGTACTCTATATGAGTATTTGCCAGATGCTCCGAGGCCTGGGCAGACCAAGGCTCCGCCGAAACCATCAGTAGATGGAGTCATTGGCTCTGTCAATTCGTCGTCGAAGAAATCCCCCGCAAACCCTGGAAAGCAAAAGCAAAATGCTTCCAATGAAAATGCTTCTCAGGGCCCATCGAATTCTGTTAGTACCTCAGAGGTTAACGCCGTTCAGTCCACCGCGGCGGACAAATCCTCGAAAGGGAAAGGGAAGGGGAAAGGAAAACCGAAAAATGAGAATAAACAACCCAAGCAGGAACCTTCTAAGAATTCATCTGAAGATGGAGCCAAGCGAAAACCTAAGTATCCTTGCCTCATCTGTGAGGAAGATCACTATACCAAAGACTGCCCTAGGCGGTCCGAGGTTAGTCGGTTATTGAAAGGCACTCCTGGACCTCCTGCCGTGTTGAAAGAACCTTTCCGTTCCCAACAGACGCATCAGGTGGCTGACCCCTCTCAGTCCTCTTCCTCGTTCGGTTCTTAAGTGTTCATGGCTGGCACCATTCCCATCCATGTTTCGACTCGAGCAAAAGATTATCCTTCTTCAGCCGGGAAGGAGCCGGAGATTCCCTCCAGCGCTCCTCCGTCCAGTTTTGGTCCCCTTCACATCGAACGGCCCAGCGCTGAAACGATCCCCCGACCCCCTCCTAAAGGTGTACTCAGGAAGTCATCCTATAACCCCAATGCTCGTGCCGCCCAGCACTATAGCATTGTCGAGGACTTAGCTCAGGCTCCGTCTGCTATGTCCGCGTTAGAAGTCCTCCAGAGCTGCCCCTCACAGAGGAAGTCCCTGCTATCAGCCATTGGTGGCATCGACCCGGCAAATTCGGATTTAATTACTTTTGATCTCGAGGGTTTTTCCCAGAGACTGCCTCACCAAGTAGCATTCCTTATCCAGGTCATCATTAATAGCAAAATGATTCATCGTACCGTTATTGATGAAGGTGCCTCAACCTGTATCATGTCAGTTGCTTGCTGGAAGGCTATTGGTTCCCCCGCTCTGAGTCAGTCTCCTACGACCCTAGAAGCGTTCGATGGAAGAGAATCTCACCCTTACGGTATTCTCCAACGTTTACCCATTTCCTTAGAAGGCAAGACAGTCGAAGTAGAGGTAGAGGTCGTTGACGCAAATCTCACGTACAACCTCCTCCTCGGCCGCAGCTGGACATATGCCATGCAGGCCGTAGCGTCCTCCTTATTCCGTGTCATTCGTTTCCCTCACCAAGGAAAGATTGTCACGGTGGACCAGCTCTCTTTCTTCGCCTCTTCCTCCAAAGGTAATGTGCCATTCGTGGAGCATACCTCCAAGTCCTTAGAAAGTGTGGGAGCCGGACTTTTCAAAGATCCTACTTTGATGGGAGTTTTTCCCCTCCCACCTCCCAATTTCGCCTCTGTCAATATGATCTCTGTACGTTCAGATCCATGGGTTCTTCCTCCCCCGAATCAGGAAGACTCTTGGGGCGATATGATGCCATTGAGTCCCGCCGAGCTCAATTACATCGAGATTGTCGCTGCATCGGCTCCACCCCCTGAACCTGCTCTTCCAAACAGTGTTCCCAATTCATATGATAATTTCCCATGGTTAGGAGATGAGCCTACTTCGGACCCTTTGAAAGAGATTTTCCCGTCCGATGAGGCCATTATAGAGATTATGTCTCTAGAAGAGCTCCCTTGGTCAGATCACCACCATCGCTCTTCGTTTCTCCCTCCCCATCCGGAAATGGCCGCATGTCTCGAGCGGTTTGCTTCATGTGTCCCATCTCCGCCTCTCCAAACACCTATCCAGCTATATCAAGTGTCGTCGGAGGGCAATTTGGGAAATATAACGCAAACCCAGCCAATCGACATCTCTGTCAAACCAGGGATTGTCGAGCATATTCATATTGGAGTCACTTGTACTCCAGAGGAAGTTCAGCTTTATACCGTCTTATTTCGTGAATTCCGGGATGTCTTCGCATGGTCTTACGAGGAAATGCCCGGCATCGACCCTAGTATAGTGGTGCACGAGATACCCACTTATCCAGGCGCCAAGCCTGTTCGTCAGCGTTTACGTCCTGTGCACCCTCGAAAGGCAGCAGCCATCAAGGCCGAGGTTGAAAAGCTTCTTCGAGCTGGTTTCATCTATGCCATTCCTCTCACGGAATGGGTATCTAACATAGTCCCTGTGAATAAAAAGCAGGGCACTATTCGGGTCTGTGTTGACTACCGCGACATCAATCGTGCCTGCCCAAAAGATAACTTTCCTACGCCTTTTATTGATCAGCTCATCGATGACTGCGCAGGAAGTGAAATTTATTCCTTTATGGACGGCTTCTCTGGTTACAACCAGATCAACATAGCCCCCGCAGACCAGCACAAGACAGCTTTCATTTGTCCTTGGGGTACCTTCGCTTATAAGAAGCTCCCTTTCGGTCTCAAAAATGCCGGTGCCACTTTCCAGCGTGCGATGTCGTATGCTTTTCATGATATCCGACACATCGTACAGCCTTACCTGGATGACCTTCCAGCTCATTCACCTAAACGTTAAGACCATCCATCTCATTTACGCGAAATCTTCCTCCGCTGTCGACACTACCGTATTCGACTTAATCCGCACAAGTGTGTCTTCTGCGTGGAAGCTGGCCGACTACTCGGGTTCATCGTCTCCCGAGAAGGCATCCGCTTGGATCCCCTCAAAGTTGAGGCCATTTTGAATCTTCCTCCCCCTGCCTCTTTGCAGCAATTGCAGAGCTTGCAGGGGAAAGCTAATTTTCTCAGACGATTTATCCCGAATTATGCCGAGGTGGCTAAAGGCTTCACGTGGTTATTAAAGCGAGACACACCCTTTCGTTGGGATGCCATCGCCCAGGAGTCTTTTGAGCGCCTTAAAGACCTTCTTGTCTCAGCTCCACTCTTAAGACCTCCGAACTATCACCGCGACTACATTCTCTATTTAGCCGCCGCTGACACCACCATCGGTATGGTTCTAGTGCAGGACGATGATGCTGGCACCGAGCATGTTATCTATTATCTTAGCCGCAACCTTCTGGATGCGGAAACTCGCTACGCATACATCGAGAAGTTGGCATTGGCAGCTATCTGTGCCGTCCAACGATTCCGGCATTATATCCTGTTGCGCACAACGACCGTGATCTCTGATTGCAACCCCATGACCTACATTTTGTCACGTCAGCTGCTGGGGGGCAAATACTCGAAGTGGATTGTAATCCTCCAAGAGTTCGACTTGGAATTCACTGCGGCCAAGTCTAAGAAATCTCTAGTCTTTGCTGAACTGCTCTGTTCCTTACCATCTCACTCTGCACCATCCCGCTCAGAGGAGCATATTCCGGATGAAACTTTGTTTCTCATCAGCACCCTCGACCCGTGGTATGGGGATATTATCGTATATTTACAAACATCTTCGTTCCGTCCAAACGTATCGAAAGATGCTCGACGACGAATTCATCACCAAGCTCAACCATATCGTATCTTGGGCGATACCCTGTACCGCCTCGGCATCGATTCTGTTCTTCGCTGATGCTTAACTCTCGAGGAGGCTGAGCGAGTCTTGAATGACTGCCACTCCGGCGCTTGTGGTGGCCATATGTCCGGATATGCTACCGCCCAGAAGATCCTCCGTGCTGGTTATTTCTGGCCTTCCATCTTCAAGGATTGCATCCTTGTTGTGCGTGCATGTCACGAGTGCCAGGTCTACCACCGGAAGATGCGTGCACCTGTCGCACCACTGCACCCTGTTGTCACCGTAGGTCCATTTGCCAAATGGGGCATCGATTATACATCCTGTAACCCTCGTTCGGCCGGGGGGCATGGGTACATTATCGTTGCTATGGATTATTTCACCAAGTGGGCCGAAGCGATGCCTACATTGAACGAAGACGGTCACACAGCGGCGCAGTTTTTATTCAATCATGTTATCACTCGTTTCGGAGTCCCTCAGGCTATCGTTACAGATCATGGAAAGCATTTCCGAAATCATATGATGACAGAGCTAACGACCCAACTAGGCTTGCGCCAAGATAGTTCGTCACCGTACTATCCACAATCTAACGGTCAAGTTGAAGCCGTGAACAAAGTTTTGATCACTATGCTTCAGCGCACCGTCAATACGCACAAGTCTAATTGGCACCTTATGCTTTTTCCAGCCTTGTGGGCCTACCGGACTTCTGTGAAGGATACCACCGGTTTCACTCCTTTCCAGTTGGTTTATGGACTGGAGGCTACCCTTCCCGTCGAATGCGAGATTCCTTCATTAAAATTAGCTGTCGAGTTACTTCCCAACACCACTCCAGTGGAGGAACGGCTTCTTTACCTAGAACGGTTAGACGAGACTCGTCGTTTGGCTTCTCTGGCTATCGAAGCGCAGAAGAAGAGAGTCAAGGCTCACTTCGACCAGAATATTCATCCTCGTTCCTTTGTTGAGGGAGATTTAGTACTGCTCTATGATCAAGCTAAGGATAAGCTGGGGGCAGGGAAACTCGAATCTATGTGGTTAGGTCCCTACATCGTGAAAAGAGTTTTACAAAAGGGCGCATATGAGTTGATTGATTATGAAGGAAATCCTCTTGACAAGCCCCGCAACGGGCTGTATCTGAAGAAATATTATGCATAACTTCGCGCACTCACTTTGTATATTTGTGTGTTTTGTGTGTTGTGCGTGATTTCGTTTTTGCTTTGGTGTGAAGGCGTGTTTTGCCTCTTATTGTGCTCTCTTTTTTCTTGTGCAGATGTCTAGTGCACCCTATGTTGGTTTCGCTGATGGCGCCTGCCGCAGCACTTGCAATTTGTCATCTGCGGCGTGGGTGATCTACGATCCTCACGGAGAATTGTTAGACCTTCAGGGTGTCTGCCTAGGTCGTACCACTAACAACGTTGCCAAATACAGCGCTGTAATTGAATTACTTGCCGAAGCGGTTGACCTCGGCATCCGAGAATTAGTGGTGAACCTGGACTCCCAGCTGGTCGTCCATCAACTTAACAGGCGATATTCTGTCAGAGACCAACGCATACTAAGGTTGTACCTACGTGTAAGATTGTTGGAACGGAACTTTGATTACATTACTTATCAACACATTCCAAGACGATTAAATACGTTGACTGATGCATTGGCAAATCATGTGTTAGATAGACATTTGCGTAACAGATGAACATCATGCAGGAAAACATAGATAGCGTAGTAAGACCATGAGCATATGTAAATAAATCATTTCAAGCATAGTTTGCATGTGTGTGCCTTTAAGCTTGTTTAAAAATATAAAATCCATGGATCATATGTCGTGCAAATTCATACATAAGATTACATTTGTACTGAACAATTGCATAACATAAACAAACATCATCACATGTAACAACGATCCATCCAAAAAAAATCGGTATGTATATATATATATATCGTGTGGCGCACTAAGGCGCTCAAAAATAAGTGTATATGCCCAAAATATCAGTACATCTGAGTCATGTGTCTCAAAATAACAGTGGAAATAAAACCTAGGTAACTATTGAGCCGGGTGATGCTCTCTGTAGTACACGGCTGCTCGTGCTACCCGCCTCAGAAGGCGGTGCACCCTGGGTTCCACCCCCACTGTATGGATCTGGTGCTCTAAGGGGACCTCTTCGACCCCCTAGTAGTCAGGTACTCCCTCCAGCAACCCCTCAAGGTTGCGAGCTACAGTCTCTGACGTGTCAACCCCTGGAGGGACTAAGGCCAGGGCTCCAGCTCCCTGTCCCTCTCTTCGTGCCTCGACAGCCAGGCCAATTGGTCTAGTGGGCCCCACATCTGCATACCATGACATTTATTAGGACATGTACATGAAAAATTCAAAAACATTACAAAACTCAAAAAGTCAAGTGTTATACCTGCATCATCCCACTGTTCCCCTGGGGGCAGCACCATATCAGGGTCATTGCGGAAATCCATACCTGCGTATGGCCAGTCCTCCACGAAGATAACCTGCTGATCTAGCCAGTCCCGGAAGAATGCCCCCCAGGCATGTGGCCGGCCACCACCTCCGCGTGGCATGATGCGAGCCCATCGTGTGGCCCTCGTCTCCCGAGGACCCCTAGGAGCATCCACGGCCATCGTCTGCAGCCGCATGGCTGGCACTCGCTCTAGGATAAGCGGGACTAAGATAGACCCGTAGCCGAACTGCTTCGTCTCTCCGCGATGACAGTTGCTGAGCTGCCTCTTCATGTTGTTGGTCACCGCTGTGGCCCAGTCAAACACAGTAGGCTCAAGGCAATCGAGAGCTAGCATAAGGTGAGTCTTCGAGGCCTCGTGGTTGGCCATGCTTCCCGCTGCCCGGGTCACCATGAACAGGATGGTGCGAAGGACTATGTTTCCCACCGTGGGGATTGCCACTTTCCCACTCTGCGTCTTCTCGGCTTCTGGACATACTCGAGCCATGAGATCGTCTAGAGGACCGCCGCCAGGTCGTTGTCCCTCTATGATGGGCCTTGCACCCCGGCGGGACAACCCAGTCAGAAAGAAGATGTCCATATGGTCGAATTCAATGTCTTGGCCCCGGATGGTGAATTTCCCATCCACCGGGTTCCATGCCCTGATCAGTAGCTCGAGGAGATCATGCTGGGCCCTTAGGCGCGGTGTGAGGAAGAACTTCATGAACCCACATGCCCGCATGGCATTACAGCAATCCACACTTGCAAAAGCGGCTATATCCTCAACTTCGTGAACCCTTTCCTACCACTGGAAAGCCATTGCGCCCTGCATAAGCAATGCAAAAAATTAGAAGTGCTGGCATTGGAATTTTTACGTTCAGAAATTGAAAAAACAAATCTTTCCGCGCCAGCGCGGCTGTTTTAAAAACAGCCGCGCTGGCCATGGCAGCCCTTTGTTATTTTTCAAGGTCAGCGCGGAAGAACACGGGTTTTCCGCGCTGACCCAAAGTTGGGTGCGTTTTGTCCTATTTCGGCCAGCGCGGACCCGCGTGGGAAATCCGCGCTGACCGAGAGCGCATCCATGCTCAAGAAATTCGCCCAATTGGGCGTATTCCACCGTTAAAAACTTGCTAAACATAATCAAAATGCAGGGCAAGGAGAGGAGAACCTACCTGGAAGAAACGGTTCGAAGAATGGTGTCCGTACGAGCTGGAAATCACTCCGTCAACTTTCTGGCTTCTCCACGTCCTTCACGTCCCAAAATGGTAAAATGGTAAAAAATGATTTTTCACCCCCCTCTATTTATAGTAAAAACTCATAAATGACCATATTTTTGGGTTTCTACCATCTTTTTGCCATGGATTTAGCCCTAGCCTTATTGAATGCATGTTTTAATATGTTTTTTTACACATATCGAATGGATTTATGCGGGTAGTGTTCTTGTGCAGGTTCGAATAAACGGTGAAAATCATCATGGTCCTGAAATCACTTGGTCCCAACAATGTCGTCTTTGAGCTCTTTTCCGACATAAAACAAGAAAAGATGGCCGAGCCTCCTTTCAGCTCGTTAAAGGGAATGGGAGGCGGTCATTTTAAGCTCTTTTTCCGACCGTGTAACTTAAAAAGATTGTCGGGTGTTTGTCGTTTCGCACTCGTTATCGGCTCTAAAACGACGTGTTTTCGACCGCTTTTTTACTTTTTCGGGTCAAGAACACTATTTACGAAAAGTACTCCTCGGTCGTAATGGTCGGGCGGTTCTTTCGAGCATCGTTTTATACTTTTTCGGGCTCGAGAGACATAACTGTACGAAAAAGGACCCCCCTGGAGTCTTCTTTTATGTTGTCTTTTCAGACTCTCTAAACAAGAAAGGACGCCGAGTTTTTCCTTTGTCAGGCTCGTTAAACACTTGATGACATCGGACATTGTCAAAATGACACTCTTCAAGCATATGCTATCCCCGTCAAGCTTGTCATCCAAAAATAATCGGGGTACCTGCCAGAAATGGTGGGGAAAATGGAACTGTAATCATAGTCGTGTCGGCAGTATGTCGCTCTTGAACATGGCACTCTTCTGCTTCGTGTCTGGGTGGGACCATCTCATCTTATTTTTCACTGGCTTCCGTGGGTTTGGGTTATCCTATTTGACCTCTCATCTGCTCATTGCCATCATCACTATACCCTCTGCTCATTTGATGTCAAATACTGCCAAACCCGCTACAGTGCCGCCGATATGTTCAAGAGAAGTTGACCTCTGCAATAATACAACCTCATCTGCTATCTCACACAAATCATTCTTCCTCTGTCTCACGTCGATGATTTGGGAATCATTATGGCCCACCTTCGATCAAGGTCACTTCCTGTCGACTTCAGCTCATTATCCAGGAAGGTGACTTAGAGACTCCCTTCAGGTGCCTTAGAGCCTGCATGCCCTAACGGCAGGTTCTTCGTGTTCGACGCGAGGTTTACATCATTGGCCTCCGATCGAATGATTCCGTGGGTGTTCGACACCAGCTCATTGATTCACATGCCGCGGATTGTACCTATAGTACCTTGAGGGCCATTGTCATTATTGGTGGTTCCTCTCGCGTCTGTTAACAGTTTTCATTATTGACTGGTAATCAGATGATGTTCATGCATGTTTGACTTCAACTCATGTATTCACATGCTTGGACTTGTACTTTGTTCGGACGAGATGGAGCGCAAGACCCTGGATCCCTGTCTGGTATAGTCCAGGTTGCGATTGGTGGATAATCATTACATGACTCATTGATGGATGGCTGCGCCCATACCTGAGTCTTCATGGATGGCTGCGACCATACCTTGTCATTACTTTGGTCTCTTCAGCTGGGTGGCTGCGTCCATTCCACAGACCTTTTCGCATGTCTTTTTGGATGGCTGCGCCCATGCCTAGACTGCATGTACTTGATTGTCAGAGATTTTCGGTCCTTCCTGGTGGTGTTCCAGTTCGGCGTGTGTTGTAAAGCATTTCACCCCTCCCACTCTCTCGGTCTTCATGCTTTAGGGGGCATCTGTTACACAGTAATTTGTCACTGCCTTCCTGTCAGTCACCCTGCTGTGCCAATCACTAAGTTCATGCTTTCTGAACTGGCCCAAAAACCCTTTTTTCTAAAGTTCTGTTCATCAGCGCGTCTGTTACCTAAATAACCACGATGACTTCCGCCCCACAGTGTATTCCGTGCGCTGCCAGCGCGTAATGACATCACTTTTCCGCGCTGGTCGACAGCGCGCCTTTCCCGTGTACTTCCGCGCTGGTCGACAGCGCGCCTTTCCCGTGTACTTCCGCGCTGACATGACTGTCCCAGTTATTGAGGCGCGGCGACAGCGCGACAGTTGCCTCATAATCCGCGCTGATCCAGTTTGGGCGAATTCGTTCAAACAACCAGCCTTCCAGATAACTCCAGGCTTGGTTGTTAGCTTTGTGAATGTCGACTCCCTTCTATGGCATGTCTGTTCGACCCTTTGCAACCACTTCCCTTGAAGCTAAGCTCATCCTTCCACCCTTTTAGGAGGCTCCTTCTCCTATATATACTTCCACCATTACCATGAGCAGCTAGTTAGACATAGCTTGGATTGTATAGAGCTTATAGTGCTCAGATTGCTGCTACTATAGGTATTTGGTGTGCTAGGTGTGGAAGTGATTGATTGCTTAGGGAAGGTTGTTTTGTGTTGCTTGTGTGTGAGAGAGAGTTGTTTGTCTTGGGAGAATCATCCTCAAAGGTGAATGCTTGAGATACATGCTGACCGGCCCCTCCTGAGAAGGTTACCGACGTCAGAACATTTGGTTGTACTCTTCTCTATTCTGATTAATAATAGATGACTGCTATTATTGTTCCATTCTCATTTGTCTATGCAATGGTTAAATGTGAATTACATCTTTTCTGACCGATGTATGGTTGCTTTTATTAGATTTCACGCTTGTGTTTGTTTCCCCTTCATGTGTGCAGGTGTCTGTTCGCGGAGATCGCGAGGGATCGTGACCAGCTGAAGCGAAGGAGCGAAGGCAGCATCTCTTCGTCAAACAATAGCGCTGGAATCCAAGTAGGTGCTCTTGACCTCTTGTTTAATGGTAATTAGGAACATGCATGGCAGCATTGATTGATTGTTGCTAGACCCCTGCTGGGCTAGTAGGGATCGCCTCTATCCGTAGAGGGGATTTACCTCTCCAACAGGAAGCTTGCGCCACCTGGTCCCAGACAAAAGGTACATCCTTTTTCAATAAACGAGTATAACCTTTAGCAAGTTCTGCGTAATTTGGAATGAACCTCCTCAGAAAGTTTTCTTTCCCTTGGAGTTTCTGAATCTGAAGCAAATTTGAAGGTGGAGGCAAATTAATGATTGCCTGAACCTTACAGGGGTCGAGACGAATCCCATCCTTTGAGACTACAAAGCCAAGTAAACGACCAGAACCGACGCAAAACACACATTTGTGTGGATTGAGTCTTATCTTGTAGTGTCGGCAACGTAGAAATATCGCTCTTAAATGCTGCGGATGATCAGTCCGCTTTCGCGAATGAGCCGGAATATCGTCGAGATAAGGTTGAACAATGTTCTTGATGTCATGGAAGGCATAATTCATCGCCCTCTGAAACGTCACCCCTGCGTTCTTTAAACCAAAGGGTAATTTTCGATAAGCGAATGTGCCCCACGGACAAATAAATGCAGTCTTTGACTGGTCCTGTGGGCGGATATTTATTTGATTATACCCGGAAAATCCATCCATAAATGAAAAGATTTCACATCCGGCGCATTCATCAATTATCTGGTCGATGAAGGGTGTAGGGTAGTTGTCCTTCGGACAAGCTTGGTTTACATCCCTATAATCAACACACACTCTTATCGTCCCTTGTTTTTTCATAACAGGGACAATATTCGATACCCAATCGGTTAGAGGAACCGGGTAGATGAATCCAGCATGGAGGAGTTTTTCAACTTCCGCCTTAATGGCAGCGGCTTTCTTCGGGTGCACCTGCCGAAGCCGTTGCCTTACTGGTTTGACATCAGGATACATTTTAATTTCATGTTCAATGATACTCGAGTCGATGCCTGGCATTTCATCATATGACCATGCAAAGACATCTCTAAATTCGCGAAAAAGAGCGTTATATATTTCCAGTTCTGAAGGGGAACAACCTTTGCCGAC
Organism: Pinus tabuliformis; assembly: GCA_031772625.1. Taxonomy (NCBI): domain Eukaryota; kingdom Viridiplantae; phylum Streptophyta; class Pinopsida; order Pinales; family Pinaceae; genus Pinus; species Pinus tabuliformis. The sequence goes on from CM062816.1 coordinate 1,217,821,013, forward strand.
ATAAATATTCTCTACAATATCCGTTTTAGTCGAGATATTTATGGCTATAGTCTCTTCAATATTGGATAGGTTTCGCTCGGAATCCACCGTGTTTACAGTATTCGTTAGGAACTCAAATACTGAAGGGTGATAGAGGTCACTTTGAGTATCTTCTTCATATTCCGGAAGAAGGGAACGATGGTGGTGATCGTTCCATGGTGCCCCCTCAATCATCATTGATTGTAAGATTCCTTCGTCAGTCCCATGTACTTTCGACCAAGGATCTAATGGGGTTCCATATTCTCTAGATCTATCTACCCAAACGCTTGACGAGCGTTGATTTGGGCTCGCCTCCCATGCTTGAAAGATTGATTGCTACAATATTTCTAAAGTGCTTGGGGGAAAAACCATTGAATGATCCATGTTGACCTTCGTGGAAGATATCATGTTGCAGGTTGCTACAAACAGTACATTTCTTATATAAATAGGAGGTGGTAGCGTGAAAGTTCCCATCAATGTGGGGTCTTTCAATAATCCTACTCCGATATCTTGAATTGAATGGTTACTCTCATGGATCATGGGAATGCTTCCTGTAACTTGTGAACCATTAGGGAGGAAATTCTATTGGTCGACGATCGTAATCCCTCCTTCAAACGGGAATGCGATCTTCCTAAAATAAGTCGACACGACAGCCGCCATGGCATAAATCCATGGTCTACCCAGTAGGATGTTATAGTCAAGATTTCCATCAATGACTTCTACATCAATTTCTACTGTCTTTCCTCCTAGTTCAACTTTTAAGTTATTAAGGATACTGTAAGGGGTATAAGTCCTTCCGTCGAAGGCTTTCAATGTCGTCGAAGATCATGACAAGGTTGGAGATCCTAAAGTTTTCCAGCAACTCATTGACATAATACATGTCGAGGCTCCCTCATCAATTATGGTTCTGTGAACAGCTTTGTTGAGCGCTTTCACTTGAATAAGGAAAGCTAGCTGAGCTGGTAACTGAGGATCATATCCCTTGTGATCAAAGGATACAAGATTGGAATCCTTAGGATCAACCCCACCAATTGCCGATAACAATGCCTGCCTTTGGGTTGGACAATTTTGTAGCACTTCAAGAGTCGACATAGCGGATGGCGATTGTGCCAAATCTTCCACTATGTTATAATGCTGCGCCGCCCTGGCGCGAGGATTAAATGTCGACTTGTGTACTACACCCTTTGGTGGTTTTATTGTTAATTCAGGGATGGTGGGCGTTACAACTTCTGTCGAAGTTGTTGTCGAACTACTTGGTTGATCTTTACCTTTTTCGTTCGACACCTGAGGATTCCCATAATCTTTGTTCCTTGTCGAAATCAAAGCATCATTCTGCTGTTTCGAAACCGACAACATAAGAACTTGTGACGGGGAAGCATTTCCACTATCAACCAGATTTTGACCTGGGTTGGGAAATGGATCAGTTAACACAGCTGAGGTTTGGGAACTTTTAAAGAACCTCTTTAACTCAGCTTTGAATGGGCAATTCTTTGTGGTATGATCCTTATCATCGCATATTAGACATGGATAATTTTGTTTCCCTTTGCCAGGAGGGTTTGAAGAATCTTTTCCAGGGGATGACTCACCCTGTTTCTTCTTCTTCCCTTTGTTTTTCTTTTTCTTCTTGCTTCCTGGTTGATTGGTTTCTTTGCCTTTATCTTCCGATACGGCATTTACTTCCGAAGCAAGAATTTCCGCTTTTGCATTTTGATCCGAATTCTTACGGGCTTTCTTTGCAGAGGCCTTTATCGATTTCGTGTTTGCGGTGCCAATCACGCCATCACCAGCATGAGAGTCACTATTTGATTTAGGAGGGGGAGGAATTGAAAATTCCGGTCTAGGGGCGTCAGGTATTTTGTCATAGAGTGTGCCGGACTGAGTGTAAACTAAGTCCAAATATTGTGCACGAGCAATCACTTGCTCCTCTGTTACGACTCCCCCCTTGGCCACATCTTCCGTAATAGCCGGAAGTAATGACTTTATAAACCATTCAGCTAATAGCTGATCGGGAACATATGTTTTCACCATCCTACGACGACGACGCCACTCATGTATATGATCAGATATATGGGTAGCAGTCGTCTGTTTGAAGTTGGTTAATATTTCTGTTCCCGTTTCATACCTTATCGGTAATTGAAAGTGGGTTAAGAAAGTCGTGGCTAGGGAACTAAAATTGTCGAAAGAGGCTCTTGGCAATTCAATATACCATTTAGCCGCTGGACCTATCAATGTCCTCTGAAAAAGGCGAAGTCTTATCGAATCGTCGTTAAGGGTGTTCGACGAACACCACAGATGAAAAGTCATCACGTGATTCGACGGGTCCTCGCCTGGATTTCCATTGAATTTAGGAATGTCAGATGGAAGTTTATGAGGAATCGTTGGCCACCAAGGGGCATAAGCAATCGGATCGTTGGTTAAACGGTGTAAATCGGGTAATTCTAAAGTCGCCACGAATGGTAACTGTTGATTCAGGTTAGGCGAAGCGTAACCAGGGTACGATGGAATCGCTTGAGCAGTGGGTCTTTGCATACCAGCATAATGTAATTGATGTTGGTATGATTGATACGGTTGATGGACTTGACCACTGTAAAGTGGTTGGTTTTGACCGTTTTGGATATACGGTTGTCCACTATTCGCAAAGATCTGTTGCTCAGAGCCTTGGTACACTTGCTGGAACTGCGGTTGTTGGTATTGTACAAGCCATGGTTGTGACGCCACGTTCTGTTGTGCCATGCCAACCATTGGACCAAGGTGTGGGGTAATTGTACCCGTTTGTACTTGTGTCGTCCCACCAGTCGGCGATTGTGGTTGTGACCCATGGTCAAGCGACTGTTGCATTACAACCTGAGGTTGACATGTAACAGGTATCGCTTGAACTTGCGACACGGTTACAATAGCCGGGGTGGTTGGGATGTTTGTCACAGGTACACACTGTTGCATAGAATATACAATCCTTGGTTGTTGAGGTAGCATAGGTACCCAACTACTTGATGCAATTCCAGTATAACCAGAATACTGTTGAGAACTGCCATATGGATATCCTCCCGGAGGAGGTAATGAAAGGGCATACTGCCCCCCATATGGTAGCAATCCGGAACTCAGAGGGATTGTTAGTCCTTGAGGACTAGATGGCCCAAACTGACCTCCATGAGGATCAATCTGTCGAGTTTCAACATAAGAATTACCGGATATTACTCCGGATGAACAAACTGGAACAGACCATACTGTCGACATAGTCCCTTGGTGGACTCCTTCTAGCTGTTGAGAGCTAGTTGGGACAGCTGGTATGCCGACAAACATCGTTGGAGTGACGGCAGGGGCTTCTGCTGTCGCTGTGTCATTTGACACAGTCCTAGATGATGACGGTTGTTCAGACATTTTAAGTCTATCCAATAGATTGCCTAGCGATTCTACAGGGACTTCCACTTGTGGTGGATTAACTTCTGATGAAGGAAATAGAGTGACCCCGACTCCAAAATGAGTTGGAGTACTTGCTTGCAGATCCTCTGAAATTTCCTCTATCGCAATCAAACCCGGTGGAAGAGGAAGACCGTCAAGTCCGTAAAATATTTCTGGTGCCGAAGAAGGGGTTTCTTCGACAGCGACAGTTGTTTGGGGAACAAAACTTTCTGGACCGGTTACAGATGGAACTGGTTCAGTTAAACAAGTATTTGCCCCCAGACTAGGATCAGTATTACTGTCCTTCTGTGGCTGTTGAACTTCTTCTATAGAGGCAGGGTTTCCAGAAATGTTAGGAGTAACCGGAACCTCGGATGTAGTAGGAACACTTGTTCTAACTTTCAAAGGAGATTTTGACCCGGTTAAACGAGTTCGCTTTGCCCGTACTGTTTTCGATTCCGGGGACAAAGACGGTTGACTCGCAAGCCTCCGCGAACGACGGATTTTCAATTGACTTTATTCCACGATTGCGGATTACTCGATCAACTAAAATATTAAAAGGGGAAATTTGTGTTTCCGAATCGAATGAATTTTATTAGACGCTTTTAGACACAACTTGCTTTTTCACTTTTTAAGAGTCGAGAAAAAGCTAAAGATGACTCTAGTCTCCTTCGATGTATTAACGAGCCCGAAGTGACAAATGCTCGGTTGGACTTTTTCAGTTATAGAGTTTGAAAAAGGCCAAAAGAAACTGCTCTGGAGATCTAGGCAGAGGGTGTGCCAAACCTTTCGCAAAACCACAGAATACGTTTTACGGTACGAGTGGTCGATCTTCGTGAATGTTGTGTTCACTGCATTGCGATCAGTAGGGCGGCCGACACGGTTTCCTATGGATAAAGGCTTTGATCCTATAGGGGTCTCCCAATATATATGCGACGGTACGTGGGAGCACAAGTCCGTATTAGTGCCACCGACTCTCAGGAGGAATCACCCACCTTCGTCGAGATCGACAGTCACTATGTTTAACGACGCCGGAACACGTCTCTAGCTTAGACCTCTAGATGTTTGCGTTATGTTTCAAAGCGTTTTTAGGTTCATTCAATATATTTTAAGTTGATCTTTTTAAAGTTTGCCTTTCAAGGTTCACCACGAGATGTATTGATACAAATTCCTAAATGCAGTCTAAGATGAGAAGCAAGCTTTTCCAATCTTTTCGACTTATGAAAATCTTAACTACTGAGGGAAAGAGAGATAAAATCCTTTTCACACAGATCAAAGAGCACTCGCTAATGCACTTTTTCCCTAAATCAACATACAAACTTAATGCAAAATGCAAAAATGCAAGTATTTCTTTTCTCTTCCTTAATGTTTGATGAAATACAGAAAGAAAGTTGTTGTATAATTTCGAATTCAGTTTCAAGCGAAAGCAAACAAGTTTGTCCAAAATCGAAAGACACCTTACGATTCACTTGTTTCGACACTTAGAAATATATAAATTCAAACCATATAATGAAAGCGACAAACTCAATCAGCTATGAACAACAAATAAACTAACTCTTAAGATCAAAACGACACTTAATCACAGGTCTAGATCTAAGAGGTCAATGCAAGACTGGTTCACTTTCGTTATGGGAAACTGTAAATGACACAAGAAACACAAAAGAACAAATACAGTTTCTTTATACAACTGAGGCGGAATAATGACAAAGGAAGATGGTTTCAGATAGGCCTACTGACTGGCAACAAACAGCAAAAACAATAGTGAAAACAAGGCAAGACACAGCAGGAAACCTCAGTAACTCAAGCCAAGACTAGTCCAGCGCAGGTGTAACACTGCCTGTTTGACCTTCAGCGCAGGTAGCCCCTTCGGGAACTGCGCTGAAATGTAGACTGCCTTTGTACAGCCTGCAATGAAGAACGAGACTTTCGTCTATCTTGGTTTCCGGGTCACAGATTGCTCAAAAATTCACAGTTTTTGCTCAAATCAGAAGCTATCAGTCAAGGACACACTAAGGGATGTAAAGGAGGATGAAAAGCTATCACTAAGAGCTTATTAGAGTCCTTGTGGATCAGCTCTTCAAATCATAAACTTGCCCAGAAACTGAGCTAGAGTAGCTGCCCTCTACTTTGTGTTTGATGGACTCAAACACAGTTCGATTCGGTACTCCCTTTGTTTATGAAATGAATAGCAAGAAACACAACAAACCAACAAGATACGGTCCCCAGTGGAGTCACCAATTTGTTGGGGGGAAAAGTATCTAATGCAGAATGCCTCTATCCCACTCTGAAGGTGATAGTACTTCAGCAACAACTGAATGCAAAGCTATTCAAAGTTTCTTTCTTTATGAGATGAGAGAGGGAAGAAAAGGATGATCTACTAACCGTTATCTTGCGCTAATAGTCGATCCAGTCTTCACTCCTTGCTGCTTGCTCCTAGCTCCTCGCCCTTTCACCGGCCCAGCTACACACAGATCCTGTAAAAGCATAAGAAGAGGAAACTACAAGAAGCATACATCCATAATCGATTATAGGATTAGCATAAATCAAATATACAAGCATCTATTCATCATAAAGACACATGCATATAGAATAACCTCAAATACTTTATTGATAATAGAAGTAAAGTTCTGAGAGAGTTACAACCACAATGGGCCCAATCCAGCAACACCTCCCAGCTGAAAGAAATCTCCTCTTCACCTCCTTCAAGAAAAACACCCAATAGCTCTATACACAAACCAACAGCACTTCCTTACTTGCACAAAATTCCAGCCTCCCTAGACCTCATGAGAGAGCTCTATATATAGGAGATTTGGAGAAAGGATGAGTCATCTTGAGACTGGCCTGAAGCTGACTTGTGTCCTCTCCCACTTTAGTTAATCTTCAGTTCTTGAGTCCACTTGGAGAATCTTGCTTCCACTTGGAGATCAAGACCCTCTTACTCATCATAGGGCGAATTCCTTGAACCAAGTGTCAGTTTGGAAGCTTCCTGGGCAGTTGACACCTTGCAGAATGACTGTGCCACTTGGCCAATCTCGCCCAGCGCATGTAGCCTTCATTAGTTTTGACCTTCAGCGCAGGTACAAGGAGGAGCAGTTGACATTCAGCGCAAATGCTCAGTGGAGCAGCTGACATGATCCAGAAATAGCCTATTTTTGAGTGTTTTTGGGTGGAGAACTGATTCTTAGTGCTGTGGTTTGCAGACCTTGTTCTTCTAAGGGTAAGAACAACATGTTTAGGGACTTTGGATCCCTCAGATTATTGACATTTCATGCTCCATGCTGTTAGGCACAAAAATGTCTATAACAGAAGAGAAACTGGATCGAGGGACAAACGGAAGACACCGGTTAGTCCATCCATCTCTCTTCATTCTTAATTCATAAAGGAAGAATACTAGAATAGTTGTTTCTGTTTGTTGCTAAGGCACTGTCACACCTTAGGTGGATAGGATCGTCCTGCATAGGCATTTTTCCCCACAACAAATTGGCGACTCTGCTGGGAAGATCTGTTTAGTCATTTTATTTGTGTCTCTATCATTGTTTGTTTCATAGACTCAAGAGCAACAATCGAACTGCATCTGCTATTTTCAGATGCAAAGTAGACAGCTGCTGCTTTGATCCAATCACTGGATTTACCTATGATCTGAACAATGGACTCACAAATGATTTGATGATCCTTTGTGATAGATCTTAGCCCTCCTTCAAATCATCCCTTTGATTGTACCTAATTGATAGCTTTGATCCGGCCAAAAACTGTTGATTTAACTGCAAACCGTAACCCAGAACCCATAAACAACTCTCGTTTCTGCTTCAGCGCAGACTCTGTGAAGAGGTTCTGCATTTCAACGCAGGTCCCGTGAAGGCTACTTGCGCTGAATGGCAAAACCTCTGTGTTAGGAGTGCGCTGATCAGTCTTTGCCTTGTGCAGCTGTGGTTCTCTGTTTCTTTTAGCTCAATTTTATCTCTGTTTTTTGCAGCCTGTTATTAGTCAGTGTACCTATCTGAAACTCCTTTTCTCTGCTTTAATTCCGCCTCCTTTTGTAAAAAAGGACTGTGAGTGTTTTTATGTGTTTGTGGCGTCATTTACAGTTTTCCTTTGCAAGAGTGAAATAGTCGACCTGTAGCCCTTGATTCAGATCTGCTGATTTTGATCTTAGGAGAGAGTTCATTGGCTGATTGACAGTTGATTATACGTTTACTTTTGCTTTTGGTTTGAGTTTGTCTCTTTTAAGTGTCGAAACAAGTGTTCATTTCGAAAGTCGTAAAGTGTTATATTCTCTTCCACCCTTTCTGATTTCGAAAAAGTAAACTTGTTTGTATTTGTCATTTAAAAGCAAATTCAAAGTTGTACAAAAAGCTTTCTTTTTAGGCATCAATATTAAGAGAGCGGAAAACAAACACCTGCATTGTGCATTTGCATCTTGATAGTTTGCATGCTTGATTTAGGAAAAGTGCATTTAGAGTGTGTTGATTGCTCTTTGAGAAAAGATGGTGTCTTTATTTTCCCTTTGTAGCTAGGATTTTCATTGTTGAAAAAGAGATAAAATTTGCTTATCATCTTTAGACTGCATTTAGGAATTGTATCATACATCTCGTGGTGAACCTCAAAAGGAAAACTTCTAAGAAAGATCAACCTAAAATAAATTGAATGAACTTAGCAACGCTTTGTAACTTAACGCACAACATAGAGGTCTAGGCTAGAGACGTGTTCCGGCGTCGTAAAGCCTGGTGACTGTCGATATCGCTGATGGTGGGTGATTCCTCCTGAGGGACGATAGCGCCATTACGGATTGTGCTCCCACACACCGTCGAGTATATATTGGGAAAACCCTATAGGCATAAAACCTTTATCCTTAGGAAGCCGTGTCGGCCGCCCTACTGATCGCAATGCACTGAACACAGCATTCAGGAAGATTGACCGCCCGTACCTTAAAAAGTATTCTGCGGTTTTGCGAAAAGTTTGGCACACCCTCTACCTAGAACTCCAGAGCAGTTCCTTTTGGCCTTTTTCAGACTCTATAACGGAAAAATTCCATCCGAGCATTTGTCACTTCGGGCTCGTTAAAACATCGAAGGAGACTAGAGTCATCTTTAGCTTTTTCTCGACTTTTTAAAATTGAAAAAGCAAGTTGTGTCTAAAGCGTCTAAAAAATTCATTTAATTCGGAAACACACTTTCCCCTTTTGTATTTTGGTTGATCGAGTATTCTGCAATCATGGAAGAAAGTCAATTGAAACCCCGTCGTTCGCGGAGGCTTACGAGTCAACCGTCTTTGTCTCCGAAATCGAAAACAGTACGGACAAAGTGAACTCGTTTAACCGGTTCGAAATCTCCTATCAAAGTTAAAACAAGTGTTCCAACAACATCTGAGATTCCAGTTACTCCAAACATTTCTGGAAACCCTGCCTCTACAGAAGAAGTTCAACAGCCACAGAGGGACAGTGATACTGATCCTAGTCTGAGAACAAACACTTGCGTTACTGAACCAGTTCCATCTGTAACCGGTTCAGAGAGTCTTGTTCTTCAAACATCTGTCGTTGTTGATTCAACCCCTTCTTCGGCACCAGAAATATTTTACGGACCTGACGGTCTTCCCCTTCCACCTGGTTTGATTGCGATAGAGGAAATTGTAGAAGATCCGCAAGCAAGTACTCCAACACATTTTGGAGTCGGGGTCACTCTATTTCCTTCGACATCAGAAGTTAGTCTACCACCAGTCGAAGTTCCTGTAGAATCGCTAGGTAATCTCTTGGATAGACTCAAAATGTCTGAACAACCGTCGACATCCAGGACTATGTCATCTGACGCAGCAGCGGCAGAGCCTCCTGCTGCTACTCCAATGATGTTCGCTGGTATACCATCTGTCCCGGCAAATTGTCAACAACAAGCTGGAGTCCAACCAGAGACTGTTTCGACAACATGGTTAGTTCCTATTTCTTCATCCGGATTATCATCTGGTATTTCTTATGTTGAAACTCAACAAATTGATCCAATGTGTCTTCAAAGGCCAATCTACCCTTTAAGTACTGGATTGCCACCATATGGAGGGCAGTATGCCTTTTCAATGTTCCCTCCCGGAGAACAACCATATGGGAGTTTACAACAAAGTTCAGGTCAAACTGGAATTACATCTAGCGGTTGGGTACCAATACTGCCTCAGCAACCAAGGGTTGTATATTCAATGCAACCAGTCCACCCTGTGTCGAATATTCCCACTATACCTGCTATGGTGACTGCGTCGCAAGTACAAGCGCTACATGTTGTATGTCAACCCCAACAACCTCAGGTTGCGATACAACAGCCTCTTGTCTCAACAACTCAATCACAACCTCAGGTTAGTGCCTCCTTATCTGGAGCGACTCAGGATCAAACAAGTACTGTGACTCCTCATCTTGGTCAATCATCCAGTATTGGTCAACAACAAATGTTTCAACAACCAGAGCTGGTTCAAACTCAACAACCCCCATTCCAGCAATCATATCAAGGACGTGAGCAACAAGTCTTTGTAAGTAATGGGCAATCGCATTTCCAAAGCGGTTATCAACAACCATATTATAATGGTTATGCCCATCAACCTTGTCAAAGTTGCCAGCATCAAATACATTATGCTGGTATGCAAAGACCCACTGCTCAGGCGATTCCATCTTATCTTGGGTATGCTTCGCCTAACCTGAATCAATAGTTGCCCTTTGTAGCAACTCTAGAATTACCAGATCTAAACCGGCTGATGAATGATCCAATTGCTTATGCCCCTTGGTGGCCAGCGATTCCGCATAAACTTCGGTCAGATATTCCTAAATTTAATGGAAATCCAGGTGAAGATCCATCGAATCATGTGATGACATTTCATCTGTGGTGTTCATCAAACACCCTAAACGATGATTCGATTAGGCTTCGCCTTTTTCAGAGGACGTTAATTGGTCCAGCGGAAAAATGGTATATTGAATTGCCTAGAGCTTCGTTCGACAACTTCAGTACCTTAGCCACGACTTTCTTAACCCATTTTCAATTACCGATAAGGTATGAAACGGGGACGGAACTCCTAACCAACTTCAAACAGACAACGGCCACTCACATATCTGATCATATACATGAGTGGCGACGTCATCATAGGATGGTAAAAACGTACGTTCCCGATCAACTATTAGCTGAATGGTTTATCAAATCCTTACTTCCTACAATCACGGAAGATGTGGCAAAGGGGGGAGTCGTAACGGAAGAGCAAGTCATCGCTCGTGTGCAATATCTGGACTTGGTCTATACTCAGTCTGGCACGCTCAACGACAAAATACGTGACGCCCCTAGACCGGAATTCTCAATTCCTCCTCCTCCTAAATCGAACCATGACTCTCATGCCATCGATGGCGTGATTGGCGCGACAGACACGAAATCGACAGAGGCTACATCTAAAAAGGCCCGTAAGATTTCTAGTCAAAATGCAAATGAGGAACTTCTTGCCTCGGAAGTAAATGCCATGTCGACCGACAAGGGCAAACAACTGAAGCAACCAGGGGGCAAGAAGAAAAAGAAAGGGAGAAAAATGAAACCCCCTGCGGGGTGTCATATATGCGATGAGGATCATTGGACGAGAGATTGTCCACATATAGCTGAAGTTAAGAAACTCTTTAAGAGTTCAAAAACCTCAGCAGTATTGACTGATCCGTTTCCAAGCCCGGGAACCAAACTGGTTGCTAATCAAAATGCTTCCCGATCCCAAGTACTTATGTTGTCTATCTCGAAGCAGCAAAATGATGCTTTGGCAAAGAATAAAGATTACGGGAATCCACAGGTGTCGAATAACAAGGCTAATGAACAACCTATTAGTTCGACAACAACTTTGACCAAAGTTGTGCCACCCATCATTCCTGAACAAATGATAAAGTCGCCAAAGGGAGTAGTGCACAAATCGACATTTAATCCTCGTGCAAAAATAACACAGAATTATAATATAATAGAGGACCTGGCCCAATCGCCATCCGCTATGTCGACGCTTGAGGTACCGAAAAATTGCCTCTCCCAAGAGCAAGCTTTATTATCAGCAATAGGTGGGATTGACCCAATGGATTCCAATCTTGTGGCCTTTAATCATAAAGGATATGACCCTCAGTTACCAGCTCAACTAGCTTTCCTTATTCAAGTGAAAGCCCTCAACAAAATTGTTCATCGAACAATTATTGATGAGGGGGCATCTACATGCATTATGTCGATGAGTTTCTGGAAAACTTTAGGATCTCCAACCTTGTCGCAATCTTCGACAACATTAAAAGCATTTGATGGACGGACATATACCCCATATGGTATCCTAAATAACTTGAAAGTTGAACTAGGGGGAAAAACAGTAGAAATTGATGTTGAAGTCATCGATGGAAATCTTGATTACAACATCCTACTAGGAAGACCATGGATATATGCCATGGCAGCTGTTGTGTCGACCTATTTCAGAAAGATTGCATTTCCCTTTCAAGGAGGGATCACATTCGTCGATCAGCAAAACTTCCTACCCAATGGTTCTCAAGTTACTGGAAGCATTCCAATGATCCATGGAAGCAATCATTCGCTCCAAAATATCGGAGTAGGTCTCCTAAAAGATCCTGCCTTAATGGCTACTTTTGCCTTACCGCCTCCGAGTAATCTGGCGGAAGTGGCCACAGTGGAGTATGAAACCTTCTATATCTAATGGATTTGGACTCCAAGGACGGTTCTTATCTCGTGTCAACCTCGTTAAAAAATGAAACAAGGAGTCATGAGGATATTCTTTTACTGTGTCAACCTCATTAAAAAAAAAAAAATGAAAACAATCCCCTTTCCAAATCTCAAAGGTAAACCTTCATTCCAACCACCAAGTTGAATGCAATGAAGCTTGGGGGGCATGCACCTCGATTTTCGTTATTATGCTGGGGGCATGCAAACTTATCTCGAGCAGTTTTAGCACATAGTTCATGCTCGTTAAAAAATAAACATAAGTTCGAGCAGTTTTAGCACACAGTTCATGCTCGTTAAAAAATAAACGCAAGATCCGAGCAGTTTTAGCGCATAGTTCATGCTCGTTAAAAAATAAACATAAGATCGAGCAAATGTTTCCACCCGCGTTTAAGCTCATTAAAAAATGAACTATTCCGGTAAATAACCACCGTGAATGTAATATCATCAGCCATTAAAGCCTTGGTCATGTTTGCACCATCACCTCCACTTTTCCATTGGATGATCGTTCACCTCCATATGATTGTTTACCCATTTTGAGGAACAACTACGAAGAGTGATTTCACTAGCCATCCTTGTGACACTGCCGTGATTGGAAAATTCCAACCCGTACCTGGAATCAACTGCTAACCCGTTTTATCACTCGTTCCTCAAAAGACGAGTCTTCTTTAAGCTCTTTTCATCTGACTCGTAAAATATGAAAAGATTGCCAAGTTTCGGCCTTCCAGCTCGTTAAAGCGACTGGAAGTGTTATCCCTCCTCTAGATTTTAATCTTTTTGGACCTGAGGGATTATTGCACAAAAAGATCGAGCGCTTGTTTTGTTCGGCTCGTAAAAACTATCGAAAACTCATCCCTTCTGTATTGTTTTATACTTTTTCGGACTTAAGGGATTAGATGACGAAAAAGGACTTTCGGAGTTGACTTTACGTACCTTTTCAGACTCTCTAAAAATGAAAAGGACCGAGTTATCTTTTTCGTTAGACTCGTTAAAAGCATTAAATAGCGACAAACTTGTCTTTAGACGAGAACGAGTTTCACTATCGCTAGGCTCGTTAAAACATAGTGATGGGCTTGCCCGAAGGGCAAGTTATAGAACAAGCATATGTTATCCTCCTCAAGCTTGACAAAAATAAAGAGGTACTGGTTAGCAATGACTGGGGAAAAATTGGGAGAAACTCAAGAAAACTTTGATGGTAGCAAGTCGCTCTTGAACATGACACTTTTCCTCCGTACCATAATCGGGTTGGGTTGTTTCATTCACTGGTCACATCGCCATGGTCTCGCCATACCATCCATAGTTGGGGTAATGCTACCGATCCATCGCATAAGTGTCGCCATATGTTCAAGATAAGTCGTTCAGAGAAGTCACCTGTGTCCCATCCACTACCATACATTATACTCTTTCATGACCGCCACCCTGAATCATATATCATCAGATCGTTTTCACCTCCATCAAAATCATTTGCTCCATTCTGTGTCACTGATGTGGGATACATTAAGGCCCTCCTTTGACGGATCGCTTCTTGTCGACATCAGCTCATTATCCAAAAAGTTGATCTAGGAACAACCCCTTCAGTACTTTGAAGCTTGCATGCCTCAATGGCAAGTTTCTCACTTCTGGTGACAGGTATACATCAATGACCTTCGACCGAAATATTTTGCGTGGTGTTCGACGCCAAGTCCTTTATTCACACCACGTGAATTGTACTGCAGTACCTTGAGGGTCATTTTCATTATTGGTGATTCCTCTCGTGCTTGTTAACGGTTTACCTCATTGACCGGTAATCAAGCGATGTCTTTCCATGTTCGACTTCAGAAAATTTCTCACATGGATCGACTTGTACTTAGAGTGAAGATCGAACGAGATTGAAGACCCCGGATCTAGTTTCATCCATCCGAGCTGCGATATATATTCAGGAAAAATAAAAACATTGGCATGTACAGCATTGCAGCACAGACAATCATCCCACCAAAGGATGATGATTTCAGCAGGATCATCAGTCTATCATCAGACAATTGTCTATCCTATGTACACAAAAATTAATTTATAAAGCTGAGCATGGGAATGCCTGCCTCAGCTAGATCATGAAAACAGTATGAAAAATAATGTATTGTATTGTATCTTATTACAGGTCTCCTCCCAGCATTGAATGAACTTCGGATCCTCCTAATAAAGCATTTCACCCGATAAACGGCCTCATACTTTAGGGGGCAACTGTTATAGACATTTTTGTGCCTTACAACTATAAGCATGAAATGTCCATAATTCAAGGGATCCAAAGTCCTTAAAAGTGTTGTTACAACTCCTAAAGGAACAAGGTCAACAAATTACAGCTTCTCCCAGAAGTTCTCCACCAGAAACTACTCAAAATTGGTCAAAACTGGATCAGCGCACCTTGTACACATGGGAATTGCATTTCAGTGCACCTTGTACACATGGGAAGTGCGTTTCAGTGCACCTAAATACACTGTGAGGGTGCGCTGATCAGGAAAAGACAAGTGGCGGAGACAGTTTGCAAGGTGGATGATCATGGAATCTTCTAGAAACTTCTCATGGGACACTTGCCTATCAAAATCGCCCAAGGATGAGTAAGAGATCAATGAAATCTCCAAGTGGCATCAAGAACTATCAGAGAGAAGACACTAATAAAAAACCCAGAGCTGACTCACACCTCTGAAAATATCTATATATAGATCTCTCATCCCAGAGATCCAGAGGTTGGAGGCTGGAATTTTGTTATTGCAAAGAATTGTTGTTGGTTTGAGATTGGAATCATTGGGTGTTTAATGCTTTGAAGGGAGGTGAAGAAAGGATTTCATTCGCTGGGAGGTAGATGCTGGATTGGAACTCTCTTGGTTGTATCTCCTCCTGAACCTTGTTATTCATCAATAAATCTATCTTGGTTTCTCCTATATATTGATGTATCTTTGATGTATGATTGCATTAGTATGTTTAGTTTATTTCTAATCCTGAACTAGTTATGAATATGAATCTATGTCTTTGTGTAGTGTTCCCTTCTTGTGATCTTGCAGGAACCTGTTGAAGCTGGGTGAGCGAGAAGGCAAGTAGCTGGGAACTCTCAAAGAGAAGAGAAACCGGATCGAGGGACAAACGGAAGACACCGGTTAGTCCATCCATCTCTCTTCATTCTTAATTCATAAAGGAAGAATACTAGAATAGCTGTTTCTGTTTGTTTCTAAGGCACTGTCACACCTTAGGTGGATAGGATCGTCCTGCATAGGAATTTTTCCCCACAACACATACGAGGAAGGAGTAGACCCTATAGTGGAGATGGAACAAAACCTGGAAGTGATTCCTTGAGGTATTCCAGAGCATGCTGCTATAGATGACGCGTTGTCGTGGTACTAGAGACACACAATAGGAGTTTCCACAAGATTGCAATAGTTGTTAGGATGAGTGATTAGAGCAGTCGCATGCTATCATGAGCATCATGGGGGTGAATAGCCTATTCCTAGTCGTGTTTATCTGCACTGTTGTAGGCTTTTAAAGCCATGTGTCTCAGAACACTATTTTTTGAGATTTTGATATAACAAACTCTATATATATATATATATATATATATATATATATATATATATATATATATATACATATTCTTGTTTCTATTGTCTACTTATGTGTTCATATATCATGATGATGTGTTCGGTTTTTTATAAGTGATGCAAATGTCTATCTAAAACATAATTTTTTAATGCATATGTTAATATATTCACATTTCGTGGGATGTGTTGATATGTAATGTAATCAAAGTTTCTTTCCAATAATTGAACACGTAGATACATACGCAAAATTTGCAGATTTCTTATTGAATAATGACCATTTAATTGTAGCACAATGAGTTGTGAATCTAACTTAACAACCAAATTTCTAATTCCTAGAGAAACTGCTTCCGATAACAATTCAATAACTGCACTGTACTCGGCAATATTATTAGTTGTTCATCCAAGGAAAATACCCTTTAAATTGATCAACTTGCCACTAGGGGCAAAGAGTGCCCAAGCTGTGAAAGATAAGTTATGTATGCTATGACAAGCACCATCAGCAAAACTAACATAATGGTTTGAAGACATATGTGAACCGAGTGGAACACAAGATAAATAGAGGAAACATGTCTGCAAAGAAAACAATCATGCCAAAAAATCAAAATGTGCACTAATGAATTCACACACTAATGTACAAAATTAATTACACGAAACTCGCACATAATACTTTTTCAGATAAAGCCCATTGCATGGTTGTGCTAACGCATTACCTTCATAGTCAACCAACTCATAGGTGCCTTTTTGCAAAACACGTTTAACAATGTATGGCCCATGCCACATAGGTTCGAACTTCCCAGCTCCCAACTTATCGTTGGCTTGGTCATATAGCAAGACCAAGTCACCTTAAGTGAAAACTCGTGGAGAAACATTTTGATCATAATGAGCTTTAACCCATTTTTCTATGCTTCGATAAACATCGTGGAAATATGACATGTTTCATCAAGCTTCTCGAGATAAAGTAAACATTCCTCTTCACGTTAGGCATCGGGGAGTAATCTGATAGCTAGTTTTAACGAAGGAATATCACACTCGATAGGGAGTGTCGCCTCTAAACCATGTACCAAATGGAATGGAGTGAAACCAGTGGTTGTCTTAGCCAAGGTTCGGTAAGCCCAAAGAGCCAAAAATAACATGAGATTCTAGTCTTTTTTATGCTTCCCAATGGTACGTTGAAGCATAGTAACTAAGACTTTATTAACTGCTTCAACTTGGCCATTGGCCTGTGGGTAGTAAGGAGTTGAGTTGTCATGACGAAGACCCAACTGAGAAGTAAGCTCTTCCATCATGTACTGATGAAAATGGGATATGTGATTAGTGACAATGGCTTGAGGGATGCCAAAACAGGTTATTATATTGTTAAAGAGGAAATGAGCAGTAGTTGTACCGTCAGCATTACATGTGGGCATCACCTAGGCCCATTTAGTAAAATATTCAACAATGACAATGATATAGCCATGCCCCCCAACTGAGCGAGGGTTACAAATCATGACACAACTAGGTGTAAGGGTGCTAGCAGTGCACATTGTTTACCGTTATATATCTTATATTCATGACACTTTTGAACTTGCAAAATGCAATCTTTGAAGAAAAAAGGCCAAAAATAATCGGTGTGAAGGATCTTCTGAGCAGTGGCATAGCCTAACATGTGACCACCACATGCCCTAGAGTTGTAGTCATTTAGGACTCATTCAGACTCTTCAAGTTTTAAACATCTGCGAAGAATAGAATCAAAACCAACTCAGTAAAATGTATCACCAATAATCCGATAAGGTTGAGACCGATGCCAAATGTGATGGCGTCAAATCAAGACAACTCGTATAAAAAAGTTTGGGCCTGAAGATAAACAATAATATCTTCGAACCGCGGGTCAAGAGTACTGATAAGAAACAAGGTTTCATCAGGAACCTGCTCAGTAAAATTAGTGGAGGTGTTTGCAAAAGGAAGGGCGTAGATCAATTCAAAAAAAACTAGCGACTTCTTTGATTTGGTAGCAGTAAACTCCAAATCAAACTCCTGCAAGATAATGATCCACTTAGATTATTTTTCCCCAAGAAACTGACAATTCAGAATATAATTCATGGTGTTGCATTTAGAAATCACTGTGGTCTTCTATAGAAGAATATAATGATGAAATTGTTGGACAGCATGTACTACTACCAAGACAAGCTTCTTGATATGAGCATATTGAGTTTCTGTGTCAATAAAATTTCGATTCAAATAATAAACCACGTGTTCATTTCCATCATCATCATCCTAGACTAGTACCATTGCAATAGTACTGTCAACCACAGCTAAGTACATGAAATAATCGTTGTGGTAATCAGGCGGATGCAATAAAGGAGCACTAATGAGTGTTTTCTTTAGAGCATCGAAAGATTGTTGGGTGATTTCATCCCTAGCAGAGTCGCCATTTTGTTGTCTAGGTAAATAATCTTTGTAGATAGAGATGATCCCTTTGGCCCAATGAGTGGGTATGGCAACAAACGAGACAATCTACAAGACAATTTCCTAAATTACAATCGAAACGAGAGAAGAGGAAGGAGACCTACCTCGTTCTAATGCTATAATGCACTCCTTTGTTGAAGAACTTTATCGCTTGCTCCTGAAGCTTAGTCCTTACTGCTCATAGCGTTTGAATACCTACACAAGAGGCCAAAGACACAACAAAGCATAAAATTTCAACAAGCATAATCGAATGGAATCCACTTAACAGATCAAGCAGAATTAAGATAAATGAAGCATTGACACAAGAATTTATGGAAAGTGAACCAGTAGTTGAATATATTAATAAAAAAAGAGGGAGCATACAACCTAGGCCTTAATGTTATAAGCCCTCCTTGAGTGAATGTCCAAGTCCAAGCTCAGGCTCTCCAAGCACTCCTTCATCAAGCCAAAGTGAATAGCATGTAGGCACTATCTCAACATAAGTGTGAAAATAATCAGAGACCAACCACTTGGGAATGGAAGAGGATGAATATATAGGCAGGAAGAGGGAGTTAGGATCTCACCAAATATAGGGGGAGATCCTCATCTTAAGTAATAAGTTCATAGGGATAAGATCAAAGGGTAATATTGAGCGAATTCAACCACATCCATAATTAACAATATCCATCTCGTCATTCTAGAAGCTTCTTGTTACACAATATTTTGTCACGCCTCCTACACTTCCCTGTGTCATTCCCCGAAGTGCCCGGAACTTGGAAATTATGCCCCATCCTGATATGTAGTCCAGATCCTCCCTGAATAACTGATGAAAACATACCTTGAGCTTTCCATGAAGAAGTAAGCTCAAAAACCCTAATTTCAGGGTCAGCGCGACTGTAATACTGCCAAACCGTGTTGATGGAAGGTTGAACTATACTACGATCGCATTGGCAGTGTGGGTTTTAATTGGATACTCGTGTTGATCCCTAAAAAGCAAGTTTTCCCAAAGAGGAAAAAAAACTTCGTGATCTAGAGGCTTCCAAAACGGCGAGCTGGAGATTATTCGTTGTGGATGTGGTCAAATTTTCCCAATATCTCCCTTTGATATTATCCCTATTATCTTCCTCCTTGAGATGAGGACCTTCCCCTATCTTTGAAGAGATCGTAACTCCCTATCCCTGCCTATATATTCATCCTCTCCCATTCCCAAATGGTTGGTCTCTGATTGTTTGCACCCTTGTGTTGAGATAGTGCATACATGCTATTCATTTTGGCTTGAAGAAGGAGTGCTTGGAGATCTTGAGCTTAGACTTGGACATTCACTCATGGAGGGTTTACTAAAATCAACGCCTAGGTTGTATGCTTCTTCTTTTAATCATTAATATATATAACGTTTGGTTCACTTTCCATAAATGTTTGTGTCAATGCATCATTTATCTTAATGCTTCTTGATATATTAAGTGGATTACATTCGATTATGCTTGTTTCACTTGTATGCTTTGTTGTGTCTTTGGCCTCTTGTGCAGGTATTCAAACGTTGTGAGCAGTAAGGATGAGCCTGAGGAGAAAGTGATTAAGATCTTCAACAAAGGAGTGTGTTATAGCATCAGAATGAGGTAGGTCTCTTTATTCTTCTCTCATTTCAATTGTAATTTAGGAAAGTGTCTCATAGATTGTCACATTGGTTTCTAGTCCCACTCATTGGGCTAGAGGGATCGTCTCTGTCCACAGAGAGGATTTACCTAGACAACAAAATGGTGACTCCATTAGGGAAGCTATAAGCTTTCCATCCATTCCTTCGATCAGATTCTATGATGAGTTTTTACCAACCGTTGATTTCTTGGCTTGTATGCATCACTATAGATTTATGCAGTCACTAGTTTTTTCTTAAGAGTCTTGAGCTTACTCTGATTTTGAATATTTTTTTTTTTCCTTATTTTCCTCACTCAGCACGTTTTCTGCTCTGACAAAAGTGTTGCTAGTGCTCATTTTCAATTTATAGTTACTCTAATTTGGCTTTCATTGCCCTTTTTCCTTTAATAGGTGAGCTAATCCCAGAGGATAGAAGAAAATTATGGTTTCTTCTTTTTTTCAGTGGTTTTCAACCTCTGTGAGTGATTTTCCAGTGTAATTACAATTTGTTTGTATTGATTGTTATCCTTGTGTGATTTCAATTGTCTCTTGGCTTTTTTTGATGTGCTTTTAAAGCTTGATTGCCTTCTAGGGTTTCTAGGTCACCCTTCACCCATCACTTCGCTTGTCACTGTGAAATTGATTGCTTCCATTTAGGATTTTTGCTACGGCCAGGACACCATTTTCAAGTTTCTTTTGGTTCATGATTGTGAATTTATTTTTATTAGTGTTGGATCATTTTGGTACTTTGAAAATTGCTTTTACTCCATTTTCAAATTTAGATTACATTTGTTTGCTTTGGTGGAACTGAAAGTGAAAACTTGTTTTCATTTCATTGTTTGAAAAATAAAAGTGAAAGGATTTTCTCCATTTAAGTGTTTTTGAAACAATTTGTATTCAAAACCAAAAAGTGAGTGAAATTTTCATTTAAGTTGTTTTGAATTCCATTTTTCCCTTTACTTGTGCATTAGTTTTCATTCTTTATCAATGTGAAAGGAAAATAACAAAATATTAGTGCATTTTAGTGGAAGAAAAGTGATTTTTGTTTCTCATAGGATTGCATTTCGGCATTGCATTTGTTAGTGAAAGTGAAAGAGTAGTTTTCATTTTTACATCTTGCATTGGAAAATTTAAAGACTTAAGTTTTGATGCATTATTTGGTTGTATCACTTCCCTCATTATTTTAGCCTTCATCGAATGAAAATATTTCATTTTTCTCATTTAGTTGCATCATGGGAATTCAAGTGACATCATTGAGCCATAAAATTGAAACCTAATTCAAGGAAAACTTAAAATTTACCTCAATTAACCTAAGGAGCATTTGTAATCTAACACAAATATCTAGAGGTCTAGGCTAGAGACGTGCTATGGAATTTTTAAACATAGCAGCTTTCGTTAACTGCCTACATTGAATCCCGGGGGTGAAATCTCATTCCAGTAAGGAAGTATATCAAAGTTTCTCTTGTACTTTCGGGTATATAGGAGGCACTTCAGTATGGCAAGTATATGAGAACGCTCTCACCGAATGGTTATGCATTAGACTGAGCTAACATAGACTTATTCTCCTCGTACCATCGAGTATATATTGGGTGACCCCACTAGGTTTCTATCCTTTAGCCACAAGTAACCGAGTCGACCATCTTGTAGACACGATACACCAAACATAGCATTCGGGGAGATCGGTTGTCGTACGTCAAGTCCTTGGTTTCAACTAAGGTGTATATAATGGGTCACGGATACTTGGTAAACCTTGTTGCCTAGCATTACCCTTTTTGATTTATTTATTGTTTCATGTCATAAAATTAACTGCCAACAATAATGTGTCGAACCCCTACAGTTTCTTCTTGGCCTCACATTGAGTATTTCCTTGTAAATTTTAATCATCCCTCAATGAATCATCTCTTCTCCTTCTGCTCTTGAGAGAAATTCATCATGGCTTAACCATTGCGTTCACCTCATAGTTCCCCTTCATCATCTGATACTAAAGGGTCGTCACAAGGAGTTCGTCCTGAACTTTCACAGTCACTTGAAGCTCAAGGCTTTGAACATGATATTGTCCCAAGTATCCAACCCCTTACTTCTCGTCCTCCACCTTGAGACTCATTGTTGTCTCAGGAGTCTGATCTAGAAACCCCTGAGAGTCCACAGAGGTTTGTTTATACCCTCTAAATCCACTTTTTGATCTGTTTGTGATATCTCCTCAACATCCTTATAGTCCATATAATCAACCTAGTGTTCCTTTGGAGTTATCTTCTTGTGCATCTCAGATTTCTCCTTGCCAACTATTTTCACCTATGGCTTCAGAAGTTGATACTCCAACCTCTCCTCGAGGTCCTCTGAAAGTCTCCACTACTCACACTCCTAGTGTTGATAATGATTCTAAATATGAATTTCCTCTGGAAGGCTTTCCTTATGTAGGAAGAGTTCCATCTCAACCACCTCCTGAAAACAATGGGTCTATGCTTCCACATGGTTATACAACCTTTGCACCACTAGTTTTGGGAACTCCCAGTGCTTCTTCATTATACCAAAATCCAATTTGGTCATCAAATGTTATGCCTACTTCTGGTCTATTTATTCCTAATGTGGCCTCTCATATCCCTATGCAAACTATCGTTACTTAAGTTCTGATTTAATTGAATATTTCATCGCAATAATTTCCTTCATTTCAACCTTCCATTCTAGTGCAATCGACAGTTTCGTTTTATACATTTGTAAGTTCCTCGATTCCCCCATCAAGTGGACAAAATGTGCCACCACCTCATTCGCAAAATGGGGGGGGGAATCCAAATATCCCTCACAACCTCACATGGTTGGAGTGATTCAACCTGTTAGTGGTATTCCTAATCTCTTTGATTCATTTATTCCAACTGGGGCAGGTAATATCCTACATCAAAAGCCTTATTCGGCCCATATACCCCTCCAACACTCTTATGTTCCATATGGTTCACAAGCACTGAAAAATCCACCTTATATTCCACAAATGGGTCCTCATGTGCAACCTAGTCAAAATCTTATTCTCGGTGCATATGGATGAATCCTAATTGGAAATTATCAATACCAATAGGGAATTACTTAAGGAACTATTCAACAACCTTTATAGCATAAAGGGAAACTTTTGAAGCAATTTCAAAAGTCTTTGCAGCAACAAATGCAGTTTGTCCAGCAAGCCAATCAACCCTTGTATCTACGAGGTCAACTCTTGTATCTGCAAGGTTAACCCTTGCAGCAGCAAACCAAACCTTTATATCAACAAGGCAAAACCTTGCAGAAATAAGGCCAACCCCTGTAGCAGTAGGCCCAGCAGCTTTATTACCAGGATCAACAATTGTAGAAACCTTACAATCCATATGTCGCACACAATGTTATCCACCTTATGGTTATCAATGGCATATGGAGGTCAATATAAACCCTACCCTGGGAAGAATCCACCTTATGGTAAAGGTATCCCTTAGTGGGGGGGAAATCAAGCCCCTTATGGTAAAAATCCTCCACTTTGGGGACAGAACCCTTACCAACAAGGTTGGAACCCACAGACTAGGCCTTATCAAAGGCCTTATATGCCTTTTAACCTACAATTGTCGTTTCTAGCGACATTGGAACTGTTCGATGTCTCGAGGCTTACTAATGATCCAATACTTCATTTTCCTTATTATTGACCTCCAGTTCCCACTAAAATTTTGAGTGATTTCCCCAAATTCAAAGGAAAACCTAAAGAGGACCCTCAGGCCCATGTGATGACATATCACTTATGGTGTTCTTCCAATTCCTATGTTGATGATTATGTTTGCCTCTGCCTCTTTTAGTGAACCTTGATAGGTACTATCGCAAAATGGTGCACTGAGTTGCCTCGAGGTGCCTATGCAGACTTCAATTCTTTGGCCATGGCCTTCCTCACACTCTTCCAGTTACCGGATCATTATGAAACTGGTACCCACTTGCTTACATCTTTGAAACAGGATACTACAACCCATATCTCCGACCATATCCATGAATGGAGACGTCGGTGTACCCTCATCAATCTTGAAATCCCTAATGAGTTGTTAACCAAATGGTTCACCAAGTCATTCATAAACAAAATTGTTGCAGATATAGCAATGGGAGGTCCTGTTACTGAGGATCAAGCCATTGCTCATGCCTAGTATTTGGATTTGGTTTATTCTCAATCTAGCACGATGTGTGAAATATTGCCTGATGCTCCAAGGCCATCTTTGGATCCAACCTCTTCGAAGTCTCCATGTGTACCGCCTGTTGATGGTATAATTGTATCAATATCTCAAACTTCCAACAAAATATTCTTTGAAGCAAAAATTTGTTTTGAATACTGGTTCCAATCCTCCTTCAAAAAACCCCTTGAATCCTAGTAAAACCTCTGAGGTTAATGTCGTCCAGTCTACTGTGGCAGACAAAGCTTCCAAAGGTGAGAAAAAGGGTAAAGGTAAAGTGAAATCTGATACCCTAAATCATGATCCGCCTAAGCCATTTTCTGATGATGCCTCCAAACGTAAGCCTAAATATCCTTGACTCATTTGTGAGGAAGATCATTACACCAAGGATTGTCCCCATAGTGCAGAAGTTAGTCATTTATTGAAAGGGACCCTGGTTGTACTAAAAGAGCCATTTCCATCTCAGCAAACTCAGTTGGTAAACAAATCACAATCCTTTGCCTCATTAGGTTTTCAGGTTTACATGAGTGGCACAACGCCTATTTTCATTGCCACTAGGTCAAAATATTATCAAAATCCTCAAAATAAAATGGTGGAAAATGATGTCAATGATACACCTACTTCTTCTCCACCCAATTATAGTCCTCTCCATATCAAGAGACCTAATGATGAATCTGTCATCTAACCACCTCCTAAAGGTCTGCTTCGGAAGTCATCCTATAACCCAAACACTAGAGTTGCTCAACATTATAGTACTGTCGAATATTTAGCTCAAGCGCCTTTGGCGATGTCTGCCTAGGAAGTTCTCCAAACTTGTCCGACGCAGTGGAAATCATTATTATCTACTATAGGAGACATTGATCTTGCTGATTCAAACTTGATTAATTTTGATCTAGAAAACCATGTTCCTCGTCTTCCTCATCAAATCGCATTTTTTATTCAAGTCATTATAAAAGGAAAGATGATTCATTGGACTACCATTGATGAATGTGCTTTCACCTGCATCATGTTTGTCTCATGTTGGAAAGCCATCAGCTCTCCACCTCTCAACTAGTCACCAAACACCTTAGAAGCCTCTGATGGCAAAGGCTCCCGCCCTTATGGTATTCTTACAAGTTTTCCCATCACCTTGGAAGGGAAAACTATTGAATTAGAGGTAGAGGTCATAGATGAAAATCTGAATTACAACCTTCTACTTGGGCGAAGTTGGATTCATGCCATGTTTTGTGTGGTTTCCTCTTTGTTCTGGGTGCCTCGTTTTCCTCATGAAGGGAAAATTGTCACTATTGATCGTTTGTCATTTTCTCTTTCAGTGCTTCAAATGGAAACGTCCATATGTGGGAAATACCAATTATCCATAAGAGAGCGTGGGGGCAAGTCTTTTCAAATATTCTGCTTTAATGGGAACTTTTTCTCTCCCACCTCCGCATGTCACCTCAATCAACATGATTTCTACCTCCAATGATCCATGGATCATCCTCTATCTAACGTGCTACTCGTCGTGCTATTGGCAACATTCCAGGAGGCCTTTCTAGTCCTACATATGCAAAATTATCACAAGTAAACTCTCATATACACTTCAAACAAAAAAAATTCATAAAACTTGAAAAAATTCCAAAAAACAAGTTTTACCTGCATCGGTCCACTGTGCACCCGGTGGTAGAGGAAGATCTAGATCTCTTCTGAAGTCTGTGCCCGCATAGGCATAGTCATCCATGATGATCATTTATTGGCATATCCAACCAAAGAACGGTGGAGGAAAATGCATTTGTTGACCTCCCCCTCCTCAAGGCAAGATCTCACTCCATCTGAGCAACCTCGGATCTTGTGGAGCTGGATCATCCACCTCTACCCACTGGTATTGAAATAGGGGCACACACTCCAAAAATAAAGTGACCAAAATCGATCCAAAGCCAAACTACTTCAAGTTTCCAAATTTTCCTTTGGTTATTTGTCTCTTCATGTTGACCAGTAGTCCTTTGCATCAGATGAACACAGTCGGAGCAAGACAATCCACTGATTGGAATTGTGATTTTGTTGCCTCATGCAATGCCTGCGCCCCAGCTATATGGGTCATGGTGTGTAGAATCATCCTCAAGGGCATATTGTCAATGGTTTTTATCTTCACCTTCTCACTAACAGTTGTCTCTGCACCTGGGCAATGCCTTATGATTAAGTTATTGGTGTTCTCTCCTCCAGTATGGGCTCCAAAGAGTTGGACCCTCTCCCCTCTTTTGGAAAATCTAGTGATGAAGTATATCATCTACTTCCAGCTCTAATTCTTGATCTCCAATAATGAAGATCTATCGATCGACATCCCAGAGTCCAATGAGATAGTGTAACAACTCATTTTGAGCTCTGAGTCCTAGGGTTCGAAAGAACTTCAGTAATCTATAGTCCCTCAAAGCATTGACACATTCAATACTTTGGGCAGCTTGGTGATCTTCTGCCTCATGGCCTCTTTCCTTCCATTTGATGGCCATGTTTGTCGAAATCTCCTACAAACAACCCATAAACAACATTTAGATGCCTTTCCATGGATCAAAATCTTGGAAAAACTGATTCAGAGAGAGGATTTCTGTTTTTATTTTCTACTCTGCATCCAGCGCGACTGTCAGAATTATTTTCACACTGGTAGCACGAGAGCCTTTTGGGCTTAGGAGCGATCAGTGCAAATCTGATGGTGAGACTCGTGCTAGCCGCCCCCAATTTTAAAAATGGAAATCCTCCCCTTAACCAGCTAAAATTCCTATGAAATGGCATGAAATAAGTATGAAAAGCAAGAGAAAAGGAAGAGCTCTTACCTGCAACTGACAGTTCATGAAATGGTGCCCTAGATCTCCCACACTGCTTGCCTAAAAAATCAAGGAAAATGGGGTAAAATGCACTCTCCAATTTACTCTAAGTGAAATGGTAAAAAAAAATTTACTTTTTGTCTATTTATAAGTTTTAAACACATTTTTGCCAATATTTTATTATTTTTCTCGATATCAGTGATGTGTGGTTGTCTTTGTGCAGTTACAGGATCTTTTTGGTGGTAACAGTGATCATTTTTTACCGATTCAACGAGTTTTTGTTTTATCTCTTTTTCAGACTCGTTAAAAATAAACGAAAAAGGAACCCCCCTAGAGTCATCTTTAAGCTCTTTTCTGACTCTTGAAATATGAAAAGATCGTTGAGTACTTGTCTTTTCGAGCTCAAAAAATTAAATGAATTGACTTCGTCGGTATACATTTACCCCTTTTTCGAGCTGGGATTGACTACTTACGAAAAAGGTACACCTTGGTCAACATGGTAAAGAGGTTCTCTCAAATATTGTTTTCTACCTTTTCAGGTTCGAGAGACAAATTACGAAAAGGGACATGATGGATTTTTCTTTTTCGTCTCTTTTTAAAACTCTCTAAATATGAAAAGACACTGAGTTATTCTTCCATTGTACTCGTAAAAATTAAACGACAAAAGACTTGTCACCATGACGAGACCAAGTTTCTCCTTCCTAAGACTCGTAAAACTTACTAGGATGGATTATTTTAAAGAATGAACTTATACGACAAGAATATGCTATCCCCTTTGTTATCGGTAAATCTAGTGTCTATGCAGAGCTACTAATCCCACTAAGGCTGGTAGCTACCTTAGAAACAAACAAACTAAAACCACTTTCAATTTCCTTTATGAGAAGTAGATAAGAGGGGAATAAAGGGGACCAACCTCTGTCTTGCGCTTGGTTCCTTGCTTGATTCCTCTCCTTTCTGATAGATCTTTGCCACTTGCTTCCTTGTCTACCCAGCTTCAAAGAGCACCTGTAGAATCAAAGCAGCATAACACTATCCAAGAACATAGATCTATTATCATAAACAATATAGGACTAGATATATATTGACCGCACAAATGCATATATCATCAATCATACAAGAATGTGGAGGAAAACTTGAATAGCTTTATTAATAATCAAGAATAGCAAAGAGGATTACAACCAATTTTTGTGACCCAGCATCATCCTCTCAGCAAGAAAGCCCTTCTTCACCTCATGAAAAGCTTAGATCACCCAACACTATGATGTTACACCAAGAAACCAGTAGCACTTCCTTACAAGATACAAAATTCCAACCTCTGGATCTCTGGGATGAGGGATCCATATATAGATGTTTGCAATGGGGGTGAGTCAGCTTTTGAGATTTGATTAGTGTCCTCTCTCTGATAGTTCTTGATTCCACTTGGAGATTGATGATCTCTTACTCATCCCTGGGCGAATGCAGAGAGGCAAGTGTCACAGGAGAAGTTTCTAGAAGATTCTATGATCCTCCACCTTGCAAATTGACCCTGCCATTTGTCCACTCGCGCCCATCACACCCCATAGAAGGGATTTTCAGTATGCATCGCACCTCCCGTGTGTATTTAGGTGGGATGCAGCACACTTTGACCATGGAGAAGGTGAGATGGTCCAGTTTTGACCAGTTTTGAGTAGTTTTTCATGGAGAACTTCTGGGAGAAGATGTAATCAGTTGACCTTGTTCTTTTAGAGGTTGGAACAACACTTTTAGGGACTTAAGAGCCCTTGGTTTATGGACATTTATTATTGGGGTTGCAATGCCCAAAAATGTCTATAACAGTTGCGCCCTAAAGCATGAGATCGTTAATCTGTTGATGTCGGGTGAAATGCTTTATCATGAGGATCTGAAGTTTTTTTTAAGCTAGAAGGTGACCTATAATAAGATACAATACAATACATTATCTTCATAATATTTTCATGATCTAGCTGAGGCGGGCATTCCCATGATCAGCTTTATAAATTCATTTTCATGTACATAAGACAGACAATTGTCTGAGTGTAGACTGATGATCCTGTTAGATCCATCATCCCTTGGATTGGATGATTATCTGTGCAGTAATGATGTACATTTGACGTCTTTATTTTCCTGAATATATATCGTAGCCCGGATGGATGAAACTAGATCCAGTGTCTTCAATCTCGTTCGATCTTCACTCAAAGTACAAGTCGATCCATGTGAGAGATGTTCTGGAGTCGAACATGGAAAGACATCGCCTGATTACCAGCCAATGATGTAAGTTGTTAACAGGCGCGTGAGGAATCACCGATAATGATGATGACCCTCAAGGTACTACAGTACAATTCACGTGGTGTGAATAAGGGAATTGGTGTCGAACACCACGCAAAATCTTTCGGTCAAAGGCCATTGATGTAAACCTGTCGCCAGAAGTGAGAAACTTTCCATTGAGGCATGCAAGCTTCAAAGTACTGAAAGGGTTGTTCCTAGATCGACTTCTTGGATAATGAGCTGATGTCGACAAGAAGCGATCCGTCATAGGAGGGCCTTACTGAATCCCACATCAATGACACAGAACGGAGCAAATGATTTTAATGGAGGTGAAAACGATCTGGTGATATAAGGTTCATGGTGGCGGTCATGAACGAATGGAGCGTAAATGTATTGCAATGGGTGAGACACAGGCAAATTCTCTGAGCGACTTCTCTTGAACATATCGGCGACACTGACATGATGGATTGGTAGCGTTGACCCCAAATATGGATGGTGTGATGGACCCATGGTGATATGACCAGTGAACGGAACAACCCAACCCGACTCGGATGCGGAGTGAAAGTGTCATGTTCAGAGCGACTTGCTACCAATAAAGTTTCTTCAAGTTTTCTTCCCAATTTTTCCCCAATCATTGCTGACCAGTACCTCTTTATTTTTGTCAAGCTTGAGGAGGATAACATATGCTTGTTCTATAATTTTCCCTTCGGGCAAACCCATCACTATTTTTTAACGAGCCTAGCGATAGTGAAACTCGTTCTTGTCTGTATGGACAAGTTTGTCACTATTCGGTTTTAACGAGTTTAACGACAAGGATAACTCGGTCCTTTTCAATTTTAGAGAGTCTGAAAAAGGGACATAAAGAAAACTCCAATATTCCTTTTTTGTCATATAATCCCTTGAGTCCGAAAAAGTATAAAACAATACAAAAGGGATGAATTTTCGGTACTTTTAACGAGCTGAACAAAACAAGCGCTTGATCTTTTTGTGTAATGATCCCTCAAGTCCAAAAAGATTAAAATCTAAAGGAGGGATAGCACTTCCGGTCCCTTTAACGAGCTGGAGAGGCCAATTGCTCGGCAATCTTTTCATATTTTACGAGTCAGTTGAAAAGAGCTTAAAGGAGACTCGTTTTTTGAGGAAAGAGTGATAAATTCGGGTAGCAGCTGATTCCAGGTAAGGTTTGGAATTTTCCAATCACGGTAGTGTCACAAGGATCACTCTTCGCAGTTGTTCCTCAAAAAGGGTAAACAATCAAATGGAGGTGAATGATCGGCCAATACAGAGTGGAGGTGATGATGAGAACACAGCCAAGGCTTCAAAGGCTGATGATAATACATTCACGATGGTTAATTTACCGGAAATTGGTTCATTTTTTAATGAGCTTAAACTCTGGGGGAACATTTGCTCATTGCTTATGTTTATTTTTTAACGAGCTTGAATTCCGCGTTAAAACTACTCGATATGATGGTCATTGATTATCTTGATTTTACCATTGACAACTTTGTTCTTTCAGAGGTTGTACTGCCTGCTCAATTGCTTCATCAAACTAGTTAGAAACGAACAATATATGTTTGAAAAATGAGTTAAAACACTAATATTTTACTTGAATTACGTGAAAAGTAATTTAAAAGTTCTTTTTACCTCTCATTTTACCATTTCATTTGAACTTTGGTTTGTTGGAGCTTTGGAGGTGCTTTCCCCCTTGATTTTCACTAGCTAATTCCAGGAGATTCTGTGGATGATTCTCGGTGCCGTCTGGACCAAGTAGGAGCTAAACCTGAGCTCTTTAGTTTCATCCTTTCCTTTTTGAATTTTGAGGATGTTTTGTAGTTTTTCTGAGCCTCTCGGGTTTGAAAAACTCACCCTGGCTCCATCGCACCTCTTCTACATCGAAAGGTGCGATGCATGCTAGCTTGGCCATTGGCCAGTCAGCATGCATCCAACCTAGAACACTGCTGGGGGTGCGATGGGCGCAAAGAGGGCAATTTATGCACAGTTTTTCATGGAAATTTTTTGTCTGTTTTTCACCAAATCAAGGTCTTGACTCTTCTCTTGTTTGTTTCAGAGATTAATTGGAGAAAAATGTCTATTACATGGCGAGAACGTGAGCATGAAGAAGAGGACATGCTTGCTTTACATGATCCGGTTACGGTAAATGCACTGCGAAACTGTGGCATGTTCAAGTTTTTCCGCATCTCTTGCATGAGGCAACAAATCAACCTGTTGCAATATTTTCTCGATGCATGGGATCCTACCACCCAGGTGTTCCAGATTAGGGGCAATTCCATCCCCTTGACTGTCGTGGACATCTATTTTCTGACCGGCTTATCGAGGCAGGGTGCCCCTATCTCATTATAAGGTTCGGCCCATGGGGGTGAATCTGTGAGAGATTACATTCGCAGGTATTGCAGAGAGGGATCTCAGCTGAGTAAGGACGGCAAGATCAATATCCGAGATGTCACTGACAGGTCCCTGAGGACCATTCTATTCACTTTTGCTAGACTGGCTAGTAGTGCAGCACTTCACGTGGCCAACAGGTCTTATATGCAGTACGCCTTGGAATGCCTTGAACCAAAGGTGTTCAACTGGTGTGATGCAGTACTCTCTGTGATGAAAGAACAACTAACCAAGGTGAAAAATGGAAGATTGAAGAACTTTGGATATGGTTCTATCTTGACAGCTTTTGCCTTGGAAAAGATCCCACTGATGCAGCCGCAGTATGTTTCACTTGGTTTACCTCCACCGACTGAGCCACGGATGCAGAGATGGGTCGACCTTATGGCCAGACATGTTGGTCAGTCCCAGGTTTCCTTTTCTGATACCTTTTTCGAGTGGTTCAACCGTCAAGAGATGGTTTTTTCCGAGTATCCATATGTTGGTATGGATTTCCGGGGTCATCCAGATTTGGTACTGCCGGCTGGCGAGCAGTGGGGTGTCATCGGTAAATTCTCTGACCATATCTCTATTTATCGTTTCTATTTATATTGTTCTTGTGCTTTCTTCTATCAGGAATAATCAAAACTCATGTGCTCATGCAGATGTTGGACCAGTTCGGCCAGTAGTATGCCTGAGAGTGCCAGCTGCCGCTCCAGCAGGAGAGGGTGTGGGAAGGGCTATCCTTCGCGACCTTGATGTGGTCGAGACTCTTTCAACATTGCAGGATCAGGTCGAAGGCCTCACTCTTGGTATTCTGGACATGAGGACTGACGATCTTCCTCCGAGGTTGCAGCGACATACTACCGGCGTGCCGAGTCGGCGGACTAGGCTTTTACACATGATTGCACAGGTGGTGACTTGTTATCACCGGCATCATTAGACTAGGGTGCCCCCTAGCATTTTGAATTTTGGGTCATTTGACCAATTCTGTCTTGGTTACAGAACATTATGTGTAAACCATAAACAGTTATATATATATATATATATATATATATATATATATATATATATAGTTTTGATTTTCGGAGTTTTATTTTGGTTAGGTTACATGATCCTGATGCAAATACTGATGAAATTCTTATTTTTGTAAATGTTGCAAATGTCTATCTAACACATAATTTTCCAATGAGTCTATTAATGTGTTTAAGTTTTTGGAAATATGCTGATATTGAAAAAAATCAAATTGCCTTTCCAAAATCTTGACCCTTAGGAACATGCGATAGATAACTGGATTTCGGACGGAGTAGATACCAGTGAGTTGTAGTATGACGAGCTATGAGTCTAGCCTGACGAAAAGTTGGCTTATGCCATGTGTGATGGAATCAAAGAGAAGTTCTATCAACGCGCTATATTCAGTGATGTTATTTGTTGACCGACCAATACATACCCCTCTTAAACTTACTAACTCGCGCTTGGATCAAAAATGGCCCAGGTCGCAGAAGATAGGTTCCGCGAACTATGACTCGCTCCGTCGGCATATCCAACAAAAGATTCCAATAGGTTCGACATCTGCGACAAATGTAAAAAGTGGATTGTTTGACCAAAACAATTACTCTTAGCGAAAACAAAAATGTAACAAAATCATATGGGTTACCACACTGAATCATGCGTAGTAACGCTTAAGGTACAACCCGTTACGGGGTTGCGCCAGTGGAATCTCGTCATAATCCATTAACTCGTAGGCTCCTTTTGCTAACACACGTTTAACAATATAGGGGCCCATCCACAAAGACTTGAACTTTCCTGCTCCCAATTTATCGGATTCCTGGTCATAAAGTAAGACCAAGTCACCTTCTGAGAAGACACGAGGTTTGACATTCTTGTCGAACTACGCCTTGACTCGTTTCTTATGGGCTTTGTTAGCTAAAGCAGCATCACGATGGGTTTCATCCAATTGGATTAGTTCCAAGAAACGAGTCTCCTCTTCTGAAGTTCCGAGGAGAAGGTCGACTGCGAGTTTGAGGGACAAGATTTCACACTGAACTGGTAAGATTGCTTCTAGGCCATACACCAGTTGAAAAGGTGTAAACCCAGTTTCATTTCTTACCGATGTTTGGTATGCCCACAAGGCTAAGTACTGGATCAGGTGCCAACTCCTTTTGTGGACTCCAATCATCCTTTGCAGCATATGCTTCAGGACTTTGTTGATTGCTTCAACTTGTCCATTGGCCTGCGGGTAATATGGAGTAGAGCTGTCGTGGGACAACCCTAATTTGGCAGCCAATTCGACCATCATGTGATTGCGAAAATGTGATCCATGATCTGTGACTATAGCCTGTGGAACACCGAATCTGGCGACTACATGATTGAAAAAGAAAAGGGCAGTTGTTTCACCAGTGTTATCTAATGTAGGCATCGCCTCGGCCCATTTGGTAAAATAGTCTACTGCGACTATGATATACCCATGCCCCCCGGTCGAGGTGGGTTACATGTCATGAAATCAATGCCCCATTTGGCGAATGGCCCAACAGCAACTATCGGTTGCAGAGGTGCGGGTGGTTTTCTGGTTTTGCTATCGAAAATTTGACATGCATGGCAACTTCTGACTGTGTTATGCAATCTTTGAACATTGTTGGCCAGAAGTATCCTGCTCGTAAAAATTTTTGCGTCGTAGCGTAACCAGATTGATGCCCCCCACACGCGCCTGAATGGCAATCATTCAAGACTTTTTCGGCCTCCTCATGGGTGAGGCACCTCCTCAGAACTATATCGACACCACGACGATAAAGTGTATCACCGACGATCATGTAGTATTTTGATTGGTATCGAATACGTTTTTGTTCTGATCGAGAGGTATTAGACCTATATTTTTGGGTTTGGAGATAGATGATTATATCTCCATACCACAGATTGCTTGAAGATATTAGAAACAAAGATTCATCCACGATGGTTTCTTCAGATGTTTCATCGTTGGACGATGATGGGAGATCGCACAGTAATTCTGCGAAAACCAGGGATTTCTTTGATTTGGATTTTATGAATTCCAGATCAAACTCTTGAAGAATTGCTATCCATTTTGAATATTTCCCCCCAGCAACTGTCGCGACAATATATAAGTCATGGGATTGCAATCTGACAAAATGGTAGTTTTTCGAAAGAGGAAATAGTGTCGAAATCTCTGTATCACTTGAACAGCTGTAAGAGCCAACTTTTCAACGTATGAATACTTGCTTTCTATATCATTTAAGTTCTTACTCAAATAATATACACGATGTTCAATTCCGTTGTCTTCTTGAACTAAAACCATTGTGATGGTTGTATCTGCTGCAACCAGATACAGGTTAAAGTCTTTTTGATAATCAGGAGCGTACATTAATGATGCTTTCATTAGGGATTCTTTTAAAGCATCAAAGGAAGCTTGTGCGACTTGATCCCATACGAAGGGTACTTATTTTTTCAATAGACATGTATAACCTTTAGCAAGTTCAGCGTAATTTGGAATGAACCTCCTCAGAAAGTTTGCTTTCCGTTGGAGTTTCTGAATCTGAAGCAAATTTGAAGGTGGAGGCAAATTTATGATTGCCTGAACTTTACATGGGTCAAGACGAATCCCGTCCTTTGAGACTACAAAGCCAAGCAAACGACCAGAACTGACACAGAACACACATTTGTGTGGATTGAGTCGTATCTTTTAGTGTCGGCAATGTAGAAATATCGCTCTCAAATGCTACGGATGATCGGTTCGCTTTCGTGAATGAGCCGGAAGGTTGTCGAGATATGGTTGAATGATGTTTTTGATGTCATGGAAGGCATAATTCATTTCCCTCTGAAATGTTGCCCCTGCGTTCTTTAAACCAAAGGGTAATTTGCGATATGAAAATGTGCCCCACGGACAAATAATTGCAGTCCTTGACTGATCCTGTGGGTGGATATTTATTTGATTATACCCGGAGAATCCATCCATAAATGAAAAGATTTCACATCCGGCGCATTCATCAATTATCTGGTCAATAAAGGGTGTAGGGTAGTTGTCTTTCAGACAAGCTTGGTTTACATCCCAATAATCGACGCACACTCTAATCGTTCCTTGCTTTTTCATCACAGGAACAATGTTTGATACCCAATCGGTTAGAGGAACCGGGTAAATAAAACCAGCATGGAGAATTTTTTCAACTTCTTCCTTGATGGCAGCGGCTTTCTTGGGGTGCACCTGACGTAGTCGTTGTCGTATTGGTTTGACATCTGGATACATCTTTATTTCGTGTTCAACTAACTCGAGTCAATTCCTGGCATTTCATCATATGACCAAGAAAAGACATCTCTGAATTCGTGAAAAAGAGCATTATATATTTCCAGTTCTGAAGGAGAACAATATTTGCCAACATAAATACTCTACAACATCCGTTTTGGTCGAGATATTTATGGCGATAGTCTCTTCAATATTGGACAAGTTTCACTCGGAATCCACCGTGTTTACAGTATTTGATAGGAAATCAAAAACCGAAGGATGATGAAGGTCATCAGGAGTATTTGCTTGACAATCTGGAAGATGCGAACGATGGTGGTAATCT
This sequence comes from Pinus tabuliformis, assembly GCA_031772625.1. Taxonomy (NCBI): domain Eukaryota; kingdom Viridiplantae; phylum Streptophyta; class Pinopsida; order Pinales; family Pinaceae; genus Pinus; species Pinus tabuliformis. The sequence continues at coordinate 1,217,856,921 of CM062816.1, forward strand.
TCCCATGGCGCCCCTTCAATTATCATTACTGAACAATTCCTTCGTCGATGTAATGCACTTGCGACCAAGGATCTAAAGGGGTGCCATATTCCTTAGACCTATCTATCCAAACGCTTGATGAGCGTTGATTTGGGTCTGCCTCCCATGCCGAAAACATTGATTGCTACAATATTTCTATTGGGCTTGGAGGTAATACCTGCAGATGATCCATGTTAATATTGTTTTCTGAGACCTTTTAAATTAAAGATATCATATTGTAGGTTCCTACCGTCGCCATTTCTGCCATATTGATTGGAGGCGGAAGGGCAAAAGTGCCCATTAATATAGGGTCTTCTAGTAGGCCTACTCCAATATTTTGAAGCGAATGGGGGCTTCCATGGATCATCGGAATGCTTCCCGTAACTTCGGAACTATTGGGGAGAAATGTTTGTTGGTTGACGATTGTAATTCCTCCTTGGAAAGGAAATGCAATCTTCCTAAAGTATGTCGACACGACCGCAGCCATAGCATATATCCACGGCCTTCCCAATAGGATGTTGTAATCGAGGTTTCCGTCAATTACTTCAACATCCATTTCTACTGTTTTTCCCCCCAGTTCAACTTGCAAGTTACTTAGAATCCCATATGGGGTATATGTTCGTCCATCAAATGCTTTTAATGTCATCGAAGATCACGACAAGGTTGGAGATCCTAAAGTTTTCCAGCAACTCATCGACATAATACATGTAGATGCCCCCTCATCAATAATTATTCTATGAATAGTTTTGTTGAGGGCTTTCTCTTAAATGAGGAAAGCTAGTTGAGCTGGTAACTGAGGATCATATCCTTTGTGATTAAAGGACACAAGATTAGAATCCTTTGGGTCAATCCCACCTATTGCTGATAATAAAGCTTGCTTTTGGGAGGGGCAATTTTGCAGTACTTCAAGTGTCGACATAGCGGATGGCGATTGGGCCAGATCTTCCACTATATTATAATTTTGTGCTGCTCTGACACGAGGATTAAATGTCGACTTGTGTACTACTCCCTTTTGTGGTTTTATTGTTAGCTCTGGAATGATGGGTTGCGCAACTTTTGTCGAAGTTGTTGTCGAACTACTAGGTTGATATTTATCCTTGTTGTTCGACAACTATGGATTCCCGTAATCTTTATTCCTTGTCGATATCAAAGCATCATTTTGCTGTTTCGAGACCGACAACATCAGCACTTGGGACAGGGAAGCATTTTCACTAGCAACCAGATTTGTTCCTGGATTTGGAAACGGATCAGTCAATACCACCAAGGTTTTTGAATTCTTGAAGAATTTTAAGCTCAGCTTTATATGGACAATCTCTTGTCCAATGATCCTCATCACATATAAGACATGGACGACTTGGTTTCTTATCTCCAGAAGGGTTTGAAGTAGATTTTTTAAGTGATGATTCCTCCTATTTCTTCTTCTTCCCTTTGTTTTTCTTCTTGCCTCCTGGTTGCTTGGTTTCTTTGCCTTTATCAGTCGAGACGGCATTTACTTCCGAGGCGAGAAGTTCTTCTTTTGCATTTTGACTAGAAATCTTACGGGCCTTTTTAGATGTAGCCTTTGTCGATTTCGTGTCTGTCGTACCAATCATGCCATCACCAGCATGAGAGTCATTGTTCGATTTAAGAGGAGGAGGGACGGAAAATTCCGGTCTGGGAGCGTCAAGGATTTTATCGTAGAGCGTGCCAGACTGAGTATAAATCAAGTCTAAATATTGTGCACAAGCAATAACTTGATCTTCAGTGACGACTCCTCCTTTTGCCACATCTTCTGTAATGGAAGGTAATAATGTCTTAATAAACCATTTAGCTAAAATCTGATCAGGAACATACGTTTTTACCATTCTACGACGGTGTCGCCACTCATGAATGTGATCGTATATGTGAGTGGTCATTGTTTGCTTGAAATTGGTAAGGAGTTTTGTTCCCGTTTCGTACCTTATCGGTAACTGAAAATGGGTTAAAAAGGTTGTGGCTAGGGTACTGAAGTTGCCAAACGAAGCTCTAGGTAACTCGATATACCATTTTGTTTTCGGACCAGTTAATGTCCTCTAAAAAAGGTGAAGCCTAATCGAATCATCGTTTAGGGTGTTTGATGAACACCACAGATGAAATGTCATCACATGATTCGACGGGTCTTCACCTGGATTTCCATTAAATTTAGGAATATCTAACGGAAGTTTATGCGGAATCGTTGGCCACCAAGGGGCGTAAGCAATTGGATCGTTCGTTAGCCGATTTAGATCTGGTAACTCTAAAGTTGCCACGAAGGGTAACTATTGATTCAGGTTTGGCCAAGCATACCGAGGATAGGATGGAATTGCCTGAGAAGTTGGTCTTTGCATACCAGCATAATGCATTTGATGCTGGTAACTTTGGTAAGGTTGATGGGCATAACCATTGTAGAATGGTTGATTTTGACCGTTTTGAATATACGGCTGGCCATTATTTGCAAAGATTTGTTGCTCAGATCCTTGGTATAATTGTTGGAATTGCGGTTGTTGGTATTACACCATCCATGGTTGTGAAGCCATGTGTTGTTGTCCAATACTGGTCGTTTAACCAAGATGAGGGGTAATTGTACCCGTTTGGGCCTATGTCATTCCACTAGATGGCGATTGTGGTTGAGTCGCAGGGACAAGAGGTTGTTGCATTACAACCTAAGAAACCTGAGGTTGGCATACAACAGGCAACGCTTGTACTTACGACACCGTCACAATAGCTGGCATAGTTGGTATATTTGACATAGGTAAACATTGTTGCGTCGAATATACAACTCTTGGTTGTTGAGACAGTATTGGCACCCAACCGCTAGATGTAATTCCAGCATAACCTGAATTTTGTTGTGAACTCTCGTATGGTTGTCCTCCTGGAGGAGACAATGAAAGGGTATATTTCCCCCCATACAGCGGTAATCTGGTACTCAAAGGAATTGTTTGTCCTTGAGGACCGGACTGCCCAAATTGACACCCTGAAGGATCAATTTGCTGAGACTTAACATAAGAGTTCCCGGATACTATTCCGGATGAACAAACAGGAACAGACAATATTGTCAAAATAGCCCCTAGGTGGGCCCCTTCTAGCGATTGAGAGCTAGTTGGGACAGATGGTATGCCAGCGAACATTGTTGAAGTGACAGCAGGAAGTTCTGTCGTTGTTGTGTCGGATGACACAGTCCTAGATGTCGACGGTTGTTCAGACATTTCTAGTCTATCCAAAAGATTGCCTAGCGATTCAACAGGAGCTTCCGATAACGGTAGACTAATTTCTGATGAAGAAGGATATAGGGTGATCCCAACTCCAAATTGCGATGGAGTACTGGATGGAGGATCCTCCAATAATCCTTTTTTTGTCCTGGATGGAGGATCCTACTAGGTGGAAGAGGTAGACCGTCAGGTCTGTAAAATATTTCTGGTGCCGAAGAAGGTATAGAATATGCAGCGACATATGTTTTGGGAATAACACCTTCCGAATCAGCTATAGATGGAGTTGGTTCAGTAATACAAGTGTTTACCTTCACACTAAAATCAATTCTACTGTCCTTTGGTGGTTGCTGAACTTCTTCTGTAAAGGCAGGGATACCAGAAACGTTTGGAGTAACCGAAGTCTCCGATGGTGTTGGAACACTTGTTCTAACTTTACCAGGGGATTTGCAACTGGTTAAACGAGTTCGCTTTGTCCGTAACAGTTTCGATTCTGGAGACAAAGACGGTTGACTCGTAAGACTCCGTGAACGACGGGGTTTCAATTGAATTTCTTCCACGACTGCAGATTACTCGATCAACTAAAAATCAAGGGGAAATATGTTTCCAAATTAAATGAATTTTAGATGCTTTGACACAACTTGTTTTTTCAATTTTTAAGAGTCGAGAAAAAACAAAAGATGACTCTAGTCGCCTTCGATTTTTAATGAGCTTGAGGTGACAAGTGCTCAGATGGACCTTTTCCTTTAAGGAGCCTGAAAAAGAATGAAAGAGACTGCTCTGGAAATCTAGATAGAGGGATTAGAAAACCAATCGCAAAACTGCAGAATACTTTTTACGGTACGGCAGTCAATCTTCCCGAATGTTGTGTTCAGTGCATTACGATCGATAGGGCGGCAAACACGGCTTCCTATGGATAAAGGATAAAGCCTATTATGGTCTCCCAATATATACTCGACGGTACATGGGAGCACAAGTCCGTACTGGCACTTATCGTCTCAAAGTAGAGGAATCACCCAACCATCAATTAAAACAATAGTTACCAGGCTTTGCGACGTTGGAATACGTCTCTAGCCTAGACTTCTAAATGTTGTGTGTTAGGTTCCAAAGTGTTTTTAGATTAATTAAATTTATTTTACAGTTGATCTTGCTTAAGAAATTTGCCTTTCAGATTCACCGCGTGATGTAGAGGTACAATTCCTAAAATGCAATCTAAGATGATAAACAATCATTTAATCTTCTTTTTGCAATGAAAATCCTAGCTACTAAGGAAAGAGAGATGATATTCTTTCAACATAGAGCAGAGAGCACACACTATATGCACTGTCCTAAATCAAACCAAAAAACAGTCTAAATGAAAATGCACATGCATGTATTTGTTTTTAGCCTTCTTAATGTGTGAATGATAAAAAGAAAGCTAAGCGCAAATCTGAATTATTTTTCAAAGCGACATTACTAACAAGTTTCTTTTCAAGACAAAATGAAGACAATGACGACACTTTGCGATTTTGAATTGAAAACTTGCTTTCGACACTTGAAAAACTACTAATTCAAATCAAATACAAGAGTAACAGTGTAATCGACTATCAAGAACAATCGGATTCTCTTCTATGACCAAAAACGACACTTTCAAATCAAGAAATGGCAGTTCAATTACGCTACTTCTTTGTAAAGAGAACTGAAAATGGATCACAATACATAAAAACATTTACAGTTAATTTCACAATGGATGCGGAATAATGGTAAGGAAGGGGGTTTCAACAGAGGTATACTGACTACAGACAGCAAAAATCCTGAATAGAGCTGAAAAGAGTGAACACAGAAACCAAAATCTAAGAGCAGAAGAGGCTTTGTCTGATCAGTGCACCTGTAACACAGGGAAAAAGAGATGCAGCGCACCTACTACACTCGGGAAGTGTGATGCATCCAGAATCCAAAGAAGAGATAGTGCAATGGTCAAGGGACGAGACTTCAACTAGGTTCCGGGTCACAGTTTGTAGCTCAATTCTGGGATTTAGGCCGAGCAAGTGGTAATCAGTAAATAAATCACAGGGGTAGATCTAAGGAGGTTACAAGAGACACCACAAGGGAAATTAGAGAGCTTGTAAATCGATTTTTCAGTTCATAAACAAAACCCGGAGATAGACTGAAGCAGCATTGATCTACTTTGCACTTGCATAAAAAATGCAGTTCGAAGGCTAGCTGGCTTGACTTCAGGCTCCATCTATAAGTTTATAAAGTAAACAAATATAGACAAACAAACAATCTATTCGTTCCCCAGTGGAGTCGCCATTTTGTTATCGGGAAATCTAGTGTCTATGCAGAGCTGCTAGTCCCACTAAGGCTGGTAGCTACCTTAGAAACAAACAAACTAAAACCACTTTCGTTTTCCTTTATGAGAACTAGATAAGATGGGAATAAAGGGGACCAACCTCTGTCTTGCGCTTGGTTCCTTTCTTGATTCCTCTCCTTTCTGATAGATCTTTGCCACTCGCTTCCTTGTCTACCCAGCTTCAAAGAGCACCTGTAGAATCAAAGTAGCATAACACTATCCAAGAACATAGATCTATTATCATAAACAATATAGGACCAAATATATATTGACCACACAAATGCATATATCATCAATCATACAAGAATGTGGAGGAAAACTTGAATAGCTTTATTAATAATCAAGAATAGCAAAGAGGATTACAACCAATTGTTCTGACCCAGCATCATCCTCTCAGTAAGAAAGCCCTTCTTCACCTCATGAAAAGCTTAGATCACCCAACACTATGATGTTACACCAAGAAACCAGCAGCACATCCTTACAAGATACAAAATTCCAGCCTCTGGATCTCTAGGATGAGGGATCCATATATAGATGTTTGCAAGGGGGGTGAGTCAGTTTTTGAGATTTGATTAGTGTCCTCTCTCTAATAGTTCTTGATTCCACTTGGAGATTGATGATCTCTTACTCATCCCTGGGCGAATGCAGATAGGCAAGTGTCACTGGAGAAGTTTCTGGAAGATTCCATGATCCTCCACCTTGCAGATTGACCCTGCCATTTGTCCACTCTCGCCCATCGCACCCCATAGAAGGGATTTTCAGTATGCATCGCACCTCCCGTGTGTATTTAGGTGGGATGCAGTGCACTTTGACCATGGAGCAGGTGAGATGGTCCAGTTTTGACCAGTTCTGAGTAGTTTTTCATGGAGAACTTCTGGGAGAAGATGTAATCAGTTGACCTTGTTCTTTTAGAGGTTGGAACAAAACTTTTAGGGACTTAAGAGCCCTTGGTTTATGGACATTTATGATTGGGGTTGCAGTGCCCAAAAATGTCTATAACACCCTTCAAGCTTGTGATTAAAAATAATTGGGGTACTCGCTAGAAATAGTGGGGAAAAATGAAAGTGAAACATCTCTTGTATAGGCAGCATGTCGCTCTTGAACATGACACTCATCTATTTCTCGTGTCGGGTTTGGGATATCCTCACTCAGTCACTTGTCCTTCTGGGTTTGGGTGATCCATTTTTGCCTCTCATTTGACTATTCCACTTCATCATCATGACCCTTGGTCCTATGTTGAATCAAATGTTGCCACGCTCTCGAGTCGTGTCGCTATATGTTCAAGAGAAGTCCTATCTGCAGTTTATTTCCTATACATTATCTAACCTTTTGCCACAGTCCTGGATCATACTCATTTATTCCACTTTATTCCTTATTTAATGTCGATGATGAGGGAATCATTATGGCCCTCCTTCGACGGGTCACTTCCTGTCGACTTCAACTCATTATCCAGGAAGATGACTTAGAGACCCTCTTTCAGTACCTTAGAGCTTGCATGCCTTAATGGCAAGTTCTTCGCATCCAACAACAGGTTTTCATCATTGGCCTTCGATCAGATGATTCCACGAGTGTTCGACTTCAGCTTCATTTTCACATTGACAGATTGTATTGTCATACCTTGAGGACCATTCTCATTATTGGTGGTTTCTCTTGTGCTTATTAACAGTCCACATCATTGGCTAGTAATCATGTGGTTTTCTAGCATGTCTGACTTCGACACATTTATTCGCATGTTATAATTCGTACTTTCATTGGGTTGGAATGGAGTGCAAGACATTGAGTTTGTCTGATATATCTCAGGTTGCGTGGAGTTATGTATTATTCATTATTGTATACATGTTTCCTCTATACGGATGATTGTGACCATGCCTTAGGACCTTATATTTATGATGATGATGATCCTTCTATATCGGGTGGTTGTGTCCATACCTTGGATCTTAGACTTCTAGACGATCCTTTTCATTAGAGAGGGTAATTTTGGTAGAATTATAATATTATGTGTGTGAAACTTATGTACATGCTTATATGCTATAGACCTGGTTTGGGTCACCTAGTTGTTGTGTGCTTAGGATAATATCTATGGTTGTGTGTATAAGAATTAATTTTGGTTAACAACATATTATCGATGTTTTCTCTTTTGGTATATTAGTTTTGATATGTGTATGACATGGATGTTGATTCAAGATTGAGACACATAGATCCATGGATGATCATGGTTATGTGGAACATATGGTTAATTATGATTTATGGATGATACATGATTTATATGATTATATATGTTTAATCTTGTAATGAGCAAGATGTGGCAGGTACATAGTTATTTGCAAACAAGGATGCTCAAATTATAAATGACTATGGAAGTCATGATACATGATTTTATGATTTTTTATGCTTAATCTTGTATTGAGCAGGATTTCATATGGAACATGGTTATTTTCAAACAAGGATGTTCAAATTTTAAATGGTTGTGGAAGTCATTTCTCTAGAACTAAAATGGTTATGGAAGTCATTTCTCTAGAACCAAAATGGTTGTGGAAGTCATGCACAATCTTTGGTAAAATGTGAATAAGTTAATTATGAAATTCATTGATTCCTTTGATCTATGAGATTGTGATGTGTGCAGGTCTTGGAACAAGGCCTTACCAACAAACCATCAGATGGGTATGAGCTCACAATCAGTACCTTAAGGTGAAGCGTGGAGTTTCAAAGCAGAGTAGATGAGAAGCCATGGAAATTAGGGCACGGAGTCCTAAATCCATGAAAGATAAAGACATGGAGTCTTGTATCTATAATAAAATGTTTAGGGTGCGGAGTCCTGAATATTTAAAAAGATCAAGGTGTGGAATCTTGGATCTTTAGAGTAGATCAGGGTGCAAAGTCCTCAATCTACTAAGGCACGAAGATGCATGCAATAGGGGTACGGAATCCCTATTCTCTGAAAGAAAAATACCACTCATGGAAAGCTCAGGGATGAATTCCTTAATAAAACCTCTTTTCTAACAATCCTAGAGTGACTTTCTAAAAATAGAAAGTCATGTCTAGCATCTCAAGCATGACTTTCCAAAAATAGTAAATCACCTTACATAAATTGGCAATCAAGTATAGTTGAAGGAAAATCACTTAAATTATCATTAATCAATCCTAATCGTTCAATCTCAAATTAATCCTCAATATTATTAATATTATTACTATCTTTTATGAGACTATGATATTATTATTAAAAGAGAATAACAAGTCACCTTCATCTCCTCAATCACTTCACACCTCTCTCCTTGATAACTCTCATGGCTCTATGTAAATATCTCTCTTTTAATAATACATTACTCTCTATTTCATGCACTCATCAAAGAATGGAATATTCCTCTTCAACTCATTAAAGACATGTCATAAAAGATTCCTCTTACACTCTCTTTAATGCATAAGTTACACTATCCTTAACTAAGGCATGCATACCTCTCCTTAATGGAATGAGTTACACTCCTCTAAATCGAACACAATGGATGCATATTACTCCTCCTTTATGACAAGAATTTGTTGCTCCTCCTATATATGTGTCTCATGTATTCTCACTTAGCGGGCAAGGAGGTGCATTATGATACCAAGAGTTGGAGAGATTTGAAAAATATTATGACAGTGAGAGACTTGGAGAGTAGTCAATTTCTTTCAAAATGATTTTGAAATTCCTAATCTAAATTACTATGTAGCTCTACCTGGTGGAGCTAACCATGAGTGGTGTTGGGAGGAAGTGAAACCTATCTTCCTCAGCTTGCCTTGGATATTTCTCTACTGTTATATTTTGGTATTGTTTGTGAGCTCTTATAGTTCGGGGGTTCCAGGGGGAGAAGTTCTCCCTGGATATAGTTGGGAGGAAAACCGGATGGTTCACAATGAGTTGGTAAGGATATTGGAGCTGGAGCATATTCCCATCTTTTTGGAATTGTATAAATACACTGCCAAGTATGTTCATAAGCATTCTTGAAATTTTAGTTTATTATTAATTTAAAAGTGTTGTAGAACTTTAAAATTCATTGGAAATTGCTACTTGTGAATGTTTATGAGATATTTACAGATTTATTTATGAGCTAACCAATAATGAATGGCAGTTGTAGTTGAGAATGTACATGCAGGGAGATTAAAACAATAATGTGTTGCCAAAGTTTTAAGTTCTTTTTATAATGAATTTTTGTCCATTGCAGGTTGCCATGAGTTGACTACAATACCATATTATCATAAATTTGAGTTTTTTTTCTCCATGTATAGTTGTAGATGAAATTTGCACACTAAGTGTTTGACAAAGTGATAAATGAGATAGTAGGAATGTTTTTGTTGTTGTTGTTTTAATAAATCGCATCTCTGGAACATTGTGTTACTTTTGCGCTCAACATCAGGGGGTATCAGTGCCATTTGTCCATTTAACGCCCTCCACCCCCCCCACAATTTGATTCCAAAAAAGTACGTTTCATAAACCAGATCGAAAATCTGGGCGATTTTACAGATTGTTGTTGTCAATTATATGCATTTGTTTTCGAATTTTTGATTAAAAAAAATAAGATTATTTAGTCCCTATTTTAAGATGCCAACGTTTGAAGTTTCAATTTCTGAATTTTCTGAGTTGAATAGGTTGAAGAAGAATCTCAAATTCATTGTTGCCAAGTGTTTGACAAAATGCCTCAATGGTTGTAGATTGCATGTTCGCAAAGTGTTTGTCAAAAGACATGAATGGCTATAGTTTTTGGGCATATAAATTGTTATAGTAAAATTCCTACTTACCGTTATGCAAAGTGTTTGTCAAAAGACATGAATGACTGTAGTTTTTGTGCATATAAATTGTTAGAGTAAAAGTCCTACTTACCATAGTTTTTATGTACTAGAAATTTATGAATAGACTATTTCATGGATGTAGTTTCTTATGTCTGCAAGTTTTTGGTATGAATGTGAAAATTAATTTAATAATTTGCTGAAGTTTGAATAGAGAATAGGATTTTTGTTACTTTTATTATCTAAATCTTTCATAAAAAAGGGGTTGTTGGAAACAATTTTATACTGACTTTCTGTAGGATTTTGTGCAAGTAAGCATAATAATTTTTGTATGAGTTGCATGTGTTCATGGGTGCATTCTTGTGCTTCAATGACTATAGAAAACAACTACTTGTGCCCAACTTATGTTGTTTTATTCTTTTACATGACACTTTTTGAAGAATAACATGCTTCTCAATTAGTAACAGTGGTTGCTTTTGTTTCAACATTCATTATATAATTCTCATGATTGCAGCATTGCCTTAATAATTGGGATTGGGAATTTTAATTGATGAATTTGAAAATGTTGTTGGGTCAATATATTTTGTGATTCTATTTCATAAACATATCATATTTATTAGATTTATTGATGAAGAGAGACACATTATTCCCTTAGTTACCTTGCTATAAGTAAGTTAATACTCATACACTTATATGTGATTTTTGTAAAAGAAGTATAATACTTTTGTGGTTATGATATCAAGAGTCAATAAATGAAGCTTAGTTAGCATAATCTAGGAAATCAAATAGGTTGATCTAGCTTAATGTTCGCACATGGAATTATGGTATAATGTATTTCCACTCTTACTTAGAGCTCATGCATAAGTATGAAAAGAGAACATGTTATGATCTCTTAAACTTGAGAGGAAATGTGTTTTTGAATTGGTCTTAAGGAAAAGTTATCCCTGGCTTCTTTTGTTATATTCTTACATTGACATAGTTGAAGGAACATGATTACATGATAGCTAAGTTAGTCATATTATGAGTAAAACAAAAATAAAATAAAAATAAAAATTGAGTAATAGTATTCAATGTGACCTTTACTTCTCTATACTATTGATGGTTGGTAAGGTGGGGCCTTACAGTTTTCATCATTGGCCTTCGATCAGATGATTCCACGAGTGTTCAACTTCAGCTTCATTTTCACATTCACAGATTGTATTGTTGTACCTTGAGGACCATTCTCATTATTGGTGGTTTCTCTTGTGCTTATTAACGGTCCACATCATTGGCCAGTAATCATGTGGTTTTATAGCATGTCTGACTTCGACACATTTATTCGCATGTTAGAATTCGTACTTTCATTGCGTTGGAATGGAGTGAAAGACCATGAGTTTGTCTAATATATCTCAGGTTGCGTGGAGTTATGTATTATTCATTATTGTATACATGTTTCCTCTATACGAATGGTTGTGACCATGCCTTAGGACCTTATATTTATGATGATCATGATCCTTCTATATTGGGTGGTTGCATCCATACGTTAGATCTTAGACTTCTAGATGATCCTTTTCATTCAGATGGTTGCACCCATACTATAGATCTTTCACATGGTCCATACCATGAATTCATGTTTTGATATCAGATATGTATATGTATATGTGTCCTTAATTTGTAGGTCTCCTGACAGTGTTTGTTCTCATCCCTGTAAAAGCTTATAAAGAATCTCAGCCATCACTCCCTATTCTACCTTCACGCTTTAGGGGGCATCTGTTACACAGTATTTTTTCACGCCTCATGCACTTCCTTGTGTCATACCCTGAAGTTCTGGAAACTTGGCAATTATGCAGTGTACCCATCCTAATATGCAGTCCAGATCCTCCGTGAAGAATTGATGAAAACATTCCTTCAGCCTTCCGTGAAGAAGTAGGCTCAAAAACCCTAATTTCAAGGTCAACTTGACTGCAACACTGCCAAACCGTGTTGATGGCAGGTTGCACTATACCAGCCTCGCGCTGGAAGTGTGGTTTTTACTTGGATACTCACGTTGATCCCTTAAAGGCAATTTTTCGCAAAGAGGACAAGAAGCTTCATGATCTAGAGGCTTCCATAATGACGATTTCAATTTTGTTCATCGTGATGTGGTCAAATTCTCCTAATATTTCCCTTTGATCCTATCCCTATGAGCTTCTTCCTTGAGATGAGGGCCTTCCCCTATCTTTGGAGAGATCCTAACTCCCTCTCCCTGCCTATATATTCATCCTCTCCCATTCCCAAATGGTTGGTCTCTAATTATTTGCACCCTTATGTTGAGATAGTGCCTACATGCTATTCATTTGGCTTGGAGAAGGAGTGCTTGGAGAGCTTGAGCTTGGACTTGGATATTCACTCAAGGAGGGCTTACTAACATCAAGGCCTAGGTTGTATGCTTCCTCTTTTATTCATTAATATATACAATTGTTGGTTCACTTTCCATAAATGCTTGTGTCAATGCATCATTTATCTTAATTCTCCTTGATCTGTTAAGTGGATTACTTTTGATTATGCTTGTTGCATTTTTATGCTTTTTCCTATCTCTGGCTTCTTATGCAGGTATTGAAACATTGTGAGCAGTAGGGCTGAACCTGAGGAGAAAGCGATCAAGATCTTCAATAAAGGACTGCATTGTAGCATCAGAACGAGGTAGGTCTCCTTCCTCTTCTCTCATTTTGATTGTAATTTAGGAAAGTGTCTCATAGATTGTCATGTTGGTTTCTAGTTCCAATCTTTGGGATAGAGGGATCGTGTCTGTCTATAGAGAGGATTTACCTAGACAACACCTCTAGATCACGAAGCTTCTTGTCCTCTTTCGGAAAACTTTCCTTTTAGGGAACATCATGAGTATCTAGGTAAAAATCGCGTTGGCGGCACAATGCTAATATGGTGCAACCTGCCATCAGCATGAGTAGGCAGTGTCACAGTTGTGTTGACTCAGAAATTAGGGTTTTGATCCCATTTTCTTAAGGAAGGCTCAAGGCATGTTTTCATTAGTTCTTCATCAAGGTTCTGGACTGCATATCAAAATGGGTCAACTGCACAGTTGTCAAGTTTTGGGCACTCTAAGGTATGACACAGAGAAGTGTAGGAGGTGTGACAAAATATTGTGTAACAGTGTCTGCAGATGATTAGTTGTACTGAAGGAAAACTCTATACCCAAACCTGCAATTAGCTCCTTCCAAAACTTGGAAGTGAAATTCACATCACTTTCCAACACAATCTTCTTCAGAACACCATGTAATCTCACAATATCCCAGATGAAAACCTGTGCCACGTCACTAGCTGAATATGTAGTCTTCACTAGAATGAAGTGAGCTACTTTGCTCAACCTGTCAACTATGACCATAATAGAATCATGTTGTCTCATTGTCCTCGAAATACATGTAATGAAATCCATGGAAATGACCTACCATTTCCATTTTGGAATTGTGATAGGTTGTAGTAGACCACCTGGATGCTTACATTCTACCTTTACCTGCTGACAATCCAAACATCTAGACACGGACTATGCCACTTTCTTCTTCAGATTCAGCCAATAGTAGAACTTCTTCACTGCCATAAACAAGTTCTAATATCCTGGGTGACCTAAGTATGCCTTCACGTGAAACTCCCTCAAGATAATATTCTTGAGCTCACTGCAATTTGACACATAGATCGTATCCCTGAATCTCACCAAACAATATGCCTTGAGATAATAGTCTGCATCCTGATCACCTATACTTGTACCTACACATGAACCTATACCTGTACCTGTACATATACTTATACCTATAGCTAAACATGTACCTGTACTCTACTGTAATTTGTGCATAATCTCCATATACCTGTCATCCCACTATCCTGCCTATAAAATCCTATTCTGTAACTTTGTCCCATAAGAGCTCATAGATGCTATATGATTCACCTGTACCTTCCTAATAAGAGCATCTAAAACCCAGTTCTCCTTTCCCTTAAGGTATCTGATCTCGAAGTCAAACTCACTAAGGGTAGCTAACCATCTATCTAGCCTAGTATTTAGATTTGGTTGGTCAAACAAGTATCTCAACCCATTATGATCACTCATCAATACAAATATCCTGCCAAGAAGATAATGCCTCCACATCTTCAGGGAGTGAATAATATTCTCCAACTCAATATCATGAGTCACATAGTTCTGCTCGTGCTCATTCAAATTCCTGGACACACAGCATACCACCTATCCCTCCTGCATAAGGACTCCACCAAGTCATCTTTTACATGCATGTGTACACACTAAAACTCTTTCTCTAGATCTAGAGTCTTAAGGACTAGAGAATTGGTCAACAACTACTTTAGCTACTCGAAACCAGCTAAACATTCTTTTGTCCATTCTAACTTCTTACCTTTCCTCTACAAGGATGTCATAGGATATGCATTGCATGAGAAGTTCCTGATAAACCTCCTGTAGTAACCTGCCAATCCCATGAATGATATCACCTCATCCAAAATCTTAGGAGATTCTCACTCCATGATGGCCCTTATCTTTTCTTGATCTATTGATGTGCCTTCCTTGGAAATGACATGTCCCAAGTAATGTACATATGTATGAAAGAAGTCGCGCTTGTTAAGCTTGGCATACAATTGATGCTCTCTTAGTAATCTCAACACTGCTACTAAATTCTCGGTATGCTCTTCTTCATTCTTGGAGTATATCAAGATGTCGTCAATGAATACAATAACAAAGTTGTCCAAATAAGGACACAACACACTATTCATCAAACACATAAACATAGATGGGGCATTAGTCAAACCAAATGGAACTTAACAAACTCATAATTCCCCCGGGAAAATTTTAAGAACCACCCTAAATTTATATGTATAATAAATGGGCTAATGCCCATGATACATAGGAAAAATGGGAGGCGATTTTATCAATAATATAATATGTATATATAATTTTTTTTGGCGAATATCTCACCAGATTATATTATCTTGTACAATGATGGAGAATCTTTCAATGAATTATAAAATCTTGTAAGATCTTAGCAAATCTTTTACTGAACAATAAAACATTGTGAAGTCTTGGCGAATGTTTTGTTAAGTATGAAACTATATATGATAATAAGAAAACATATTCATTAAACTGTAATATACTAACATACATGTTTGGAAAAAAGAAACATAATTTTCTCTTCCTACAAACAATGTTCCAAGTTTTAGTGGCCGTGTTTGTCAAGGTTCTTACAATACACTCTTTCATATCCTTCTATTAGTTTTGATAATATTCCACAACAAAGTTCTTGTAGGTGTTGATATTGACCACAAGTTCTATCAAGGTAGGAAAGATTAATCTTTTCTCTACAAATTTTGTCAAGCTACCACTTTTTTCAAGTTATCAAATTTCTTTCTTATTCCATAGACTCCAACTGCGAGATAAAAAAACACATCAAGTTTGTTTACCCCAACACGCCAAAAAGTAGCAAGCCCCAACTATATTATATAAGAAAGTATTAGGTATCCCAAAGTCTTGAATGGGATCTAATTGAAAGAATTGACCATTGTGAGAAGCCTTCCAATCAATATATGTATATATAAATGTAGATTTATTATTATTTTAATTGGAAATCTTCAATTAAATAATAAAATTTAATTACGTCTCTCCCAATCTAAATTGCTTATTAGCATAATTCACTACCCTCATACGTCTCGCATTTTTTAACAGCGTCATAACGTGTAGATTAATTTCCTTTTTTGTGAACAATATCCACCTTTTAGGAAAATATGGTGCAGTGGCTCCAACCCCTACAGATCATTAGGACAAACTAAGAATAACACAGAAGATGAAAGGTTGTACAAACCAGCTTATTTTTCAAACAACTAATCCAACATCAGTACCTAAAATTTTTCATGAAGATATCATATTGAGAATGTTTGAAAAATGGTGGGAAATATTCTGCGAGGGTGATGTGGAAAGAGTGATAAAGTTTCACTGTTTTGAATTTTTTGTTGTTAAATCAGAAAAACCAATATTAATGGAGATATTGGTATTTTTTACTAAATTTTGTGAAGTGACTAAATGTAGCTTTAACCATTCACCTTAAGATGTTTTTACAATATAATTTCCTAAGTCTATTTAATATCTTCATTATCATAAAAACCAACCTATATCCATCTTAACTCCACATCTACCACTCTTAGAAGGATGAAATCTATTTATCCCTCTGAGCACTTGGTAGACCCAGAATTAAGATGGATCTAAGATGATAGAATTTCCCCTTTAAATAGTCTATGCTCACATGAATACCATGGTATTACCATGGGTCAATACCATGGGTTATCATAAACGTGGAGGTTAAATATTTCTATTAGTAATTTATAAAAATTAATAAAATTAATAATTGATTTTTATTTTAACCAAGTTAAAATGTTTAACATACATTAAATTACAACATCCATTTTTACTCTTGATCCACCAAGCCTGGAGAGGGATCAAATATTTTTTCACTCTATGCTAGTTTGCATATCATGATATTTGATCCCTCTCGGGGCTTATGGATCTATGCTGGTTTAATTCCCCCTTTATATAGGCTACATTCCACGTGAATACCATGTGCCATTTTTATTTTTATTAATACTAATATTAGGGTTAATAATGTTTTTTTTGCATGGTATTAATAATAATCTAACCCATGGTATTTGGCCCATAGTATTTTGCCCATAGGTTTCACCTAAATATAACACATTTTTTTAGTGTTCTTAAATATAAGGTGACTTATGGAGTAAATATAAAAAAATGTTTTATTTATTTACCATACCTCTTGTTTATTTAGATTTTTATTAATTTACCATACCTCTAGTTTATTTATATTTTTATTTATTTACCATACCTTTTGAGCAAGTATAAAAATAGGTTTTATTTATTTACCATACTTCCACTTTATTTATATTTTTATTTGTTTACACGCTTGCATGTATATAAGGTGACTTATGGAGTAAATATAAAAAATGTTTATTTATATTTTTATTAATTTACCATACCCCTTTTATAAATATGGTATTTGGCCCATAGGATTCACTTAAATAAAACTTATTCTTGAAAACTAGTGCAGGTTGTAACTCCTAATTTCAAGAGCTAAATTTACCTTTTTACCCTCTCCCTTAAAATAAGGTGGGCTAACCTCCATACCTAATTTTTTTATAAAATAAATTTGAGGCGATTTGTAAAAATGTACTATGATACAAAATATTCGCCCATTAAAAATTTAAAACCCCTTAATTTTGCCTAAGGGCGAAAATTCGCCCTTAAAATTTTCCATGTAATGCCCATACCTGGTCCTGAACGCGGTCTTGTAGATATTTTATTCCTTGATGCATACCTGATGGTATCATGATCTCAATTCAATCTTATAGAACATTTCTCCTCCCTTCAACTGACCAAGCAAATCATCAATCCTCAACAATGGGTACATGTTCTTGATCGTTACCTTATTTAGCTACCTGTAGTCAATGCACAATCTGAGAGTACCATATTTATTATTTACGAACAACATTGGTGCACCCCAAGGAGATATACTTAGCCTAATGTATCCATTTTCAAGCATCTCCTTTAATTGTAACTTCAACTCTACTAGCTCTGGAGTGCTCATCCTATAAGGTGCCTTCGATGCTGGAGCTGCCCCTGACACCAACTCAATAGAGAAATATACTTCGATGTGAGGAGGTAACTCTGGAATCTCTGCTGGAAACACATCCTGATATTACTACATTACAGGGTACCTCTTGAATATTTCTACATCCTCAACATCTTTGCCCTTGTCACTATATATATGCACTACAAATATCACACAACCTTTTCTGCAACTACACTTAGCCTGCATAGGGGTAACCATCCTCACTGAGGTAGGCTTCTTCTTTCCCTACAAAATTTTCTTTTCCCCATTATCATCCACACACTCAATAGACTTGTCAAAGCAGTCCACTTTTGTCATGTGAAGGTACAAACAATTCATACCCAAAATCATACTATATGATCCCAATGGTAGTACATTCAAATGTGTTGTTGTAGGCATACCATTTAACTCAAATGCACAAGTTCTTACCCAATGGTGAACTCTATTCTTTGTACCTGTAGCTAATTGTACCAACCAAGATTCTACACACACTTATTTTCTCAAAGCACACTTATCCACTAGGTCAGGATTACTATAACTATAATTAGATCCAGGATCAATCAAAATATAAACAACTTGATCACAAAGCCTACTATCCATCTCAATGATAAATTCATGACGATCTGCCTGCCTGTTGTTCACAATTGCATAGATCTGAGCAATGTTATTACCAACATCACCAACTGTATGCGCCTCCTTAGCACTATAGATATGGGATCTACCACATTGATACTACGAACAATCCCTCTTACGATGATCATTGCCACATATCTAACATTGCAACGGTGCTCTACCATCACCTCTAGTGTGGTGCTCTCCATGTCCCTTCTCAATTGTATTTACCTTCTTGCCAAGGGACTACATTTTCTTTCTCACCTGCATCTTGAGGTCTTCTCCGCTTTGGTGGCCATTTTCCTTTAACTTTCTCATTTCCTTTCAAGTCACGTTTAGGCTCAAATTTACGCTTTGACTGCTCATAAAAATGTTTCAACTTTCGGATGGCCTCCTCCAACAATCTAGGCTCATCGAACTCAGTCTAGTCTCTGTATATTATTGGAAATCCACTGATGAATCTTTGAACCTTGGCCTTCTCCTCCTTGAGGTAAGGTACATATCTCAACAACCCCAAGAACCTACTATTATACTCATCATCTGTCATGGAACCCATCTGCAACTCATAAAACTCCTTAGCTCTATCATCATAGTGCCTTTCTGAAAAATATTTCTTCTTTAAGAGCCTCTCAAACTCATTCCAATTCAAGTCATCCTCATGAATAAATCTAACAATTTTCAAATCTTCCCACCAGATATCTGCTTTCCCTTTAAGACTGAAAGTGGTTATCTTTTCTTTCATGTTCTCTAAATAATCGTGCAATTTGAAGAACTTCTTCATACCAAGAAACCATACCTCTACATCCTATGATTTCTTCATCTCTCCATCGAATGTAGTTGACTTTGATTTCTTAAACTCATCCAGAAAATAGCCCTTCTCACTCCTCCTATAAAGATGATAACGATGATGATCATAATGCCTGTCAAAGCCAAAACTAGAATAGTACTTGTGTCTATCACCCCTCCATTCCAGAGTATCTATGGACCTGTCATCTCTAATTGTGTCCTCTCTATCCAAACCGTACTCACCATGATATCTACTACCATATGCCCCATTAGTTTTGTCCTCCTGGTCATGGTTGATATGAAGTGGTCCCTATCATTGCAATTCTAACAAACTCTAAAGTATCACTGCATTTACCTATGCTTGTTTCTCCTGTTCCTGTATGATTTTTTCATTGTCTGCCTTACAACTCCTTATTTATTCCTTTAAGCTTTTTAGTGTCTTTACAAAATCAGAAAAGTGCCCAACACCACGTTGCTCAAATGATCCATAGGGAGAGTCTCGAGAACTATAATCTACCATCTTGCTAGTCATCCATAATATTCTTCCTCCAAGGTATATCATGTCAGTGAAACCAAATCACAATAAAGAAACGTACCTTAGCATAATTCGGGGAGGATACCTTGTTTGCAAGATCAAAAAATCAACGTGATACATGTATAACATAGTCATGACCACATATAGAAATATAACACATAAGTATGTAACCATATATCCATCATTCTAACTAGAGTTCAGTCATTAATGCATGACCATATACACTGCAAGTACCATGACCCTATGCATGACAAAAACCACCACATCACTTTACACTTGACCACATGTAAGTACTGACATGCATAGCAATGCATAACCAATCACACACTCATGAAGACACACTTCACAACAAAAACATCCTTTCTCACATGGCGACATCACTACAACCATGATTGACACCATGAAATATATGAAACAAGCATTCAGGGATGATTGACACACTTGCAACCGGCATAAATGCATGAACAACACACAACCCATCCAATCTAAGTGGTGAACCATGCTTTGATACCACTCTATAATTCCCTCCTCCCACATATACCCAAGTAACCATCCAAATAGGGTAAACATGTGACAATAAGTTACTATGATATTATTCGACCTCCTACGTCACCATAAGGAAGTGGAACTGACGGAAACACACTACACGAACCTTCCACATCAACAATGGGACTTCCAGGAACCATCCCAACCTCTCAAGTAACTAGCCCCTCGGTCCCACTGTGTTTTTATACCAATTAACCCCCAGACACTCCCATGATATGGGCATGCATGCATCTAGAAGACTCTAGACGCTGCCACAGCATGGTATGTCAGTGTCCAGGGACTTTTCTGCTCAATATTGTGCCAACATCCTCGGGATTTGAGCCACTTTTTCAGGCCTAGAGCCCAAGTCACTACCCAGAACTCAATGACACTTTCAGAATCCATGATTTACATAATAACAAGTCTTACAAATCAAAAACTGACTCCAGGACTAGGCTTGACCATCCCCAACTGGGACTAACATTTTTTCAAACACTTGGCATCAATGAAATCTATAAGAAATGAATACAAGACATAGCATAAATAACTGATAACTCATATGATACTTGACGAGAAGGATTTCCACCCTCTTCCCTTAAATATTTTGACATCAACTAGGTCTTGCATTCATTATCCTTTCAATTACAAGTAAATACAAGAAATAACCATGACAATAACCAGTCATATAACCATGCTTATAACCAACATTAAACCATGCAAATAACAATGAGATAATAGCCAATAAAGCCACATATTAACAAGTACAAAAGAAAGAGAACTTATATTTTATTAAACATAGGAAAATCTGACTAGGTTCGGGACTTCCACATACCACCCGACTGTAGACATGGCTGAACCAAATCTTTCATTCAGTTAATCACCCTCATGCCATATTCCAAGCATGAATGCAGGATTTCATGGATAAACCAACCTGAAAAACAACCAAGGGAATATAGAGGTTAAACCACCTCCACTATCACCAAACCATGATCTCACCAAAATCGACACCGAGATCACAAAACCAAACTGATCTAGGAATGCCTCTAGACTCCATCACTATCCTTGAGGAATTTTCCATCTCCTTGTCTCTCAAGCCTTACCGCAATCCACAGAGGATCACTAGGCCCTAAACCAAGACACTAGTCTCTCAAGATTTAATACAATCCACATTGGATCACTAGGCCCTAAACCGAGAATCCACCATCAGGCTTTACTATGTATCATTCCAAAATCGGTCAAGGGATTCCTAGGCCTTTGGGATTTTCCTAAGACCACATCCAACCTGAACTCTGAAACCATCCGAAAATTCCAAAGCTCAAAACCGAGAAAACAATCCCATCACACATTGGCTATCCGGAAAAAGGCAAGGCTAGGCTAAAAACCACTATCATAACCAGGAAAAATCATGCCACCGACAGTAAGAGAACCATACACCAATATACAAATCCATGCATGTAAAACCAGCTAGGAAATCACACATGCAATATGTTGTCTAAAAGTATTCCTCTTGAAGCTACTTGATATTGCTCTTCCTTACTTGATCCTTGCTTTCTTTCCTTTCATTTTGCTTGCTTTTCCTTACTCGCTTTAAGGCTAGAGTGCTCCAAGAAAACTCTAAGTGTCCAAGAGTGAGAGAGAGAGAGAGAGAGAGAATAATTAGAGAGCTCCAAAACTGAACTGAACAAAGACTACAAACTGATCCTGAGAAGCCTTTTTATCAATTAGGCCTCTATTTTCTTCATTTTCCATTATTTTCCTTCAATTTTCTCCTCACATGCAACTTGTGACCTTTCACCTCCCTTTTATCCTATTTTCTTTTATTTTCATAAATAAATGTGCCAAAAATACCTTTTTTCCTTTTTAACATATTTTCCTTTGCTCATTTACTTTAGCGATAAACACATCCAGTGATGCCCACTAGGATATATTTTCCAACCATTCAACTTGGGATAAGTGTCCCTTAACCGTGGTCTTATTTTTCCATTATTAACTTTTATTACAGGAAATTTTAGCCAGGGGTTGTCACAACTTTGGCTTGATTGGTCGAGGCTTTCCCATGTACCCAATAGAACTTTATTTCAGATTTTTCTTCGAGGTTAAAAAGCACCCCTCTCGCTCCAGCCTCCCTGAATAGTCACCATTATATTATCATCATGCCAAATGAATATTAAAACAACATATTATTTCCCACAAAAACCTTGATTACATAGATAGAACACAATATCAGAACATGAATAGAAAATCCTGCAACATGTCCTCCCTTTTCTCTAATCTGTCTCCCCCTTGTAATTCGTCTTGCATCTCTTTATATAATTTTGGCTTATTGATCTCATCTAGTTTAACTCCTTTGATGCTATCAATTTTAACTCATGCTTGCTTGATAAAATCAACTTTGACCACTTTGACAAGATCAATCCACTTCAGGCTCACTTGATTCACACTCAATTGGTTCCTTCAAAACTATAACACCTCGGTCCTTCTTTTCCGACTCTTGGATTTGCTTCTCTACCACTGATTTATGTTTCAATTAACCATTATTTTCAATCTCACGCATTCTATTTTCCACAATCGCTTTCTGATCAAAAGTGCCCAAAAAATGGACCCAACATAGGCCATATTAGAGAAATTTTGAGGTCTACAATGGGCCTCCTAAGGAATATTATAAAATAATAATGGAATAATAAAATGATATTAGATTACCTCATCAAGTTTTGGAGGGAAAAAAAAAAACTACTTTTTCAACTTGTATTTTCAAGTTATCTGCCTATGATTTTACTCAATTTTCGAGCGGAAGCACCATTTGGTTGAGGAATTTAATTTTCCATCCAAGGAGTACCCTTGTTGCATACTTTTGATGGACCCTACTGCATGAAAAATGTGAAATACATGAAAAAGTGTGATTTCAATAACATTTTTTCATGTATTTCACATTTTTCATGTAGTAGTATCGATCAAAAGTATGGAACATTGGTATTCCTTGGATGTAAAATTAAATTATGCATCGAATGAGTGCTCCCACTCGAAATTTGAGTAAAATGGTAGAGAGATAATACGAGTTGAACAAGAAGTTATCTATATATATATATATATATATATATATATATATATATATACCTTTTTACTCCAAAAATGGTGAATCATCCCCCATGGTTGACATCATCATATCGAATCCTATTGATTTTTGTTGTTTATTTTTGTTTTGAGGCCCATTTTTTGACCTCAAAATTTTGCTAGTGGATGGTCCCTTCCTATCATCCCGAGGGTGTGGTAGGATTTCCCTTCTTATCCTATTTTTGTCTTCATCTAGTTACACTCCAACGAGAAAAAAATCGTGTTTTTGAAATGATGGCATCTTGTCTCTCCTATTTAATCAAATTAATTCCCTTCGGGAGGGTAGGGACTCTATTGATAAATTACTTATCAAGGTATATGATCAATCCTTTAACCGCAATAACCACTTCATGGCCCTCAAGATGTTGTAGGTTTAGAGCAAATTCTAGGGCAATGATAGTTTTCAAAGATAGCCCTGACCTCAAGATTGTGATGAATCCAAGTGGGATTTGTGGGCTCTCTCCTGATGAATCCCCCTCCCATTGTATTACACAATTCTTAAAAAAATTGGACAAGAAATTTTTACAACGAAATATTTGTTTGTGGTGATACAAGAATTAGGGGTTTCCTGTGATAATAGGGGATCTTGTCGCTAAGAGAAATACATAGTATTCAAATGGAATTTTTTAAAAGAAAATTATCAACTTATCACCCCATGCAACTTATCACCTCATGTTCTAAATCATTCTTTCATTTTGAACCTTTGAAAACAAAAAAAAATATTTTCCTGCATCTTTGTTTAACTCGAACTCTTTAAAAAAAAAATCATGTCAATAAATTGAAGCAATTGAGCATCAAACCTTATGGAAAATGTGAGCAAGCGAGTGGAGAAATGTTGAAATTAATTCTTCTTTGAGGATATATTCAGTTTTTTAGCTTAATCAGGACCTCTTCCATCAATTTTATAGATGAAATTCGACATCATGTAGCATAAACTCTATATCTATAGCAATTTAAAGGTTGGTTCCTGTAGCAGACAATATTTTGAGCCCAATACCTATAATTTACTCATGTAGTAAGGTCTATCAAGGTTTTTTAAAACACTTTTGCATGCAGAACGTGACGTGGTAAGCTTGTAGTGATATTGAGTTTAAGTGGAGTTGGTGTTGGTGGGCGATGAGAGGAACCTTAACGCGCAATGATTTAGTTTACGCCCACCTACCTCTCATCACTCTCTAGCATACTCGTACTTTATTTCTCCTCGCCATCAGTAAGCAAAAAGGTCTTACTTTTCAAATTACTCTATGTTTTTGTCTTACTTTTCAAATTACTCTTTTTTTTTTCTTATTCATCCTCACAAATATGGAGAGATTTTGAGAAAAATAGATGTTTCCTATCATATTTGGCTAAGATTTTTTGCGATTTTGTCTTGCAAATCCAACCACATTTTGCACTTATAATAATTTCTAATGTCTTGGATAATTTCAATTGGTAATGTTAGGAGATCCTCATACTTTATTTTGTACCTTCCGATGATTTTGGAGGTTACTTTGATGCTTTTACATGTGATATGATGCTACTATTACTGAACAAGTGATCCTATAGAAATCTACAGGAGATCATGTAGTTGATATGGGTTTTATATATATATATATATATATATATATATATATATATATATATATATATATATATATATATCTCTATATATATATATAGATAGATAGATAGTATATATATCTATATATATATATAGATAGATAGATATATATATATATATATATATATATATATAGATATAGATAGATAGATAGATATATATATATATATATATATATATATATATATATATATATATATATATATATATATATATATATATATATATATATATATATATATATATATATATAGATAGATAGATATGAGTTGTAGGGTTTATCTTAATGATTAATGCTACTTCTAGAGATGTAGAAATTTATGGCATGTAGTGATCTTTTTCAGGACTTCAAGAGACTTGGGCTTATAGGGTTTTTGCATGCTACTACAAGACTATATAGTCTCTTGTAGAAGCCACATAAACCCTTCATGCTCATCATTTTATTTTTTTGACACATCAAGGGGTATTGATAGTTCAAGGAGTTAATGATGGTGTTGGATATGCTTTTGAGTGTGGTTTTGATGGAAAAGACAAGGATTTTAAGTTACTACTGAAAAGAATGATGAATAGTGGAGGAAAAGATGAGAGGTGTGGCATGTTGATGGAATGGATGAGTGTTGTGATGCCTATGATGCTTTTATTGAGCTTATATGCAAAGAAAATCCTTGATCTATGACTTTTTATTAAATCTAGGCTATCCTATAGCATTACAAGGATATCCTCTAGCCACTCAAGGAAGTGGATGAAAATGCATGAAAAGGACTTAGAGATGCTAATATGAGGTTACGTATGATGGGTGATGATGTAAAATGGTGTAGGGGTAATTTATGGGTGCTTCGAGAGTGTGTGACTTGATGCCTTAGGCCAAATGTGTAGACTGGTATATCCAACCTATCTTATCAATTTTCCTTTGTGATACATGCACATAAATCAAGGTAAGATAAATAAATTATCATCGTATTTTTCTTCAATTTTTATCCTTTTATCTTATTTTATTGAGGCCCACTAGCTACCATCTAGAGGTTTTCAGCCAGTGATCTACCCTCACTTCCACAGAGGAGGTTTATCTTAATTTTTCTTTTATTTTTCTTAGACTCAAAAGCTGCCTCACAAAGGTTTTCAGCTAATGAGTCTGCCTCAAGTGCCTCAAAGGGGGTATTCATGTAACACCCTCCTCCCACATTTACCCAAGTTAACTGGTCTGCTGGGGTAAACATGTGACAAGAGGCTAATAAGATGTGATTCAACTCCCCATGTATAGTTAAGGAAGTGGAACCAACAAAACCAAACCAATCTGACCTTCCACACATGCTATAGAACCTTCAAGATCCAACGAACCCTTCCAGGTGACCAACCCCTGAGGCAACTTGACATTTCACTAATCTAGACCCTCAGTCCCTCCCATCAAAATCCATGCATGTGAATAAGGCCTTCCAGTCTCTCCCACGACAAGGGCATGCCAGCAACTGTGGAATTTTTCAGCTAGTTCTAAGCCACTAACCTCATATTCTATGCCACTTCTTCAGGGCCAGGACTCAGACTACTGACCATAAAATCATGAATCTTTCAAAAATGATAAATGATATTGAAACAAAGGTACTAATGCAAACACTTGAATAAGGACTTGATCAAACCCCTACTAACCATGACAGGAATTTCGTCAATCATGTCATAAATATGTAATCTACAGGTCGTAAAAACATATCTAAGCATAGGGGTCTCATACTTATCTTAGATTCATAAAGAAGCATGGTTTCTATATCACAATAGTTTCATTATCATATATTAGGTCATATATTCATTATACATTCAATCACTAATCAAAACATGATGGACTCCATACATCAAGTATGTTATAAAACATACTCATAACTAGCAGAAATAACAATCATAATAGTCTCATATAAACCAATATATTTATACATGAAATACCAAGTATAAATATCTATTATTAGTGAATGAAAAATCCAACCAGGTTTGGGACTTCCACGAAACACCCAGCCATAGATTGGCTAAACCAAATATTTCTTTCATCCAATCGCCCGCATGCCATATTCCAAGAATGAATGTGGGACTCACAACAAAACCAACCAGGGCTTCCCGAGGCAAAACCACGTCAAGTCTCATCAGTAGAACCAGGCTTTACGATAATCCCCATCAGATGACTAGGCCCTAAACAAGTATTGATACCTCCGAATCTCTCCACTTAAAATGTGAGTAATTTTTCCGTCTTAACCTCTCAGTTTTACCGTGTATCCCTCCATTACTGATCAAGGGATTCCTAGGCCTACGAGGTCTCCACCCTCTGGGATTTACCATGTATACAATCATTACCGGTGAAGGGATTCCTAGGCCCAATCAAGGGTATTCACCACTGATCTTTACCATGTATCCCACCATCCATTGGTCAAGGGATTCCTAGGCTCAATCAAAGTGTTCACATCTAAGATTTAATGTTTATCCCATCCCGGGATTCCTAGGCCTTGTGAATAATCCTAGGACCACCTCACTCAGCTTCAAATCCATCCAAAAACCCAGCTCAATTAAATACAAGAGAACTAATCACACCATGGTTATCCAGAAATGGCAAGGTAAGGTTGAATAACATTGTCACACCTGGAAAAACCCATGCCAATGACAACAAGAGAACCAAATGAAAACATGCATGTACCATGCATGAAAAATCTAGCAAGGAAATCATACATGCAAATAATCTCGTTGTAGTTGCTTGATCATGCTCTTCCTTTCTTGATCCTTTCTTTCCTTTTCCTTCTTGGTCCTTCCTTTACTTACCTTGATACAATGCTAGAGTGCTCCAAGAAAAATCAAAGTGTCCAAGAATGAGAGAGAGAGTGAGAGAATAAAGAGAGAGCTCCAAAACTTAACTGACAAAAGGTACCAATTGATACTCATAAGCATTTTTATTAATGAGGCCTCTATTTTCTTCAATTTTCCATTATTTTCCTTCATTTTCCTCCTCACATGCAACCTGTGACCTTTCACCTTCCTTTTCTCCCAATTTCCATTATTTTCATAAATAAAATGCCAATTAATGTCTCATGCCTTCCCAAAGTATTTTCCATTATCTTTTCCAATTTCCATAGGCTTAATAAACCAAATTAACACCCACACTAGGATGTTTTTTCCCAACATTCAGCTTGGAATATGTGTCCCATGACTTTGGTTATTATTTTTCCTCTTTTAACTTTATTACATGGAGTTTTTACCAAGGTTATTAGAGAACCCTTCCCTTTGGGGGAACATCGTCCTCGGTGTTCAATGACACCTACAACCAACAAGATTGTTGAGAAGTAAAACATACTTCCCGTGGAGCTTTATAACTTAGCTCAATGCAGTACTTACAATGTTCATCCTGCTGAGAAGAAAACCAACATGACACATAATAATATAACAACCATAACAACATGATACCCATACCACTTATTGGAGCTTTATAACACAACTCATGGCGGTATTTACATCCATATACATACGTAGGTATACCAAAAACATCACTCCAAAACATATACCAAAAAAAGTCACTCAACCAGCGAATAGAGAAGGATACATAGCCCCCATCTAATCCAACATCTCCCATGTAGCTTCATTGGGCCTAAATTCCTTCTACTGCTCTTTAACCTGATCGAATGTTCAGTTCCAGAGCATGAGAATATTTCTCTGCAATACATATTGAATTTTCATATAGAATTATCCATCTAGCTCCACTTGCAATATAGACCAATCAATCACATGATCAAGATCTTTAACATACTTCTTAAGAAATGACACATGGAAAACATCATGGACTTTCACTATTGGAGGAAGTGCAAGTTGATAGGCTACTGGTCTAATCCTTTCAAGAATCTTAAAAGGTCCACAAGACCAAGGTGCCATCTTGGCACATGATCCAACCCTCAAGGATCTCTTCTTTTGCTTGATGCACAAGTACACCTGTTACTCGACCTAAAACTCCTTAAACAACCTATTTCGATATGCATAAATTTTATGCTTGTCCTGTGCTACCTTTATATTATTCTTGATAACCTGTATTTCATGTTCCATATCTGCCAACATGTCTGGTCATATATATACCCTGTTCACTGTATCACTTTAACTGATGGGAGTATTACAACTCCACCCACAAAGTTCCTCAAACAAACTCATCCTCAATGACTCCTAAAACCCATTTCTATAAGAAAATTCAACCAATGGAAGGTACTCCTCCCATATCCTCTGTTGATACATCACATACATCCTCAACATGTCCTCCAAAATCCTTTTGACCCTCTCTGTATATTCATCTATCCACGGATGATAAGTTGTGTTGAATGCCAACTCCATCCCCAAACCTGTAAACAACTCCTTCCAAAACTTGGAAGTAAAATTAGCATCATTGTCTATCACAATCCTCCTTGGTACACCATGAAAAATCACTACATCTCTAATGAATACCTTTTCCACATCACTAGCTGAATATGTATACTTCACTGGAATGAAGTGTGCTACCTTGGTTAACCTACCCACCACAACCATGATGGAATCATGTTGTCTAGATGTTCTTGACAAACTTGCGATGAAGTCCATGGAAACAGCCTCCCACTTCCACTCTGGAATTGGAATCGGCTATAGTAGTCCACCGGATGCTTATATTCTACTTTCACCTACTAACAATCTAAACATCTAGCCACAAACTCTGCCACTTCCTTCTTCAGATTCGGCCAATGATAAAACTTCTTCACTGTTGTTAATGTCTTATGGTATCCTGGGTGACCTGAATAAGGTTTCGCATGAAACTCTCGCAAGATAGTCTTCTTGATCTCATTGTTGTCTTGCACATATATCTTGTCCCTAAATCTCACCAAACCATCTGTTGTAAGACGATAGTCCAAAACCTAACCACCTGTACCCTGTTGTAACCTATGCATAAGATCCATGTACCTACCATCTTGTTGTCCTGCCTGTAAAATATGATCATGTAAGTATGTCCCGTAAGAACTCATAGTTTCTATGTGATTCACATATACTCTCTTGCTAAGAGAATCTGAAACAATGTTCTCCTTCCCCTTGATGTACATGATCTTAAAGTCAAACTCACTAGTCATGACCAACCATCTAGCTTTCCTGGCATTCAGATTCAGTTGGTCAAACAAGTATCTCAATCCACTATTATCGCTCATCAATACAAACTTCATGCCAAGAAGATAGTGTCTCCACATCTTCAGTGCATGGATGATTGTATCCAACTCAAGCTCATGTGTCGAATAATTCTTCTCATGCTCATTCAACTTCTATGACTGATAGCATAATAGTTATCCTTCTTGCATAAAGACTCCACCAAGTCTTCTCTTGAAAGAATATGTACACACCACAAACTCTTTGTCTGGATCTGCAATTTTTAACACCAGAGCATTTGTCAAAATCTGCTTCAACTGCTCAAAATTTGTTGCACATTCCTCTGTCCATTCAAATTTATTACCTTGCCTCTACAGTGACATAATAGGATATGCAATGCAATAAAAGTTCTTGATGAACCTCCTATAATACCCTGCTAGACCCATAAATGATCTTACCTCCTCCACATTTCTAGGAGTTACCCATTCCATGATAGCCCTTATCTTCTCTAGATCCACTACTATGTTTTCCTTGGAAACAAAATGTTCCAAGTAATGTACCTTTATCTGAAAGAAACTGTATTTTCTAAGCTTGGCATACAATTGATACTCTCTCAGCAATCTCAATACTACTGTTAAGTTCTCAACATGCTCTTCCTTATTTTTAGAATATATCAAGATGTCATCAATGAATACAATAACAAACTTGTCCAGATAAGGACACAATGCACTATTCAGCAAGCACATAAAAGTAGTTGGAGCATTAGTCAAACCAAATGGAACTATAACAAACTCATAATGCCCATACCTGGTCTAGAATTTTTTCTTCTAAATGTCCTCTTCCTTGATGTGCACCTGATGATATCCAAATCTCAAATCGATCTTTGAGAACATTGCGTCTCCCTTCAACTGATCAAATAAGTTATCAATCCTTGGCAATAGATACATGTTCTTGATGGTCACCTTGTTCAACTACATGTAATCAATGCATAACCTAAGAGTACCATCCTTCTTCTTCACAAACAACATTGGTGCACCCCAAGATGATACACTTGGCCTAATGTATCACTTGTCAATCATTTACTTTAACTATATCTTCATTTCTACTAACTCTAAAATGCTCATCCTATATGGTGCCCTTGACGCTGGTGTTTCCCTCGGTACCAACTCAATCGAAAAGTCAACTTCTATGTGAGGTGGAAACTCTGAAATCTCTGTTGGAAACACATCCTGAAACTGCTATAAGAGTGGGTACTTGTTCAATACCTCTTCATCCTTAACATCTTACCTTTATCACTAGAAATATGCACTCCAAATAACACACACCCTTTTCTGCAATTGCGCTTTTCTTGCATAGTTGTTACCATTCTAACTGATGTTTCCTTCTTATTACCCTAAAAGATTCTTTGTTCTCCATTGTCATCCAAACACTCAATATATTTGTCATAATAGTCCACCTTAGTCCAGTGAAGATACAACCAATCCATACCCAAAATCATACTATATGATCCAACGAAAATACGTTCAAATGTGTTGAGGTAGGGATACCATACAACTCGAATGCATAAGCTCTTACCAAGTGATGCACTCTCTTCTTTGTACCTATATCCAACTACATTTACCATGATTATACATGCACTTCTTTATTCAAACCACACTTATCCACCGGGTCAAAACTAACATAACTATAATCAAATATAGGGTCAATCAAAATAGAAACAACTTGATCACAAAGCTTATTGTCCATCTCGATAACAATTGCCTTGTGATCTTCCTACTTGTTATCTAGTGTTGCATAAATCTATTGAATGTTCTGCCCAATGTTGGCTTGAGGGGGCTTGGACCTAGGCTCAAAGTTAGCTATGCTAACCAAAAAAGCCCTACAGTACCGGCCCTTTTGGAAAGAATCCACTTAACACAAACCGTAGTCTCACCTGAGGCAGTATTGGGGAATGTTAGAACCAAGTTTCTGCATCCAGAAGGCTATGTGATTTAGCAGTGAAGCATATCCTTAAATTAGGGCCCTATCTGGCCTTTGTGAACCCTTATCTTATGAATCATGGACTTAAAGTGATTTCTACTTAATTAGATTTACAAGCTTCGCTTAACATGCATAAGTTATTAAACCAAGTAGATCTAAATCTTCGTGATGCAACTAAAACAATATAATAGAGAATTGAATCATAATTGAGCATAAAGACATAGAGCACACAAATTGGATTCAAAATTGTTTTATTACTTCAACTTTTCAATACATACACATCTTCTAACCCTGTGCATACAGCTGCAAAGGCCCGTGCACTCAGTTTCCAACTTACCAAGGTCTATGCACACTCAGCTGCAGTTGCCTTCCCCTTCACAAGAATACAAAATTACAGACTCAAAATCTTACTTATCAACCATCCATCAACATAGAACTACCTAATGAATCCTAGATGACTCCCTTTTATATATTTTACATTACATTACCATGGTCCTTGAACCATGGGTGAAGTTCATTGTATCATCAAAACAACCCATCCCTTTACAAAATAAGGGTCTTTGACCCTCCTAAAACCCCCTTTTACTCTTAACAATCTGCGCATTCCGCTCCTCAAATTGCGGAGACCTTACAATATTACAAAATTTTATTCAAAACTTAGACAAACTTGGACCTGGGGGTCCCCATCCTAACATACCCCCAACACAAAGATGTGAATTTTCCCAAGTCACTATGTTGGTACGTCCTTGATGTGTGATTTGAGGTCACTGAATTCTTCCTTCAATGCTTGAAGTTCTGCTATGCACTGCGAGCAGCCTGCCGACCCTCTTCGACCAACTTCTCAGTAGTTGGCCCCTCAACTGCAAATCCAGTGGTCGATTGTGTTTGATGCATGCCTTTTAGTTTATTCTTAATAGACTAAGAGAGTTGACTTGCTTCTTCGGCCCAAGCTTGCATTCTTGCTAAGAGGATTGAGGAATTTCATCACAAATCGTCTATCTAAACATGAAGGGCCTTCTCTTCTTAGAGTCTTTTGAACCATTACACAGGTGCTATGGTCTGCGTTATTTCTCTGCTCTCATCAAACTATATCTATTTATCCCGGATGCCTTCTTCAATATTTTGTACATGTGGGTCCTTCTACAGAGTGGCCCACATCTCCATGGTGTTTTCAAAAATCTAGCTACATTCCTTAATTGCATCATCTAGGAGTTACATATCGGCCTTGATAGCAACCTCGCATTGCTCACAAACTTTTGGAGATATTTTTGGTTGTAGCTTCATCTACAACTCTGTGACCTGTGTCTGTATTTCAAATTTAACTCGTTCCACCTCTTCTTTGGACTACTTCACCACGGCTGCTAGCTTTTGGAGCTTCTCTTCTAAAGGTTCTTCAATCTATATGAGGAGCTCTAGAAACTCAATGCAAGTCTGAGTGATGGCATCCTCCATCTCCTTCCTATGCGAAGCGGCTGCATCCCTATCCTACATCGCTCTGGCAGCTTCCTCATCTAACTGTTTGTTATGGCTCTTGACGTCATTAATCATGAAGAGTGCCCCCTCTACTCATATTTTTAATTCAGCAGATACTCCCTAGGGGAGTTCATTTAAAGCCTGAATGGGAAGTGTCACTAAGTTTAGCTCTAAGTTCCTTCTATATGGCACTTTTTCCTGATGCGGCGCGGTAGGAAATTGCTCCATATCTTCGTCATAAATGCGAATTTGGTAGCAAATTTCCATGGATATGATCCATAAATGCACTTCCCCCACTCCCTTAATAGAAAAATCATGGTCAAATCAACTATAGCTTCTCCAATGGTCATATTCTGGGTAGAGTAGGTGCGATACTCCCTTATGGCGCAGCTACATTATCGTAGATTTCTCCAACTACGCCATCTCCTTAAATGTCATGCAGCACTCCTTCTTTGATGGAACCCTTTCTCGGCAAAGTAGTTTATAATCCTACACTTTCTTTCAACTTCCTAAAGCACTAAGACTTTCCTACTGCCATATAGTCATCGCAGCCTTGCAGGAATGGGATCATCTCTATATACCTTCAATCTGCTTCCATTAATCCTTCCGGGAAACAACTCCCCATTCATCTTCGCGAGCTAAACTATGCCACCCTCCGAAATATCCTTGATTACATAGGGTCCCAACCAATGCATCTGAAACTTCCCTGGAAACTTTGTGAACTTACTGTCATACATCAGGACCAAATCTCCATTCTTAAAAGTGCGCTGCTTAATGTGGTGATCATGCCACACCTTTTCCCTGGCTTTCTGCACCTGCTGATGAAAACTAGCTAGAAATTAATCATCCTCCAATGCAATTAGTTGTGTTAAACATTCCTCCATGCAATCACAATCAACCATCTCAGTTACTGTTGTCATCCTTAAGTTGGGCACAATATACTTGATTGGAATCATTACTTCTTGTCCATACACCAGTCTAAACGGTGTTTGCCCAATTAATTTATTACAATTCATCCTGTATGCCCATAAAATAGTTGGTATGCGCACATCCCAGTCGTTCCTATTAACATTGCATATCTTCGTTAAGGCATCCTCCAGAATTTTATTAAAAGCTTCGACAGTACCATTCACCTAGGGATGATACGGCGTACTCTTCTGATGGTGCATCTGGAATTCTTCTGTTAACGCCTTAATTGTTTCATTCAAGAAGTGTGAACCTCGGTTGCTCATCAAGATCTTTGGGCATCCAAATCGTGATAGAATGTATTCAATTATAAAATTCGTAGTAGTGTACATGCTGCAATCCTTCATAGGCTATGCCTCGGCCCATCTAGTCAAATATTTGGTCGTAGTGATAATATAGCGTGCACCCGTCTTCTTTCTCAATGGATTAATTGGTCCAACGAAGTCAATTGCCCATTTATTGATTGCTTGCAACGTGACCTACGGGTTTAAGGGTAATTCATCCCTTCACAATGGTCTTCCAGTCCTCTGACACACATCGCATGCATTGCAATACTCCTTAGAATCTTTATGTACCATAGGCCACCATAATCCTTCTCACAAAATCTTCTACGCAGTTGCCTTACCTACATAGTGTCCTCCTACGACACCACCATGCGCTTCAACCAGAATAATGTGTCGTTCATACTCAGGTACATATCGGCGTAGAACTTCATCTGGTCCCATCTTATATAAGTGTCCTGCAATTACTAAAAAATCTGCAACCCTGACTACTAGTTCCTTCTTTTGTTGCATTGTGTAACCTTCAGGAGCTATTCCAGTAGATAAAAAATCAATAATTCTCGCAAAATGTTCATTAGCAACTCTGACAGCAAAGAGTTGTGCATTAGGTAACCCCTCATCGATATTAATGGGTTCTTCATCATTCTCAATCCTAGAGAGGTGATTAGGTCCAACGTTTAACCTCCATGGCTTAACCATCACTTCAAAATCATACTCCTAGAAGAGAAGCAACCATCTATAGATATTCCCCCCCAGCGGAGGCTTATTAACTAGGTACTTAAATGTGGAATGATCTGTATACATTTTAAAGTGTGCACCTAGTAGATAATACCTAAATTTTTGTAGCACATATACCATGGCTAACCCTTTTCGTTCGATGGTTGATTAGTTTTGCTCTACCTTAGAGAGTTTCTTACTTGCAAAGACAATCAGATGGTCAATATATCCTTCACCTGGTTGAGTTAAACAGCTTCCAATGCTATACAGGATGCATCTATGTGCACATGAAACTCTTTCTTCCAATCTGGGAATACTAGGATTGGAAAAGTAATAATCTTCCCCTTAAGAACATCCAAGCTCTTCTGGAAGTCCTCATCCCAACAAAATGTAACATCCTTCTTCAATAAATTCTCCATTGGCGCAGTGATCTACGCATATGCCTTTATAAACTTCCTATAATACCCTGTATGACCCAAAGTTGCACGTAGCTATTTTACATTCCTAGGTGGATCCAAATTGATAATTACAAAAATCTTGGTAGGGTCTACCATCAATCCTTGCTTGCATACAACATGTCCCAACAATATTCCATAAGGTACACAGAAAATACATTTCTTCAAATTCAAGGAAATCTGATACTTCTAGCACGTATCCAACATTATACGTAGACTAGAAACATGTTTCTTAACTAGCCCGAAGACTGTCCAATCGTTGAAGTAGACCTCCAGAAACTTGTGAATAAATTCTTTGAATGCTACGACTACCACCCTTGAAAATATTGCAGGGGAATTTTTAAGTCCAAAAGGCATAACTATATATTGGAATGACCCCTACTTTGTAGCGAAGGTATTCTTGCTTCTATCCTCCAGCGCAATCTTAATTTGGTGATATCCTAAAAATCCATCAAAGAAAGAATACACCTCTTGTCCACCAATGTTTTCAAGAACCTCATCTATAAAAGGCGTAGGAAAGAGGTCATGCACGTATGCATCATTTAACTTCCGCATATCGACACAGATCCTTATATCACCCTTTGTTTTCTTTTCCTAGACCATCATCAGATTGACCCATTCTTATTCTTCCACTAGCTCAATTATACCTACCGTGAGCATCTTATCCAACTCTTCTCGTACCTATTCCTTGTACTCGGGGTTTAGTCGATATGGGCGCTGCTTAATCGGCTTCATGTTTAGCTTTAAATTGATCTTCATCACACCCAAATCACCTACTATGCCCTTCAATCTAGAGATTTTTTTTGGAAATAAGTCTTGATATTCATGCAGTAATTAAACAACCTTGTTGACCGTGTCTTCATCCCAATATTTGCCAATGTGCACAAACTTTGGTTCTGCTTCTGAGCCAATATTTACTTCTTTTGTCTTTACCAGTTGTGAGATATCAGGGATCTTTGCATCAGGTTCTTCTACTTCCCGCGGTCCTTATGACTCAGGAATGTTGATATTTCGTGGATCCTCATTGCCTTCTTCCGTAGTAACATTGTAGCATTCCAGTGCATGTTGTAGTTGTGCA
Organism: Pinus tabuliformis; assembly: GCA_031772625.1. Taxonomy (NCBI): domain Eukaryota; kingdom Viridiplantae; phylum Streptophyta; class Pinopsida; order Pinales; family Pinaceae; genus Pinus; species Pinus tabuliformis. Next base: position 1,217,894,106 of record CM062816.1, read on the forward strand.
CTCCAGTTAAGTTGCATCCAAGTTATAGGTTCTATTGGTGTTTCAAAGATCACTACCTTGATCGCCTGAAGCACCCCATCAATGCATTCAAACCCGTCTTCAGACTTGAATGTAAGCAGAAAACTCTCCTTCATTTCATCCAATTAGCAGTCCCGTGTCGTAGCTCTATCTCCAAATACCAGTTCATTGGTATAACGTCTAAGGTATGAATAAATATATGTACCCATTCTGGTTGAGGTACCTCTCCCCAAGCCTTATTCCATCGAGTCAGATGTTCGTGTGAGTCATCCTTACCTATGTACTTGTCACTGAGCCAAATATTAATCTCATCAATCTATGATATTCCTTCCAATCATTATCCTTATGGGTTCCCCACCATCTTGTAGGCATAGCTCTTAAAGCCAAATCTAGAGCCTGGAACCTATGCTCCTCTGGTATGTCTCTTTCAAAATGGTCAAGAAAAGTATTGACATCTAGCCCATCATAATAAGGTAATTTACGTACCTCAATTGATATACAGCACAAAGACTTTGTAATCCTATTGCATCATAGTGTAGAGACCTCATGAAACTGATTGTGCCAGTTTTCTAATTCTTCATATGTGTCTGATTGGCATGAACTATCCTTCTCCCAACTGATATGTCCATCTACAGTGGGATTAATCCAGTCTTCGTCTCACGCAGTGAGCTTATATATGTGATCAATGTATTCATCTTCATAGTCATCACGGATTGGTTATGTGTATCGTGCACCTTCAGATGGATCCAATGGAACAACTAGTCGAAGGCCATTATTTTCAAATACCATGCCTTGCTTCTTAAAATTAATAATATCATTCATGTCAAAAAGCCCAATCAATCCCAAGAAATGCTGGGTATGGATTATTTTCATCTTCTATTTCAATAACTTCAAAATCTATGAGCATGCCGACTCCTTTAATATCTACAGCCACTCCATGTAAGCGACCCATCGGAATTATCTTTTTTTGGTTATCCATGCGCAACTGGATTGGTGACCACTGCAACTTAGGTTTCCCCATATGTTCCCAAGTCTATTTTGGCAGTACATTAGCGTCAGATCCCAAGTCTAGAATTATTTGATCCATATAAAAATCACCAATTTTTGTTGTAAGCTTCATTTCCCTACTAGTCCTCTTCTTGCTCGGGTTCACCTTATTGGTTGTGCGTTGTTCTGGTAGTGGATTGTCTTTGCTAGTGCAATTATCTATCATTTCTTGGAGTCCTTCAACTACCTTCTGATCCCTCAACAGCTTCATGCATCTCTATAGAAACAATTTTAGAACTGTGGGATTAGAGTTCTCCGTCACAGTACTTTATTCAATTTCTCTCTTCATGGGACTATTGGTTTCTAAATTTTAGACGTAGAAGCACCTAGATCCACAAAATGTTTCCTTGCCTCCATAAACATTTCCTTTTCTCTATGTAAGTCAAATCCAACATTATTTTCGCCAGCCCTACAAACCCATGTATTGGATTTACCTTCTACATTGTCTTCACCAGTGGATATACCACTTCACGTCACTATATTGACACTAAGATTGTCTTTGTGTGGCTCGGATCTCATCATCTGGATGTTCTGCATAGGCCGTTGGTTCTTCTTTTCCTACATCTTTGCTATTAATACAGGACACTCTTCTATAACATGATCAAACTGCTTATAGTATTAACAAGAAGGATGAGTTGGATTCTGACAGTTGCATGCAAAATGTCTTGGTTCTCCACAGTTATAGCAGATGATCTAGACCCGACCTATTCGAGCGCCTCCTCCTCATCCTCTTCCACGTCCTTAGAATCCTTCAGGAGCTGTAGGTGAGATTTGATCATTCTATGCGTGATTTCATCCTACATACTATACATCGAGATTATATCTATCATCAAATCATATCTTTGACAATCTCATTCATCATGACCAACCGATTTAAAAAATATGCACAAGATTTTCTTTGGTGACTGCACAAACTTTTCTTATAAATGATAATTATTTGTCTTATGCATTCCTGGTACTTAGAAAATATTACACCATACGCTTGAACCATCGCTTGATCCAGCATGAGATTTTGGTTTCAGTGGGTTGGGACCTCCCACTGCTATATAATCCTAGTATACAGGGCACTGGTCCTTATAATGGCCTACAACCTTGCATTTCGTGCACCAAACCCTGATTGAACCTCCTTTCCCTTCTTCAGATCATGCAATTCCATATGCAGGCTTGCTAACTGTGACTAGGTTTGTTGGACTCTTATATTCGTATCATGGATCAGCTAAGCCTCCAGCGTCATTGCAATCTCTAATGATTCGGACTCAGATTCGATCTTTTGTTGAGACAAAGGTAGTCTTAAATGTGGCAATAGCGAAGCTATGTACCATTCCTTATGTTGTTCATCTGAAATCTAAATATTATCTTGTCTCAGTAAGCACTTCAACCTTTGATCCATATCCCACGTGGATTTGTTAGTTGTCTACTTGATCTCCTTTATTTCAGTGACACACTGAGCTTCTGATTTCAACTTTCTAAATTCTACGTTCATCGCAGTCTTTGTCTCGGCCAACATAGCATTTGGGTTGGTTGTACTATATTTGATATACCATGCAAGCGCTCTATCCTGTAGCGTTGTAACTAGTTGTGCTTTATTCATGTCATTATCATTGATCTATTGTGCCTTCCACATAGCTTTGGCTACGAACCAAAACTGATCAGGATCCTCTGATCCCTGACCCTTGAATACAGGCATTTTCACTGTATTCTCCATACTGAAGAATGAAGGTGGAGGTGGAGGTGGAAGCGTAGGTGTATGAGGTGGTGATGAAGGTGGAGATGGGGTGGATGGATGTGGAATCCCAGAAGTGCCCTAACCTTCTGTTTGCGGCGCACCTCTAGGTGTGTTAGGGCTATTCCTTTCTTCTTCATTATCTGATTCACCCAACAAGGGACTGTACGCACCTTCAGTGTATTTTTCCTAATCAGATTTGAATATTTTTCCGCTTTGTGTAGATCCAATCTGACCCCTTTTAAACATCAATTCAAAGGCATAACACCATTTTCGCACAACAGTATTTTAATCCAAGTTTTTAGCGATCTTAGGTACTTACCTCTTGGACCCTTAAAGAATCAGTGTTCAACTTCACTATAAGATAGAGACGTGTTGATTGAAATTTCAATGATGAAATCGCCCAAATTACTATCGATCCTATATTCCACATCCCCTGTGACCTTATAATCAGACTCTTCGAGGTGTTTGATCGATTCAGGAGTCCACACAATAGGATTGTTGTGTTTCAAAGTAGGTTTGTTGTCCGCTAGCTTAGACAGCCACTCGTGTAATTCGCAAAGGAATGATGAAACGAAATTTTCGTGCTCTTTTCTGTAGAGATATCTCTATCACCACCTTTCTTTGGATCAACGTGGATTTCGATTTTATTGACCTAAAAACTCATGAAAATTCCAATCTATCTACTTCTCGATTTATTTCCTAGTTGGTATCCACAGACGCCACATCACACATCCCTCAGATAGATCCCGGTCCCGGCAACGGAACCATTTATTGGCTTGAGGGGACTTGGACCCAGGTTTGGAGTTCGCTGCTCTAACCAAAAAAACCTTACACTATCGGCCCTTTCGGAAACATTTCGCTTAGCACAGACTGCAATCTCACCCGAGGCAGTATTGGGGATGCTAGAACCAGGTTTCTGCATCCAGAAGTCTATGTGATGTAGCAGCAAGGTGTCTCCTTAAATTAGGTCCCTATCTGGCCTTCGTGAACCTTATCTTCTGAATCACAGACTTAAAGTGATTTATACTTAATTAGATCTATGAGATTTTTTGAACATTCATAAGTTATTAAACCAAGTAGATCTAAATCTTCGTGATGTAATTAAAACAATATAATAGAGCACTGAATCATAACTGATCATAAACACACATAACATATAAATAAACACAGAATGCACATATTGGCTTCAAAATTGCTTTATTACTTCAAATTTTCAATACATACACATCTTTTGACCCTGTGTGCACAATTGTAAGGGCCCACGCACTCAGTTGCATACTTACCAAGGTATTCGCTCACTCAGCTGCAAGAGCTTTCCCATTCGCTAGAATATAGAATTACAGACTCAAAATATTACTTATCAACCATCCATCAACATAGAACTGCCTAATGACTCCTAGATGACTCCCTTTTATATATTTTATATTACATTACTTTGGTCTGCAAACCATGGGCATAGTTCATTGTATCATCAAAACAGCCCATCCCTTTACAAAGTAAGGGGCTTTGACCCTCCTTGAATCCCCTTTGGCTCTTAATGTTTTGCGTGCTTCGCTCCTTAAATTGCAGATACTTTATAATATTACAATACTCAAAACTTAGACAAACTTGGACTTGGGGGTCCCCATCCCAACATCCCCAATTGCTTGCACTTCCTATGCACTATAGATATGAGGCCTACCACCCTGATACTGTGAACAATATCTCTAGAGATTCTCCTTGACACATATCCAACACTGCAATGGTACCATACCATCACCTCGATCCTGCTGCCCTCCAAGATGTGAACCATGTCCCTGTCTAACTACATTGAACTTCATATTAGGTGTAACATTTTCTTTCTCACTGTCATCCTAAGGTCTTGTTATTTTCGGCTTCCATTTACCTTTAGCTTTGTATCTCCATTTCCAAACTTGTTATGATTCTATCCTACGCTTTGACTGCTCATAACAATGCTTCAATTTGCAAATAACTTCCTCAAGTAGCCAAGGCTCGTCATAGTCAATCTGATCTCTAAATGCTAATGCAAATCCACTGACAAATATCTGAACTTTTTCCTTCTCATCTTTAAGATATGGTAGATACCTCAATAACTCCAAAAACTTGGTCGTATACTACTCATTTGTCATCGATCCCATCTTTAGCTCATAAAATTACTTGGATTTGTTGTTGTAGTACCTTTCTAACAAGTTTGTCTTCCTGAAGAGTCTCTTAAACTCATGCCAAATCAACTCCTCTATCCTCATGTCTCTAACCCGCTTCACACCTTCCCACCAGATGTCTGCTTTCCCTTTGAGGTTGAAGATAACTATTATGGCCTTCATGTTATTTGTGTACTCATGCAACTCAAATAATTTCTTCATCCCAAGTAACTATGCATCAACATCCTCCAACTTCTTCAAATAACCATCAAATGTAGGTTTATTTTCTTTCTTGAACTTATCTAGTGAATATCCCTTGTCAATCCTTCTGTAAGGATGATGACGATGATGATCATAGTGCCTGTGAAAACTAGAACTAGAATAGAACTTGTTTCCATCACATGTCCTATCCAGAGTATCAAAGGGCATGTCATCTATGATCATGTCATCCATGTCTGACTTGTGCCCACCATGAGATCTACTACCACATGCCTCATTAGTTTTATCCTCCTTCCCATGGATGATCTGAAGTGGTCCATGTTTCTACAAATATGAAAAACTCTGAAGGATTAGTGCATTGACCTCTCTTTGTTTCTCATGTGCCTAAATGATTTTGTCATTATCTACCTTGCAACTCCTTATTTATGCCTTGAAGATTCTCAATGTGTCTGCTAAGTCAGAAGAGTGCCAAACACCACACTTCTCATATGATACATAGGAAGAATCTCGTGAACTGTAGTCTACCATCTTGTTAGTCATATTTGATCTCTTTCCTTAAAGTATACCATATCATCTCAAACCAAAACATAACATAATCAACATACCTCAGTATAGTTCGAGGGAGGATATCTCATCTACAAGATCAATGAGATTAGCATGATACATGTATAATCATAATCACATCAGTATATAACATTGGTTTAACCACTATCCAATTATCAATGCCCGATCATACCAACCACATACCATGGCCTCATGCATGACAACTACAACCATATAGATGTATTCATAACCAATACAGAACTGTCATACACTCATGACTACCACATCAAAAAACACACCATCATATTTCACATGGCGGATCCACTACAACCATGACCACCACCATGCATACACAAAAAGTACATAGATGAAAAGCATAAATAACACATATATACAACTGGCATGAATGTATGAGAAACACACCACCCATCAAGTCCAAGGGGTGAACCATGCTCTGATACCACTCTGTAACACCCTCCTCCCACATTTCCCCAAGTTAACCGGTCTGCTGGGGTAAACATGTGACGAGAGGCTACTAAGATGTGATTCAACTCCCCATGTATAGTTAAGGAAGTGGAACCAACAAAACCAAACCAATCTGACCTTCCACACATGCTATAGAACCTTCAAGAACCAACCAACCCTTCCATGTGACCAACCCCTAAGGCAACTTGGAATTTCACTGATATGGATTCCTAGTCACTCCCATGACAAGCGATGCATGCGACTAAGGCCTTCCAATCTCTCCCACAACAAGGGCATGCTAGTGACTATGGACTTTTTTAGCTAGTTCTGAGCCAATGACCCTGAATTGTGTGCCACTTTTTCAGGGTCAGGACTCAGACCACTCCCCATAATTCATTAATATTTCAGAAATGATAAATGACATTGAAATGAAGGTACTAATGCAAACACTTGAATAAGGAATTGATCGGACGTCTACTAGCCATTACAGACATTTTGTCAATCATGTCACAAATATGTAAGATACAGGTCATAATAACATATCTAAGCATAGGGGTCTCATACTTATCTGAGATTCATAAAGAAGCATGGTTTCCATATCACAATAGTTGCATTATCATGTATTCATTGTACATTCAAGAACTAATTAAAACATGATGGAAGCCATACATCAAGTCTGTCATAAAACGTACTCATAACCAGCATATAACCAAAAAAAATAACAAGTATATAACAACCATAATAGTCTCATATAAACCAGTATATTTATACATGAAATACCAAGGAGAAAGAGTTATTATTAATGAATGCAAAATCTAATCAGGTATGGTACTTCCATGAACCACCCGACCATAGATTGGTTGAACCAAATCTTTCTTTTAGCCAATCACCCATGTGCCATATTCCAAGCATGAATCTGGGACTCACAAAAAAACCAACCAGGGTTTCCTTAAGAGAAACCACCTCAACTCTCATCAATAGAACTAGGCTTTATCACAATCCCCATCAGGTCGCTAGCCCCTAAACAAAATGTATGTCTCTAGATCTCTCCACCTAAACCATGAGGAATTTTCCTGTCTCAACCTCTCGGATTTACCATGTATCCTGCATTATCTATCAAGGGATTTCTAGGCCTACGCGGTCTCCAACCTCTGGGATTTACTGTGTATCCCACCATTATCAGTCAAGGGATTCCTAGGCCCAATCAAGGGTATTCACTACTGATATTTACCGTGTATCCTGCCATTCACCGATTAAGGGATCCTTAGGCTCAATCGAAGTGTTCACATCCAGGCTTTATCGTGTATCCCATCCCAGGATTCCTAGGCCTTGTGAATAATCCTGAGACCACCTCACTCAGCTTTGAATCCATTTGACAATCCAGCTCAACCAAATACAAGAGAACCCACAACACCATGGCTATCCCGAAATGGTAAGGCAAGGTTGAGGAACACTGTCACACCTAGCAAAACCGATGCAAATTAAAATAAGAGAACCAAATGCACACATGCATGTACCATGCATGTCAAATCTAGCAAGGAAATCATACATGCAAATTGATACCTACAAATAATCCTGCTAGAGTTGTTTAATCCTGCCCTTCCTTGCTTGAACCTCACTTTCCTTTGCCTTATTAGTCCTTCCTCTTCTTTCCTTGTTCCAATTCTAGAGTGCTCTAAGAAAACTCTAAGTGTCCAAGAATGAGAGAGAGAGAGAGATCCAAAACCGAACTAACAAAAGGTACCAACTGATCCTCAAAAGCCTTTTTATTAATGAGGCATTTATTTTCTTTAATTTTCCATTATTTTCCTTCATTTTCCTCCTCACATGAAACATGTGACCTTTCACCTTCTTTTTCTCCTAATTTCCATTATTTTCATAAATAAAAATTCCAATTAATGCCTCATGCCTTCCCAAAGCCTTTGTCATTGCCTTTGTCAATTTCCTTAGCCATAATAAACTAAATGAACACCCACACTAGGATTTTTTTTGCCCAAAATTCAACTTGGAATACATGTCCCATGACCTTGGTTCTTATTTTTCATTTATTAACTTTATTACATGGAATTTTAACCAGGGTTGTTACAATTCACTTTAGTTTTTTCTTTTATTTTTTATTTCTTGTTTGTCAAAGGTTGAATGGATTGGGATCTTTGATGCTCTCATCTTAGCTCATTACTTATTGAATCGGTAAATTAAACCCTAGAGAGGGGATTTTTGTATAATTTCAATCGATAACAATTTACCAAGAGTGGAATCTTGTCTTCATCTTTTGTTTTAATCCAGATTGAACCATTATCATAACATTTTTCAACTAGATAAGGTCCCATCCATCAGGTCATGGGCTTCCGTTTTAAATCCTTAAACCTAGAGTCATACAAGAGGGCCTAATCACCCTCTTAGGTTTTAATATGCTTGTCATAATCTGGATCTTGGGGGGAGGGCCCCAAGATCTAAAAAATTGAAATGGATCTTCGGGAGAGAGACCCCCAAGATTTGGAAAATGGAAATGCCAAAAGAAAAGAGGAGAATACACAATAACAAAACTACAAATAAACTTTTTATTAAAACAGACAATAACAGTAAAGACAACATTGTGGTAGACAATATGTCCTTTTACAAGATGTGACTTATTACTTATAACCTTTTTTTGTTACAATAATATGGGTGGGTAAATACCATGGGGTGATGTCACTTACAATACCATGGGTGGTGTTAAAGTCAGTCCTTACAGCCCTCCGTCAGAGATCTTTTCGCTTTTGCATATCATTTTTAGGTGTCTCGCTCGTTCCACTTCGTTGCATTTCGTTAGGGGCATGCCATTGACTGACGAGGGGGTCTGGTTGTCTTGTGTTTCCTCATGCTTGTCCCTACAGGGTTAGTCAAAAATTTCTCAAAAATCACCAAAGTATATGATCATTGCATTCATCGTCATAAAAGATTAGTTTCGTTAAAAAAGTCTTTAGTCCTAGAGTCTAGGGTTTTCAGTCCTTTGCATACACATAATAAAAGCCCGCAGGCCATGAGGTTGGTTTCAAAAGATTCTCATTTAATATTTTTCTCAGAAAGCATTTAAAAACATTTTTAGTCCAAAACTCTATTTTGGAACTAAAAATTGTTATTGTAAATAATTGTATTTGTTTTATCTCAAAAAAGTTTCAGAGCAAGCCTCTGATCTTTTCCAAAGCCAAAATGCCGGATCCCTGCAAAAATCAACAAAGTATTATCAGTCCAAAACTCAGAAAAAGCAAGAGAAAGTCAAAGAGCAGTATTGTATTAAAAGATCAAATGTCAAAGTGCTGAAACATTATAAAGTGGGTTATTAAACAAATTTAAATCAAATCTGATTTGATGAGATATTTTCTTCACATATAAAAGGGGCAAACAAGTTCATTTGTTCAAAAATCCCAAGGCAGAAATCGTGTTTGAGCTCTTGAAGGCCGAAGCCGTGTTTTCATACCCGTGGACAGTGTTTGGAGGCGTGCGCTACCCATACAGGCTGTGTGCTATGCACATAGTGCGCGCTACGCACTGGGCCTCACCAGCCAGTGTTAAAAACCACAGGCGCTACGCACATAGTGTGCGCTACGCGTTGGGTTCGTGCGCTACGCACACAGTTACAGCACCAAGAAATTTTTGATAGTGCGTCCAGATCTTGCCAAATCGACTCCAAAGCTTGCAAGTATGTTTTTGATGGCTGCTCAGTCAATTTTAAAATGTTTGTAGTGTGTTTAAGGTGGGAAACTCAATGTGTTGGGTGTAGAAAGGTGAAACCCTATGCTTCATACCAAATTTATTCCTTAGGGTTTTAAAGACATGTGGGTGGCTTTGTGAAGATTTTCCCATTCTCCATTGATGAAATACAGTCCCATACTCATTTGTCAAATTTTAGCCAACATTGCAAAGGTGCACATTACACTTTTGTTAATTTTTCAAAACTTTCCTTGTGATCAAAACAGTGACTGTTTTATGCCCATCCACTGAAACAGAGTTATTACCATTGTGGCTTGTTTCCTCTGATGCTTGGTACATATGTAACCTATTTGGGTTTTGAGTATACATTGAAATTTTGATTTCACCACACCTATATCAACATACATATTGCAGACATCTTGTTTTCAAAGCCATGTCAGACACAGATTCAGTTTATGAGCAGGAGTATGACAGTGATTCCACAACAGAGGGTAATGTGCCACGGAGGCCTCGCAGAGGTGGCAAAGGTGGTAAGAATCTCAGAGAAGAGCCTACTTCTTTGATTCAATTGCAAGCTTGCCCACTTGCAATGGATTGTTTTCGCCATCAGTCATGCTATCACTATTGTGAGTTAATTTCACAAATCCAGCATCATCGTGAACTAGCTCATTTGTTTGTTCTATATTTACATGATGGCCATGTAAACCTCGTCGGAGTTGATTTCATTTTGTCACCAGAGACTATTGCAGAGGCCACTGGGATACCAAATATTAGAGAAAAATGGAATAAGCGTTAGCAGTTAGAGAAATCCTACTATGAACCGTACATCAAACCTGGGTATATGAGGCACCTGAACAGGGTTTTTCCTTTCCAATACCTGAGTGATGAGTTTTCACCTTTAATGAAACTCATCATTCGGTATTTTAGTTGTGAGGGCAGATTCTCGCGTCTTTATGCGTACCATGTCCGTTTGTTGATGCATTTCACAAGGGTACGTATGATGAACATTCCATACTTCATGTATCGCAACATAGAGAGGATGGTGTTTTTTGTACAAAAGAAGACCCCAGCACAGCAGCATAGAAGTATTTATCATTACGCGCTGATCAAGATCGTAGTGGTTCATCAGTTGGCACAGCAGGGCATTACTTGGGAGGATTTTATTTCTCGTGAATTTTTTACAGCGCCACAGCCACCTCCAGAGATATTTCATGATGAGGGAGAGCCTTCACATCAGTTTGACATTTCTGAGATCGAGCATGTCAATGCTCCAGTATATGTGACATATCAGCGAGGCCACAGGGCCTTATTTGCAGCTACACGATGAGTACTATCTCCACATGGTGTGGAAGGGGTCTCGCCTTCTTCTTCAGTACAGGTACAGGTTCAGGACAAGGGCAAGAGGTCAATACATGAGGAGGGTCATTCAGGAGGTCATGATTTTGATGTTACATTGAGTGATGTGGATAGGAGCTCTCCTAGCTCGAAACTGAAAGAGATCATCCAAGAGCAGAAGAACGAGATTGACAACTTGAACGAGAAGTTACTAAAGGCGGAATGTCTGATCAAATATTTGGAGCAGCGCAATAAGCAGCTAGAGGATCAGCATACACTTATAGAGCTGCAACAAATGCATGAAGACCGAAGGTTGGCCCGAAAAAGACCTGGCGATTTGACACTTGTTGAGCGGCAATTTTGGCTTGAGAAAGTCAATCGACATCTGGAGGAGTTGTTGGCAAAGGCCAATAGAGACAAAGACATGCTCCGTCACATGAAACATCATTATTGGGCTCGCATGCATGTCGGCAAAGCAAAAATGAAGATTTTGAAAAGGAGGTTGAGCAAAGCACTAAAATGGCGAAAGAGGCTAGATCCACTTCGAGTTTTGGCCGAGGCTTCACTGGCTGGGCATGACACATGATGGAGGGTCTTCGCTCCAAATTTGAGCAAATTCGGAGAATTTTTTGTCATTTTGAAATTTTTGGTCCCAAAAACAGTTTTTCAGCTCTACGAGTAGCGCATCGACGCGCTCACTTTTGATTGGGAAACTTGCTGGAGGAAAATTTTGTATTTTTGGGTTTTTCATGGTAAGTTATGCATGCTCAGTTATTTCCGAAGCATTTCATCAAGTTTTGGATGATCAAAAGGCCTAAAAATGCCATGAAAACCACCTTGCTGCCACCTTTTGCAACAGAAGGAAGTACTTCTGGGAGAATGCAATTTTGAGGGGGCAAATGAGCTCCAAATTGGGAAATTCCACTTGGGCTGGATAGCAGACATCCAGAGCTTTCCAACCACCTATTGTGAGCTTGATTTTGATGTTGGGAAGTGCCCCAAAAACAGGTTGAAAGGTGCGCTATGCATAGAGATCAGGGCGCTACGCATAGAGGTTTTTGGTCAAATTTTCATCCTTCGGCTCAGGAATTCGGCCAGTTTTCACTAGTTTCACTTCTTGATGTGATTTTTGACCCATCTTGATGTAATTTGATGTGTATGAGGTAACTTGGCACTTATTTACCTTATTCTAGATGATTCATTCACAAAATAGCAAAAAATTAATGTAATGAATCAGTTTCCTTCTTTTTAGAGGCAGGTTGTTTTGGTCACCTAGATTCTTGCTCCATGTTTAGAATTTGTTCAAACTGCTCCTAGAAGGAGGAGCTCAACCCCTATAGGTCAGGGAATGAGTTGGCTTGATCTATATATGTAAATTTTCAGTTAGTAGCAAGGGTTGGACTCTTGGGAAGATTTTGGCACACTATTGTACATAGTTTTCATACTTTGGCTAAGGAAAGATCAGAGGTTTTGCAGCACCTGTTGGGATTCTTGTGGATTTCAGTTCTTGATGGTGTTATCTCTCAGTTATTGTAAGTTTATTCATGTTTAAATGTATGCCATTCCCTTCTTATGCTTCTGAAACTAAATGAATGAGTAAATGAGGTTGAATTCATTGTTTACAGTGCTCTTCCTTTAAATTTGTTTAGTTTTACATGTTTTCGCCAGTTTGGAGAGGATCCATGTTCTCCTTTGCCCTCTTCAGCTCCTTGTCATTCTGATCCATCCATACACCTAATTAAAAGCATCAAGACTACTGCCTACCTCGCCCCAACTCGAATTCTGCAAAGATCTGACCTTAATCCCCGGACCCAAAATTGGTTTTCCCGTTTCTCCAACAAAAAACTCAAAAATCTAAATCAAACTTTCCTATCTCTTTACTAGCCTAAAATCAGTATTAATTTTGAGTCATCTTAGCCCTTTTGAAGACCTTTTGCTGAGATAGACCCGGAGAGAGCCCTCTCCTGTCCTCATAGGGCTAGCTACGAGGCTGAGCTTGGTTTGATGTGGCCTTGAGTTTTGCCTTCCTCAGCCTGAGGCAGATTTGAGCGCTAACATAGTGGCGACCATACTGGGGAAGAAAATTGTTATTGTTTGCTGGTTGATGTGTTTGTTTCATGAGTCTTAGACGGAGTCTGAAGTCATGCCAGGTAGCCTTCGAAACGCTTTTGCTATGCATAAGCGGAAGTAGATAAACGCTACTTCAGTCGATCTCCGGTGAGCTTGTGAATGTAGCACTTGATTTGCAATTTACCCTAGTATACTTATTTGTTCTAGACCTTGGATGATTGAGTCTAGAAGTTGATAGGCTGAAAAAATTGTTTGTGTCCTTTTGATTGTTCGAAACAATTCCACACTGGCTTCCAGAAGATACACGAGATTAAATCCTGATCCAGATCCACCTCCAGTATATGAGAACCCAAATCTGATTGCGAGAATACACCGACGAGAAAGTCCCATAATTCCTTTGTTTAAGTCTCACTCTTGTCCTGCAATTTTTAAGTATCTTGAAGAACTTGACTTTGACGAGAAGTTTGAATTGTCACTGTTTAAAACCAAATCCGAAAGTGCACTTGATTCTCTAGTTCCAAATCCTGACTTTGTTGTAGCTCTTGAAGTTGAAAGAAACAATAAATTAATTGAAAATTTTATCTTGAGGCACCTTCAGAGAAACATTCAGGCTGCAAATCTTGCTGATTTCCTAGAAGCTGCATCTGCAAATATTGGATCTTCTATCACTGATTTCACTTCCAAAATTCCCACCGAACCACCTTTCATTCCCACTATTCCCCTGCAACCCATCATCACATATCAAAAGTCTGCAGTAAATTCTCCTTCTTCATCCCACATTGCTACTCCTCCGCATACACCGTCTCAAACAACCCCCAGACCAAATCTGTCAAGAGCAATGGCTGCTCGTTTTGCACCTCTTGCTTTACCTCAGCAATTGCATGATATGCCCGCGGATTATCAGAGTAAGATCCCTATATTTGATGGCACTCCTCAAAGTGTGCCCGCTCAGCAACACATAGACAGAATGGCAGATTTTTGTGATTTACATGAGATTGATGAGGAGGATGTAACTATGCGATTGTTTGTGCAAACATTCGGAGGAGAGGTAAGAAAATGGTTCAGAGGCTTGGGAGCTAGAAGTGTAACTACATTGGCTGAGCTTCATAGACAGTTTCTAGATCGTTGGGAAATCAGAAAAGATCCACTTCAGATCAATGCCGAGTATAACAATATCAAACGCAATCCTGGTGAGTCTGTCCAAGACTATGTTATCAGATTTAATACAGTTTATAATGCTATTCCAGATGATTTAAGACCATCTCGAAAATCAGCTCTTCTTAAATTCCCGGATGGTTTTGATTCGGAGATGTCTTATTCATTACGGGACAGAGATCCGCCTACCTTAGAGGATATGCAAAATATTTTTGTTAGTGTTGAAGCAAATTTGAATGATAAAAGAGCCAGGATGAAAGCTGAAAAGAGAGTGACCATAAAGGAAGAAGCTTCTACATCAGATCAGATACTTCGCAAGGTAGAGAGGATGTTCGAAAAGCTCACTCTTGACAAGCTGGAACCACAGATCCGCAATCCCAATTTCCGTGGTCAGCAGCAGCCACAATTCAGAATTAAGCAGCGTGAAGAAAGAACACAAGAGCCGGTAGTTCAGCAGCAGGTAAAGACTCCTCTTCAGAAAAATTTTGTTAGTCAAGAATCTGATGATAATGGTGATAATGTAGGGGAGGAAAACCATTTCTTTACTCTTGATGATCTACCTATCTACATCATGAAAGAGGAAGAATATGTTGAAAACTCCGCCACACACAAAGATGAGGATTTTATTCTATCAAACGATGCGGCACTTGAAGAAGAATCGGAGGAGTACCAAAGAGGATACATGAATGCTTTGTCTGCCCAACAGAAGAAATACTCATTAAGAAATCGAGATGTGCCCATAAACCCCATTCAGAAGAAGAAGGAGATTTCAGCAAAAAATGATTCACCTTTACCACAGAAGAAAGGAAAAGAGGCGATTGATCCCGCAGCTAGTAAATCATCATCAACAGATAAGGTAAATCAGTCACCAAACACAATGAGGGATAAAGCTGAAAAAAGAGAAGTTCAGGTCAAATAAGTTGAAAGAGTAACTATGTTAGCGCTCAAATCTGCCTCAGGCTGAGGAAGGCAAAACTCAAGGCCACATCAAACCAAGCTCAGCCTCGTAGCTAGCCCTACGAGGACAGGAGAGGGCTCTTTCCGGGCCTATCTCGGCAAAAGGTCTTCAAAGGGGCTGAGATGACTCAAAATTAATACTGATTTTAGGCTAGTAAAGAGATAGGAAAGTCTGATTTAGATTTTTGAGTTTTTTGTTGGAGAAACGGGAAAACCAATTTTGGGTCCGAGGATTAAGGTCAGATCTTTGCAGAATTTGAGTTGGGGCGAGGTAGGCAGTAGTCTTGATGCTTTTAATCAGGTGTATGGATGGATCAAAAAGACAAGGAGCTGAAGAGGGCAAAGGAGAACATGGATCCTCTCCAAACTGGCGAAAACATGTAAAACTAAACAAATTTAAAGGAAGAGCACTGTAAACAATGAATTCAACCTCATTTACTCATTCATTTAGTTTCAGAAGCATAAGAAGGGAATGGCATACATTTAAACATGAATAAACTTACAATAACTGAGAGATAACACCATCAAGAACTGAAAGCCACAAGAATCCCAACAAGTGTTGTAAAACCTCTGATCTTTCCTTAGCCAAAGTATGAAAACTATGTACAATAGTGTGCCAAAATCTTCCCAAGAGTCCAACCCTTGATACTGACTGAAAATTTACATATATAGATCAATCCAACCCATTCCCTGACCTCTAGGGGTCGATCTCCTCCTTCTAGGAGCAGTTTGAACAAATTCTAAACATGGAGCAAGAATCTAGGTGACCAAAACAACCTGCCTCTAAAAAGAAGGAAACTGATTCATTACATTAATTTTTTGCTATTTTGTGAATGAATCATCTAGAATAAGGTAAATAAGTGCCAATTTACCTCATACACATCAAATTACATCAAGCTAGGTCAAAAATCACATCAAGAAGTGAAACTGGTGAAAATTGGCTGAATTCCTGAGCTGGAGGATGAAAATTTGACCAAAAAACCTCTATGCGTAGCGCCCTGATCTCTATGTGTAGCGCACCTTTCAGCCTGTTTTTGGGGTACTTCCAGACATCGAAATCAAGCTCACAATAGCTAGTTAGAAAGCTCTAGATGTCTGCTATCCAGCCCAAGTGGAATTTCCCATTTTGGAGCTCATTTTCCCCCTCAAAGTTGCATTCTCCCAGAAGTACTTCCTGTTGTTACAAAAGGTGGCAGCAAGGTGGTTTTCATGGTGTTTTTAGGCCTTTTGATCATCCAGAACTTGATGAAATGCTTCGGCAATAACTGAGCATGCATAACTTACCATGACAAACCCAAAAATACAAAGTTTTCCTCCAGCAAGTGTCCCAATCAAAAGCGAGCACGTCGACGCGCTACTCGTATAGCTGAAAAAACTGTTTTTGGGACCAAAAATTTCAAAATTACAAAAATTCCTCCGACTTTGCTCAAATTCGGAGCGAAGACCCTCCATCATGTGTCAGGCCCAGCTAGTGAAGCCTCGGCCAGAACTCGAAGTGGATCTAGCCTCTTTCGCCATTTTAGTGCTTTTCTCAACCTCCTTTTCAAAATCTTCATTTTTGCTTTGCCGACGTGCATGCAAGCCCAATAATGATGTTTCATGTGACGTAGCATGTCTTTGTCTCTATTGGCCTTTTCCAACAACTCCTCCAGATGTCGATTGACTTTCTCAAGCCAAAATTTCCGCTCAACAGGTGTCAAATTGCCAGGTCTTTTTCGGGCCAACCTTCGGTCTTCACGGATTTGTCGCAGCTCTATAAGTGTATGTTGATCCTCTAGCTGCTTATTGCGCTGCTCCAAATATTTGATCAGACATTCCGCCTTTAGTAACTTCTCATTCAAGTTGTCAATCTCGGTCTTCTGCTCTTAGATGATCTCTTTCAGTTTCGAGCTAGGAGAGCTCCTATCCACATCACTCAATGTAACATCAACATCATGACCTCCTGAATGGCCCTCCTCATGTATTGACCTCTTGCCCCTGTCCTGAACCTGTACCTGTACTAAAGAAGAAGGCGAGACCCCTTCCACGCCATGTGGAGATAGTACTCGTCGTGTCGCTGCAAATAAGGCCTTGTGGCCTCGCTGATATGTCACATATACTGGAGCATTGACATGCTCGGTCTCAGGAATGTCAAACTGATGTGAAGGCTCTCCCTCATCATGAACTATCTCTGGAGGTGGTTGTGGCACTGTAAAAAAGTCACGAGAAATAAAATCCTCCCAAGTAATGCCCTGCTGTGCCAACTGATGAACCACTACGATCTTGATCAGCATAATGATAAATAATTCTATGTTGCTATGCTGGGGTCTTCTTTTGTACAAAAAACACCATCCTCTCTATGTTGCGATACATGAAGTATGGAATGTTCATCATACGTACCCTTGTGAAATGCATAAACAAACGGACATGGTACGCATAAAGACGCGAGAATCTGCCCTCACAATTGAAATACCGAATGATGAGTTTCATTAAAGGTGCAAACTCATCACTCAGGTATTGGAAAGGGAAAACCCTGCTCAGGTGTCTCATATACCCAGGTTTGATGTACGGCTCATAGTAGGATTTCTCTAACTGCTGATGCTTATTCCATTTTTCTCCAATATTTGGTATCCCAGTGGCCTCTACAATAGTCTCTGGTGACAAAATGAAATCAACTCCGGCAAGGTTTACATGGCCATCATGTAAATGTAGAACAAACAAACGAGCTAGTTCACGATGATGCTGGATTTGTGAAATTAACTCACAATAGTGATATCGTGACTGATGGCGAAAACAATCCATTACAAGCAGGCAAGCCTGCAATTGAACCAAAGAAGTAGGCTCTTCTCTGAGATGCTTACCACCTTTGCCACCTCTGCGAGGCCTCTGTGGCACATTACCCTCTGTTGTGGAATCACTGTCATACTCCTGCTCATAAACTGAATCTGTGTCTGACATGGCTTTGAAAACAAGATGTCTGCAATATGTATGTTGATATAGGTGTGGTGAAATCAAAATTTCAATGTATACTCAAAACCCAAATAGGTTACATATGTACCAAGCATCATAGGAAACAAGCCACAATGGTAATAACTCTGTTTCAGTGGATTGGCATAAAACAATCACTGTTTTGATCACAAGGAAAATTTTGACAAATGAACAAAAGTGTAATGTGCACCCTTTGCAATGTTGGCTAAAATTTGACAAATGAGTATGGGACTGTATTTCATCAATGGAGAATGGGAAAATCTTCACAAAGCCACCCACATGTCTTTAAAACCCTAAGGAATAAATTTGGTATGAAGCATAGGGTTTCACCTTTCTACACCCAACACATTAAGTTTCCCACCTTAAACACACTACAAACATTTTAAAATTGACTGAGCAGCCATCGAAAACCTACTTGCAAGCTTTGGAGTCGATTTGGCAAGATCTGGACGCACTAGCAAAAATTTCTTGGTGTTGTAACTGTGTGCGTAGCGCACGAACCCAACGCGTAGCTCACACTATGTGCGTACCGCCTGTGGTTTTTAACACTGGCTGGTGAGGCCTAGTGCGTAGCGCGCACTATGTGTGTAGCGCACAGCCTATATGTGTAGTGCACGCCTCCAAACACTGTCCACGAGTATGAAAACACGGCTTCGGCCTTCAAGAGCTCAAACACGATTTCTGCCTTAGGATTTTTGAACAAATGAACTTGTTTGCCCCTTTTATATGTGAAGAAAATATCTCATCAAATCAGATTTGATTTAAATTTGTTTAATAACCCACTTTATAATGTTTTAGCACTTTGACATTTGATCTTTTAATACAATACTGCTCTTTGACTTTCTCTTGCTTTTTCTGAGTTTTGGACTGATAATACTTTGTTTAGTTTTGCAGGGATCCGGCATTTTGGCTTTGGAAAAGATCAGAGGCTTGCTCTGAAACCTTTTTGAGATGAAACAAATATAATTATTTACAATAACAATTTTTAGTTCCAAAACAGAGTTTTGGACTAAAAATGTTTTTAAATGCTTTCTAAGAAAAATATTAAATGAGAATCTTTTGAAACCGACCTCATGGCCTGCGGGCTTTTATTATGTGTATGCAAAGGACTGAAAACCCTAGACTCTAGGACTAAAGACTTTTTTAATGAAACTAATCTTTTATGACGATGAATGCAATGATCATGTACTTCGATGATTTTTGAGAAATTTTTGACTAACCCTACAGGGACAAGCATGAGGAAACACAAGACAACCAGACCCCCTTGTCAGTCAATGGCATGCCCCTAACGAAATGCAACGAAGTGGAACGAGCGAGACACCTAAAAATGATATACAAAAGCGAAAAGATCTCTGATGGAGGGTTGTAAGGACCGACTCTAACAGGTGGGTGCCACTTATAATACCATGGGTAAATTCCATGGGTGGATGACACTTACAATACCATGGGTAAATTCCATGGGTGGATGCCATTTTCCATTCAAATCATTCCTCCCTCCTTAAGAATCAATGGTCCACATGATTTAAATAAATGAAATGGATCTTGGGGGCAAACACCCCCAAGATATGAAAAATTGAAATTCCAGAATAAAATAGGAGAATACACAATAACAAAACTACAAAGAAACTTTCTATTAAAATAGATAATAACTGTAAAGACTACATTGTGGTGGACAATCTGTCCTTGTACAAAATGTGACTTGTTACTTATATCATTTTTTGGTTACAATAATATGGGTGGGTGAATGAATACCATGGGTTGATGTCACTTATAATACCATGGATGAATGAATATCATGGGTGGATGCCACTTACAATACCATGGGTAAATTCCATGGGTGGATAAGTACCATGGGTGGATGAATACCATGGGTGGATTCCAGTTACAATACCATGCAGAAATTCCATGGGTGGATGCCATTTTCCATTCAGATCGTTAGGTAAGGTTACTTGCATCTTAGGGAAATTTAGGTCTAGCTAAATTTTTTCCTTAGAAATGACACTCTTTAATTGAAAAAGACTAGGGAAAGTTTTGGGGCATGATCATGAAAACCGCACATAGTGCATGGAGGAGTAGGCTTAGGTGTTGTAGATGGAGTTGATTCCACTTAGGTTGCCTTATCTTTTCCCCCCTTTTTCCAGGTTTTTCCCTCCTCGCCAATTGTTTTTGCAATAGGAGTAGATTCCTATTGAGGTTGCGGTGGAATTGAAGTGGTGATGGGGGTGGTTGGAAGTAGTTGTACCGATGTCAAATCCACATAAGGTTTGAGTTAATCAGGAGGGGTTCTTTGAGGAGGATAAATATACCAAACTAGTATCCCCAAGGTAAAGTTGGGAAAACTCAGCACAAGCATCATGGGGGTGGATACTATTCCTAGTGGCAGGAACAAGAAAGGAATTTGGCGAAATGGATGATTTCCATGAGGAACTCCTCTTGAGGCACCAGCTGAGTTTGAAGTAGCAGGTTGTTTTTTAATTGGATTCTTGGGAGGGGTACTAGGTTGTTGAGAAACCCATGATGCTTGAAGCATAAAAACATTAGAAGAACTAGGCATAGTGGGAACAAGTGGTGGGCCATAAGAAGCCTCGAGACATGAGGAATCTTTATAGAATCCTGGACTAATTTCAATCAGGTAAGGAATTTAACTATTGCCTACCATCAAATAAATGACACTCTGAGGGGATGTCTTAGACTGATGATCGTAGTAATTCAATTGATCAATGGTGGCTATCTTCCTATTATGAGGGAATCTCATGGAACAAAAGACGAAAGAAGTAATCGCTTTCATACATACATGAAACTATGTATGAGAAAGAGGTTATAATCGATAGGTGCATCGATGACTTCAACATCAATCATGAGCTGATTTATAGCGACGGCAGCAAGACAATTTTGGTATAGACCGATAGGTTGCAAAGGGTGACCTTCATATACATGGAGAATGATAGTTGATGGTGAAAGTTAGGGAGAACCAAGTTGCTTCCAAAAATATGTGGATGTCACATAGGTGGATTCACCTTTGTCGATGATACATTGTTAGACAATGACATTCTTAATGGATACTTGTATCTAAAATGCAATGGAAGGAGGAAGGCGAGGATGATCTGACTTTTTAGCATCAAATACAATCATGCGATCGTGTTTTCATTGCAACAACAACCCTCCAAAATTTTTGCTTATGTCAATTTTGGAGCCTACAATAACTTTTGTTTTAAATCCCCTTGAGTTGTCATGTTGCTTGATTTTCTATCTATGTGTTTTCCCCTAGTGTTGCATCCTCCTAAGTCAATGTTTCCTAAGCATCACCACTTAACCATTAAAGCGCTTGAGTTAGTTAGTCCATGGTTAGGTGAACTCGTGATATTTATTGACTTGGAAACTTGCCTTATCTTCATGCACACACTAAAAAAATACTCAAAAGCATGAAAAAGAAAACAAAAGAAAGAAAAACACTCAGAAAAAAAATTGGACTCCAAGTTGGTGAAGACATGTGCTCAACTTGAGCACACTCCTTCAAGATGAAGAAGTGTGCCCTCCTTGAGCGCACTCCTTCATGCTGAACAAGTGCACCCTCCATGAGCACATTCCTTTGTGATGAATACATGTTCCCTTCTTGGATGCATGCATGTGTCATGTTGTTGCATGTGGGCGCACTCCTAGAAAATAGGGGCACACTTAACGTCCCTTAACTAATCCTTTCATGCGACGACAAGTGTTGCTCATGCATGAATCAGTTTTGCATGTAAATTTATTTAAATAAACTCAGTTAATCATTCTTCTTGCATAATCATTCCATTTGAGTTGGGCGCACAACTAGGAATCAAGAGTCTCTTCATCAACTAGTGCAACAAGTAATTTTTGCATGTCAAATCTCTTCATTGTATTTCATGATTTCACTATTATTATTGCTTTACTTGTTGTAAATCCTTTGTTTTTCAATTTTTTTGCTGGAATTTATGTTGAATCTTCATAGTTTGTTGTCACATGCATAAACTCTTCACATTCTTGAAACCTTTCATCTTCCACCTTGAATGTGATAACAACTATAAAGCCTTGTAGATCTTACTTTTCCTCATCCTAGCATTAAATCTTGCTGTTCAAAATTGTTTATGGGCTTCCAACAGGTAGAGCACACTTCTTGAGCTTGAAGCTCAATCAACCTCGAAAATTGCGTCTTGTTTGATCAAATTTTCCTCTAGAGCGCAGAGTCTTCACCACAAAGAACTATGCCCTATCTTGAGCGCATGAACACATCACGAAGACATGAAGCATCTTCCTTCATCCCTTTGGCATGTGATAGTGTGCCCTCCTTTTCCTTGAGTGCATGGGCACATTGTGAAGGCATGAATACCTATCAACCCCTTCCTTTGTCCCTTCGGAATGCGATAGTGCACCCTCCTTGTCTCCTTGAGTGCATGAGTGCATAGGAAACCCGAAGGCCCAACATTCCATCCCTTCAACCCTTCGGGGTGCACCAATGCGCCCTAGATGATTTTTTCTACTTTCTTGAGCACATGAGCGCATTGTAAATCCCTGAATGACCCTGTATGTCCCTTCATGCTTTGAAAGTGTGCCCTCCTAGTTTGCATGCTCATTTTCTCATGCTTGCAAGTTATTTTGTGATTTCATTCATATTTTTTCATGTTATATAATATGTGATGGCTCTTTTAAGTGACTTATGAGTATTTTTGTGTAAGTACGTTGCTTTAAGCTAATATTGTCACTATGAGTGTGTTGCCCCAACCAGATGCTCGTGCCACAAGTATTGTCACTCTGTTGTCGTTTTTTGGAGCCATGCGACCTTGCAAAGTGGCCTCCAAAGAAATTTTAGAAGAAATCACTGATGAACATGTAGAAGTTACAAAGTCAAACATTCCCATATATGCAGATACATAGTTCTTTATTGATAAGGATACAGAGGTCACATGGAGCAAGATATACAACACATTCATGCAGGAAAGGTTTGTTGAGAACTTAGAATATGTGCATGCATATATTAACATTAATAAGTCCAAGATGCATAGGATCACATGTAGATTCTTGGTCATGCCATGTGCAGAGGTGATTGAATGGATCATTACACATATGGATGACTCTCACCTTGTGCTATGTAGTGAGAGTGGCGGTCAACTCACCACCTATTCTGGTGAAGATATGAAAACATATTATAAGATGCTCAAGCCCAATGAATATGCAAATGACAACTTCTACACGAGATGGGAAACACTCGACGGTAGTGACATTATAAAATCATGGTGTTAAGAGCCTGCCAAGTCTCAACATCGCCCATCTACAGTCTATCGGCTGAATATTCTTAGAGATGTATATCAGTACTTAATAGCCATGTATTGTTGGTTGTATGGGCACAGGAATGTTGAGGTGTTAGAATAGAATTTTATATACACGCTCAATATAGTGGTGATTCATGGTAGAACTTTCAATTGGGTGGATATCATGTCCTTTGAGTTGCAGTGTCAGGTGGGGCAGAAAAAAGCATCCTTACTGGTGAACCAGGCACTAAAATTATACATGTTTGCATTTCTCTTAGATGGAATCTGTGCACAGTATGCATTCTCAGGGATGAACTAGAACTAGACCCCCAAGGAGAATTTCCTAGTTTACTTCCACTGCAAAGTGTTATCAGAAGCAAGCTTCAGAGGCATATACGAAAAATTGGTTGAACACTTATTTGCAGTTATCTTTCACATGATATTTGAGATCGATCATCCTTGCATGACCAATCAGGTAAAGGAGTCACTTTGAGATATCACGGACTAGCTTGCAGCTCCCAAGGGTACATACGTCAGGTGCTTTGGTTGTCAGATATGCCTTAATCTTATGTCACGATATGTTACCAACAAGGTGGTCATGCAAGAAGTTACAAATCAGGTAGATAAGGGATTGTTAGGAATTCTTCATAGGAGGAAGAAAGCCCCTTGGCCTATATTTCTGTTGAGGATCAGACTATATGAGTTAAAAATCCACAAGGTCACAATGACAGAGATACAGTAGTTGGACCACCTACATTTCATTGTTAAATACTTCCATCGATATGATACCAGAAGAATTGTTATGCAACATTGTCAAAGGATTGGCCACAATACGGGGTACTCATCATTGTCCACAATAGAAGATGAGAAGATAAAGAACTGGTACAATGCCAACATGAAGACACATCCAAAAATCGAGACTAGTTCACCCCACAATCCACCATATCAAGACTTGCAAGTGTGGGAGGAGGAGGAGATAACACCTCAAGCAAGGAGAGTAACTCCCAAGAAAAGGATTAAGTATTCCTCAAAAGGTGATAGTAGCAAGAAATTGAAAGTCAATCCTTTAAACTCAGGATTTATTCAAGGAGAGTGGGATAGTAGAGAAGCAGAAGAAGAAGAGAGGAAGATTCAGCATGATGAGTTGTTGGAGAAGCAACAACCAAAATAAAAAGAGAGGGGAAGAATAGAACAAGAACAACAGAGGCATCCCCATGAGGAAGAAGCAGCACAAAGATTGGAAGAAGAACAGTTGACTCAAGAGTTGGAAGAGGAATAGTTCAAGGAAGAATATAACATCCAGCCAGTGGAAGAAGAACCAGATACTCCAGGAGAATATCCTCTCATAGGTGGTCATCTTCTATTTGGAGAGATAGGGATCACACCTCCACCAACATACAGAGTCATGGATGTATCTAGTGTAACATTCGATCAGCGTAAGAAGAGGATCATGTAACAAAGGCATAGATATTTCCTTAAGGGTCCTTAGAATCCAATCTCAATGAGAAGGTGATAGCTACCAAAACCAGAAGGAATCCTAGGGCGGCCGTGGTGGAAAATGTTGCCTTCACTAAAGTGACACGGGATAACTCTGAGTACTTGTTGAATGAGAATTCTAGGCTAAAACTGGTAAAAAATCTTGCAATGAAGAATCAGTGGTTGTCATCAAAAAGCTTCAACACTGCATAATGGTATTCAGCCATGCAAGAAGAGCTAGGGCCAATGGAGTGTAGAAATGTGGAACATTTTTCATAAACATGCAATGAGAAATAACACACATGCACACAGTACTTTTCCAAGGGAAAGAAATCTGCTAAAAACCCTTATTCCTTCTTGCATTAATTTGATGAATGGATATGTATTACAATTTCTTTGCTCAACCGTACACAACCAGCCAGTGAATAACCTATCTCTATGCTCACTGAGAAGCTCTGACCTAGACTTAGTCAATTTCTGCCTCTGCTCAAGCCCCTATTTCCTTGAGAAATTAGGCCCTTATTATATATGAAATTCCTCAAATTGATTATGCAAATCCCAAGGTTAATCATCTAACTGCATGCAACACCATTACACTCAAGACTAATCTACAAATGATGTTACACTACTTTGTAATCTCCACCATAACTAGGGAACTCGAATTATTTGCATGAACTAGCTATTTTGGGTTGATTGATCAGTTAACTGAATGATCACTGAGTTATATTGAAGTCTCACTGCACAACTAACCTTCCACTAGTTCCTCCAACAGTTGGAATTAGTTTAACTAAAAACAACTTGAAATAGTTGACCTTGATTGATAGAAATTAGCAATCACACGTGCTTAAATGAACTGTAACTCGTCCAAATTAAAATTACTGGTTGAACTAGATGACACAAGCCATGTCACACAAGTTAACTACATCCAAGTTGTTTTTTGATGTGGAAATTCAAATTTTATCAATTTAATCAAGGCAAAATCAAATTGAGAATTTCTCGTTTTATTTTTCAACATGGAGGACACCATGGCGCGACTATATGATGAGATGATACTTATACAGTAGGTCATGGCTCCTGTTTTCGGCATTCCAAATAATGCACAAGTAGTGATGAAACTCTAGAAGATAGAAAACAGAGCAATTGACCAAATGTAGGAGTGGGTTTCCAAATATCTGGATGCTCCGTCGCAATTGGAAAAGAAGGACAACATTGCCACAGAGATAGACAGAGTACAGTTGAGACTCCACCTACAAAACTACTCACATATTAGAGCACATTCATTAATTACTATAGTTGTGTATAATCGACTGCATAATGGGTTTGAGTCTCTAACATAGAAAAATGGGATGCCTGCCATCAGATCTCTTGAAGAAATAAAAGGCAGAGTAGTCATATTCCGGGAGATTAACAAATTGTTGATGATGCTGGAAAAATGTCAACCAAGTGGATGTCCCTGATATGATGTCCCAATTAGACCTCACACAGTTTGGTGTATGAGTCCCATCTAGTATAAAGGCTCGATTTCCAAATCCTCAAAGATTTTACTTGCCTCTAGCTGTCAGCACAGGAGATTAATGCAATGGTGTCTTCGAACAACAAGGTGAGTGTGCCTAGTGAATGTGCAGTGAAACTATGTCTAGGTTCTCTTACAACAAAAGGGGGGAGAAAATTAAGCCTCTAAGTGAGAGTTACTAGTACCACCCAAGAAGAGACACACATGAACCAGAAAGGCATGTCCAACATCCAGCGGATGCGGTAGTCGTTACAACCAATGAACAAGGGAAGATCTGTCTAACATCTAGCGGAATAGTCCATAGTGGATGTGACGGTCATTATCGATAAACAAGGAAATTTCTGTCTAGTATCCTACGGAATAGTCCACAAGGATGAGACAACAGTGGCAACCATTACAGTACATTCCCTACAAAATGAGTACTAAAATAATCAAATTAGTTCAACTATCTTAGTACATGTGAAAACAAACATGAAATACAAATTCTCACATAATAGTCTTACAAACATCCATAAGTCATGCATGGAAACATGATCGCCTGAAAAGGCTTCTGTAATTAAGAAAAATTTCCAAGACACATATTTACATTATACATCACTAGCCCCACTAGTGGGACATTGGAGCCACTCCTTGATCCTCAAAGAACTGACTAAAAATCTTTATGCTTTGCAGGAGGAGCCAAGGTGAAAGGTCATTTGCTCATACAATGAAGGGGTATATATAGCCAAAGAGTGATGCTTAACCCTTGTGACTCTTTGACTACCCTCATGATTGTTCAACTTCCTATGACTTTTCAACTAACATGACTCTTCATTTTCATGTGTGTCCATTAGAACTCCACTTTACTTTACATTCCATTTACAATATACATGGCTCATAATGGTGATGTGGCCTTTGAAAAAGCATGACACTATTGACATGGATTGGCTTTCTGAGATGGCAATGTCAAGTCGTTGTTGTTGCTAAGTGATAGAGGTGTTTTTGGATGTGCTTTCTCTTCTCCTTTGCATAGCTTGATGGTGTGGGATCTTCAATGATCTTTGGTCTTAGGTGGTGGTTGCAAACTTGTGTCCATTTTCTTGCTCTCGATAGGTTCACCCATTGGTTCAGCTAGAAGTGAGTCTCTAAGCATGCTTCCCTGCTACTTTTCCTTCTTCATCATCTCACCATGACTTGAGAGTGTTCCATGTTCCTGCAATTCACTCATGACGAGACGACATCAATCCGAAAAAAATCCATACTCTAAGATGGTGCATTATCATCCATGGATTGAGCTTAGGACAAGTCACAAGCTGGGAGAAAAGGCTCAGCGACTGCGAATTATGTAGTTCCAATTGGCAAATAGAGAGCCTGATCACTAAGACTATGCAGAGCGTAGCTCAAACTTGACTAAGGAAATTTTGAGCACAGTCCTCACTGAGGAGAAAAATTACACAGTGGCCACTGGGAGACAGGATTGTGCAGTTCAAGTTAGCAGTGGCTGGTGCAAGGTGAGGCCAAGGGAGGTCAGTTCTATGCAGTTTTTAGAGGTAAGGAGGATTGGGCAACAGAGAGGACTGGAAGCCAAAATTGCATAGTTCTTTAGGACAGTGAGCTCTGATTAAGGGAGGACACTAGGGTACACCTCTGTGCATTTATGGAGGCCAAGGAAGGTTGGGCTCTTTTTCTGCACTATAGAATTCCAACAGATAAAGGAAAATATTGAGGAATGAAAGTGTGAAGTGTGCAGTTCAAGGTAGGATAGGAGGCAGAAATGCGCAATTATGGGGGTCAATGAAGACTGTTAAGCTATGGAATTGTGCAGTGCAAGTAGAAAGGTCACATCACTGAGGGCTGAGACTATGCAGCACACAACTTAGTTGGGGCCCGATGAAGTTGAGTTGCTCGGTCGAGAATATTTCTGAAAATGTCTAAGTGTGATGGAAAAGATGGACTCGTGATGAACTCAAATTGTGATCACACACCGTGATGAACTCAAATTGTGATCACACACTTAGCATAGTTTGACAACATGACAACTACAGCCCATCAAAACAATAAGCAAAGAATTACCCTTTGAGTGACTATCTCACGACAAGAAATGACAAGTGCGACACTTGGGATAGACTTTAGGATGACCGTAACGACACTTGTACGACAGTGTGCAAGACTTTGTGTATGAGTGTGATAAGTGTTTACATGGAAAGGAAAACTTGTATACACAAATATCAACCTTTGAAACCACTAGGAAAGGTTCACAAACATGACATAACGGTCAAACATGCCAAAAGACGATAGTTGATTGAACAAGCAAAAGGGAGCAAAACACTTAGAGGAAACACATGGAATGACTTTCAATGCTTGCAACCATACATGTCATTGAAGACATAATGATACGACAATGATAAGTAATCCTTCATGCTACACTAAGAGGTGTATTTCAAAAAATATGTGTTTTGTTTTCCATACCTACCCTCTAAAGGGTTATGCATCAGATGGAGTCTTCATGCAGTCCCAATCTTCTATCATACCCTGGGTTCCTTGGTCTTCTTATCTGATAACTATATTTTCTCCTCAGCTCCTTGAGAGTCATCTAGCATGTCATCCTTCTTAATCTCCTTCTTCATCATCTTGTCATAGCCTGGTAGAATTCCTGTATCTATAATCTACTCATGACAAGACGATATCAGTCTGATAAACCCCTAGTCTAAGATGCTGCACTTGGATTCATAAACTGGGTTGGGACTTAGTGACAAGTCAGGGGAGAAGGCCCAGTAACTGTTCAATTGTGCAATTCAAAAAGCCAAGGGTCAAGCTTGATCACTGAGACTATGCAGTGAAAAGCTCAGGCTAGACTAAGGGAAATTTATGCAAAGTCCTCACTGAGGCCACTGAGAGAAACAAGTGTGTAGTTTAAGCAGGCAGTGGCTACTATGGGATAAGGCCCTCGGAAGAAAAATCTGCATAATTTCAGAAGGCAAGGTGGGAAAATGCTTCGAGGGACAAAATTGTGCAGTTTATGGAGACGGTGATTTATGATTGAGGGAAGGACACTGGAGGAAGCATCTGTGCAGTTTTGGATGCCAAGGGAGTCTAGGATTTCTGCGCATTTCACATTTTCAGTACGCAAGGAAAAGGCTTGAGGGTTGCAAATGTGAAATGCGCAATTTAGAAAGGTCAAATGAGGCTAGGTTGTTAGGAAACCTCTAGAATTTGGCTAAGTGTGGGATCAGTGGATCCGATGTGAACAGTGATAGAACTTGACTATGATCACACACTTGAACACTTAGTGATACAACATAGACCATATAGAACATATGAAAACATACTTCTCTTAATGCAACAACCTTTATGGTAGCTTACATCAAGTGTGGCTCTGATGGTAGGCTTTGTGAGGATAATGGCGACACTTGTGTAATAGTGTGTGAAACTTTGGAAATGAGTGCGAAACATGTCTATATGATGAGAAAAACCCATTTTCACAAATATTTCCCCTTGAAGCAAAACAAACTTCCCTTTGCATGACAAGTGATAATCCCCATGCCCCAATATGACACATACTATATAAAGATAAAAGCGTGAATGACTCTTAAGATCGAAGAGGGATATTGAACTCATCATCTTACCAATAAGTGACTAAGGAATGATTGATCATAGGATCCATAATAGGCTCCAAAATTGAAGTGTTGGCCAAAGTTTTTGAGGGTGTTGCAACCACTACAACACTTGGCAACACACTGGTAGAATCTAGCTTCTCTGCCATGGTTCGTTTTTTAGTGCAGGGACTTGGTCCTTCAAGGAGTATTGATTCATCATGTAGATTACTTTGGCTTCTCCACTTACCCCATGGGTAGACATGGTCCCATTTGTACCTTCTCAGTTGAACATAACATAAGATTCAACCATATCATAGTGTTTCAAATTGGGAAGGGTAGTTTAGCTCGCGAGCTTAAGATTTTCAGAGAATATTTTTTCATCTCTGGTGTTGCTCCGCTGCCAGCAGGCCTGGACTGTATCACGGTGGAGTCACATAGGAACACAAGCATTTCTCCATTGTCAGTGAGCCTGGACAATACCTCAGTGGAGTTTCCTGCTTCACCTCGTTGTGCAGGAAGCCTTTCTCTTCTTTCACCTTTATTTATTTATTTAAATAGAACTATGCATCAACACTTATTTATTTTTGGGTGGAAGAAGGATCTTGACTTATTGAGAGAAGGAGAGGTTGTTCCTTCAGAGAAGCATATAAAGACCTTTGATTTAGGTTTTCTAGTTTATATTTTTCCCTTCTCCATTTCTACTAGTTTGATAAGCTTGAAAACACCAAAGACGAAAACTGAGTATAGGAATGAGGTTCCTATATTGGACACAAGTTCATGGTTGGACCAAATCTCTCCTTATGAACAGATCGTATTTTCTGTTAGAACTTCATCAGCCAAAAGATACAACCAATTAAAAGGAAGGTGGACACAAGACTGGCCAAATGTTGGAGTGTAATGAGACACTTTATAGTTCGGCCACAAACATACTAAGAAGCCAAAATAGGTCCAAACACAACACTTATTCGCATGTAAAAAGAAAAAATAAAACTTAATAAGAAAGGAAAACAAGATGAGAAGAAAGAAACACACAACAACAAAGCAAAACTAGAAGACAAGAAAACAAAATGGATGAAGCAATCATGATATATAATTGGAATAAGAAAATGAGGATAGACTACAGGGAACAAGTGGAGAATGAGTGCAAGAAAGGTAAAACCTAGGATGCAACTAATCCTAATCCTAACCTAACAACTAGAAGGTCGGGGTCACATATAATGAAATTTCCAATGAAGCTAATGTAGTCGTTCTCGACCTGCATCCATAAAGATATGAACAATTAAAACAAATAAAAGGTGATGTGAAGTAGAAGTTATAAAAACTTGAAAAACTTACACAAGAAAAGGAAGGTCTTTCCTATGGGCAGAAAGGTGTGTCACAACCACTACTTTCATCGAATCCACATGCTTACCTTTTCGATGAATACTAT
Source organism: Pinus tabuliformis (assembly GCA_031772625.1). Lineage (NCBI taxonomy): Eukaryota > Viridiplantae > Streptophyta > Pinopsida > Pinales > Pinaceae > Pinus > Pinus tabuliformis. The sequence continues at coordinate 1,217,925,705 of CM062816.1, forward strand.
TTTTCAACAAACCTCGGAAGCCTCTTGCGTATGTGTCTTCATCTACACTGAGCTCCTTAGCAAGAACGAGGAGAGATTGAAAATTGATGTCTGCAAAAGAGCTTGTCAAGTAAGATTGTTCCAGCCATTATGTGATTGAATTGTAAAATTCATGATGGCCCTCTTGAAAACCTTGAAATCTTGGAAAAGGTGAATTTTTAATTCAAAGAGCGGGATCACAATGGGAATTGTGTGAGGAAAATTATATCTAATCGTAGTCAATAGTCATGTCAAGATAGTGAGGACCTACCATAATCATCAGTGATGGCTGAAGTGCCTTGCCTTCTTGACAAAAATCTGAATAGAGAGATGTTGAACAATGAAGATCATAGCATGTGAAATAACTGTCATTAGATGGGCTGATGGGAAAATGATAAGTTGAATGAAAGTGACCAAGGGCAGATAAATGATCATATGAGCTAATTAAAGCATCAAATTTTGGGTTTGAAATAAACAAAGTAAAAAAAATGAACAATTTCGTGAATTCTCTGAACAATCGAACCAAGTTCCTTGTGAGCCAAATATGACAGACTACCTTCTTGCAACTGGGGAAAAATTGTGCAAGCATAGTAATTATTGAAAGAGTTTAAAAGGATGCTAGCAACACAAATGCATGATACAATTTGGGACATGGTGAACGAAGAAGGACTTGATTCATGTGATAGTTTGTGTATTCATTATCACTCAAGAAGATTTATGGTGTGATGAGAGGACAGCTTTGCAATATAAGATTTTCAAGAAGACTGAGGAGTTGACCATTAAGGGATAAATTCGATAAGCATGATTCTTGCGGGCAAAGATAGTCCTTGAGATGATCAACTTCATAATTCTATGACTTTATGAGAGATGGACATTCCCAACCCAAGTTTGATGTGAGAGATTGTTATGCAACCAGCTAACAAAATAGAAGAAGAGCTAGTTCAATGACTTCAAAATTAGCCTCTTCGAGGGGGCAACCTCCTTTAGATTACATAAATCAACAATTCTTGTATGATTCAAATGAAAAAACCTCCTTTATATATATAGGATTCTAAGGGGTGATAATCTAATCAGAGCCGACATAACAATAATAATGTAAGGGCACAACAATAACAATAGTGGGCTTCTATGGGGCACAACAATAACAATAGTGGGCTTTTATGAGGCACAATAATAACAATATGGGGACAACATGGGCACAACAATAACAATAAGGGTGACAATGAAAATAATAATGGGGGAATATACTAGTATTATAGGGACCTAACATTCCCCTCTCCTTCAAAAAAGTGTTGTCCTCAACGCTTAAGTAGTTCTAGATGTTTCTATATAAAATTATCATCCTCCCATGTGGAATCTTCAGCGGGTAAGTTCTTCTACTTGATGATATACTCTAAAATTGATCTATTTCGTAGTTGTTGATTTCTTATTTCTATGACTACTTCAAGTTCCAATATGATTTTTCCTTCCTCATCAAGTTCTATCAATATTGTTTGAATTGGGAGCTTGCCACCTATAACATTCTTTAAAAATGAAACATGAAAATTAGGTGCACTCGGGAACATGCAGGAAGCTCAAATTTGTATGCCATAGTACCAATCTTTCACAACACCTTGTACACACCATAAAATTTGGTGATAATTTATTATCCTTCTTAGCTTGCTTGAGGGACATTTGTTTGTATGGTTGTAGTCATAGAAACACCTAGTCACTTACATCAAAACTTCTTTCGTTGCAATGTTGATATGCCTATTGTTTCATTCTATTATGTGCCAAAGTGAGGTTATCCTTTAAGAGTTGAAGAACTTGTTGTTGATGCTTGATGTGATCTTCCACTGCTTGAACCTCAGAATTTTCTCTTAAAGATGATGTGATGGACGGTGGATGATATCCATAAAGTGACATAAATGGGGTCATTTTTGCTACAATATGGAAGGAAGTGTTATACCACCATTCATCCAGAGGCAACCACTTGACCCATTGTGTATGTTTATCAGTTACAAAGAAACGAAGATATCCTTCCAAACATTTGTTCACTATCTCAGTTTGCCCATAAGATAGAGGATGATAAGATGAGCTATGAGCTAACTGAGTAACTAGAAAAGAAAATAATTTTGTGCAAAAATTTCTAATAAAAATGGGATCTCGATCACTTACAATAATCTTTGGGTTTCCATGTAGCTTTTGTATTGTTTCCATAAACGCAGTAGCAATTGTATTGAGTTTAAATGGATGAGATAATGCGTTAAAGTTTGCATACTTGGCAAGTCTATTGACTACCACCATGATGACACTCTTTCCTTCAGACTTGGGTAGACCTATGATAAAATCCATTGAAACCTCCTCCCAACGTTGACTTGGAATGGATAAACATTGTAACAGACTTGAGGTCTTAATTGTTTCAGTTTTATTTTTTTTGCAAACCAAACATTCCAACACAAAATTTTAAATGTCAGATTTAATGCCATCCCAAAAAGAATCCTTCTTAACCATGTGGTAAGTTTTTTAAAATCCTTAAGTGCCCTCCTAATGGAGAGATGTGAAATTTTAGAATAATATTTTGTTTTATTTGGGAATTCTTACATAGGTATAAGAAATCTTTGTACCATACTGAACCATTTTTCCAGCTAAATGTGTCAGATGTACTAGGATCTTGCTACAACTTTTGAATGAGATCCAACACTTCTTCAGCATTCTTCCACTCATCCCTTGCTTCATTTATCCAATCTGGTTAGATAATAGAAATGGCACAAAGCAATTCTTCCACATCCTCATCCTTTCTTGAGAGTGCATCTGCAACAACATTTTGCTTCCCTTTTTGTAGATGATTTCAAAGTCATAACCCAACATCTTTGTGACCCATTTTTGTTGCTCTTCTGAAGATAATCTTTGTTCTAAAAAGTATTTAAGGCTATCATGATCTGTTTTTAACTTGAAGTGTCTTCCCATTAGGTAAGGTCGCCATTTCTTAAGTGCATGTAGCATTGCCAACATTTCCTTCTCATAAATAGCTTTGTGTCAATACTTTCCTTTGATTGGACGACTTTCAAAAGAAATGGGTCTTCCTTCTCGCATTAAAATAGCACCAATTCCATTTTCGGAGGCATCACATTCCATAATAAAGGTTTTTGTGAAGTCTGGTTTAGCTAATACCAATGCTTGGCACATTGCCTCTTTAAGATGTTCAAAGGCCATCGTTGTTTCTAGAGTCCAAGAAAATGCATCTTTCTTTAGTATTGTTGTTAGAGGTGCTTCTATTCTCCATAATTCTTAAAAAACTTGCGATAATACCCTGTCAACCCGAGAAATCCTCACAGCTGCTTTATGGATGTGGGAATTTTCCATTCTTTAATGGCTTTAATTTTTCTAGGGTCTACCTTAACACCTTCAAGAGATACAATATGACCCAGATATTCCACCTCTTGTACTCCAAAGAAACATTTGGAGGTTTTCCCATATAGTTGTTTCTCCTCCAATAGTTTGACCACCCTGTCAACATCTTGAACATGATCCTTCCAACACTTGTTGTAGATTAGTATATCATCAAAAAATACTAACACAAATTTTCTAAGGGTGGGTTTGAAAATGGAATTCATCAAACCTTGAAATGTAGAAGATGCATTGGTAAGGCCAAAAGGCATGACCAAGAATTCATAATGACCCTCATGAGTTCTAAATGTTGTTTTCATAATGTCTTCAGTCTTCATTCTGATTTGATGATATCCTTAACGAAGATCCAACTTGGTGAAGTAAATTACCCCATGTAATTCATCCAAGAATTCACCAATGACTGGAATGGGAAAATCTATCTTCAATAGTGAGCTTGTTGAGCTCCCTATAATCTAGACACATGCACCATGATCCATCCTTCTTGTGCACCAATACTACTGGAGTAGGGAAAGAACTTTGACTAGGTTTAATTATACCAAACTCTAGCATTTCTGCAACCATACGTTCAACTTCACTCTTTTGGGCATAGGGATATCTATAAGCCCTAATGTTTGGAGGAACACTTCCTAGAATCAAACTAATAGCATGGTCATGATCACGAATTGGTGGGAGGCCTTTAGGAGTCTCAAATACCTTGGAATGATTGTCCAAGAGTTTTGGAAATCTGGAGAAATAGATGATTTTGATGTGGGAGCTTCAAGTGAACATAATTGTGCAATTATGCCCTGTCGTTCTTTATTTAGAAGCTTCGTCATGACGTTATAGCTAATTATCTTTCTCGGTTTCCCTACGATACCCCTTGATTCAACTTCCTTTCCTTCCCAAAAAAATTCAAGAAAATTTCTTGAAAATTAAAATCTATTGTACCCAAAGATTATAGCCATTGGACTCCCAGTACAACATCAGCACCACCCATTGCAATGGAAAGAATTGGACTATTCAATACATGTTATCCCATGGATAAATTTATATTATGGCACTTTACAGAGAAATTTATGGTTCCTCCATTTGCAACCATCACTTGACACTTTGGTGCTAGATATAGGAAGCAATTCAATTCCTTGGATATCTTACAATGAATAAAATTATGGGTACTACCTTAATCAATCAACATTATTACCTTTTTCTTCTTGATATGTCCTTTTATCTTGAGAGTTTGAGGAGTGGTAATTCTTACTAATGCATTACAAGATATGGTCAAATTCATTTCTTCTTTCTCTAAGGTTGTTTCCTGGGGTATATCCTCTTCTTTTGACGTTTCTTGTTCCTTTTCTTCCTCCTCTTCACAATCTATGTAAAATAATTTCTTCTCAGCACACTTATGACCTTTAGTGTATTTGCTATCACAACTATAACAAAGCCATTTTTCTATTTTTTCTTCCAATTGTTTTGTTTTCAACCTTGTAGGTTGTGGAAGGCTAGGGGTAGCAACACTTCCATCTTTATAGTTGTGAGTGGTAGGTTTCCTTGATGCCATAATTTTACTTTCAATTTTTCTTGCCAACCTGAATGCCTTTTCCAATGAATCAGGTTCCCAAAGGCGAACCCCATGTTGGATGTTATCCTTTAAAGTCTCTATGAAAACATCAATACTATGCTCCTTTGGAATATCATTTACCCTTATATTCAATTTTTGGAATTCCTCAATGTTCTCCACCACCGAAGCCTTTTTTTTGAAATTTATCAATTGACTAAATAAGGTGTTGCTCTTTGTATCCTCATAATGTGCTATCATTTCCTCCATAAAACTTGACCAAGTGACAACTTTTTTACAAGAGAAAAGCCATCGATACCATACAAATTGATTGGGTTCCAAATATAAATTTGCAATGCGTACCTTTTGTGTATTTTGCACATTATGGAGATCGAAGTATTGCTCCATCTGTAGTATCCATGTTACGGATCCTTGCCATCAAAATTCCTCATATCGATCTTTCGAACATGGTGGGTCTTTGATTCAATGTTAGAGTCTATGAAATCATGATTAACATTTCTTTTGTTCCCATCATGAGTTTCATCTAATACCTTTTCTCCATTAGGAAGCATTTCTTGTAGCAACCTTATCAAACCTTCCTTGAAATCTTCCATGTATGCTTTTAAACCATTCTTAAAATCTTCCATATTATCTTTCATGTCATCCATATTAGATTTCATGCCATTATTCAATCATTTCATGCCTTATTTTAATCTATTCTTCAAACCATCCATATTAGCTTCCATTTCATTTATGGTTACTCTTTGTGAGAGCGAAAATTATTGCACTTGGTCTCATAATTTTGATATATCATGTTGCATTTCTTCTTCTTCTTCATGCATCATAGTAGATAATTCGGGTTTCTTACTAGGTGTTTCAATTTTCTTTCTTCAAGGCATCAATTAATGATTGTTATGCTTCAATATGCCCTTTAATCACTTCAAGTTATTTTTTCAAACAAAACTTATGCAAATTTTAAAAGAAGTACACACCTTTTTTTTCTCTTTATAGGAGCTCAATATTGAATCTGTTGTATCTTTGTAATTGTGTATCTCCAAGGTCTAACATTCCATCCTATGGTATCCCTTTGAGTCCTATTTCCAACCCCAAAAGTATGATTCAGATTGGATTCCCAAAGAAAGAGTTATGTCCAATATCCCACAATGACCTTATTATAGACTTGTTCAGTAGAGCGAACTTGTATGAAGTGCCACATGGCACTATTTAAACCTACGTACCTGAAAACGATACACAAAAAACTACAATTCGTTCTATTTCTATCACTATTTATTAAATTTGAATCCGATGCTCAGAGAGAAATTTATAACGATTTTCCCAAGGTCACATGTTTGAGATGGAATTTCGGAGCCTGCAAAAACCCTAACATCCTTGGATCATATCTCTGAAAATATAGCGGGACAGGATCTGAACTTTAGATACTATGTTCATCAATATTTCGTATCAAATGGGTTTTTCTTTCAGCTTCTAAAGCTTTGTAGAAACAAATGTATAGCGAAAATTCCATGAGGACCTATTTGAAGCAACGAAACCCTAGAATCCAAAGCTCTGATACCAAATGTTATGAAACCAACACACAAAATAGAAGAAGAGATAGATCAACGACTTCAAAATTAGCCTCTTTGAGGGGGGAACCTCCTTTATGTTACATATATTAACAATTCTTGGATTATTCAAATGACAAAACCTCCTTTCTATATATAAGATTCTAAGGGATCACAATATAATCAGAACCAACATAACAATAATAATGTAAGGGCACAACAATAATAATAGTGGCCTTCTATGGGGCACAATAATAACAATATGGGGACAACATGGGTACAACAATAACAATAAGGGATACAATGAAAATAATAATGGGGGAATATACTATTATTATAGGGACCTAACAGAGATTTGCATGAAGACGAATGAACTGTAACAAATTCTTGAATTCGGTCAAAAGTAAAATATTGAAAATTTGAAAGATCACACCCAGAATACCAAAAAAATTTCATGCGGATATCCACATCGAGTGAAAACATGCAGATAGATGGATTGTGTGAGAGAAACCAGATCTGATTTATTTTGGTGAGCTTACCAGAGTCACGAGATCCTGACATAACCATCAACAGAAGTTGAAGTTCCTCGACTCCCTGGCAGGTCCCAGAACTTTCCAGGATTGTAGAATCGCATTTTGAAGCTTGAACCAAATCATGTATGGTTTGAGGATAGTTGTTATTTTCGATTTCAGTATGACCACTTCTCATCAAATAGTATCCATCTCTGTCACATATTTTAACGGATTTTTCATCTTCAACAACCAGATTGTTCAAATGGAGAGGCTCTTCTAATATCACATTCAAAGATAAATGAATTGTTGAGATCTCATGAGCAATCTGATTTGAAGAGTTTCCTTCATGCAAATGAATAGATGACAAGAGGTGGGAAGAGTTCTTTATGCTTTGACTATTTTCAATTTCATCATGGACAACCTCATCGCCTTGTGTCAATCGAGGGGATAACTCATCGGATGAAGAAACTGAAGAACATGGAGTATCTTTGTCACACTTGGATGTGTTGTGAATGGTAGGACACAAGGGATAGTGAGGGCAAGGGGAAGTTTTGATATGAACATATTCTTTGACCGAAGAAGATTCTAGATCTAAATTAAAATCTTCATGAGGAATCGAAAGATCATATGATTTGCTTGGGCATGCGTCACAATATACAGAACTAGAGTTATCATCGTTGGAATGATTACTGCCCAAGGTTGGGGGTTGATTAAAAGAATTGATTGTATTGGATTTTCCACCAAGATTAGCATATTGAGAATCACTCAAAAATGGAAACTCGTTGTTTTGGCATGAAATATTTTGAAACGGAGAGGAAAAATTGGAAGTGTCCTCACCTTTCTACTCCTCTACCCATGTAATGTGACTGCCTTGTACCTGATCATAATTTGAACCAGCAACATGAAAATAAAGAGAGTGTGAAAGACTAGTTGGTGGAACTGATTACTCAAGTAGATCATGGTACAAAGAGTCATGGCCTATAGATGATAGATGATGGCAGAAATCCATATCAGATTTGAGACTTGAGTTATGAATGGTGACATCATCTTGTAGAGTGGAGGATTTAGCCTTCGCCATACTTCTCAAAATCCATTCTAGAATTTTCTCCATTGAATCTAATTCATGAAAGGTAGGAGAAGAATAAGAATATGGATTGGGAATTTGATTCATGGACTTTTCAGCTTTGTTACCATCGAAGAGAGGCACCCATATCGGAATTGGAAAAGGAGGAGGAAAGAGAACAAAAGGGATAGTAAATTCATCCTCTGAAATCAAAGGTGTCTCATGATTCAAAAGATTTTGGGAAGAGGAGAAATCAGTGGGTTCAGGTTCACTGCGTGAAGCAATAAGAAACGAGCACTCGAACTCTTGATTCAAGGATTCCCAATTCAAATATTCTTCCAAAATTTCATAGAAAAGGTGAATGAACTGCTCAGAAAAAACCTCAATTGATTCATTGGGCTTCATTATTAAATGATTGATTCTTCCACAAACATTTCGGTAGTTATACTTATCAAAGGCTTGATGGAGCTCCCTGAGGAAATGATGAAGGGGATGGACGAAATCAGGTGGCAAGGTATGGCACCACCAATTAGCACGACCTTCAAGGGTGAGGAAGAAAATAACACAAGGAAACTCTTCATTGTCTGTTTCGTATGATTCACAAAATTTAAGAAAATCATAAATGTGCTCGGGTTATGGATGTTCCATCCTCACCGTCAAAATTTAACTGGAACAAGTGATTGAGAGGCTCATTGGGGAGTGAAAATTGATAAAGGGAAAAATTGTAGAAATACCGTGGGAGTATGATTTGTGTATGATTCATTTTAGATAAGAGATTCAAACTAGATGCAATGGGATCAGCTTTTCATTTGGCCTTCCTTCTAGCACCATTTTGTTGACAGTGCTAGAAATCCATCAACCATGGGGATTTCCCTGATATGAAGTCCCAATTAGACCTCACATCGTTTAGTGTAGGAGACTCATCTAGTATAAAGGCTCGGTTTCCAAATCCTCAAAGATCTTCTTTGGCTCTAGCTGTCAGCACAGGAGAGTAATGTAATGGTGTATTTAAACAACAAGGTGAGTGACACTGGTGAATGTGTAGCACAATTGTGTCTAGGTTCTCTTACTGCAAAATGGGGGAGAAAAGTTATCCTCTAAGTGAGAGGTAATAGTACCACCTACGAAGAGACACAAATGAACCAGAAAGGCATTTCCAACATCCATCGGAATAGTCCACAGCAGATGCGATAGTCATTACAACCAATGAACAAGGGAAGATTTGTCTAACATCCAGCGGAATAGTCCACAGTGGATGTGATGGCCGTTATAACTGATAAGCAAGGAAAGGTATGTCTAGGATCCCATGAAATATTCCACAATGATGAGACAGCAATGGCAACCATTACAGCACATTCCCAATAAGATGAGTACTAAAAGAACTAAACTATCTTAGTACATGTGAAAAAAAACATGAAATGTAAATGCTCACAGAATAGTCTTACAAACATCCATAAGTCATGCATGGAAACATGTTGGCTTGAAAAGGATTCTGTAATTAATAAAAATTCTTAAGACACATATTTACATTGTACAACATTAGCCCCAGTAGTGGGACATTGCAGCCACTCCTTCCTCCTCAAAGAACTAACTGAAACTCTTTATGCTTTTTGGGAGGAGCCAAGGTGAAAATTCCTTTTCTCATGCAATGAGGGGGTATATATAACCAAGGGGTGATGCTTCACCCTTATGATCTTTGACTACCCTCATGACTATTCAACTTCCTATGAATTTTTAACTAACATGACTCTTCATATTCATGTGTGTCCATTGGACTTACACTTTACATTACATTTGATTTACAATATACATGGCTCATAATGGAGATGTGGCCTTTGACAACTCATGACATGACATGACATGAAACTGATGACATGGACTGGCTTGTGGAGGTGGTAATGTCAAGCCCTTGTTGTTGCTAAGTGATAGATGTGTTCTTGGATGTTTTTTCTCTTCTCCTCTATATAGCTTGATGGTGTGGGACCTTCAATGATCTTCGGTCTTGGGTGGTGGTTGAAAACTTGTGTCCCTTTTCTTGCTCTTGATAGGTTCACCCGTCAGTTCAGCTACAATTGAGTCTCTATGCATGCTTCCTTGCTACTTTTCCTTCTTCTTCATCTCACTATGACTTGAGAGTGTACCTATTCCTACAATTCACTCATGACGAAACAACATCAATCCGAAAAATCCCTACTCTAAGACGATGCATTATCATCCATGGACTGAGCTTGGGACAAGTCACAAGCTGGGAGATAGGGCTTAGTGACTATGCATTGCATAGTTCTAGTTGGAAAGGAGAGAGCTTGATCACTGAAATTGCATAGAGCGTAGATCAGACTTGATTGAGGAACTTTTAAGAACATTCCTCACTGAGGATAAAAACTGTGCAGTGGCCATGGGAGACAGGATTTCACAATTCAAATTAGTAGTGGTTGGTGCAAGGTGAGGCCAAGGAGGTTAGTTTTGCGCAGTTTTAAAAGGAAAGGAGGACTGAGCAGTAGAGAGGCCTGGAAGAAAAAATTGTGCAGTTCTTAACAATAATGAGCTTTAATTGAGGGAGGAAACTAACGGACACCTCTAGACAGTTCTAGAGGCCAAGGGAGGTTGGGCTCTCTGCACACTATGGGATTCCAACAGGGAAGGGATAAGCTTGAGCACTGAAAGTGCGAAATGTGTAGTTCAAGGTAGACTGGGAGGAAGAACTGTGCAATTCTCGGGGTCAATGAAGAATGTTGAGCTTTGGAATTGCACAGTGTAAGCAACAAGGTCACACCACTGAGGGTTGATACTGCGCAATGCGGAGCTCAGTTGGGGCTTGGTGAAGCTGAGTTGCCTGGTCGAGAAGATTTCTGAAAATGGCTAAGTGTGAGGGAAAAGATGGACTCATGATGAACTCAAACTGTGATCACACACTTAGCATATTTCAATGACATGACAACCGTAGTGCATCGAAATAATAAGAAAAGCATTACCCTATGAGTGATTGTCTCGTGACAAGAAGCAATAAGTGCGACACTTGGGATAGACTTTAGGATGATTGTGACGACACTTGTGCAACAGTGCTCAAGACTTTTTGTATGAGTGTGATAGGTGTTTACATGGCTAGGACAACTCGTATACACAAAGATCAACCTTCGAAACCACCAGGAAAGGTTTGCAAACATGACATAATGGTCAAACATGCCAAAAGATGACAGTTGATCAAACAAGCGAAAGGGAGAAAAACACTTAGAGGAAACATGTGGAATGATTTCCAGTGCTTGCAACCATACATGTCATTGAATACATAATGATATGACAACAATAAGCAATCTTTCATGCTACACTAAGAGGTGTATTTCAAAAACTATGTGGTTTTTTTTCCATACCTACCCTCCAAACAATTATGTGTCAGATGGAGTCTTCATGTTGTCCTTATCTTCCATCATACCCTCGGTTCCTTAGTCTTCTAATCTGATAACTATCTTTTCTCCTTAACTCCTTGAGATTCATATAGCATGTCATCCTTCTTAATATCCTTCTTCATCATCTTGTCATAGCCTAGTAGAATTCCTGTATCTGTAATCTACTCATGACAAGATGATATCAGTCTGATAAACCCCTAGTCTAAGATGTTACACTTGGATTCATAAACTAGGTTGGGACTTAGTGACAGGTAAGGGGAGAAGGCCTAGTGACTACACAATTGCATAGTTCAAGCAACCAAGGGTCAAGTTTGATCACTGACACTACATAGTGCGTAGCCCAGAACAGACTAAGGGAAATTTCTTCACAGTCTTCACTGAGGGAAAGAATTGTGCAGTGGCCATTAAGAGACACAATTGTGTAGTTTAAGTAGGCATTGTTTACTGCGGGATAAGGTCCTAGGAGGAAAAATTTACATAATTTCAGGAGGCAAGGTGGGCAGATGCTTTGAGGTACAAAGCTATGTTGTTTCTAGAGATAGTGAGTTCCAGCTGAGGGAAGCGCACTGGAGGAAGCATCTGGGTAGTTTTGGATGCTAAGGAAGGCTAGTATTTCTATGCATTTTGTAGTTTTAGCAGGCAAGGAAAAGGCTTGAGGGTTGCAGATGCGAAGTGTGTAGTTTAGAAAGGTCGAATGAGGCTAGGTTGTTAGGAAACTTCTGAAATTTGGCTAAGTGTGGGATCAGTGGAGCCGATGTGAACAGTGATAGAACTCGAATATGTTCACGCACTTGAACACTTAGTGATACAACATAGACCATCCAGAACATATGAAAACATACGTCACTTAACGCAACAACCTTTGTGGTAGCTTATGACAAGTGCGGCTCCAATGGTAGACTTTGTGAGGATAATGGTGACACTTGTGTAATAGTGCATGAAACTTTGGAAATGAATGAGAAACATGTATATATGATGATAACAACCCATTTTCACAAATATTTCCCCTTGAAGAAAAACAAAATTCCCTTTACATGACAATTGATAGTCCCCATGCCCGAAGATGACACATACTATATAAAGATAAAAGCGTGAATGACTCTAATATTAAAGAGGGAGCTTGAAATCATGAGCTTACCAATAAGTGACTAAGGAACAATCGATCACAGGATCCACAATAGGCTCCAAAATTCAAGTGTAGGCCAAAATTTTGGAGGGTTTGGAAGCCGCTACAACAGGAATATATTGAAAAAAACAAATAGGAAACAGAATGGGAAGGCTTTGAGGTTACCAAAGATGTTATTCTGCAGTATGCCTTTGCACCAGTCAAAGCTAATATGAAGCTCTCATGGATGTGGAGTAATATATATTCAAACTCCAAGAACATAATGATGGAGGCACTGGAGGTGAAGATGCGTTACAAAGAGGACTTCCCAATTCAAGTCGAAGCTATCACAAAGGAGTTCAAAACATGGCACACTTACATTAAAAATGAACTCCATGAGGAAGAAAATGATTTATCCATTTGATGAGTCTTTATTGCATTGCGAATTTTGTCTTAGTAGGCCATCATCTCATTTGTAAATTGTCTTATGTAATAAATGTTATGTAATGATGTCGAAGGGACACATGTGGAATATAAATAGACACACATGGAATGTAATAAGTTATGTATAGAATATTAATAATCATAGAAGTCTAAGGGTCATGAGGAAGCTCAAAAGTCATTGATATTTGTTATAAATAGCTCCTCATAACTCAAGCAAAGGGATTTTGGAAGGCTTAGATTCTAGAGGTCTTGCCTTGGCTTCTCTTGTAATACATAGGAGATAGATCATTCTTTGGAAGAAGCAAGTTGTGGCTTCATGTTCCACTATTGGATATAGTGTTTCATTCATGTAATAGTGTACTTGGGATCTTACACTTTTAATCGGAATCTCAATGAGCCAGCACTTCTTCAAACATGTATCATAGATGTCATTGGACTATTATGGTTATGTTTAGGGTATATGTTGTTTTAATCACATACTAAGTTAATGAACTAATTCATTTCTTAGCTATGGCTATTATTGAATGAGTGTTGTTATGATTTAATGATTGTTTTTTATTAGGTATACTAATCTGCAGGTATTCAACAAGTCTTTCTCTTTATCCCTAGGCCCCCCTTTAGGATAGTACTATTACTTTTCTAACCAGTGGCTCATTTTCCTCACTGGTTGTGGAAGTCCCCCTCGTATACCTTACATTGGGTGTATCACAAAGCTCACATTCTTGTTACCCCAAGGAGGTGTTGTGATCTCTTATGTTTGATCATAACCAAGTCATATCCTCAAAAACCATTCCAACGGTGGTCGAACCATATGACTGGATTGACTCCTACACCAAATGGTGTGAGGTCTAATTGGGACTTCACATCAGGTATATCACATTAAAAAGTTGGCAGAATCTAGCACTGTCAACAGATTGTTTAAAGGATCCATAGTGCGTATAGAAGATAGTAGAGCCTTTCTTTGATATGGGCACATCTAGAGAACTTTCAACATTGACATGGTCGTAGGAGACGATGTCAAGTCATATACTATGTTATAAGTATGGGTGGCTCGAGAATTGGCAATGTTTCAACATAATGGACCTTTGGCGATTCTTATAGGAACCTCTACCTTAGTTCAAGGGATCTGTAAGGTATTATTGGTTTACAAAAGAGGCTTTCTGAATACTTTCGGTTGTGCTTTTGTGGTTTTACTTCTCAGGAGGTGAATCATATTAGCGTTTGAGTTTTAAGGTTAACTTCTTCATAATTCATTATGATAATTTGGTAAGACCCATTCCTCAATTTATGAGAAGGATAACCTAAGGTATTTTTTCCATCCTAGGTGGCCACATATCCTTGGTGAGGGAAAGGGTTCTTAAGCATTGTCAGTTGTGTAGAGGGAGGTGTGGATGGAGGCATAGGTCACTTCCGTCTAGAGGAAGCTTCTTGATTTTCCCATGCTTTATGCATCTAAGGGAGAATGGGACAACCATGAGTATACTGTCCATAGGTACCGTAACATGCACAAGGTTTATTCCTTCAAAGGGACTTGTTCTTCTTGGGCTATGCGTCATGTTGCTAGGTTGTAGTATTAGACTAGTCACCCTTATTAGAATTAGCTTGAAGACATTGGTTTCCTTGAGATGGATTTTTTTGGTTACCCTTCCCCTTATTCCTCTTCTTGAGGTTAGGGGGAGGGCCAACATTCTACTGAGCATACACCTGCCCCTATGGAGTCTGTGGTTGTTCTGGTAGAGGGGGTTGAGGCATGGGAGGCTAAGGTGTTGGTTCCATTGGGGCTCAAGCACTAGGTGGTGCATAAGGATAGTATGGATTCACATTAACATTTTGTTAACCAGGATGAGTATTAGTTGGCCCTGGTAGCAATTGATGTGGATGGGAAAATGAATAAGATGTACTCATGCCTTGGTATGAGTTAACTCGCAAAGGGTCAGGGGGGTGAATAAGTGTAAGTGGAACTGGGCTCCCCTTGAGGTTGGACATAACCAATAGATCCTTATTGATATGGGGAAGGTTGCAGGTAAGATACTAATACAATTACACCATCTACAGTGTGAGATTCCCCTGGTGTAGAGGAAGCACCAGGCCAAGGGAGGTTGGGAATAATGGTATAGACATAACCTGATTAGGCATAGATCAAATCAAACTATAAATACTTATGGATGGATTCTTATTTAGTTTGATCGAAATGAGAGGCAACATATTTACCATTTGGAGCAAGGAGGGATCACAAGAACCAATCCATGTGAACTTGGTCTTCAAATTTTGGATCTTTACACAAGCTTCACCTTCTGTGTCATTCCTAGACATGATCATAAAGGTAGGTTGCATAGGTTTGATGGAATGAGGTCAAATGTTTGATATTGGTATCATAATGAATAAGTAGTTAGAAGTAAGATAAGAAGGCATTGGCAAGGGTTAATTGCAAACATCAAATGAGATGCACAGTGTTGATCTACATACCATTTTATGGTAGCACCAGTGGTGGTGCATTGAAAGAGACATAGATGTATGGAATCCTCTATTCTGGAATTAGATAAACACCACATGTAGAAAAATATAACATGGTTATTAGGGACCTCTTCAGGAATCCCTTCGAGTATGGGAATATCGAACGAGAGCTTGGTTGGCATAGGTAGCCAATTAATATCATGGTGAAGAGGATCATTACTGAGATGGTTCAAATCGAGAAGAACCAAACCAACCATATAGGGAAGTAATAGCCAATTAACAACCATCCCTTGGTAGGTTCCAATGTTACCTCTGGGAGGGGGACCATGAGTATTACATATTGTTGGAGGGGCTAGTCGACTTAGTCAACTAGCCTAGTTTAGTCACAAAAGAATACATTGTAAATATGACTGATAACCTTGTTAAGTTGATAACTAAAGTCAGATTAAGTTAGATTTTGGTTAAACAATTAGACTATTGTAACTGTCTCAATGTGATATACATATATTTCAATGCATCAATGTATCGGTTCTGATTGGATTTTAAGAGATATAATATAAAGTGTGATTCTGCATATTCTCCACTACATGTGTCTCTTCTCTTTCTCTTTACTTATGTGCTTTGCTATGTGAATGCTTGATGTCCTTACTACTGGTAACCATGCATACTTTTCCCTATATTACAACATTGGTTTCATTGTCAATAGTTTTGGACTCGAGTTATAAAAATATGCAAGCATAAATGTTAACATTGGAAGAGATACAACTTTGGTGGGAGATGAAAATCAATAACTACCTAAATATTTTTGTGCGAAGGAACAGAGTGTCACTCGTAGAAGCTAAAGCCAATTTTTACATATAAGCACCTGAATGGTTTATCAAAGGGTTCGAGACAGAAACCAGAAATTCCTCGACCGAGTTGCTCACGGAAAAACCTCAAAGTGAATTTGATGCTTCATTTTTGTTGAAGTTATCAAACGACGATTGAAAAAATCTTCACAAGTGGGTAGAGTTGATTTTCGATGATTTCTATGAAGAATGAGAAATAGAATAAAGAACCTCTATTGATCATATCAAATTCAGGTTCTTCGACTATTTGCAGAAAATTTTCTTTTGCTTGCTTCCCACCCTTTAGCACAAGTTCCGCCTCGATAAGGATGTTGGTCATATCATCGAATATTGGCCTCCATTACAAACTCCAATAAATACAGGCCAAAAAAAAAGGAAAACTGACAGGCAGAACTTTCTCGAAGCCCAGTGTAAATATACGAAAGAATCTTGGGCATACCTTTAAGCAAGTAAACATGGTTTCTATGTACTCCCTCACTATCCGACACTGAGTCGGTTCGGCATGGTGGGGGTAACAAGTAATGAGAAATAAAGAAAAAGAAAGAAGTAAAGTTGGAGAAGTAGTTAAAATATATAAAAATGGAAGGAAGAAGGTTGACTTCCAAAAAGTAACAACAATAAAGTACTCGACAGAAGAATAACTGATAATACAAGCAGTCGACTGACTTTAAAAAAATAGCAAGGAACAAAAGACAACAATGATGTTGTTAATTTGAAAGATCATGGACGAATTCCCTCCTTTGGACAATCTTGAAAGACCCCTCCTAGCCCTTGGAAGAATTTAAATTGGTTAAGGAAAAATATATTTTTAATATGAAAATCCACATGTGCACAAAAAGATAGGTTGACCCTAAAGAGAAATTGGACACCCTTGGAAGCCTATAAATGCAAGTCAAGTGAATCTCATTTGGACATAATCATCAAGCATCTTATTCTTCTCTCTTCTTTGATTTGGCTCGCACAAGTATGAGGTTGGTTTGTGAAATTCATTTGTACTAGTCCAAAATTGCAGGTTCAGGGCTCGCACGTGTGAATTAGTGCTTTTGGTCTGGGGCTACATGGTTGGAACAAAGAAGTCTTGGCTATAGCTACACACAGGACAAGATTCTCCCTGTAGTTGGAGAGTTGTAGTTGCACGCATGGTCGCTAGCTCCGTGTGGTCGTTGTTGGGTAATTTAATTGGTATTTAAATTACCCAACATTTTGGCATCGTTGATAAGGAAGTGTATATAGAAATTTATTTTTTATTTACATGTCATATTATATGTATTCATTCTTTAGATGCACAGTTAAAATCATATTAAAATCATTTAGGATGCATGTATAGAAAAAAATATTCAAGGGGTAGATTTATAAGTAGAGGTAGAGGATGTAGTTTAATACCAATATCACCAACCACTCCCACCAGACCATGTAGTGCTACACCATCCAACAACACTCGCATTCCATCTATAGTAGGTAAACATAGACTCCCCAAGGTACATAGGTATGCAATTGTGACCTAGGGACTCACTAATTTCATCCACAAAAGTTGTAGTTGAAGAACCCACATCTCCTATTTTTGAACCTTACATTAGCTATTAGGAATCTACAATGGCAGGAGACGAAGAAGGAGAAGTACACAATGTATATGGTGAACTTAGGATTGGTGAAGGAAGAGGAAAAGGAGGAAATAGAGGAGTTGGACGAGGTGGTAGAGGTGGAAGAGGATATGATAGAAAATAAGACCCTTATGGAATCCCTAACTTTGATGAAGATACCATAGATACCATGAAAAATATCTCACCATCTATTCTTCTTACTTTTCATGGCTTGAGAACTGAGGATCTTGAGACATTTATTTTTGAGTTTGAAGTATTGTGTAGATTATATGACTATTTACTTGATACTCAAAAAATTAAATTGTTTCTAGCCACATTAAAAAGATGGAGCCCTTAAATGCTTCATGGATCTAGGAACACACTCTATCAGAACATGGGATGAAATGAAGAGAGTATTCCTAGAAAAAGACAAATATTATTGTAGGCATTGTAACCTTAAGGATGAAGTATTTAAGATGGTTTAAAGAGAGGATCAAAATCTTCAAGGTCTAGTAGAAAGGTTTTCCTATAATATCAAAAGGGATAAAATGCACAATTTAGATGAAGAGACACTAAAAATTATTTTGTTAAAAACTATTAGAGATGAGTGGATTAATCTCTTCAATTTAATGGGTAAATAAGATGTCTCTCAACTATCATTTGAGGAAATTTGTGAGTTGTGTAAACACATTGCAAGAGGCAAAGCAAAATATGGTAAAAATCCAAGAGACCCAGTCATGTCAAGAGTAAGCAAATCTACATCTGGAACAGTAAATAGAGCAGAATTAGGAAATTTTCTTGATAATTTCAAAATGCATATCCTTGGATACCTTAGTGAATAATTGGATACTCTAAGGAAACAAAACAAGAAAAAAGTTGAGAATGTTGCATTTTCTATTTTTTTCCCTAGGTGTAGGAAAAACATGCTCTATGAGAATGTCCTCTAGATAGTATTGAGATATGTGTCATATGTGCATAAAATCATGATACAAAAGAGTGTCCCTCAATACCTAGGCTTCAGGTTGTTTTTCAGGATGAAACTGGAATAACGCAAGCTGAATCACTTTTCTTTATTGCTAAAATATTGTGGCAGCCTCAATAGCCATGTATGGCACAAGGTGCCAATGCTCAGTATCAATCATATATACAACCACATAACAATTGGAATACACCTCTGCCTTAGACACCTTGGCCACCCCGACCTCAAAACCCATCTTGGGCACAAGGTTGGAAAAAATATTACGATAGAAATCCTCGGCATACTTGATTTCAACAAGCTCAATACCAACCTTAGTACTACCCTCCTCAACCTACTCAACCAAAATTCCAACCCCAACCATCAAATCAACCACTTCCCTTTCCATCCACTCCATTTCCTTAGATATATCAACTACCTGTTCAACCACTTATGAATCCAAATAATAAAAATCCCCAACAACCCATTTATAATGTTAAGGGTCAAAACTTTCAAGCTTGTGTGATAGCCCCCCTAGGTCTAAATTATTTCCAACTTAGATCCGGTAGGGTTTTGTAAAGTAAATCACCACCAGTTGTCATCCAAGAATTTTAGGAGGATTAAATTCTCGAAAAAGAGGCATCTCTTGATCAAGAAAGGACTCCTCCAAAGGAATATGTTCCTATATAATTGGATGACAGCCAAATAAATCCAACTCTCACAATTCCTCTAGTAGAACAACCTTATATTTCCCTACAAAATCCTCATTTTCTAGATTGACTCAAAATCGATAAGGGAATAGAAAGGAAAATTGTTTTAACTAAATACGATATGCTAGATGAATTGAAAAATATTTTCATAAAAATTCCTTTACTTCAGGATATAAAGGAAATACCTATATTTGTAAAAACAATAAAGGAGTTGTGCATTAAAAAACCAGGAAGAAAAATAAAAGATGTTAAAAAGATTCAATTGGTAGGAAAGATTGCAGATATTATGATGGGGAAACCAATAGTTCAAAAATATCTAGATCCTAGTAGCCCTATTGTAAAAATCCACATCAATGGTATTGAAATTCCAAACACCTTGATTGATTTAGGAGCAGCCATTAATATCATGAGCAAACAAATTATGGATCAATTAAAGCTTCCTAATATTTAATATACCCCAACCCTACTACAATTAGCATATAGATTTGTTATCAAACTGCATGGTATATTAGAATATGTGTTTGTATCTTTAGATTCATGGGAGTATCTTGTTGATTTTATGATTTTAACTCCCAAGAATAATTTAAGAGGTCGTTCATTGATCCTTGGTAGACCTTGGCTAGCTACAGCTAATGCATTCATAAGTTGTATATCTGTTGATATGTACATTTCTAATGATAGCTCTTTTAAGAGATTCACATTATATCCACCTGCAGAAACAATTACTAAAGTATAAAGTGAAGTTTGGATTGATGATGATAATGAAAAGTTTGAGGACATTCAACCAGTATTTACTCTTTCACAAATAGATGAAGAGGATCAATTGATAAATTTGATGAATAAAATTTATTCTTATGCATATTGTGAACAAGATCAAAGTTTTAAATAAAAATGTAATATTGAATGTGTATCATCTCATCAAATAACTTTACATTCTATGGAAAAGTTTGGCAACTCTTTAGTAGAATTTTTTCCAAGAAAAACATTAAACATTAATAATAACTTGGAAGAATTTCAAAAGTGACAATTGATAAAGATGTTACAGAAACATTCTTCTGCATATGCATGGGAATACATTGATATGAAGAGAATTAATCCTAACACATGTATGCATCACTTTTACATTCAATAAAATTCCAAACTAGTTAGGAAACCTTAGAGAAGGATGAATCCCAATCTGAGAGAAATTGTTGAGGAATCACAAAAATTACTTAATGTGAATTTCATTTATCCGATATCAGATAGCCAATGGGTCTCAAATTTAGTGATTGTTCCTAAGAATAATGGAAAATGGAGAGTGTGCATTGATTATAGGGAATTGAATAATGCTACTTTAAAAGATCACTTCCCACTTCCTTTCATTGATCAAGTACTAGATACCTTAGCAGGGAAGAAATACTTTTCCAATTGGCACCAGAGGATCAACACAAAGTAACCTTTACATGTCCATGGGGTACATATGCTTATAGGGTACTTCCTTTTGGATTATGTAATGCACCTGCATCATTTTAAAGAGAAGTTTTAGGTATATTTTCTAATCTAATTCATGATTGTGTAGAAGTTTGCATGGATGATTTCATTGTCTATGGAAATAATTTTGAAGAAGCTCTTAAAATTTTGGAAAAAGTTCTCATTAGATGTAAAAAATAAAATCCATCATTAAGTCATGAGAAATGTTTTATGATGTTTAATGAGGGAATTGTTTTAGACCACCATATTTCAGGTGATGGAATATAGGTGTATCCATCTAAAGTAAAAGTAATTTCTAAAATTTTAGTTCCTACTTGTCAAAGATATGTTAGAATTTTTCTTGGTTTTATAGGATATTACAAAAGATTCATAGAAAATTTCACAAAAATAGCCTATTCACTTTTTAAACTTCTTACAAAAGATTATGAATTTGATTGGAATTATGACTGCCATAAATCATTTGAATCATTGAAGTAGGAAGTTACTGAAGCACCAACCTTAAGAAGACCTAATTGGTCTCTCCCTTTTCATATTTCAACTGATGCTTTAGATGCAGCTTTAGGAGTTGTGTTGGGACAAAAATATCTAACTCCTTATGTTATTTATTACACAAGTAAAAAGTAAAAAATGGACTCCTATAGAGTTAAACTACACAATAATAGAATTAAAAAAATTCGACAATATACCATTGGTTATGAAACTTTCATTCATACAAATCATTATTCTATTAGATATCTAATGAACAAACCAATTAGTAATGGAAGGATTACTAGATGGTTGTTATTATTATAGGAAATCAATATTACTATTCTAAATAGACCAGAAAAGGAAAACACAATTGTTGATTTCCTTTTCAGGATGTAGAATGATAATATTGATACCCTTGTGAAGGATAATTCTCATGATGAATATATTTTTGCAATATCTACTAAAACTCCTTGGTTTGCAAATATTTCTAACTATTTGGATACAGGAAAGTTTCCCACGCAATTATTAGCCAAAGAAAAGCATAAAGTCATCAAATCTAGTGCACCTTACTCATAATAAAGGGGGAATTGTACCGAACTAGACCTGATATGATCATTTGGAGATGTGTTCGAGAGGATGAAGCACCATAGCTATTAAAAGCTTTCCATGATGAACCATGTGGAGGAAACTTTGTTGATAGAAGAACTAATTACATAGTCCTTGTTTTGGGATATTATTGGCTTTCTATTTTTATAGATGTAAAGGAATATCTAAAAGATGTGATAGTTTCCAAAGAATGGGAAAACCTATTCCATCAAACGAGATTCATCTGCAACCTTGGGTACTTGTAGAGCCTTTTGAAAAATGGGCTCTATATTTTTTTGGTTCAATCAATCCTCCATCTAAACAGAAAAGGTATATACTTGTTTGTATGAATCATGTTAGAAAATGGGTAGAATCTGAACCACTTCCTTTTGAGGATATTTTCACTCGTTTTGGTGTCCCAAAGGAAATTGTGATAGATCAAGGTACTCAACCCAAATCCAAGTTGGTGCAGAAAATTATGGAGCAATACAAGATCAAACATCGAATTTCTACTCCATATCATTCACAATCCAATGGACAAGTGGAATCTACCAATAAGGTACTTGAAGCAATCCTAACCAATACTAGACATTTGCATAGAATATATTGGAGGAGAGGCTTCTATAAGCACTTTAGGCATACCTTATGACATGGAGAAATACTACTAAATGCACTCCATATGATCTTGTCTATGGGAAGAAAGTTTTGCTTCTTGTTGAATTCCAAGTGGAGACTTTTAGAACAACATTAAAGTTGGGGCTTGATTTAGCTGAAGCTCAAAAGCAAAGGTTAGCCCAATTGAATGAGCTAGATTAGATCTGACAATATGTTATCCAAAGAACCAACATAGTCCAGCATCAAAGATCGAGATGGCATGAAAAATTAATCAAAGTTAAGAAGTTCAAGCTAGGTGACTAGGCCCTTCTTTTTTACTCTAAATTCAAATATTTTTAAGGAAAACTTCAGACTCGCTAGCTTGGTCTGTATGAGATATATATTGTCTTTGGTAATGGAGAAGTTAGAATCAAGACTATTGATGAAGAAAATATCACCTTCCTTGCTAATGGCCATATATTAAAGTTATACAATAAACCCTTTGACACGAGAAGAGTTTGTCAAATATCTGTAAAATAATTATGATTTCAAGTTGGTTGAGAAAGGAGATCCTTCTCTTCATCCTCCAACTAGATTGAAATTTATTTCGCTAAATTGAAGAAGAAAAAAAAAAAGAAATGAAAAAAAAATGTATAGACATGAAAACCAACATTGTTGGTATGTTTATACAAAAAAATTTAACTAAAAACCAATAATTCTTGGTGGTTTATATTTTCATAACTCCTTGTCTTGTCCCATTTCCTTTTTATCCCTCCTTTTTTCTTCTAATAAATTTTTCAAGTCTAATAAGTATTTTTGGAGACCTAGTTTTCTTCAAGTATTTTCAAAGGTTAGCAGCACCAATAAAGACTAGCCACATCAACAACAAGAAGTTTTCCATAAAATTTATAAATTTTGGAAGGCAGCTACAAAATTTGAAAATTTATGTAGCTCAGTTCCAATTCCGCCACTAATGACAGACCTGCAAAAGTAAATCAATCAGTAAGCATCTAAAAGGCATCATAAATATGCAAAATGGACAAATGGCTACATCAAAAGGTACGTACAAAGGATATTAGGTCATTTTTCATTAAGAAATGATAGATCTATGGGTTTGTATAATAATTTTTAATACACCTTCTTTTAAAATTATGGTTGTGTATTATAACCTATCATGTTCATACCCAATCACCCTTATCGTAATCCATCTCACTATGGTAAACTCCTCCAATCGTATGTGAATGATTTGAAAAATCTCAACGATCCTATAAAAATGGATCAAGCCAATTCATGGGAGATCATTAGTAAAAGAGGAATTCCATTTGTACTCAATAACTTGCCTGTTTTACCCATACCTTGCCTCCATCATCCATCAATCATATTCTCTGCCACTATATCCATCCTCAACCATCCCTATCAAGAAAGAGGAAATTCGAGGGTGCAGCTTCTCTTCCACCATGGGTGTTACTGTCAAATTCGAGCCACATGGGGGAAATTTTATCAGTGCTTACCCTTGAGTCAGAGAACAATGGCAGAAAGTAATATGGCTTCAATTATTTGATAAATTCAACGGTTATGAAGAGGAGGTCATGAGAGATTTTTCTAGAGCATTTTATGGCATTGAAGAAAAAATAGGAGATATCAGGCTTAATATTTTTGAGTCATTCATAGCAGAGGCAATAGGACAACCTTGAATTGGAGAAAGTTGGTTCAAAACTCAGTGGCTCAAGAATGAATATTGGAGGTATTTCTTACATAGCCCGCACATAGACACCTTAGCATTTAAAAAAGGGATACCATTCACTGCATTGATGACCAAATGGAGATATCAACTGCTATTCCTCCAAAAGTTTATAACTTGTGAAGGCAGGTTTGGTACTATGCTATTTTATCATGTTTGGTTTCTCATGCACTTTGTTGAAGGAAAAGAAATGAACTTACCTTACTATTTAATGTGGAGTTTAAATAAAATGGCCTTCAATATTCAAAGAGATTCTTATATTATCGATAGAGCCTTATATCATTATGGTCTGATAAAAAATTTCATCGAAGCTCATATAAATTCTATTGGTGATAATTGCCAAGATTTCCTACTTAGAAATCATTTTGTAGAAGCCTCGGAAGAGGAAGAATTTCCAAAAACTAAGAGGACCCAACGAAAAACATCCCAAAACCCTAACCCTAAATTTGTTATAGAAAATGAGAGGGTTTTCCAATCAATGAACTAGAACCAATGGAAATTCTACCAAAGGAGGATGTGCCACTTAGTCAGTACTTGGAGAGAATTAGAAAGAAAAATAAGAAACAGGAGGTTAAAAGAGAGAAGTCTAGCAAAAGAACACAAGAACTAGAAGCCACGAAGAAGACAAAATCGGTTGAAGAAAATTGAGCCAAAATACAAAGAAAGGGTAGCAAGAGAAAGATTACACAAGAAACAATGAAGTCAGATCAAAAATTGAGGAGTAAATGACTTTCCAAGCTTTCAAATGATCCAGCACACCAGATTAATATTGAAGAGGAAGATGATGTTTACTTAGGAATAGACATAAAATTTTCATTTCATCAGAGTCTAATACGAAAGACTCTGGAAATTCACCTATCTCAACAAGGAGTTTATGAATACTTGGAGAATTTGGAGCAAAAAGCATAGAAGAAGGTAAAGACACTTGAAACTCAATTTCATGAAGAAGTTTTATATGATGATGATCCTATAGTTTATTCAAAGGTACATACAACTACTTCTCAAGGGAAACAAGAAACTATTCACACTCTCAAGCAAGATATTTCTTAGTTAGAAGTACTAAATAAGTATATCAGAGAAGAAAATGAAATGGTCAAAGCACAAAATGAACTTTTGAAGGCACAAAGTGACACTATGTTATTAAGAATGTGTTTCTAGTATAAGAAAAACAAAAATATTAAAGAAAACAACAAGATGCTCAGAAATAAGGTCAAAGGGTTGCAAGCAAAACTTCTCGTGAGAAAACCCATATAGACTAATGTGAAAAACAAGAGGATGCCAAGAAATATGGATAAGTTGATTCAGGCCTCAGAAGCAGCACAGTAGAAAGGATATTTCTTTAGTTTTTACTTTGTTCATGAGGACATGAAACATCCTCAGCGTAGGGGAATGTTGGATCCTCGAATTGTCCTCAATTTTGACATCCTTTTTCCCATTTTTCCATCCATCCCATATATGTTTCAATATATATTTACCATTTATAAGGTCATCAATGTCATTTCAGCTATAACAAAAGGTATCAAATAATTATTGCCCATAATCTAGACTTTCTTTATGAAATTTACTAAAATATCTCTTTGGTTACTGAATTGTAACATTTATGTAGCTGAATAAATTTTTCGTAGCTCAATCCATGGTTAGATAGGATGCACAAACTTTCAAAGAAAACAAAAGATAAGAGCATATGCAAAATTTCAAGGACATGCTTATCCACCTATTGTACCAACTCAAAAGATCAACTAGATTGATAGTTTGTTTGGTCAAACGTCCAGGTCAACATTGTTTTGTTCGTGTGCAAGGGTTTCAGCAAGTGGTGTCAGCATCAAGCAAGTGTGGAAAATATGATATAAATCGAGTGAGTCTCATGATAACTAATAGCTAATGTGTAAAATAAGATGATTTGTTACAATAAAGCAAATCATGCTAAATCCATTTCTTAGTTAAATTCAAAGAATGTGTTGTCGATCCACGAACTTGCCTCTCGGAATTTCTTTCTTTAAGTTGCTGAATTAGAAAGTATATAAATATCTTCTTGATCTACAAGTCGAGATAATGAAGAATAGATTATAGAAACTATGTTTGGAATTGTTAAAGACTATGTTTTTATTAATACATGTACTTTTTTCCTGAAGTGTGAATGCATCCATCACTGATTTGATTTCATAGCACCTTACACTAAATGGGAGGGCCCCCTAGAGAGTTTTAAGATAGTTTAGATTCTTTGTTTCAATTAGTTACAGTTGTATCTGTAGTTAGTTTACTATGCTCACGTATTTTACTCATTGTTCATTTTGTTGTACAAGATAGAGTGCTCTTTAAAATTGAAAACAACCAAAAACATTTTAATTGTTATTTCTTTTCATTAAGATTTTCCACTTAGTCTCATATTTAGATGTTTAGATTGATTCATATATCTATTGCACACATTAGTAATCTATCATAATTTGAAGTTTTATTCTTGCTCTTTAGTTCATTTGATTTCAAATAGTTTGGTTTTAGAATCAGTTTCAATTATGTTTGATAGAATAAGTATTTCAATTTGTTGCAGTAGAACAAGATTTCATTTCAATAAGTAGAGTAATATTTCAATTTAACGTAATTAGATTAGTCATTTTTATTTAATATAAATAGAATAATCATTTCCATTTTGATGTAAGTAGAATAGTTATTTCAATTTGATGCAATTAGAATAACCATTTCAATTTGATTCAATTCCTATCATTTGATCTTGTTTTTAAAAGAATAGTTTGTCCTTTTCAAGTTTGATAGAAATAACATGTGCGTAGAGTTGAGTTGAGTTTATCTTGATTCAATTCTATTCTGCAAATTCCTTTAATAGATTAAACGTTTCTTTGATAAAAAATAAAACTCCTAACATATATTGTGCACATACATTTCACAAGTATATGAACCTTGGTTTGACAATTAATGAAGTAATTTAACTATCAAATAAATTATCTAACAGTTGCGACCTATGGTTTTGATGACAGTTAACCACAGATTTTGATTGTTGACCATGGGCTAAAAAACTCTGATTTGAAGAAGATATTTCTATTGGACCCATCCTTCATATATTTTTGGTTGGTTTTGCTGGATAATATTGTGATTAGTGAATTGGAATATTGTACTCTCTCTTTGTTGAAAATTTCATGACAATCTAATAAGAAGAAGAATTTTAAATGGTTTTCCCCCTTATGAGGTTCTTCCCTGGTGTTTGACCAAATTTGGTGTCTCTTATTTATCTCTTATTGTTTATTACATTTATTGTTCTATCTATAATTGTTATTTGTAAGATTAAATTGGTTTGAAAGATTGCTAATTAAAGAGAAGAATTGGGCTAAATTTATTGTAGCAGCATAGAACAGTGGAATATTAACATGGTATCTGAGCCAAGGTTAAGACAAGAGGCAAGAGAAATCATTCTTGAAAGAATTTGAAGGATCCTGTTTGGTTTGGTCAAATTGTCTACTTCCTACTTCAAGAATAATGACAAGAAGCATGACTCATTGAACTTTGTTTCTTGGAAAATTAGGTTGGAAGTCATATTAGATGACAATGATGTTTTGGAATATATACAAAGAAAGGTACTTGAGCCTCAATTGAATTCTTCTGCTGCTATCAAGTCTAGGTACAAAAAGGGTGATCTCAAATCTAAGAATATTATTATTGATGGTTTACAAGATCATTTGCTTTTTTATGTTGGTAACTTAAAGGCATCTGAGAATATGTATGACAAGTTGGTCAAGATCTATGAGGTCAACAACTTGAATCACTTCCTCTCTTTGAAGGATCAACTCAAAGAGATAAATATGAACAAGGGAGAATTTGTGCAATCTTATATCATGAGGTTATCTTGTTTAAGGAATCAATTTCAAACTGCAGGTGAGAAAGTATCTGATAGGGAGTTGGTATTCATCACTTTTCGAGCTCTTCCTCTTGTTTGGGAGAGCTTCATTACTACTCTAAGCAACAATAATGTATTATCGTCATTTAATGAGCTCATTGGTAAATGCACTTAAGAGGAGACCAAGATGATTGATAGAGGGAAAATTCAAAAGCATGAAGTTGGAGAGCCTTCTTCATTTGCCACTCAAGATAAGAAAAGGAAAGGTAAAGGAGGTCCATCTAATAAAAGGAATTTTGCACCAACACCTATGGATTCCAATAGGAGAATGAGGAGAGATAAGGATATGTCAAAGATTGAATGTTACAATTGTCACAAGTTTGGCCACTATGCTCAAGATTGTCGGGAAAAGAGGAATTCTCCAAGATCAAGGTACAACAACAATCATGGCTTCGATAATAGTAAGTTCAATGATAGAAGAAGAAACAATGATAAAAGAAGATGTGATGATAGAAGAAGGCGATATGACAGAGGAAGAAGAGATACACCTGATGATCAAGAAGGAAGATATCATCCTTAAAAAAGAGCAAGAAATTCCAGGTATGAAAATAATATAGGTGAAATTCAATATGAATATATTCTTATTTCCTCTCCTTCTAGTTCTTCTCCTTCAAATTAGCATGACAACTAGTTGGTAGATAATGGAGCTTCTAGGAACTTCTCAAGGTACAAGGAAGTCCTCTCAAATCTGGATGAGAGGGAGATAGGTTTGAAGATCATTCTTGGGGACAATTTTACATATCTAGTGAAGGGCTTTGGTTCTATTAAATTTGATTTCTACTCTATCGAATCCATCATTCTCCATGATGTAATGTATGTTCCTGAACTAAAGAAGAACCTAGTATATATTTTTTCCTTGGAAGACAAAGGGATGGAAGTAGCTTTCATAAAGGTAGAGTCCTCACATGGTATGGGGAATCATGCATTATGGATGAATTCACATTGGGATCTATATTTGAAGTACTCTATAGAGTTAATGGGAGACCTCTACTGGCAATGGTCCATGACACCAATTATCAAAGTGAGTTATGGCATCGAAGGTTGGCTCATCTACATAATGATGACCTCCCAAACTTTAAGAAGCTAGTCTCTAGCATGCCTGATGTTCAAGCATGTCATGATGGAATATGTCCAAGTTGTGCCAATCGAAAGAAGACAAGGGGACCATTCCCCTCTAGTAGGAATAAGACTGATGATATTCTTCAACTCATTCATTCTTATCTTTGTGGACCCATGTCAGTGCATTCTCTTGGTGGCCATCTCTATTACATCATATTCATTGATGAATTTTCATGAAAACATGGATCTACTATTTGAAGCACAAGAATGAGGCTTTTGATACATTCAAAGACTTCAAGGTGCTAATAGAGAATAAAACAGGGAAGAAAATTAAGGTCTTTAGATCCAACAATGGTGGAGAGTAAATTTCAAATGAGTTCATTGACTTCTACAAGAAGTAAGGTATTAAGAAGGAAATAAGTGTACCCTATAATCCCAAGAAAAATGGAGTGGTTGAAAGAAAGAACTGGTTGATTGTGGAAGTTGCCTAAGCCATGTTGCGTGATAAAAAGTTACAAAAGTTGTTTTGGGGAGAAGAAATAAATACAATGGTCTATGTACAAAACAGGGTTCCTCATCAAGCCATGGATAATAAGACTCCCAAATAAATGTTCATAGGCGTGAAGCTCAACATTTGTCATTTCAAGATATTTGGTTGCCCAGTATACTTTCATGTGCCGAAAGGTGAGAGGAACAAATTGGAAGCCACCGGAAAGAAAGATATGTTTGTTGGGTATTATAAAAATTCTAAAGCAATTAGAATATATATCTAGGCAAAGGAAGATCAATTTTAGCATGGATGTGACCTTTGATGAAGATGTTTCTCTTGGAAAAGCGGTAGATATTCCTCCTCCAAAGAAAGATAATGATATGGACATATTAGAAGATCCTTTTGTGCCAGAATCTAAGAAGGACATTTTCGATGATCCCATGAAGCCTATGGAACCCTTGGATTCTCCTCCAAGTGATCTCCCTGCCAGGAAGAGAACATTATGGATTTGTGATAATTTACAACATGCTAAGAGATTTGTTCCTTCTAAAAGAACCTTTAGAGAAAGAAAAAACTTGTGACAATATCAGGGATATGTTGTAGCAATGAGCACTATGATCTAGGTTGTGACCTCCACATTTGAGGAAGTGAAAGAACAAGTTTTGAAGGATGTTATGGCCGAAAATTATGAAGAATGATGTATGGGATATTGTTTCGAGACCTAAAGGAAATTCTGTCATGACCTCAAAATGGTTGTACAAGATCAAACATGGAGCTGATGGAAGCATTGAAAAGTACAAGGCAAGGTTCATGGCTAGAGGATTCTCCCAAAAAGAGGGAGAAGATTATGATGACATATTTGCATCAGTAGCCTACTACACCACTATTACATCGATTATTGCCCTTACTACTAGTCAAGGATAGACCCTTCACAAGAAGGATGTAAAGATGGAATTTCTTCATGGCATGCTACAAGAAGTATATGTTGAGTAGCCACGGGGATTTGAAGAAAAGGACAGGAAGACTCATGTTTCCAAGTTGAAGAAATAATTATATGGTTTGAAGCAAGCTCCTCAAGCTTGGTATGCCCACATTGATAGTTACCTGGTGAAGCTTGGATTCACAAGAAGCAGTGTTGACTCCAACCTCTATTTCAAGGTGGTCCAACATATGTCATTTGTAACATCCCATGGTTGGTTTTCCATGTAAATAAAGGAAAACCAAGGTCATGGGACATGTATTCCAAGTTGAATTTTGATTAAACACTTTTGTGGGCATCACTTGTGGTTTGTTTATGGAAATGGAAATCGGCAAAGGCAATGGAAAAGGAAAAGAAGAAATAATTGGCATTTACTTATGATAAATAAAGGAAAATAGTAGAAAACAAAGATGAAGAGTCACAAATATGCATGTGAGGGAAATTAGAGGAAAAACGAAGAAAAATGATACATCAATTATAAAAAGGCACCTAAGATCAATTGACATATTTTGCTCATCTTTTGATCAGGATCAGCAAAGAAGAAGAAGCAAGCACTTGGACAAGCCAGCAAGGAAATCAAGGTTACGCAAGAGAAAGCTTGGACAACGGTAAGTAAGGGAAAAAATTAGTTGTGGATGGCAAGTAATAGTGTGCATGTGATAGTTAGCATGTTGGTTTTTGGATGCATGGTATATGCATGTGATTCTTTGGTTATGTGTTTTAATTGGCATGGAGATTTTCCTGGATTGACATTGGTTTCATCTTCGCCTTTCCATTTCTTAGATAGCGATGGTGTTGTGGATTTCCTTCTTGTTTTTTTTATTGTTTCTTAGGTTCCCTATAGTTTTGGGTTGGAACAAACGCTCTGGAAGCCTATAACAGCTTGGATTGTATAACTAGTTCCTGAAGCCTGTAGGTTGGGACAAACGCTCTAGAGCCTTGTGGTTGAGTTACTAGTCCCTAGATCCGTAGGTTGGAACAAAATCTCTAGAGCCCTGATTTCGGTATGGGTTGAGTTACTAGTTCCTGGAGTGATATAAAGCTTGGGTAGAGACCAATCAGTTGATGTTAGTGATTTTGGGACCATATAAGTTAGATCATTGTGGTTGAGGGTTGAGTTGATTTTGCCTCTAGAAGCCCTGATCGGTTTTGTTTTGGTTTACCCCTTATGATCCCACATTCATGCTTGGAATATGATGCGGCGGTGATAGGATGAAAGAGAGATTTGGTTCAGCCCAATCTATGGTCAGTTGGTATGTGGAAGAGCCTGACTTGGTTGGAATTTTCATATGTTAATAAGAGCTATTTTTCTATTGTGATCTATGAGTACTTGTACTAGTTATTATGTGGATTTTATGGTTGTTTTTCAATGGTCTCTATTCTAGTTATTTTTTGGTTGTATACCTGGTTATATGATGTGCTCTAGCTATGGCTCTTGTTCATGATTTGTTAAGTTACTAGATGGTTTATGAATGCATGGACTAACAAGTGTTATTATAGCTATTTAGAGAGGGATTGGAGCCTTCTTGGTGATTCTCATATGAAATTCATAAGTTTATGATTATATATGCATTCATGATCTGTAGCTTTCATGTTTACCATATGTTTGACGGAATGTTTGATGTGTACTAGGCATGTCCTAGTCAAGTTCTTATTCAAGTTCTAAGTGGTTAGCATTGTTAGCATCCTTTTTATGTTTCTAGAAAGTTACACGAGGTTATGGGTAGTGGTATGGAGGCTATCATGGAGAGGTGGCTTAGATCACAGAATCGCTAGCACAAAACTAAATTTTTTGGGTCATAACTACATGGAAGCGGGCTTAAGAGTGTGGTTATAGCATCATAACTGCAATAATGATGTGTTATGGGTGTGGTTAGGGTGTAAGCATAGTGAAAATGATTTCTAGCTCAGGGATTGATCACCTGGGATGGTTTACAGACTCCTTATTGGTATGTAGTCCATGTGGCATGTCAGTTTGTTGTTGGTTGTTGGCCCCACTTCCATAACTGGAAATTGGAGGTCAGGTCATATCATAGTGACACTCAAATCATGTTTATCCTAAGGAGCTTGTAAAAGTGGGTGAATGTGGGAGGGGTGGTTACAAATTCATATCAGAGCAAGGTTGCAGCACTGGACCTTGGGGTAAAAGCATATTGTCATACAGGTTTGTATGTTTGGCATGTAGGCAGGATGGTTTATGGTTGTTGTATGCATCACGATTATATGCATGCATGTCATTCTATTTTTGGTGTGGTTACATGCATGATAGATGTTAGTTGATTAGTGCATTCATATGCATGTGCATCGGTTATTCATGCATGATAGTTAGCTTGTTGTTATATGTATTGTGGTTATATGCATGATGATTATTGTCACTATGGTTAAATTCTTGATATTGTTATGTATCATGCTAATATGGATTGAGTTGTACAGATGTGATAGCCTCCCCTGAGATACATTGAGGTATGATTTTGATTGTGTCTTCTAATTAGTTTATCTAACATGGTATGATTGCAAGAAATAGAAGATCAAAGATTAACAACATAATGGTAATTTATAGTTCGCATGACTCCCCTTATAGGCCTGATGTGAAATTAGTGGAATAGGAAAGGTCAGTTGAGCAGCAAGGGGAAGAGTATTCTCCTAATATATAAGATACATTGAGAAGTTTGAAGGAAGAAATTAGAAGTTGTAAGGCAGATAATAGCAGGTTGGTTGAGGCATGGGAAATACTTCCAAGGGCTTAGGAAAACAAGCAGAATTCAATGCATTCATCCTTCAAATTCTTTCATATTTGTAGAGACAGGGACAACTTAACATCAGTCATGGATAGGAAGAAAAGGCTAATGGAGCATATGGTAGCAAGTCTCATAGAGGTCATAGGTTGTACAGGGATGATACCATAATAAGTGGTAGATCTTTGGATACATCTAACAGGAGTGCTAGCACTCATGGATTTTATTCCAGTTCTGGTTCTGAGAGATATCATTGTCGCTACCTCCAGCATCCTTATAGAAGGAGCGAGAGTAGGTACTTTCTAGAAGAGTTCAAGAAGGCTAAGTCTCCTACTTTATATGGAGAGATGAAGAGATTAGAGGATGCAAAAGCATGCCTACTTGGGATGAATAATTTCTTCATATTGCATGGTTATTCAGAGAAAATGAAATCCAATATATCTACCTTCAGTTTTAAGTAAAATGGTCTGAGAAGCAAGGAAAATATCAGGATGCAGGTGACAGGGAAATGTGGCTCCACATAAGAAGTTTAATATAGCTAAGAGAGGAAATGGATCTTATCCTGTGGAGCAACATAGTGAAGGCAATGGAAAAGAACCATTTCATTGTTGAACATGTGATGGAGATCATCGTTGGAAGGATTTCCCTTTATATCAGAGTGGTGCAGTTGGATCATGATCGGCCTCAGTTATACAATGCACAGGCGGCGTAAACAGTTGGGGATGTAGGTCAGAGCATTCCCCAAATCTATGCAATATTGGATAACAGGAAGGCATGTCACCAGGAATCCATCATTGAGGTGGAAGTGGAACCAAGGGGAGAGTTCCAGGCAAAGCCTATATGTATTTTGTAGTTGAATAATCTCATGCTCTGGAACTAAGAAATAGAGCAAAGTAAATTGCATGAAGTACTTTTGTGTCAAGGAATATATATGGTAGACAGTTGAGAAAATTCAGACATAACAATTGGTTTTCGGTTATGGTTGGATTTTCCAAGGCATTTGGAATCCCTTGAGAGATGATATGTGTAGGTGTTCAGTTGCAGGGCAGTGTGTTGGGTACAGCTAGGCAAGGTAACCGGTATATTGTTATATTTATTTATGCATTGACTATCGTATGTTTATGGCAGTATGATGTAGGGAATTTCCTGGCAAAAGAGACTACCATAAATCTTGAATAAGGATCGGGTTGAGATTTCCTTCAGAAGCTCTAGGAACCACAGGGGTTGAGTCATGGTGTCTGTTGAGATTTTTATGCTTTCGGTGCTTTGTGATTTGTTTGTGCTTGATTTGCGGTTTTGATTGTGTCTGGTGCATGGCCATACCACTTTGTTTATGGTATTTTGTTATTATTGGTTTTTCATGGCTTTTTTCTTGTTTTCTTCTTGTTCTTACCTTTTTTGTTTTGAGGGTCTTGGGAATTGGTTGGCGAAAGAGGAAATTTAATGGATCTCAGGGAGAGATGAATGTACCCAAAATGTAATGTAATAACTAGATGAAGCTTGGTTCATGAATAAAGGAAAATTGAAGGAAAGAATATGACAGTCGGTTGGGTTGCTTGGGTCCATTGGTATAAATGGACGGTGGCAGGATAGTCATGAGAAAGGTAACAAAAAATGTAAAGTAAGTGGGCTTGAGGTAACAAATTCCTTGGCTAAGTTGGGAACTATTATTCTCAATATTGTACATGATGTGCACAAATAAAGGGAGTTCTCTTAACCTTGACCTTATGAACACTGGTAATTATGTTTTAATCATGATTATGTTGATGTCTCTATATGTATATATGTATGTATGAATGCCATTGTCTAACAGGATCGTCATAGATCATTCTTAAGGACGAATGATTTCTTATGCAGGTGAATGGAATGAAAAGGTTTCTAGTCTCATAAGGAATCAAGTGGGCAAGGTAGCCTAAAATATCTCATGAGGTTAGTATCATGTGGATATGATTTTGATATTATGTGCTTATACTATGCCTATGTTTATGTCATAGCAGGCAATGTTGAAGGATATATCAGCGAAATGAAAGACGTGTGATATGTGGCATGTTGGGACAAGCATGGATAGTGGAAAGAGACACAAACCCTGGACTTGGGTTGTGGATGCACACAGTAAGGCATGGAAAAACATAAGAGGCAAGGTTGTTTGGTAGATACGGTGTGGTCTTTGGATTTGTAGTACAGTTGTTGTGTACATGTTGTGCATGTTATGTTGTGTACATGTTGTAAATGTGTTGTTGTGTACATGTCATACATGTTGTGTTGTGTACATGTCGTACATATTGTGTTGTGTACATGTGCTATTGTGTCATGTGTATTGTGTAGTTGTTGTATCGTGACATGTGTATTCCTAATATTTTATTATGTGTACATATATGTGTTGTATGGTACACCATGTGTGGGTGTATGTGTTGTGATGTACATTATGTGTATGTGTATGTGTTGGGGATTGGTTCTCAGGATCCCCAGAAGTTGTGGGCTAGAGCCCTGTAACAACTTGGGTTCCCTAGAAGCTATGGATTGAGTTACTAGTCCCTAGAGCCTGTGAGTTGGGACAAACACTCTGGAGCCCTGTACTAGCCTGGGTTCCCTGGAGGATGTGGGTTGGGATAGTAGTCCTTGGAGCCCTGAACAACTTGGAAGGATACCAATCTTGAATTTTTTATATTAAGGGTTGATATGGTATAGTATCTATACACCCTTTTTGTTGATACTAGATATGGAAGAGAAGAGAAGGAATTATGTTTTTGTTGGGTTGGCAATTGATCTAGTGTGTGCATGTGGTCAAAGAGAAGAGAAAAGAAAGCATTGGGTGCTTCTTGGGTTTGGAAACCGATTCAGTGTTTGTACGGATGTAAATATGACATTTCATCATGGCATGCTATAGGAAGTATATGTTGAGCAGCCTCAAGGATTTGAAGTGAAGGACAGGGAGACTCATATTTGCAAGTTAAAGAAAGAATTATATCGTTTGAATAAAGATACTTGAGCCTAGTATGCCTACATTGATTATTACCTAGTGAAGCTTGGATTCATAAGAAGCAGTGTTGACTCCAACCTTTATTTCAAGGTGGTCCAAGGTATGCCTTTTGTAACAACCCCTAGTTAATTTTCCATGTAAATAAACTAAAACCAAGGTAATGGGACACGTATTCCAAATTGAATCTTGGGTAAACAATTTAGTGGGCATAACCTGTGGTTTATTTATGGATATGGAAATTGGCAAAGGAAAAGAGGCAATAATTGGCATTTAATTATGAGAAATAAAGGAAAATAGGAGAAAAGGAAGATGAAGAGACACAAATATGCATGCAAGGTAAATTAGAGGAAAAATGAAGGAAAATGAAGGAAAATGAAGAAAAAGGAGACATCAATGATAAAAAGGAATGTAAGAATCAGTTGACACTTTTGCTCATCTTCTTATCAGGATCAACAAAGAAGAAGGAGAAAGCACTTGGACAAGCCAGTAAGGAAATTAGGGGTACATAAGAGAAATCTTGGATAGCTGATAGTAAGGACATAAATTAGTTGTGGATGGTAGGTAACAGTGTGCATGTGAGATTTAGCATGCTAGTTTTTGGATCCATGGTATGTGCATGTCATTCTTTGGTTATGTATTGTCAATGGCATGGATATTTTCCTAGATTGACATTGGTTTCAGCCTTGCCTTGCCACTTCCTTGATATCCATGTTGTTGTGGATTTCCCACTTGTTTTTCTGATTGGTTCTCAAGTTCCCTATAGTTGTGGGTTCGAACAAACACTTTGGAGCCCTAGAACATCTTGGGTTGAGTTACTAGTTCCTGGAGCCTGCAGGTTGGGACAAATTCTCTAGAGCCTTGTGGGTTGAGTTACTAGTCACTGGAGCCATGAGTTGGAACAAATGCTTTGGAGCCCTGATTTAGTTGTGGGTTGAGTTACTAGTTCCTAGAGCCCTGAACATCTTGGGTAGAGATTGATCTTCTTGATGTTAGTGATATTTTTACCATATAGGTGAGATCACTATGGTTGATGGTTGAGGTGATTTGGCCTCTGGTACCTTTGATTGGTTTTTCTTTTGGTTTACCCCTTATGATCCCACATTCATGCCTGGAATATGGCGCAGGGGTGATTGGCTGAAAGAGAGATTTGGTTCAACGTCATATATTGTAGGGTGGTATATGGAAGTCCCTGACTATTAATTTATCTTTCTGTTGTGATCTATGAACTCTTGTACTAGTTATTATGTGTATTTTATGGTTATTTTGTCATGGTCTCTATTTTGGTTATTTGTTGGTTATATACCTGGTTATATGATGTGCTCTAACTATGGCTCATGTTCATGATTTGTTAAGTTATTGGTTGGTTTATGAATGCATGGACTAACAAGTGCTACTGCAGCTAATTGGAGAGGGATTGGATCCTTCTTGGTGATTCTCAGATGAAATTCAAAATTTTATGATCATATATGCATTAATGACTTGCAGTTTTCATGTTTACGATATGTTTGATGGAATGTTTATTGTGTAATAGCAATGTACTGGTCAAGTTTTCATTCAAGTTCTGAGTGGTTAGCATTGTTAGCATCTTATTTATGTTTCTGGAAAGTTACATAAGGTTATGGGAAGTGGTCTGAAGGCTAGCCTAGAAAGGTGGCTCAGATCTCGAAACCATTGGCATTGAACTAGATTTGTTGGGTCATAACCACATGGAAGCAGTCTTAAGAGTGTTTTTATAGCCTCATAATCACATGCATGAGGTGTTATGGGTGTGATTGGGGTGTAAACCTAGTGGAAATGAGTTCCATCTCAGGGATCGATCACCTGAGGTGGTTTGCAAACTCCTAAGTGGTCTGTAGTCCCTATGGGATGTCAGTTTGTTATCGATAGTTGGTCCCACTTCCATAACTAGAACTTTAAGGATAGGTCATATCATAGTGACACTCAGCTCATGTTTACCCTAAGGAGCTTGTAAAAGCGGGTGAATATGGGAGGGGTGGCAACACCTTTGATTTTGGTTCTATATGTTGACAATCTATTCTTGAGCTCTAGTGAACCTCTGATGATCAAGTGTGAGACGGAGTTGGCCTATGAGTTTGAGATAAAGGATCTTGGCATGATGCATTACTTTTTGGGATTAGAAATTTGGCATAGAACCAGATATATTTTCCTTTCTCAAGGAAAATCTGTTGTGAAATTATTAAAAAGATTTGGAATGACAGCATGCAATCCTTGGATACCCTGATGGAGATGTATTTCAAGAAATTATGTGGAGATGTTGAACCTGATTTGGTGAATCCTTCTAAGTATCAACAATTGACAGGGGAACTGATATTCCTTGTGAACACCTATTCGACTATATGATTTGGAGTGAACACCTTGATTCTAGTTATGACTGAGCCCCTTCATGCACATTGGGTTGCTGCCAAACACATTGTAACAGCCCTAGTCAAAATTCCATGTAATAAACTTAATAAAGTCAAAATAATAACCAAGGTCATGGGACACATATTCCAATCTGAGTGTTGGGAAAAACATCCTAGTGTGGGTGTTTATTTGGTTTATTATGGCTAAGGAAATTGGCAAAGGCAATGGCAAAAGCTTTAGGAAGGCATGAGGCATTAATTGGCATTTTATTTATGAAAATAATGGAAATTAGGATAAAAGGAAGGTGAAAGGTCACAAGTTCCATGTGAGGAGAAAAATGAACGAAAATAATGGAAAATTGAAGAAAATAGAGGCCTCATTAATAAAATGCTTCAAATGATCAGTTCGTACCTTTTTGTCGATTCAATTTTGGAGCTCTCTCTCTCTCTCTCTCTCTCTCTCTCTCTCTCTCTCTCTCTCTCTCTCTCTCGTGGAAACTTAGAACAATATTGGAGAATTTTAGCATTGGATCAAGGAAATCAAAGGAAGGACAAAGGATGCAAAGGGAAGCAAATATCAAGCAAGGAAGAACAGGATCAAGCAGCTAGAGTGGGATTACTTGTAGGTATCGATTTTTACGTGTGACATCCTGGCTAGATGTGGCATGCATGGTACATTCATGTGAATATTTGGTTCTCTTTCTCATTGGCATGGGTTTTTCCAGGTGTGATAGTGATTTTCAGCCTTTCCTTTCCATTTCTGGATAGCCATGGTGTGATGGGTTCTCTTTTATTTGGTTAAGCTGGATTACTTGATAGTTTCGAAACTGAGTGAGGTGGTCTATGAAGAAGAACGCAAGGCCCATGAATCCTTAGGCCGAAGAAGGTGGGATTGTGGTAAAGCTAGATTTTGTGTACCTTTGTGGGCATATGAATCCTTGACCAGTGAATGGAGGGATATACAGTAAAGCCTAGAGGTGTAAGCCCTCGATCAAGCCTAGGAATCCTCGACTGGTGAATGGTGGATATATGCTAAAGACTGGAGGCTGGAGTCTCGATTAGGCCTAGGAATCCTTGACCAGTGAATGGGTGAGATATACGGTAAAGCCTAGAGACTAGGAGGTAAAAAATTTCCTCACGGTGTAGGTGGAGAAATATGGTTCCATCCATGCTTGTTTAGGGCCTAGTGATCCAGTGAGGATTGCGACAAAGCCTGAGGAAAATTGGATTGGTTTTGTTGTGAGTCCCACATTCATGCTTGGAGTATGCCATGGAGGTCATTGGATGAAAGAAATATTTGGTTCAACCAATCTACTGTCAGGTGGTTCGTGGAAGTCCCGAACCTGGTTGGCTTATGCATTCATTAATAAGAGCTCTTTCTCCTTGGTATTTCATGTGTAAATGTACTGCTTCATATGTGATTTCTATGGTTGTTGTACCCTTGTTATTTTTGTTGCCTATATGCTAGTTATGAGCATGTTTTATGACCAACCAAATATGTTTCATTTTTTCATGTTATAATCTGAATAATTACATTGGAGGTTACTGAGATTGTAGGAAAGATGTCCTTTCTCATTTGATGTATTATACCCAACATTGTGAATGCGCAATTATGTACACAAACATGGCCTCTACTTGTTGCTCAAATTCATAGAATAATTTCTATTTCAATCTAAGTGACCAAATTGGATGAAAATGGAATTTGAGCCAAATCCATCTTAGGACACACCTTATTAAACAAGCAATATAACTATCAACAATTTCTAATTCTTCATAAAAAAGTTCAATCACTATATGGATCTCTTTGTTTCATATCTTCAATGGAGCTAACCCATTTATGCTTATAATATAACAGGATATCCATTCTCACATGAATAATGTGTTAAGTACAATAATACATTGTCTCTTGTTGAGTTTCAGTGACTATTGATACTCGTTGATTCATAAATAATCGTGGATATTCCACTGGATAGTTGGGCATAACAAATCTAATCAAAATATACTAAAATCAATAATCTATACTATGAGAGATAAGTCATTTACCCCCAACCAAAAATGTTGCATCTTTTCATGTTAGAATTTGAATATTTACATTGTGTAGGTTTTAACCCCATACAGAAATTACCTGCATATGAATTATAAAACACAGAAAATAAACAATGCGAGAGCATAACACATAAAAAACATATACATAGAGATTTTCCCCTGGATCCCAAAATCGGTACTACCAGCTTGATTTTTCATTATGTTCCTTTAAACATTACAATACATATTTATACATGTTGAAGCATCCAATACCATGGACCGAAAATCATCGTGTCCAAAACCATGGACCGAAAACCATTGCATCCAAAACCATGTGCGAAAAACATGCACAAAACCATAGGTAGGTTCACCCAACCTAATATAGGGTCCAAAACCAAAATTTTGTAGAGTTCGGTTCCCTGCACCCCTCAAACCCCCTATGGCTCCCCCGGCTACGCAATCGGCGCAACGAAGGGGGGGCTCCACCCCCCTCCTAAACCCCCAGTTAACTACGACGGCTAGTCGTGGAAAGAATATAACACAACCTAACATTCTCCCACTTGTTTTTTTATTTCCACAAGGGGCCACAAGAGAGCTTAGTCATTTATCAGCCCTGCAATGCCCATTGTTTATCTACACCAAGAGAACTTCTCAGAGCTCACAAATTTTGTCAATGCATATGCAATATTCTTCAAAGTGTCCACCTTTACCAGCAACACCTTTTTGTGTTCTATCATATCCCTCACAAAGTGATACTGAACATCAATGTGCTTTTT
Organism: Pinus tabuliformis; assembly: GCA_031772625.1. NCBI lineage: Eukaryota > Viridiplantae > Streptophyta > Pinopsida > Pinales > Pinaceae > Pinus > Pinus tabuliformis. Next base: position 1,217,967,453 of record CM062816.1, read on the forward strand.
CTTTGAATGGTAAGCAGGGTTCTTTGCTAATAAAACTGCACTTTGGCTGTCATAGTCTATCCTTTTAGCTCCCTGTACTAACCCCAGACTTGAACATAATCTCTGAAACCAAACTGCTTCCTTGCTTGCATGAGTGGCTACCATGTATTCTGCCTCTGTAGTTGATAGTGCCACTACAGATTGTTTCTTACTCATCCAACTGACTGCACCTCCAAATAGGTTAAACACATACCCACTTGTAGATCTTCTCTGATCTAGATCTCCAGCCCAGTCCGCATCAACAAAGCCACGGATATCCAAAACTTTGTCCAATCCTAGTCTTCCTTGGTAGCACAAACCATAATCACTAGTGCCACGCAAATACCTAAAAACCCGCTTCACTGTTGTCCAATGCTCGTTCCCTGGTTTTGACATAAACCTGCTCAATATTCCCACTGCATGTGCAATGTCTGGTCTAGTACAGACCATCGCATACATAAGGCTACCAACTGCACTTGCATATGGAACATGGGACATATCCTCTTCCTCTTCTTGTGTCTTAGGACACTATTCAGTAGATAACTTTACACTTACAGGAATAGGAACCTTCACTGGTTTACTATCCTGCATATTAAACCTCTGCAATATTGTCTCTACATACTTCCTCTGGTTTAACCAGAGCTTCCTCTTTGCCCGATCTCTTTGAATTTCCATGCCCAAAATATAGTTTGCAGCACCAAGATCTTTCATGTCGAATATGGAGGACAATTGGGTCTTCAAATCCTGGATAATTTCTTTGTCATTTCCAACCAGCAACATATCATCCATAAACAAGACCAGATAAATAACACAGTCACCAATTAATTTAAAATACACACAATGATCTGCTTTGCTTCTGGTGAAGCCAAGTCCCCGTATAAATGTATCAAATTTCTGATACCACATCCTTGGTGACTGTTTTAACCCATACAAAGACTTCTTTAACTTGCATACCAGTTCTTTCTTACCCTTCACCGCAAAGCCTTCAGGTTGCTTCATGTAGATCTCCTCTTCCAGATCCCCATGAAGAAATGTTGTCTTCACATCCATCTATTCCACCTCAAAATCAAAAGCAGTTTCAACAGATAAAAGTAATCTAATAGAAGCTACCTTGGCAACAGGAGAAAAAATATCAGCAAAATCAATTCTCGGCCCCTGGGAATAACCTTTTGCTACCAACCGAGCTTCGTATTTCTCCACCTTTCCTTCTGCATTTGTCTTCTTCTTGAACACCCATTTGTTGCCAATGGGTTTCCTTCCAGCCGGCAACTCAACCAAATCCCAAGTCTCATTTTTGTGCAAAGATGCCATTTCATCAACCATGACCTCTTTCCAGATTTTTCCATCCTCTGAATCTACTGCTTCCTTCACAGTTCTGGGATCATCATTAATAATAGATAAAGCAAAATTTGAACAAAAAGAAGATGGACTATACCTTTCTGGCTGCCTTCTTTCTCGATCTGATCTTCTCACACCCGAAGTTTGTGGTTCTTCATCTTCTGATTCCTCCTCTGCTGTAGAGTCTGATTCTTCCTCCTTTAGCTCAAACTCTATCTTCTCAGATTCCTTTGGTTGGACTCCATGTTTAATAACATATTTTACCTCTCTAAACACCACATCTTGGTTGTACACAACCTTCCTTGTTACAGGGTTCCAAAGCTTATAACCCTTTAAACCATCCTTATACCTAATAAAGATGCACTTTTCATATTTACAATCCAACTTGGTTCGTTTCTCCTTTGGAACATGTACATATGCATCACATCCAAATACCCTCATATGTGAAAGAGAGGGTTTCTTACCAGTCCATAGCTCTTGTGGAGTCTTATCCTCCAACACTGATGAAGGTGATCTGTTGACCAGGTAACAAGCTGCCTCTAACCAAAATTCTTGTCCTAACCCGGCACCACTGAGCATGCTTCTTGCCCTTTCCATCAACATCTTGTTCATTCTTTCTGCAACTCCATTTTTCTCAGGTGTGTATGGAGTAGTCTTCTGTCGTGCTATACCACACTTCTTACAGAACTCTTCAAATTTCTTACTGCAAAACTCTCCACTGTTGTTTGTCCTCAACACCTTTATCTTCTTCTCTATCTGGTTTTCCACCAAAGCCTTAAATTCTTTAACCCTGTCAAAGAGTTCAAATTTCTTCTTAAGGAAATATATCCATGTATTCCTTGAGAAGTCATCTATAAAGGATACATAGTACACAGACTTACCCAATGATGGAACCTTCACAGGTCCAAACACATCACTGTGCACAAGTTCTAATATTTGTTTCGCCCTCTTACCACCAGAGGGGAAACTCACCCGATTTTGCTTCCCATATACACAATTTTCACAGAAATCAAAATCCAGAGAACTATTACTCATACCTTATACCATACCTTTACCATAAAGTATTCAAAGGCCCTTCTCTCCAATATGTCCAAGCCTTTGATGCCACAGCATGGTCTTCTCTCTAGAGACCACTATATTTTTTGCTCCACTTTCAGGAACCACAGAATTGTTGCACCCATCAACAACAATGTTACCTTACAGCTTGTACATAGTTCCAACTTGAACTCCCCACATCAATACCAATTCCCCCCGAACCATCTTTCAGGTATCGTTCTCGAACACTGTTTTTACACCTGCATTATCTAGCTTGCTTACAGAAATCATATTTCTGGCTAATGCAGGAATATGAAGAACACCTAGAAGTGTTCTAACCCTTCCACCTTGCAACTTCAACTCTACCTTTCCACGACCAACGATTCTAGCCTTCCTGTCATCCCCCAAGAAGACATCACCACCATCATATTTCTCATACTCGCATAACCACTCTCTATGGGGAGTGAAGTGAAAGGATGCACCTGAGTCAATCAACCATGCCTCGTGATCTACATGTGTACTTGAAGAAGCCAAGTACACATCCCCACCTTCATCTAAGGTGGTTTTCGACTCTTCAAAAGGAGAATCATCAGATCCCTTTCCTTTGTCAGGAGCTTTAGATTTACAGTCCCTTTTGTAGTGCCCTTCCTTTCTGCACTTCCAGCACACCACCTTTACAGGTTTTCTTGGAGATTTAGATCTCCCACTTGATGATTTAGTTTTGTTTCTGTTTTGGGACCGTCCTCATACAAACAAGGCATCACCATTCTAGCTCTCCATTTTTTTCCATCTCATTTCCTCCATCAGCAAGGATGAGACTATTTCATCAACTACAAGGAAGTTGCATTGCTACCTATTAAAATAACCAGACTATCCCACAAATCTGGTAGAGAACACAACAAACTAATGCAATTATCTTCATCTGAAATTTTGATATCAACAGATGATAACTGACTTACCACAGTATTAAATGCGTTCAAATTCTCTGTCACTGAGTCTCCATCTTTCATCCTCAGGTTATACAGCTTTTTTCGTAGGAACAGTTTATTCACCGGAGACTTAGATTGGTATAAAGTCCCTAACTTGTCCCACAAAGCCTTCACCGTAGCTTCCCCTGATACATTCAGCAATACTGAATCTGTGACACACAAGTGTATTGTGCTCTTTGCCTTCCGATCCAACTTCTTCCATTCTTCATCAGACACTCCCGTTGGCTTAGTACCTGGATCTATCGCAATCCACTGATCTTTATCCACCAACAAATCCTCCATCTTGAGTTTTCATAACTCAAAACTCTGACCATTAAATTTCTCGATCTCTATCTTTCCACTGCTCGCCATCTTCTTTCACCACTAGAAGCGATCCCACAAATCTCCCACTGAACAAGGTCTACCACAGACCTGAGCGAAACCCCTCAGCAATAAAGGCATCCCCTTGCAGCCAAAACAACTCTGATGCCAAATGTAGGTTTTAACCCCGTACAGAAATTACCTGCATATGAATTCTAAAACACAAAATAAACAATGCGATAGCATAACACATAAAACACATATACATAGAGATTTTCCCCTAGATCCCAAAACCGGGACTACCAGCTTGATTTTTCATTATGTTCCTTTCAATGTTACAATACATATTTATACCTGTCGAAGCATCCAATACCATGAACCGGAAATCATCGTGTCCAAACCCATGGACCGAAAACCATCGCGTCCAAAACCATGTGCGAAAAACATGGACAAAACCATAGCTAGGTCCTCCCAACCTAATATAGGGTCCAAAACCAAAATTTTCCAGGGCGCTGCCCTGAACCCCATAGAGTGGGGTTACCTGCACCCCTCAAACCCCCTGTGACTCCCCCCGCTACACAATCGGCCCATTGAAGGGGGTAACCCCCCAGTTAGCTATGCAAGCTAGTCGTGGAAAGAATATAACACAACACAACACATTGGAAGTTACTAAGATTGTAGGAAAGATGCCCTTTCTCATTTAATGTATTGTACACAACATTGTGAATGTTCAATGATGTACACAAACATGGCCTCTACTTGTTGCTCAAATTCATAGAATAATTTATATTTCAATCTAAGTGACCAAATTGAAGGAAAATGGAATTTGAGCCAAATCCATCTTGGACTGCACCTTCTTAAACAAGCAATATATCTATCAACAATTTCTGGTTCTTCATAAAACTTTCGATCACTAGATGGATCTCAATGTTTCATGTCTTCAATGGAGATATTCCATTTATGCTTATAATATAACGGGATTTCCATTCTCACATGACTGATGTGTTAAGTACAATAAGAAATTGTCTCTTGTTGAGTTGCAACGATTATTGATACTCATAGGTTCACAAATTATCGTGGATATTCCACTGGATAGCTGGGCACAACAAGTCTAATCAAAATATACCAAAACCTGAAATCTATACCATGAGGGATAATTTTCCTTAAATTGTTTAGATTTTTAAATTATTGTTTTCTACTTACGCATGCAATATATAAAATGTGGAAAATAGAGAAAAAATAAAAGGATCACTCACAAACCATAATAACACCAATAAATTGCATAAGAAACATTTTCAAGAGAAAACCCAACTAGAAGGTGAGACCGATCTACTCTCTCTTTCTCTAAATGGACTTGGTGAAAATACAGAGTGATACCCATGGCCCAAGGGCTACTACAAAACACAAACAATCTTTATTCTACACTATCTCTATCCACTCTCAACTCTTATGCTCTATTATGGAAGAAAATGCAATAGAATAGAATCAAACCCCTTTTTGCCTGTATGGCCTGGTTATAACACATATTGATAGCCAACTATGGGTTAAATTTGACCCATTAACCCTAAATATGAGTTACAACTTAACATTTCTAGAGTATTATTCATAGTTCCCACATGGATAGCCCTTTTTCCGTGAGTAATGGGGGATGACATGGCATTCTCTTGAATTATGGTGGTCAATTATCAAAGGCATAACTTTTGCATTTGAACTTTGATTGACATGATTCTTGCACCAATGTAAAATTCTTTGGGTGTAAGTACTAGGGGGTGTGACACTTCTGTGGAAAAATTTTACCCCCAAAATATGTTCTTTAATGCCTTAAATTATCCCCATAAGGTTTATGACCCAAATTCTCCAAACTAGGTCTCGCCACTAAAACTACTCTTATAAGTTGATTTCACTAGTTTATCCATCTTAAAAGCATCAATATGGATGTAAAACAATATAATGATCCAATATATATCATACCTCCCCATTTTTGGAGGCTTTTGGTCCCCAAAATCTTTCACTGAATGAGGTGAGGAAAAATTTTCTTTACCTTCTCCCTTTCGTACCATTTAGCCTTTTCTGGAAGTTTTCCTTTCAACCTAATCTACCAATGTCATGTTGCCCCTATATTGTATTTTTGGACCTCTTATGTAAAAATGTATCCTCTATCATCTCAACCTGAGCATCTGGTGCTAAATCCTCTTAAGAAGGTAGTACTTTCTCCTCTTCCTAATCCAACATGGAAGGCTCATAGAGTTTCATATTGTACACATTCAATATTGATTAAATGTGCATGTATGGAGGTAGAATGATATATAGTCATTATCTCCCACCTTTTCTAGTATCTCGAAGGGACCACATCAGAGAGCCTTGATTTTCTTAGGCTAGACCCTATAGTCTCTCCTTGTTTAAATATAACCATATTGTGTCTCCCACCTTGATTAACTTCTCTATTTAGTGTTGATCATGCATGGCCTTGTAATTTTCTTGTGACTTTTTTAGTGTCTTATGTACTTGTAGATGGATTTTCCTAATATAATCCACAAATTTATTTTCCCTTAAAGCATCCCCTTTGAGATCCTCCTTCGCTCCTCTTTTCTTCCAACGTGCATTGTCAAAAGGTGAAGGTCAAAAATATCTTAAACAGGTTTCAAATAAGGACTTATTGGTAGAAGTGTGGACAACCCTTCTACAAGTGTGTTGTATATGTACCATTTTTTCATCCCAAGTATTTAGATGTTTTTTATTATAAACCCTCAAAAGTTGCACCAAATTGATGTTGACTACTTTTATTTTCCCATCTATATTTGGATTGAATGTTGTCGAACTCTTCAAATTTGTGTCCTTATTCTCCCACAATGCGGTCCAAAATTCATTGAGAAACCTTGTGCCCCTATATAAAAAATGGTCCTTGGTATACCAAAGTGCATTGTTACCTGTCTAAAGAACAAGTTCACCACTTCTTTCCATTGATGATCTTTCTATAGGGCATGAGAATGCACATCCCTTTGAACTTGTCAATTACCAAAAACAAGTATTCATTTCCCTTAATAGTTATTGGTAAAAATCGCACAAAGTCCATGGAAATGCTTTCCTAGAGATTAATTGGTATAGATAAGGGATGGTATGGACCATGTTTCCTATTACTAGGCTTGCATGTATAACAATGCATACATTCTCTTATGAACATAGCTATATATTCTTGCATCCTAAGCCAGTACACATACCTCTATAAGTTTTCCACTTTTTTCTCTACACCAAAATTCCCTACAACCTTGGAGATGCGAGCCTCTTTGATTAGCTATAGTAATTTGCCTTTTGGAATACTGTAGCTTTCTAGCTTGCAGAGTAACTGATTTTGGAGATGATAAACAATTGTATCATCACCATTGCACAAATGACTAAATATGCAACAACTGAAACACCTCCTTGAAGTCATCATCCTCTACGTATACCTCTCTATATTCATCATGGGTGAAAGGTTCCATGTGCATCAAATTTTCCAAAGTTGTGATCTTTAATGTAAGTGGCCTTAAAATCATGTTGACCAAATTGTTTTTTTTCCCTTCTTGTACTTGATCGCTAAATGAAACAATTGTAAAAATCCTACCCACTTGTAATCATTTGTGTGTTATAACTTACTCTAGGCCTACATGTACTCCAATGGCCAATGATCTATGTGGATTACTATCTCTTTTCCCATCAGATAACATTTCCACTTTTTGATAGCTTTCATAGAGTGTAAAGCTCCTTTTCATAGGTAGGGTAGTTGAGAACCACCCCATGAAATACTTCATAATGTTAGCATATAGTCCTTCCTCCTTGCATCAACACCACTCTTATGACATACCCATTTGCATTTGTCTCTGTTGTGAATGGTTGCATTCGATAATGTAAGAATCGGTGCTTGAATAATTTTCTTCTTTAACACCTCAAAGGCATTATGTTGACGATTTCCTCATTTTAAACTCTTTCCACTCATTATTATGTCATGGACTGGTGTTGCTACCACTAAAAACAAGGCTATGAATTTCCTTAGGTATCATTTATCCTAAATGAAACTCCTGATCTTAGAAACATTGGTAGGAATTTTCCACTTCATGATGGCCTCCATCTTGGTAGGATTTATCTTCAACTCTCCTCCACCAATCACATATCCTAAATAAAACAAAGATTGTTATGAAAAATCATATTTCTTGAGATCTTATATCAATTGGTGCTTCTTTAATGTCTCTATCACCTACCTTAAATGTGATATGTGCTCCTCCCCATTAGAACTATATGACAGTATATCATCAAAATACACCATAACAAATAAATATAATTATGGGTGCAATATATTAATCATTAATCTCATGAACGAAGGTGGTGCATTACATAAACCAAATGGAATGGCTAACAACTCATATAAACCTTCTTTGGTTGTGAAGGTGGGTTTTTAGGTATCTTCTTCTGTCACTTGAACTTGGTAATACCCTGATTTTAAATCCAACTTGGTGAAGTATTTTTCTTGCTTCAACTAATCCAACAGATCATTTATCCTTGGTACCAGGTACTTGTTATTAAGCATTAAACTTTCGACGTGCTATAATAATTGCACATTTTCCAATCCATTTCCTTCTTAGGCATAATAATTATGGGTGGCCCACATGGTGAGGTACTTGGTTGAATAATGCCCTACTCCAACAACTATTTAAACTACTTCTTCACCTTGTTTACTTTTATTATGGACTACTTGTATAGCCCAATAAATATCATAGTCCTAACTTGTTGACCAACTCTACCACAATGAGATTTTCCTACGATCATGAGTGCAATAAAGCATCAACTTTTGTCTTCTTAATCTATATCTTTACATGGAAGAGTTGTTTGATCATCTCCTTCTCTTCTTGTTTTTGAATAATTCTTAGACTCATCCCATTCTGCACTTATATGTATAAAATATTCTCATTCATGTACAAGTTTATTTCCACTTGATTTCTCAAATCTATGGTCATGATATATTTCTTATTCTCATCCTTCTTCCAATTCTTTAGGTTGAGTTCTAAAATTTGTTTCTAGTACTTCTCCTCTATGTGACCATCAGTGCTACAATGGTTGTTGGGATCTTTGCACTAGTGTGTTGTGGTTGTTGTATTTTTTCACTTCCCCTCTTTACATTTCTTCTTCCCTATTTGGAATCTTCCTAGTGTTCCTTTCGTTTTGAACCACTTGATTGCCCTTTCTTCTGACCTATGTTTTCTAAGTATTGTTCCTATACGCAAGCCTCATCCACCATTATGGGTTTTAGAAATAGCACTTTCTAACATAGATGGTTGTTCATATCTCCCATATAATTTAGGTGTATGTTTAGATTATTGGGGGACATACTCAGTATTATTTCCATATTCTTGAATTCCATAGTGTACTCATGTACACTCTTCCCCTGTCCCTACAAAAATTAATGCCATTGGATCCATTGGTCATCTACATACTTCATAGTGTATAATTGGGGATTTTTTAGAGTTTTCAAATCCTCCCACTTAATTACCAAGGGATACCCCTCTATCCTCAATAATTTTGTGCAGCTTTCCCACCAAGTCAAGGCATGGTCCTCTAGTTTCAAATGAGAGAAAAAAAAATGGTTCCTCCTCTATGTGGTGGACCCTAAAAAAAACCTCTAAATACTACAACTAATGATTGAATTGAAAATCATCAATAGTATATTGATATGGCTTGATTTCGACCTTCACTTCCATCTTAAATGTGGATTTTGAATGGTTCATGGCACTCGAACTAGGGTGTTATTTTTCAAGTTCTTTCTTAGACTTCTCTTGTTCTTCCTAATCCCTTAATTTTACCTCTAATTTGACCATTGAGTTGGAAACTCTATCGTCTTTGGTTCCAATATTTTTCCAGATTCACCATACGGAGGTTCATATTACAGCTAATATTACAACCTACTCTTCCAACCTTGTGAATCTCTCCTCTACCAAATATCAAGGGTTATTAAAATTAGATTCATCTGTTTGGCTAAGGTTTTATGACTTTCTACTTAAATTGATATGATCCCATGAAAATATATAAAATAAACCTACTATACCAATATGATCCATAAGCTAACATGGATATTCCACTAGACAATTTGTCACAAAAAATCTAATGAAAATATATTGAAATATGAAATTTATACTATAAGGGTTGATTTACCTTAGACTTTTTGCATTTATAAAATTATTGTTTTCAACATATGCATGCAATATATAAAATATGAAAAATAGAGAAAAGATAAAACAATCACACAAAAACCATAATCACACCAAGATATGACCTAGGAAACCCTTTCAAGGGAAAACACAACTGGAAGTTGAGATTTATTTGCTCTCTCCTTCTTTGAATGGAATTGGTGCAAATAAAAAGGAGTGAGACCTATGGCCCATGTATTGCTAAAGAACACAAACCCTCTCTTTTCTTAACTCTCTCTGTCCAATCTCAACTACTCTTCTCTACCATGGAACAAAATGCACTAGAATAGAATTGAACCCCTTTTCCTCCTAGTGGCATGGTTATAATATAAATTGATACCCAACTAGGGTTAAATTTGACACATTCATCCCTCAATATCAGTTATAAATTGACCCTTATAGAGTATCATTCATATTCCTCACATGTGTAGCCCCTTTTCCATGAGTAACGAGGGTTGATGTGGCATCCTCTTGAACTTTGGTGGTCAATTAGGATAGGTCAACTTCCATAAGGCATAATATATGCATTCAAACTTTGATTGATGTGATTCTTGCATCGTTGGAAATGTATTTGAATGTATACTAGTATTGTGGAATTAAGTGCTTAAGAGGTAATATTTTAACCCAAAAAATTTGTTGTTTAAGGCTTCAAACTGGCCCTAGAAGGTTTCTGACCCCAATTTTCCAAACTAAGTCCCGCCATTATAGCTACTCTTGTAAGTTGATTTCTCTAATTGTTCCATCCTAAAATAATCAAGATGGATGAAAAATAATAAAATTATGTGATATGGATCATTCATGTAGGCAACTTAAGTAATTCATGTTATTCCCTAATTATGGTCTAAGGACTAGGGCATTCTCCACATACCCATATATTGTTGTTTTATTCATTAAGTTCAATGGTGGTTTGAGCTTGATTCCATTGTAGTTTATGATACATGAAAGAAATAAAAGCCCTTAATTGCACATCATGACCATCAAAACAATTTGTTCTCCATTTTTAATCATAAAAAAGGTGGAACTCATGCTTATATATTTCACGTAATAATTTTTTCCCTCATCATTATTGTAGAAGAATACATCCAAAGTTGTCTTTACAAACCTAAGATTTTGGTCTTCTACTATAGATCTATGTTGGAATGAGAAATATTGTTCTTGTAAGAAGAAAACATAATATGGATATGGCCATTTATGTTTATGAATATATTAATCAAGGGTACTTAGGCATTGTTTCTTGACCTTCAATTCCTTCTTTTTTGCCTCAATTTCTAGAATTTCCCTTATGTCTTCTTTCTACTTGTCCCACTTTAAGTTGTGTTGGAATGAGAAATAATTTTCTTGTAAAAAGGCAACATAATATGGATATGGAAATCTGTATTTAAGAATATACTAATCAAGGGTACTTAGGCATTGTTGCTTGACCTTCAATACCTTCATTTTGCCTCAATTTCTAGAATTTCCATTATGATTTATTTCCACTTGTCCCACTTTAACCTATGTATGGAATAATACTTAGCCCAATGTTTCTTTAGGTTGTGGATTACTTTTTTATGTTCCTCTAAACAAACTACTCCTTTGTTATAGGCTATAGTAATGGATTTAAATTTGGATACCTCTACTTGTAACCTTAACATTAAAGAGAGTCGTTGGTGTGTATGAGAAATGTTTTTATTCCTACTATCTCGACAATAGGTTTTGTGCTTTATACATCTATTTGACTTTCCACCTCTTGGAAAAAAGGTTGGATATACCACTATTATTCTATTTGATTCCCTATGAAAATATTATCATATTTTGTAGCATGTTCTTCATTATCATCATTATTTGATGCCACAACAATTAGTTACTCAACCTTGTAACTTACTCAGTTCCCTTAAAACATGCCTAAGGGTTTGGGGTGCTAAATTTTCATCTACACTAGTCTGATGATTATCTCTAGTACCACATTGTGACATCCACACCCCACACTTAGCCTCTTAAGTAACTTTAAGGAGATGGTGGGGTTACAAAATTTTCTCTTTTTTCGAGGCCTCCATTGCCTTGTCCTAGTTGATACCATCGCATTATGCTCATTGAAATATGTCACATAAATTTTATCAAAATCCAAGCCTATACCACTAAGATATGGTCCCTTGAATATTTATAGAGATATTTCCACATCATTGTTATATGCAACTAACACAACTCAAGTGATATCACACATTAAGTCTACATGTCATTCAGAGGATGGTTCCAAGTCAACATCAGGGGCATCTAACCCATCCATTGCTAGCTCAAAGGAAATTTATTTACATGTAATTAATTGGGTCTGCTAATTTTTGTTTTGTATCTAGAGAAATCAACAATTGGGTTGATCTTGTACTCGTGTGACAGGAGGTCGATTCCAACCACTGCCACTATAACCTCTAGGTGCCTACATATGCACCCTCCATCCACAAGAACAAGAGATTTGAACATCAAACCTCCTCACACATAACACTTCGTTTTAACGGCCATAACCAATTGAGATGCCCTCTAGAAGACTATTTAGCTTTGCTAATTTAAATTTAATTCATCACTTAATATAATTGTATTTTATTTTAATATTTCAAATTTTATATATATATATATATAGATATATATACATATACATATATACATACTAGCTCACGTAGAAAAAAACCATATCCTAAATTCCAAAGTGTTCCAAAGTGTTGATGGTTGTATCAACCATATGTTAAATCCAAAATTTACAATAGAATCTAAAACATTTCAAACTCCAAACTTTTGTGGGTAGTCAATGTTGTCAAATCCCAACCTTTTTAGGGATAAATGAAGAATTAAAACTCCAAACTATTGGAAACTTTATCCAAATGGTTGATCATCATTGGTTTCATCGACGAATTGCATTTAAAATATCCATTTGTATTTAAAATATTCATAAATTCTCCCTAACACCAATGGAAAAGATTTAGTAAAATATTTAATGATTATGAAAGATTAAATTTAATGAAGAAATTATTTGAATTTATGAAAACCATACCGTAGACATACATAGAATTGCTAAGCTTTTTCATATAAGAAAATCCTTGTCTGTAGGCACGGATATGCATATAGATGTCTTTATATAAGTGGTTTAAAAAATATTTCTCGAATTATTACAGGAATTTAGTATACTCAAGTTGGTAACTAAATTATTTGTTGGACTTTATTGATCTTAAAGTTAAAGTCTCTTGGAATAAGGAAATTGGAAAATTGCTTATACATAAACATATTTATCAAGACTACTACTCACCATTATTTATGTAAATCTTTCTACATAAATAGGTAGGATTAATGTGTAATTAATTTCTTACTGTTTGACCTAAAATTACTTCTAACAAATTAAATTTGAGTAATCATACATTACTACAAAGATATAATAAACTCGACACTTTATAGATTATGAGTGTCTAGGTCAATTGGATGTAGCTCAATGATTGGAAGAAATGTTGTTATCCTCTTTTCATGGGTTCAAATTCCATATATGAAATGTTAATCTTATAATGAGTATATCCTTACAATGGTTATGAGCCTTGATTTCCAAAACCTGTATACTCCTCATATGGACTATAAGCATCCATTCAACCCAAGTAATAGTTAAATTCTTACCGAAGTTCCCACACCTCAAATCATAATGCTACTTTTTTGCATACAAACCCATATTTTGGTCATGTCTTAATACATCTTCACTCTAACTAAATACATACATCTATATGGGTATATTTATATTTATGTGAACTAAGGTTTATGCATTCATGCTCAATAGCTTAGGTCATGCCAGATTTAGAACTGACCCATGCAAAGGATAAGATAGGGGAGGCATAAAGTGTTGTTGTAAATTCTGCACACAAGCAGTTGTTTCTCCATTGTCTTATGCTTGATTGAGATCGCTAGATAGCAAAAATAATGGCTAAGACAATGCAATAAAAATTCCCAAACCAAATGGCCATGCATGCAACTTCTATGTAATTTCTAATGCTATAAAGGATGAGGGGGTGCCTTGCCTCCTCTTAGGTCAGTGTAGGGTGTTGGGCCTACTGAAAAATATTTGCACTCTAATCAAGCGATCCTTTTCAGCTGTGTTAGATCCAAATCATGCACACCAACACAAACAAACAGAGATGAAAAGTGATCTTCTACAAAATATTTTCAGCTCAAAACATCTAGAAATTACACATATAAATCATTGTAAATATTGATATACGGGGAAGGAATATATATTTCATTAATCATATAAATGAAAGTACATCAATATACCTCAAGCCTTAGTTCTCCTCTCCTCATCCCAGCAGAGTCTCCCCACTATAATGAAGAAGGAATCACAACAACATGAAGCCCTCAAATATGAATCACAATGGCAACATAGACTCTCTAAAGGTCACTCTTCCAAAACTCTGACTATCCAAAACTATCCTCACCTTCTAATATGGCCCAGTAGAAATGGGAAGAGGGAGACTCCTAGGAGGATGAATGTAGATTTTTATGACTGAGAGAAGTTAGAGAAGCTTATCAATAATGAGTCCCAGCCAGCTTGAATAGATAGGATAAGGTTCTGAGTTGAACTGATCTTCTAGGAACCACAAGTCTCTAGAATAAGTCCCCCAACTGCATGCACAAAACAAGGAGATATTGGCTATAACCGCACACACAAGGTGTCCTCTGTGAGGTTGGAAGGTTTAACCACACACATAAGCTAGGATCCATGCGGTTGTGGAAAAAACTGGGAAAAAGAATGGCTAAGGCATGGAAAAAAGTCAATCAACATAATGACTCATAAGCACTAACCCTAGGGAGAAAAATAGGTTGATAACGATTCCCCCTAATGCATGAGGTTGAAAGATCAATTGATGGCTGAAATGCATTTAACAGAGCTCAAAGGTCAAAATATAAGGGAGGAGACAAAGCCAAGAACTCGAATCGGAAAACACTAGAAGTTGAAGTCTCATTTGCGCTGATAATATTTGCGAGGCAAGCATACCCATGCTCAGTCAAAAAGTGATACTAAAAATGGACGTCAATACATACATTGTGAATCCATGACATTGATGGGTTGTGTTATATTCTTTCCACGACTAACCGACGTAGTGAACCGGGGGGTTAGAGGGGGGGTGGAGCCCCCCCTTCGTTGTGTCGATTGCGCAGCGGGGGGGTCATAGGGGGGGCGGTAGCCCCCCCTTCATTGCGCAATTGCGTAGCAGGGGGGTCATAGGAAGGGGGGGCATCCCCCCCTGTCCGGGGGGTTTGAGGGGGGCGAGTAGTCCCCCTCTATGGGGTCCGTGGCAACGCCCCGGGGAAAAAAATTTGGATCCTATATTAGGTTGGGCTAACCCACCTATGGTTTTTGGTCCATGGTTTTGGATGTGATGATTTTCAGTCCATGGTATTGGATGCTTCGGCATGTATAAATATGTATTATAACATTGAAAGGAATATGATGAAAAATCAAGCTGGTAGTCCCGATTTTGGGATCCAGGAGAAAATCTCTGTGTATATGTGTTTTATGTGTTATGCTCTCGCATTGTTTATTTTCTGTGTTTAAGAATTCGTATGCAGGTAATTTATGTACGGGGTTAAAACCTACATTTGGTATCAGAGTTGTTTTGGCTTCAAGGGGATGCCTTTGTTGCTGAGGGGTTTAGCTCGGGCCTGTGGTAGACCCTGTTCAGTGAGAGATCTGCGAGATCGATTCTGGTGGTGAAAGAAGATGGCGAGCAGTGGAAAGATATAGATCGAGAAATTTAATGGTCAGAGTTTTGAGTTGTGGAAACTCAAGATGGAGGATCTATTGGTGGATAAAGATTAGTGGATCGCGGTAGATCTGGGTACTAAACCAACGGGAGTGTCCGATGAAGAATGGAAGAAGTTGGATCGGAAGGCCAAAAGCACAATACGATTGTGTGTCTTAGATTCAGTATTGTTGAATGTATCAAGGGAGGCTACGGCAAAGGCTTTGTGGGACAAGTTAGGGAATTTGTACCAATCTAAGTCTCTGGTGAATAAATTGTTCTTGCGGAAAAAGTTGTATAACCTAAGGATGAAAGATGGAGACTTAGTGACAGAGCATCTGAACACATTTAATACTGTGGTAAGTCAGTTAGCATCTGTTGATATTAAAATTTTAGATGAAGATAAGTGGATCAGTTTGTTGTGTTCTCAACCAAACTTGTGGGATAGTCTGGTTATTGTAATAGGTAGCAATGCAACTACCTTGCAGTTTGATGAAATAGTCTTAGCCTTGATGACGGAGGAGATGAGACAGAAAAATATGGAGAGCCAGAATGGTGATGCCTTGTTTGTATGAGGAGGGTCCCAGAACAGAAACAAAAATAAGTCATCGAGTGGGAGATCTAAATCTAGAGGGAGATCTAAATCTCCAGGAAAACTTGTAAAGGTGGTGTGCTGCAAATGCGGAAAGGAAGGGCACTTCAAAAGGGACTGTAAATCTAAAGCTCCTGATATAGGAAAGGGATCTGATGATGCTCCTTCTGCAAAGGCGAAAACCACCTCAGGTGAAGGTGGGGATGTGTACTTGGCTTCTTCAAGTACACATGTAGATCATGAGGCATGGTTGATTGACTCAGGTGCATCCTTTCACTTCACTCCCCATAGAGAGTGGTTCTGTGAGTATGATAAATACGATGGTGGTGATGTCTTCTTAGGGAATGATAGGAAGGCTATAATTGTTGGTCGTGGAAAAGTAAAGTTGAAGTTGCAAGGTGGAAGGGTTAGAACCCTTCCGGGTGTTGTGCATATTCCTGCATTAGCCAGAAATCTGATTTTTGTAAGCAAGTTGGATGATGTAGGTGTAAAAACAATGTTCGAGAAGGATACCTGCAAGATGGTTCGAGGAGAACTGGTATTGATGCGGGGAGTTTGGACTAGAACTCTGTACAAGCTGCAAGGTAGCACTGTTATTGATGGGTGCAACAGTTTTGTGGTTCCTGAAAGTGGAGCAGAAAATCTAGTGGTCTCTGGAGAGAAGACCATGTTGTGGCATCAAAGGCTTTGACATATTGGAGAGAAGGGCCTTTGAATACTTCATGGTAAAGGTATGGTAGAAGGTATGAGTAATAGCTCTCTGGATTTTGATTTCTGTGAAAATTGTGTATATGGGAAGCAGAATCGGGGGAGTTTCCCATCTGGTGGTAAGAAGGAAAAACAAATATTAGAGCTTGTGAACAGTGACGTGTTTGGACCTATGAAGGTTCCATCACTAGGTAAGTCTGTGTACTATGTATCATTTATAGATGACTTCTCAAGGAATACATGGATATATTTCCTTAAGAAGAAATCTGAAGTCTTTGACAGTTTTAAATAATTTAAGGCTCTGGTCAAAAACTAGATAAAGAGGAAGATAAAGGTGTTGAGGACAAATAATGGTGGAGAGTTTTGCAGTAAGGAATTTAAAGAATTCTGTAAAAAGTGTGTTATAGCACGGCAGAAGACTACTCCATATACACCTCAGAAAAATGGAGTTGCAGAAAGAATGAACAAGACGTTGATGGAAAGGGCAAGAAGCATGCTCAGTGGTGCCGGGTTAGGACAAGAATTCTGGGCAGAGGCGGTGGAGACAGCATGTTACCTGGTCAACATATCACCTTCATCAGCATTGGAGGATAAAACTCCACAAGAGGTGTGGACTGTTAAGAAACCCTCTCTTTCACATCTGAGGGTATTTGGATGTGATGCATATGTACATGTTCCAAAGGAGAAGCGAAACAAGTTGGATAGTAAATCTAAAAAGAGAATTTTTATTGGGTATAAAGATGGTTTAAATGATTATAAGCTTTGGAACCCAGTAACAAGGAAGGTTGTGTACAGCCAAGATGTGGTGTTCAGAGAGGTGAAAGATGTTATTAAACATGAAATCCAACCAAAGGAACCTGAGAAGATAGAGTTTGAGCTAAAGGAGGAAGAATCAGACTCTACAATAGAGGAGGAATTAGAAGATGAAGAGCCACAAACTCTGAGTCTGAGAATATCAGTTCGAGAAAGAAGGTAGCCAGAAAGGTATAGTCCATCTTCTTTTTGTTCAAATTTTGCTTTATCTATTTCTAACGGTGATCCCAGAACTATGAAGGAAGCAGTAGATTCAGAGGATGGAAAACTCTGGAAAGAGGCCATGGTTGATGAAATGGCATCTTTGCACAAAAATGAGGCTTGGGATCTGGTGGGGTTGCCAGCTGGAAGGAAGCCCATTGGCAGCAAATGGGTGTTCAAGAAGAAGACAAATGCAGAAGGAAAGGTGGAGAAATACAAAGCTCAATTGGTAGAAAAAGGTTATTCCCTATTAAGTTAAGGTATGCTCTATGCTTATAACAGTTTACTTCTTTTTCTTATTATATTCCACCGATTAGCAATCACATGTACATAAAGTAAAGTGCAGATAGAACATTAAATGATCGACAGAAAACAAGCCAAGACAAGAGACACAAGATGTGGAGGCTAGCCAGGGAAAAACCCCACAATGTGTGGGGAAACCCTTTGATCAAATCTTCTTTTATCTTCAATAATTCAGCAGAGAGAAATAGTACAATAAATCTGATTCATATCAGCAGTAGCAAACCCTAGATCAGCAGCATCAGCATTAGCGGCTTCATTATCAAACTAGGGCAGACCATATCTCACAAACCGACCGTCGGATTGACTTCATTCCACCACCAAAAGTTTCAGCTTCCAGAGGAGGTTCAGATGAACCTACAGTGTAGTTCAGATGAGGATATCTTCTAGGCCACGCAAGTCAATCTTTACTTCTCCAGTTGCAGCTTCAGTTTCAGCAGTTTTCCGGCTTCAAACTAGGGCAGTCGATATCTTGCAAACCGTTCGTCGGATTGACTTCATTCCACCACCAAAAGTTGCGGCTTTCAAACGAGGTTCAGATGAACCTATAGCGTAGTTCCAAAGAGGAGATCTTCTAGGCCACGCAATTCAATCTTTACTTCTGCAGTTGCAGCTTCAAATTCAATAGCTTCCGGCTTCACATGTGTGAGAGAGAGAGACCCATTTCAGCGCAGTAGAGAAGAGACTCATATCTGCGCAGTAGAGAGAGAGAGATGTGATGAGATGAGTGAGTCCAAATGAGGAAAATTCCTCTTATATTTATACACAATGTTGGTGGGTGAATAGATGCGACTGTTGGGCTTCTGAGCCTACATGAGTTGTAGGTCGGCTTGATAATAATTCCATAATCAAAATAAATTCATATCTCCATGAATACTTATCGGAATTGGATGATCTTTATATTAATCCTACACCTCTCGACGAGAGGAATCTAATAAAAATATTATTAGCCGTGAATAAGATGACCCACATGAAGTTTTGCCCTAGTTTCCAATTTTAACACTCCCTCTCAACCATGGAGAACTTCATCTGCAATCTGTCTATCGGTCGTTACTATTCATCCATCAAATGCATTGCCTTGTACAGCCTGACCCTTGCCCTGCTCTGCTCTATTTTTCCTGTTCTGCTTTGTCTTGTTCTGCCCTGCACTGATCTGTATTGTTTTGTTCTGTTCTGCTCTGCTCTTGCATTGTTCTGTTCTACTCTGCTTTTGTCCGAATTATGAAGAAGAAGAAATGATCGAGGATGTATCATACTGACTCAAAGTCAGTCTCAGAGTATGTACCACTGGTCCCAGACCAGTCTCAACCAACCCAAAGTCAGCGTCATAGTGAGTACAACTCCAATGGTCCCAGACCAATATCATCCTCCACTGACTCAAAGTCAGTCTCAGAGTATGTACCACTGATCCCAGACCAGTCTCAACCGACCCGAAGTCAGTGTCATAGTATGGTACAACTCCTACCACTGGTCCCAGACCAGTATCATTGATCCCAGATCAATGGAGGTCATCCTAGCGTATGGAGTACGGTAGTTACAATGATGCGTCCATTGGTACTACTATGGTCCCTAACTTCATTTCCCTGCTCATTGATCAGATGAGAGGTACTTCCCATGAGTCCCAGACTTCATGGGTAGGATGCCTCGACAGGAGAACTAATCAATCCTGTCCTCACAGGAGAACACATCAATCCTGCTACAATCGCCATGGAGAACACATCAATCCAGGCCTCACAGGGGAACTAATCATCCTGCTACACAGGAGAGCGAATCATCCTGTTCCACAAGAGAGCGAATCATCTTGTCCCACAAGAGAGCGAATCATCTTGTTCCAGTGTGCACCACCAGGGGATGGTGAGTCACCCTGTGGTCGTATGTTGCTCCAGTAATAACCACAAGCCCTCAGATCTCCCAGAGCTCAATGTATGCAACATGCAAGACCATTGTACAAGGGTTTCTTACCGACTCCAAGTCGTTTGGGAAAATCACAGATTAGATCTTTCCTCGGGGCTTTGACAAGGTGTATCAACCTCTACATCATCTTAATGCGATGGAGCCTCCTTGCTCATCAACTTACCATATCCAAGATGATGTCTATCTGCTGGAGCAATCGACGAATACGGGATTCCTCAATAATCAAATCCCACCTCTGGTTGTTATAGAGATTCACAGTGGTATCCAATGTAAATCCAAATAGCTCTCTGAAGAGCTTTCGCAACCAAACTACCGCACACGAGGTTATGCTAGCAATAATATATCCTGCTTCAGCGGTGCTCAAAGCCACCGACTTCTGCTTCCTGCTCATCCATGAAATCGAAGCAGATCCCAAGGTGAAACAACACCCAGAAGTGCTCTTACGGTCCACCACACTGCCTGCCCAATCAACATCAGTATATCCAAGTAGTCTCACATCTCCGGCAGTGTATCTTAATCCATGAGAGATTGTGTCCTGAAGACATCTCAGAAGATTCCTGGCATCAATCCAGTGAGGCTCAACCAAATATGAGCTCACAATGCTAACTGCAAAAAATATGTTCGGACGGAGGTTCACCAAGAACATCAATGCGAATGAGTTTATGAAACTCAGAGGCATTTCCCAATTCTGGTCCGACATCACTACCATATAACTTCTAAAAGTTAAGATCCTCGAGGTAGTCACAGGCTTGCAGTCCATCATACCAAATCTTTCCAATATCTTTACCACATATTTCCCTTGAGATAGGAAAATTTCCCTTGGCTTCTGCCATACTTCAAGTCCTAGTAAGTAGTGCATCAGTCCTAGGTCTTTCATTTCAAATTCAGAGGCCAGCTCCCTCTTACATTTGTGAATGAGAGGGTCTGCACCTGTTAGAAAGAGGTCATCCACATACAACACCAGTATGAGAGGCTTGTCATCTTCAACCTTAAAGTAAAGGTTAGGATCGGCTTCACTCCTAGTGAATCCCAGCTTCATCAAGTAGCTATCGATCCTCTCATACCATGCTCGAGGTGCTTGCTTTAGCCCATAGAGAGATTTCTTCAACCTGCATACATGAGATTTTCGATCATAAATCTCAAATCCTTCGAGTTGCTCCACGTAGACCTCTTCTTTGATCGAGCCATGCAAGAACGCAGTCTTGACATCCATCTGATGTAGGTTCCATCCTTGTGAAGCGGCAAGGGCTATGATCGAGCGGGTGGTCGTATATCTGGCAACAGGTGCAAATATCTCATCATAGTCTATACCTTCCTTTTGGGAGAAACCTCGAGCAACAAAACGAGCCTTATACTTTTCCATGCTTCCATCTGCTGCATGCTTTATCTTGTAAAGCCATTTGGAAGTAACAACAATCTTGTCTTGGGGTCTGGGAACTACTTCTCAAACATCATTCTTTATGATAGACTCATATTCTTCGGTCATAGCATCCTTCCATACTTGATACTTGACGGCATCTGAGAATGACGAAGGCTCATTTTGTATGATCGTGCTCATGATGGTCAGGTATCCTTGATACCTATTAAGTTTCTTACTTTGACGGAAGGTTCCTCAGGGTGCAGTATGTCCTTCAGCATCATCAAGTAACCCCTTAAGCCGTGAAGGCCTCTTCCTAGAAGAGGAAGGCTCATATGGAGGAGGATCAATCGGATCCATGGGTTCTTCTACATCAGGCATTGATTCATCATCCTTTTCTTTCGGTTCCCTGGTATCGGCTTCTTGAGAGCTCCTCAAAGTCGGAAGATTGATCACCTTGCTGAGAGCCATATCTTTGTCAAAGGTGACATCATGACTAATCACGACTTCCCTTTGACCGGTGGTGAACATTTCTTTAGGAGTTTAGGAACCCAATGCTTGATGAGGGCATCAATTTTGTACATATATGGCGGTGATTGTAGTTTCAGCCCATAGAAACTTTGGAAGTCTTTGATCATGTAGCATGGCCCGGACAGCTTCCATCATCGTGTGGTTCTTCCTTCCCACCACACCATTCTGCTCAAGAGTATGTGGTGTAGTAGTCTCCCTCTTAATGCCAACCTCAGGTGTGCCTGAGTAAACCAATTGTAATATATCGGAGGTCTTGCTTTGGCTTGAGGGCAATGGTCCCCTTTTGAGCTTTCCTTTGACACATTCCGGACATACACCTTCTTTCTCTACTTGGAATTCGGGCATCCCTGTCACCATTTGTTTTACTCCAAGTAGAGCTTTGTAATGAAGGTGGGCAAACCTCTGATGCCAAAGTTCGGACTGAAGAGTTGTGTCACAAGACATGACACCTAGCGGACTTCCATCGACCTGATATGATGAATCAACACTAAACCCAAGAGTAAAGGCATTTCCATATACATACCTTGCCATTGCTTAAGGTTACCTTGTAGCCTTTGTCTTCCATTGCCGAGATGGACACTTGGTTCTTTTTGAGGTCAGGTGCATTTAATACGTCCTGGACTTTCTGGCCTTCTTGAATGCTTGTCCTCTTCCTTGATTCCCAGCTCTCCTCTTACCTTTGTTGTTGAATTTTTCATTCCTTTGATTGCCATCAGAGGGATTTTGATCATCGTCCTAGAGTGAGTCCTTTCTATCAGGGCACTCCCTTGCATAGTGACTTGCTTTATCGCAAATGTAACATTGTCATTTTCTTCTAGTCTTAGGTCCAGCCTTTCCTTTTGATTTAGTCCCGGAATTATTTCTTTTCTTTGCATGAAAAGAAAAGGCAGCAGGAGGACCTTTAGGCATGGGCATTTCTTACACTTCTTCCCTTGTTTCTTCTTGAATGCATCTAGCCATTAATTCCTCGAAACCAAGAATTACATTATAGTTCAGAAGAGTAGTCCTGAACACATACCATTCATATGGTAATCCTTCAAGAGTTGTGAGTGCCATTTCTCTGTCAGTAATAGTTTCCCCAATAGATAGGAGATCGTTCTTGATCTCGGTGATTCTTAAGGAGTATGCTTGCATACTTTCATCTTTACCCTTCTTGATTTCCCTCAGCTTATTTCTAAAAAACAAAACTTGATTTGCATCATTAACTTTAAATAAACTCACCAGTTTGTTGTAGATTTCCTTGGAGGTGTCTAGATCAGAGATGTAGGCCACCAAGCGCTTGTCGATAGAGTCCCGGATGATCTTCTTTGTTTTGACTTCTCCATTTTTCCATTTGTTCCAGGCAGCAGCGTATGCATTTGATGAAGGCTCAACAATATTGCCTCTTACATGGTCCAGCACTCCTTGATCTTCAAGGGTTAGATCGATAGACATCTTTCATCCGTGATAGTCAGCTTTCTCACGGAGCTTGTCTTCGGCGGGAAAGAGTGTTGAGGACCCCATAGTTCTTTTAGGATAGCCTTGCCAATCTTCTCTTCAATGATTGCTCTTGCTCTTGCTCGGGCTTTGTCTTCACCTCAGCTCTGATACCATGTTAAGTTATGGTATGTTCTATGCTTATAACAGTTTACTTCTTTTTCTTATTATATTCCACCGATTAGCAATCACATGTACATAAAGTAAAGTGCAAATAGAACATTAAACGATCGACAGAAAACAAGCCAAGACAAGAGACACAAGATGTGGCGGCTAGCCAAGGACAAACCCCACAATGTGTGGGGAAACCCTTTGATCAAATCTTCTTTTATCTTCAATAATTCAGCAGAGAGAAATAGTACAATAAATCTGATTCATATCAGCAGTAGCAAACCCTAGATCAGCAGCATCAGCATTAGCGGCTTCATTATCAAACTAGGGCAGACCATATCTCACAAACCGACCGTCGGATTGACTTCATTCCACCACCAAAAGTTTCAGCTTCCAGAGTAGGTTCAGATGAACCTACAGTACAGTTCAGATGAGGAGATCTTCTAGGCCACGCAAGTCAATCTTTACTTCTGCAGTTGCAGCCTCAGTTTCAGTAGTTTTCCGGCTTCAAACTAAGGCAGTCGATATCTTGCAAACCGTTCGTCGGATTGACTTCATTCCACCACCAAAAGTTGCAACTTTCAAAGGAGGTTCAGATGAACCTATAGCGTAGTTCCAAAGAGGAGATCTTCTAGGCCACGCAAGTCAATCTTTACTTCTGCAGTTGCAGCTTCAAATTCAACAGCTTCCGGCTTCACATGTGTGAGAGAGAGAGACCCATTTCAGCGCAGTAGAGAAGAGACTCATATCTGCGTAGTAGAGAGAGAGAGATGTGATGAGATGAGTGAGTCCAAATGAGGAAAAGTCCTCTTATATGCGACTGTTGGGCTTCTGAGCCTACATGAGTTGTAGGTCGGCTTGATAATAATTCCATAATCAAAATAAATTCATATCTCCATGAATACTTATCGGAATTGGATGATCTTTATATCAATCCTACACCTCTCGGCGAGAGGAATCTAATAAAAATATTATTAGCCATGAATAAGATGACCCACATGAATTTTTTCCCTGGTTGCCAATTTTAACATTCCCAGGTGCCGGGAATTGATTTTGGTGATATTTTTTCTCCTGTTGCCAAGGTAACTTCTATTAGATTACTTTTATCTGTTGCTGCTGCTTTTGATTTTGAGGTAGAACAAATGGATGTGAAGACAAAATTTCTTCATGGGGATCTAGAAGAGGAGATCTACATGAAGCAACCTGAAAGCTTTGCAGTGAAGGGTAAGAAAGAACTGGTATGCAAGTTAAAGAAGTCTCTGTATGAGTTAAAACAGTCACCAAGGATGTGCTATTAGAAATTTGATACATTTATACGAGGACTTGGCTTCACCAGAAGCAAAGCAGATCACTGTGTGTATTTTAAGTTAATTGGTGATCGTGTTATTTATCTGGTCTTGTATGTGGATGATATGTTGTTTGTTGGAAATGACAAAGAAATTATCTAGGATTTGAAGACCCAATTGTCCTCGAAATTCGGCATGAAAGATCTTGGTGTTGCAAACTATATTTTGGGAATGGAAATTAAAAGATATCGGGAAAAGAGGAAGCTCTGGTTAAACCAGAGGAATTATGTCGAGACAATACTGCAGAGGTTTAATATGCAGGATAGTAAATCAGTGAAGGTTCCTATTCCTGTAGGTGTAAAATTATCTGTTGAACAGTGTCCCAAGACACAATAAAAGGAAGAGGATATGTCTCGTGTTCCATATGCAAGTGCAGTCGGTAGCTTGATGTATGCAATGGTCTATACTAGACCAAACATTGCACATGCAGTGGGAGTATTGAGCAGGTTTATGTCAAAACTAGGGAAGGAGCACTGGACAGCAGTGAAGCGGGTTTTTAGGAATTTGCATTGGCCTAGTGATTATGGTTTGTGCTACCGAGGAAGACCAGGATTGGACAAAGTGTTGGATATTCGTCACTTTGTTAATGCAGACTAGGCTGGAGATCTAGATCAGAGAAGATCTACAAGTGGGTATGCGTTTAACCTATTTGGAGGTGCAGTCAGTTGGATGAGTAAGAAACAATCCGTAGTGGCACTATCAACTACAGAGGCAGAATACATGGCAGCCACTCATGCAAGAAAGGAAGCAGTTTGGTTGTAGAGATTATGTTCAAGTATGGGGTTAGTACAGGGAGCTACAAGGATAGACTGTAACAGCCAAAGTGCAATTTTCTTGGCAAATAACCCTGCATATCATTCAAAGACAAAGCACATTGATGTTCAGTATCAATTTGTGAGGGATATGATAGAAGACAAAAAGGTGTTGTTGGTAAGGGTGGACACTTTGAAGAATATTGCGGATGCATCGACAAAATCTGTGAGCTCTGAGAAGTTCTCCTGGTGTAGAGAAATAATGGGCGTTTCAGGGCTGGAAAAATGGCTAAGCTCTCCTGTGGCCCCCTGTGGAAAGAAAACAATAAGTGGGAGAATGTTGGGTTGTGTTATATTCTTTCCATGACTAACCGACGTAGTGAACCAGGGGGTTAGAGGGGGGGTGGAGCCCCCCCTTCATTGCGTCGATTGCACAACGGGGGGGTCACAGGGGGGCGGAACCCCCCCTGTTCAGGGGGTTTGAGGGGGGTGAGTAGCCCTCTCTATGAGGTCCGAGGCAGCGCCCCAGGAAAAAAAAATTGGACCCTATATTAGGTTGGGCGAACCTAGCTATGGTTTTCGGTCCATGGTTTTGGACGCGATGGTTTTCGATCCATGGTATTGGATGCTTCGGAATGTATAAATATTTATTATAACAATGAAAGGAATATAATGAAAAATCAAGCTAGTAGTCCCGGTTTTGGGATCCAGGGGAAAATCTCTGTATACATGTGTTTTATGTGTTATGCTCTCGCATTGTTTATTTTCTGTGTTTAAGAATTCGTATGCAGGTAATTTCTGTATGGGGTTAAAACCTACAAACATGAAATGCTAGAACATGACCACGAAGAAATACACAGTGGATCCATGTGACTCAACGGAGTGAACATAACCACCATAAAAAACAATGTGGATCTATGTCACAATATACATTAGTAGGACTATGGACACATGACAGACAAAGAAGTGCCTTAGGATAGTCCTCAAAGAACATAAATGATTCATAACTCCAATGCAGCCTGCGAAGGAAGTGAAATTTCCCCAACCCAAGGTCTTTGACATAACCTTGATGGTACGAATCTACATCATGCAAATAGATGAGTTGCTGCAAAGTATGGTAGAAACTGCCTGATTACCATCCAATGAGGTAAACCAGTAATAGACGCGAGGGAATCCATCAATGAGGAAAATGGACCCCAAGGAACCTAGTATAGTTCACTAAGTGTGAATAGAAGAGCTGACGTCAAACACTAGTGAACTCGACCAATCAGGAGCCAATGATGTAAACCCATTGTCAATCATGAGGAAGCATGCCACTGAGGTCTATAATCTCTAAGGCAATATTGATTCCTAGATCAAATTCTTGGATAATGATCTGACGTTGAAAAGAGAAGATTCGTCAAAGGAGGGCCCTGATGTAACCCTCATCAGTCAACGTGAAACATACCAAGATGATGTGGCGGATGGATTAAGTCATGAGATGATGAAGTAAAACTAACATGGGGATGGTCGACCCAAAAAGGTCAACAGGTTGTTATAGATGGCCAACACAGGTTGAGACTTCCCTTGAACATATAGCAACACGACACAAGAGTGACTTGGCAGCATGACTAATAAGCACCATGTGATATCATGCAACGACGCAAGAGGCATCAAGGCATGCTCCATATGACTGGAAGAGCAACTAGCTGGAGGATTAGTCAGACTCATATATATGGTATGGCTCCTAGGCAATTTAAAACCCAACTGTGAGATAATGAAACAAACAAGTGTCATGTTCAAGGGTGACACAATTGATGTTGCCTTTTGATGACTAATGAAAAAGAATGTTCCCTTCCCTTTCTATTTTTTATTATTTATTTATAAGTTCCTTTTTCATAAATTTAATCCCCCAAGCCCGAAAAAGAGATAAAAGTATAAAAGGGAGAACCTTCTAGCCATAGTAGACTAGAGTATTCATTTTTCGTAACTAGTCTATCCTAGTCCATAAAAGGGTTAAAATTATACTGGGTATATGACCCTTCAAGTACTTTAACGAGCGTGAAGGAGACAAGTTCACTAGGCAATATTTTCTATTTTAAAGAGTCTGAAAAGAGCTTAAAGAAAACTCATCTTGGAGGAACGAGTGGTATAGTGGATAACAATTGGTTTCGGTGATGATGGAACTGCTCGTGACATAAGGAGGACAATAGGTTGGTGCAACGGTTCCTCCAAGAAAGGGTAAAACACAAAGTGAAAGCGAATGATAGGCCAAGCAGATGATGATGATGGAAGAGAGCAACCAAGGCTCAATATGTAAAAATATGCTGATAAAAATGGCGATCACTGGGGATGAAATTAGAGGAATCCTCCAAGATTATACCTAGAAATAAGACAAAGAAGAGGACATGAAGCTTAAATTCTAGGTCATGGCGATTCAGAAGGAGGAATTCTGAAAAGAGGATAGAATCGGCTGCATAGACACCATGACAGAAAAAAGGTGTTGAACTAGGGTATCCATGATTAGGTAAGCTCTACTACCAAGTAATGACATGCATAGAGGAAAGTGGCTAAAGTCGCAACTTGACGGGGCTGGACATAAGACATGAAAATGGCACTGATGGTCAAAATGCATTAGAAATGGCGATACATGACCTACCCCTGTATGCCAAGTTTAATAGAAATGCACCTAAGGTCTAATGGGTGTCACAATAGAAATTCCACCTTATCCTCTAAAAACCATCCATAAAGACTAAGCCCATGTTTAAATCACATAATGAAAGAAATAAACACGGATGAGGTAAAAACAAGACCATGTATTTATTGTTTTTGATTTTATAATTTTTTTTGGATTGTTTGCATAAATAAGGCATGATAAATACTCACATCACACACCAAATGAAAAAAATAGATAAAGCATCACACTCCTATGTACAATATGTACAAGCACAACTCAGTCTAATAGGCCATGTCAAAGTGTGCCACTCCAGGGAACAGGCCAAGGATTTCCATACATGAACTCATGGAGGTGTGGAGGTACCATATGGCACACTAATGTGGGGCCATGCCATAGAAAGTTGAATTTCCTGATTCCTAAAGGTCGATGATACTAGGGAGAACCTAGAACTATAGCAGTATCAAGAATGACTCGAGGACATATAATGTGAGTGGTCTCGTGAGCTAGTGGAGCTCCTTGACAAGGACTATCAAGATGTAAAGGGGGTACAAGACAATCATCAACGGGTGGTAATGAACTAGGAAATCAAGTTTGGTAGTAGAAATCTAAGACTTGACTCAGTCTAGGGGTGGCACTTCCAAGGAAGGTCGAGGTTGCGCCCCTAAATCATTCCAAGATTTATGTTGCCAAGCTCTACTTGTTCCACGTCGGGGAGACTAGAGGCAGGAAGAGGTATAATCTCCCTAGGATCAATAGTGGGTAGATCTATGACTTTCAAGTTGACTAACCGAGGGGGTCTGTCATCGAGAGAGTAATGTGAACAGGAAGAGGGATGGCCCATGTGGGCAAGGGAACCTGGTCATATTCCATATTATGGTGGATTTTATTACCAACGTCAAGAGTTTTTTACGGGACTACCAAGGAGGCAACCTCTTCCACTAAAGGTGGTGGAGGATGCTCACTATTTTTATCAACTTCCATAAGAGCAGGCAACACCACCCAAGGATCAAGAGGTTTATGGGATCCACAGGTTCCCAAAGAGATCATATACATAGGAGAAATGGCAGATGAACAAGGAATATCGGGCAGGGGTAACTGAGGAAAGACACCCATAAGAGATGAA
This sequence comes from Pinus tabuliformis, assembly GCA_031772625.1. Lineage (NCBI taxonomy): Eukaryota > Viridiplantae > Streptophyta > Pinopsida > Pinales > Pinaceae > Pinus > Pinus tabuliformis. Next base: position 1,217,996,975 of record CM062816.1, read on the forward strand.
CTTTTAAATATCCCCACGCTAACACTCTGATACGCACCAGGATTATCCCCTACAAGTGGGACTAAATTCACCATAGTGTAAATTTGGGTCGATGGCACGCAATAGTCAAGTTGATCGATAGTAACAATCTTACCTTCATGAGAAAATAAAAGTATATGGAATACAGATGAGACAACAACAGTAATGGCATAGAACCACCTACGGCCAAGGAGTAGGTTATATTCCAAAGTAGAGTCGATGACTTCAGCATCGATAAAGATAGTTTTTCCCCTAAATCAATGGAAAACTTGGGAAGAACCTACTTAGGTACAAAGTTATGCCCAACAAATTCTTTTATAGTGGTTTTAGACATAGCGAATGCTAGAGAGCCAAGAGCCTTCCAGCATGATGCTAACATAATGCAAGTGGAAGAACCTTTATCCTCTAAAGTGCGATGAAATTTTTTATGAAAAACATGCACGGTAATCTAAAATGTGATCTTGTTGGAAATTTGAACAACTTTTTCAACATTAAAAGTGAGGAGGTTTTAGTCGAAGAGGTCTACTCCACCAATCACAAACAAAAATACCTTGTGCTGTTGAGGACATCTTTGCAAAACCTGTAGAGAAGGCATGGCACAAGGAGCCTAGGTAAGATCTTCAACAATACTATAGTGTTGAGCAGCTCGGGTAGAGGTTTTGTGTGTTGTATTACAAATGGAACCCTTAGGGGTGAAATCAATGGGTTCCAAAGGCTTATCTAACATGAGAGGTATAGTGGATGAGGTGGAGCGAGTGAGTCCTTAGGAGAAGAAATCGACTCAGGAACATCATAAAATTTAGTTGATGTGGTCACATTAACATTCTCTTGACACATAAGGATGGATGAGCTATTTTCGGGATTGTGGAGGAGGTTGTGCAATCATTTGTTATTATGGTTGTGCAGGGAATGGATTAGTTAAAAAAACAGGTTATTGGGTAGATGGCGGTGGTGCAAGAATCCTATGAACTTCATCCATTTGAGGGAACTCATGAGTTAAATGTTCACCTTGAAAAAATTTACAAGGGAACTTAATATTTCAACGATGTTCAGTCGTGCTCCCTTCCTGATTTTGCAGGTTTGGTTAAGATTCTTGAGCAGGTTGATTTTTTTGTTTATTTTTTTTATTATTTTTCTTGTTCTTTTTACCACCCATTTGTTGGTTGTTCTTAGGTGTTGTCGACTTCACCGTAAGATCATCGATGGATTTCTCATAATAAAGTGGTTTTGTAGAGCCATATGCACTTGTTGGGGCTTGCAATGTAACGATCAGTTTCCCAAGTTGGGCATCATGTTGGCTCACAGAATCGGAAACAGACCCGATCACACCATCATTGTGTGGGCCAAGAACAAATTTAGGTGGGTCAATGGAAGGATGAGGAACATTTAGCATTACTTCATAAAGCGTACTTTACTAAGAATAGATCAAGTCCAATTGTTGGGCAGCTAAGATGGCTTGCTCCTCAATGACAACTATAAACATAGAAACATATTTTTTAATTTGAGGTCTTAACAATCAGATGAACCAATTTCTTAATATCTCATCAAGAAGCTTGATTCTAACCAACCTCTTGTGATGACTCCACTCGTGAATATGATCGGAAATCAAGGTGGTGTCATCTTGTTTGAAGTTGTATAAGAGGTCGAAATTGATAGCATACCTTGTAGGCAACTAAAAGTGCGTCAAAAAGGTTTAAGCTAAGGATGAAAAATCATTATAGGATGTTGTGTCCAATTCGATGTACCATTTGGCAGCATCCCTAGTTAAAGTGCATTGGAACAAGCGTAACTTAATTGAATCATCCACTAAAGAGTTAGATGAACACCATAAGTGATATGTGGTGATATGAGTGGATGGATTCTCTCTAGGCTTTCCTTCAAATTTTGTAATGTCAGAAGGCAATTTTGCAGGCATAGGTGGCCACCAAGGGTCATTTCGAATGGGGTCGTTGATCAACTTAGTCAAATCTGGTAAATCAAGAGAAGATAAAAATGGATTGTGAAGTTTACTAAATAGGTCATAGGTAGGAGAATTACCTGACCAGCCTTGAGGTACCCCCATATAATGATTATGATGTAATGGTTATTGGCTCTGGTAAGGATTCACCACGACATATAAATAGTGTGTGCTAGGATGACTGGTGAAAGGATTTTTTCCCCTAGGGAAAGTGACCCCAAAGTGTAATGGAACCTTGAGAGCATGACTATTGATAGGGTTGTACCAAACAGGAAAGGATGGACTGGCATGAGTTGTAGTACCAACATAAGGAGGGTAACTCATAGAAGTGACGATACTAGCAGCAGGGTTGCCCCCAGGTAAACTAGTCGCTCCAAGAAAAGTGTTGGAAGTTGGCATCCCTCCAAATAATGAAATGTACCAAGCTTATGACATATTTAAAGAAAATTTGCCCCGAGTTGGATAGGAGCAACTAATGACCTCCCCCCCCCCCCCCGCCCCACCCCCGCTGACAAATTTTCGAAAGTTCCCATGCCTAATTGAGGAACAAGAATCATAGGTTGAGAAAATCTAGGAGAAAAGACTCTTGACCCCATCGGCTAACTAGGATTAATGATCTTGGTCATCGTAGATGAAGGAGTAGGCATAAGAACAATAGGGAAATTCATAGGATCCATAGACGAGACTGGTGGAATTCCCCAAGAAGATGTGATAGGTGTGGACATAAAGGTAGGTGTAGCCACACTGAGTGGTGGAAATGATGACATGGTAGCTAAAATTGTCGATGCAGAAGGTAAAGGTGACTAAGATTCTACCATAGTATAAAATACTGACAAGGGAACATGAGTATAGGTAGGTGTGGAACCATCAAGGTTCAATTGCAATAACTCAAGTCCTAGAGGATCAGTCAAAGGTGGATTAGCAAGAGAAGCGAAGTTGTCTGCCAATGTTGCTATGGAAATCAAATAACTACCAAAAGGACCGGGTATAGATTCCATAGCTCTGTGTTGGTCAGGATCTTGAGCACCGATAAGCACTTGTCGTGCGTGAGTAGAAAGTCCACCTCGTTTAGGAGGAAAACTGTGAATATGACGTGACTGATGGCAACTATATTCAGCCAAGGTGAAAAATTATAATTTAACACAATTAGGTTAGTACAAACACCCTAATGCCAAGACTACTAATGCAAACCAAACATCGCACATTAGAAAATTACTGGAAGGTAAACACACATGCAAACCAATGTTAGTCTATGTTTCAAATGGCCTTCCAAGATACTTCTTACTTACGGGGTATGAATTCCGCAAGTAGAGTTGTCTAGAGAAAGGTAAGGAAGAGGTATGGTTGCCTCCCACAACCACTATCTATAGAGTAGTTTTCGTAGGAATGGCCACTATGGTACCTCCATCCCAGTGGGGTGCAATAATCTTGAGCTTCTTGGTGATCAGCCACGACATGGGATTCCCTGCCACGAGGTGGGTGGCTCCGAGGAGAAACGCTCGCACTTTGATCTAGCCTAACCCCCTCTAAACTAGGTTTTTGAGGCACTCCAGATTTACCATGGGATGATGAAGGCTTTTAACTCCTTAACTCAGGCTTGCTAAGTTTTTTTGTAGTCTTGTTGTAGTTGAATCACACTCTTATCTCCAAGACCCTAGCCTTAATGTCGATGTGCTACCAACAAACATAAAAGATGAGTCTAGTTGTTTTTATTATCGCATTAATTTTAAGTGGCTATTGTTTGCACAATTGGGATGTGACGTGAAACTTAGATGGTGTGAATCACTCTTGTTAGTAACTCTGATGCAACTATATGAAAATTCTTCTTTTCACTTCGATGAATTCTAAATATAGGAGGGAAAGAGTTTTTCACAACACACCAATGCCTATTATAATGCACCTCTCACTAAATTCCTAATTGCAAGTCCCAAATTTTATAAAAAAATTAACCCAAAAACAAACAAAAAAGTCAAAGCAACTGAAAAGAGGCCAAAGAAAAGGGGTCATCTGTTATCAACCTATTTTGCTTCCTAGGGTTAGTACTTATGATTCAATATGTTGATTGACATTTTTCCAAGCCCTAGCCATTCTTTTCTCGATTTTTTTCCACAACCGCATAGATGAGCCATGCTCAGTGCGGTTACAAACACACGCTTAAAATAGCAAGGTAGCGGTTGAAGCCTTACAGCCGCATGGATAAATTTTTGCGCATGCGGTTGGGGGAAAACCCCATATTTTTTGCAAAAATCACATACAAGTGGAAATAAAAGACCAACATTCAAAAAAAATAAACCCCAAAAAAATTGCAAATGATCAGAAAAATTAGGGAGAGCCTCGGGAACCAAAGTAGGAGAAAATCAAAGAAATCCCAAAGTAGAGCAGGCAAAGGAAAAGAATTCTTTCATTGAAAGCATCAATTATGTTGTTGTAAATTCTACATGCGAGAATTTATTTCTCCGCAATCTCATTCCCAATTGAGATCACCAAATAGCAAAAAGAATGGCTAAGACAATCCATAATAATTCCTAAACCAAATGGCCATGCATGCAGCTTCTATGTAATTTCTAATGCTAATAAGGATGAGCGAGTACCTTTCCTCCTCGTAGGACGATGTATGGTTTTAAGCTACATGCAGAATATTTGTGCTCCAATCAAGTGATCTTTCGCAGAAGATTGTAGGGTCAAAACATTTAGAAATTACACATATAAATCACTGAAAATACTGATATAAAGGGAAGGAACATAGATTTCATTAATCATATAAATTGAAGTACATCAATATACCTCAAGATCCAGTTCTCCTCTCCTCATCCTGACATATTATCCCCACTATAATGAAGAAGGAATAACAACAACATGAAGCCCTCAAATTTGAATGACAATGGTAGCATAGACTCTCTAAAGCTCACTCTTTCAAAACTTTAACTATCCAAAACTAGCCTCACCCTCTAAGATGGCCTAGTATAAATAGGAAGAAGAGGACTCCTAAGAAGATGAATGTAGACGCTTAGGACTAAGATAAGTTAGAGAAGCTTCTCAATAATGAGTCCCAGCCAGCTCGATTAGATAGGATAAGATGATGGGTCGAACTAATCTCCTAGGAACCACAAGTCTCTCAACCACACGCAGAAGTTAGGATCCATGCAGTTGTGGCATAAACTAGAAAAAAGAATGGCTAAGGCCTGGCAAAAGGTCAATCAGCATAATTACTCATAAGTACTAATCCTAGGGAGAAAAATAGGTTGATAACATAAAGTAACAAACTTGTACACTTTCATGTCATCATAACCAAGTTTTAGAAAGTGAATTTAGCATAGTCATAAGAGTAATTTGATCCCTAGTTAACACATTCTAAGTGATAATTGTTACTCTAGGTTAAATGAGATCATTTAAGGCTTCCCAAAAGCACTGTATTACAAATTAAAAATAAAGACCCAAGTGTTGGATTGAATCCTTTTCAAGAGTTAGTCATGCAAGACCCTGTAGTACAACTATATTTTAATACCATTTGAATATGAAAATATAAGTATGCAATAACTCTTTATTTGATGTTGAGGGGGTCTATTAACTTGTCTAATAGTAAAAATAACTAAAAACCCAAATTTGACATGTACAAATTTATTTTTTCAAAAATAACCATTCATTAGTGAAGATAGTATTCTTTTGCCTTCAAATGTTCAATGAATACTTAGAACATTGCACCTACCTCACAAACCTAAGGATTTAGTTGAGGAAAGAGCTATGGTTTGGAGGATAGGAGCCTTAATATCAACTCACACATAAGAGAATTGCATACAACCATGGAAGTCACAATTATAACATCTTAATATTACATGACAAATAGCCATTACATCACATAAGAAACCTCACATCCAAATGCCAAAACTTTTAGCAAACGTCTACAAATGGACTGCAATATAGAGATCATAATCTTCAACATAATAATCATCTTGAGAACTGGAAACCAACTTTATAACCAGAGATATATGATAGTTTAACATACATACCACATTCAAAATTCCACGGAACAAAAGGAATACATTTTTCATTTATAATTTACCAACATCAATCAAGTAGCAAACAAACAATAATCATATGAATAGAAGGCTAGACTTATCTAAGTTGGAAATTGATTTAGGAAAGTTTCCACTTAACCATAGGATTAGCTACACCATTTCTCTCTATAAATGGCCTTACCCTAGCAAAATTATGGTACCATCAGGGGAATTGTTAACACTTATAAATTTGAGACGAATGAAGGAAATTCTCCTTCACAAATACAAAAAACCTCAAATAATTCATCTACCTACTAAGCTTCGGGTCTCCACAAATCTAATATGCTTCCAAGTTGGCTTGCATAGCAATATGAAAATTCCTTTGTTGCTCTACAGTCCCTTCGTGATCTTGTTGCCATTTGCTTATGATTCTCTGCAACATGCATAAATTCATGACACCCACTACTTAGGTAAGTTCCAAAGCTCTCCAATGAATATTCATCATGAAAAAATCATTTTTAGAGAGCCTAAAACACACTGACATTGTTCCAATGTGCGATTGGAACTTGATTTTTGGGGGCATATTTGGACAACCAAAACTTAGTATAAACATGAAAAATGCTATAGCAACACTTCCACCTAGGAATTACATCATTCTACACTCCATATTATTACTCAATACACTTGTGTGTGCCTACTCCCTCCTTGTATGGTTGAATGTCCCTGTGGATGTCTGCTCCGCATGTTTTATCCCATTTTCCCACACCCTTCATGGGTCAACTATTGACTTCTAATATGGGTACTTTCCCACGTTGTTCATTGAATTTCGATATGGGTATTTTCCCATGTTGTTCGTTGAATTCTATGAGCATTCCACAACCATTATTGATCCCTCATAAATGTGGTGGGTGGTTTCTTCAACTAGCTAATGTTTCATTTAACGAATTATGGGCTAGTGGGAAAATAGGGTAGTAAAATTTCGAATTCAAATTTTGGCATATATATTTGGGTGGGATTTTTGTGGCAATAATAGGCATGGCTAATTTCCCATAGCCCTATTGTTGATTTTTAAAGGATCCTCTCAATAGACAATTACTTCTTATGATCTTATCTTAGGTTAATATTTTCTTGCATTTACTATTCATCATAAAATAATTCTACATAGAATATCAACAGTAAAAACAAAAAAGCCAATAAGATCATAAAGAGATAACCACACAACAACAAAATAATTTACCTTGGGAAAACCCACATGGGGGAAAAACCCAACAACCCTTCTTCGCAGATAAATCGTTAATTTCAATAGAGATACATCAAGTCATATACAAGGTCAAATTGGCCAATACTAAAGTTAGGCCAAACCCATTCCATTGCCCTTAGATCAAGTCACCAAATGCCCAATTAAATACGATTTATTCTGCTTTGTTAGGGTTGAAGTTCGACCCACTTCTTCTCTAAAAAAAACCCTATTATGCTCCATATAAACCCAAAAACTTTACCATGTGTTCATCATATTATATTCCTCCTGTTCGTCTTCTTTACTTGCCTCATATTTGATTTCTTCATTTGCCACATAAATACTTCTTCGCTTGCCTCAGAGATTCATGTTTTCTTGCCACAAAAAGACCTATTTTCTTGCCTTAGAGAGTCTTATTCACTTGCCGCAAAAAGTCCTCTTCACTTGCCTCGGAGAGTCTTATTCACTTGCCACATAAAGTCAAAATTTATTCTTCTTGGAGAAGCATGAAATGGTGTATATATAGTGTCTTTGTGAGGTTTAATGGGTGTGACCAAAGGGGTAGGCCGACCTGAACTTATGGAGGGACGATTTTACAATTGGATAAAAAAAAAATGAGTTTTTACAAATTCAAAAATTTTCTTTTTAGAGCCAACATGAAGAACATTATTCTCATTTATCATTACATACATACCAAACGATAATATATTAATCATGAAGGCCAACCATAGCTACAAAATTCAATGCTCTCTCTTAGCTATTGAGGTAGTCATAATGACTATCTAGATGTTCTCATGTGGAAAAAAATCTCTAAGAAAGGGTTATAACAATTCATCATCATCATTAGCATCATCAACATCATCTCATCTAATTACCATAACCTAGTCAGCAACTCTAACATATGGTAAATCATCAACATCAACTAACTGCCACAAGTGGTCGGTACTCCTAACCCTTAATCCTAGTTGATACTCCTAACACATGGCATACTAGCTAGCATCAAGAAGTCATCAAAACTCTGGTCGATACCATTGACCCATAATCTTGGTCAGTACTCATGATTTAGACTAGTCTCGGTTCACCATTCTTTGGGTTGGTACCTTTGACCCCTTGGTGAAACTCCAAAGGCCACAATCTATCTAAGAAATTGGAATCGATGTTAAATGAGCTCCTCATCCTATCTAGGGAGATTGAGCCTAATGTTGAAAGTCACGCACTCAATTGAGTCATTTTGGGCTTTTAGGACCCTTCTCCCTAACTAGTCACCATCTTTGAAACATGCAAAATGAATTTACTCAACTAGACCATTCTCCCCAAGTGGTCAACATCTTTGACACAGGGAGAATGATTTTCCATGATGTTATCATATCAATGCTATCTCTAAGAGAGGTATAGCAAAATTTTTAATAAGAATGATTTTCCTCGATGTTTTCATCTCATCATTCCCTCTTTCTAAAATAGGAATGATCAATCACTTCCAATATTGTCTTCGAATAATCTACTTGATAATATTGGAGCCATATTGCTCTCCTCAAGGTGCCTCAACTAGTCATCATGTTGTCATATGAACTTGATCTACAATCTTGTAAGTTGAAGCCATATTGCTTCACAACTTGCTATTCAAGTTGCAATATACTTGGCCTCTAAGTGAAACATATGTTCGCTTCTTGTTCATTCAAAATATGATAATGGAGTCCAAACTAAAGCATCCTCCTGAGTACTATTCATGTCATCTGCACTCCCAACAACTATACATCTTTGTTTAATTCATATCTCAAACCATAATTGACTGTGCCATGACCAATTGTACCATGTTGGTACTTCAACACATGTCAAGATATATGTCTTGGATTAACCATAAACTAATATTCTTCCTTCACTTGATCCATCATCTTGGTTACTTTCATAAGCAGATCCTGCTATGACAGTCATGATTTTCTCCCTCTATTGTTGATGCTATTAATATCCTTCATTTCAATTCCAATGATCAACTCCCTTTGAAGCTAAAACAAGGGTTCCTAAGGAAACCTTGACTTCTCCCTCTAAAGCAAATGTTTTCAGTCAATGTTACTCCCTCTTGATTCATTAGGTATGAAGAGTGTGTATGAATCCTTCTTTCTACTTACAAGTATAAAAAAATTTCATGTACCTCACAAGCTTGAGGTAGATTTTATGTACACTTCTTCTTCCATCAAGGAAGATAATCTCTACATCCATTTGATGTAATATTTAACATAAACCATAAAAATAATAAACTTTAAACATAAGTTTACCTAACAAGATGTCCCTTGATAGTCTTCTCCCTCTTACTGAGGTAATCCTTCACTTTGTAATTCTCTCAAGTTTCCATTTACTACGTACTTCATCTTCGAAGTCACCACTAACTTCTTTTCACCATAGATCAAGGTATATTTCAATTTTGTTGATCTAACTACTCCCTCTTGAACTCGAATCTTGTATAATATATCTCAACACAAATACCTATTTCTAGGAGAGTCCTCTTGTCACACCTTTGTTTTTTTCTTCCACTTGCTACCAAATCCTTGGAAGCCTTCATTATGTACCTGCAATCCTCACTAGGATACCAAGGAAGAAAAATTACATCCAAGAAAAGAATTCAAAGACAAGAGACTGACCAATAGTAAAACAACAAAAATAGTAGTGATAAAATAAGATAGATATAAAATACTTATCTTTTGAGAAGAATGTTATATCCCTCTTTATCTTTGGTCTTCTTGCATCCATATACAATTTTTTCATCTTCATCCACATCGTTACGATTTCTTTCCTTCCTTGCGAGATCTAAGGTTTCTTTTTTCAACAGAAACATTGATTTAAATTGAATCCTAGGGTTTTTTCCATAAACCCTACACCCTTATTGCCTGCTATGGTTTACAAACCCTAGATATATAATTGTGTAAAACTCTAGAATGATTCACATCCAAGACTTTCATTCAGTATTCCAAACCCTATATTTATAAAGATTCATTTTTCACCTCTTTCAAGTCATATTCCATAATCATAAAATCCCCATGTTTTTGAAAAATAATCAAGATTAGGGATCCCACAACATACTTGGTTACTATTCTAATATTCTTAGCTAAACATTATTCTTATCCTTTCAACCCAAGTAACCTATTAGTGATAATACTAAGAGGTTCTGCAAATGACAAAAAAAAATTAATATGACTTCATTCTTCAACCTTAAAGAGGAACTCCAACTCTTATTTACTAAGAACCTAGAAATTATAAGCTTTTAGTAGTAGTAACAACATCAGCATATCCAAAAATGTTCAAGATCATAATTTGTTTTATGCCTCCTTGATTCTTCAAATCAAGTAGTCCTGCCTCATTTAAAACCATCATCCCTTGAGCTTTCAAATCATAGCAAGAGATTTTCTTTATATCTAATAACCAAATTTCTCAAGGGTTGAATGGATTCTTGCAAATTACTTTCATGGCTTCCCCCTTCAGAAAGGAACTTCAGAGATCATATATCTTAAGAACGATGATATTTCTACAAAGGTGACTTAAGGAAATTTCATTTACACATGTCTATACAAAGCCTTAATTCAAATCGGATTCAGTATGTCTAACAGACTATGTTTCTTTTGATCGTCACTTTATTGCAACATTAAAGTCACCCATATCATACTTGAATGCACCGAAAAATGGCTTATATGCTATACACATGGTTCTTTAAGTATTCCTTTCATAATTGCATATGATTTGTAGGGCAATGTTTCCGGAACATTGACATAGTCCTCTATTGTATATTTGTACTGAAAAGTTTTCATCCTTCAAGACACTAGAGGTCAACAGAAATTTTGAAACAAGTCTTTAATATAGACTTATCCATCAGACCTATACTTGTTCCTTTCAAAATTGATCATAAATGTTTCCAAAATAAATTTGACTTCAAAATTTATTAGATCAACAACATATATCTTACAATGCATCTTGGTTTTGAGATCATACCTTTTGTTTTATGGTCCATTTTTCTAACAAATGCTTTCTTATATCTTCAATACTTTAAGGTATCATTCCTTCCCAAAACCATGTTTAATAGATTAATCCCTTCTTTTGAATACAGTGTCTTCCACAGGTTAAAGAGTAGATCTCATAATTATTTTCAGGTTTCTTTTAGGTTTCTTTCTATGTCTCCTTGACTTTATTCATAGACACTTAATGCAAAAATAAGTTTATGCTCAGGATTTCTTCTTGAAACAATATGTACTCCAATGATTTTTCCTTAAGAAACATAAATCAAGTCATAAGGAATTATACACCAAAGAAATTGCATTAACTATGATACTTCGAGGTATTCTGATATCATTTAAGAATTCATCCGGCCTTTTGATATTAGGCCTTAGGTCTTCTGCACTTTGACTGAAGTATCCTCAGATCTCCTGAGGTATCTCAAGTCCTGTAACTGGCTTTTGATATTTACTTCCTACCTAAGATAAGGCTATATTCAGTCTAGTTCTAAGATAGGGCTCTCCTTATACCTTGAATAGAACTCCCTTATTCACACCAGACATCCGACCTTGAAATTGTCTTGGAATATCAAAATTTCAGACTCCAAACAAATGAATATATTTTGATGTATATGCTATTGTTTTTGCAAGTAAGGACTCTTTTCATAGCAGACCTTCGGCCTACTGTAATATGGTATTGAGGATATTTTCCCCTACTGTAATGTTAAACTAGGGATTCTTGGTAAACTCCTTTGTCATTCTATCAAAACAAGTTAGCTGACAAGGATGTTCTCTCACTCAACTTGCTTCATATTTGACTCTTTTGTCTTATTTACGTGCTTCATATTTGAATTCTTCATTTTCCATAGAAATACTTCTTCACTTGCCTCAGAGATTCCTATTTACTTGCCACAAAAAGTCCTCTTCGCTTGCCATAGAAAGTCCTTTCCTCTTGCCTCAGAGAGTCATATTCGCTTGCCACAAAATTCTAAGTTTTTACTTCTTGGAGGAGGATGAAAAGGTGTATATATAGTGTCTTTGTGAGGTTGAAAGGGTGTAACCAAAGGTGCAAGCCGACCTGAACTTATGGAGGGCTTATTTTACAATTGGAGCACAAAATTTTGAGTTTTTACAATTTCAATTTTTTTTTCTTTTTGGAGCCAACATGAAGAACATGATTGGAATTTATCATTGCATACATATCAAAGGCTAAAATGTTAATCATGTGGACCTTCCATTGCTACAAACTTCAACACACGTCATTAGTTCCCACTCGTTGTATTAACGTTTGTATCCATGCTCACATTCCTAACTTGTTTGTTATCATTTTTAATTAATAGATAAATATTTGCATCATTTTAATTCTTCATTTTGTTTCATCATAATGATAATATTTAAATGTCGCTACAAAAAATAACCACATAATTATTGACAATAATATTGAGGTTCAAAATAGGATTATTATAATCTCAACCCACTTAAAGGAATGTCGTCCTCGATTTTCACACCACTTTGGTGTCTTCTTATTGCCTCGACACCATTTAGGTGCTTTTGTTCATAATAATAGTATACATATTTTTTCTTTTATTTTTTAAGTTGCACCAATATTACTATTCATTTTCTTATGAGAAATGCTTTCCAAGTCCCTTCAACCACTACTTCAACAATGTCATTTGTCTTCCTTGTATGTTTGCCTCCAAACTCTAGAATTGTAGCTCATGCATACATCAATCATCAATAAATTTTCACATTATAGCCATTTTATACCACAAATATTTTATGCATATAAGAATTTAGTTCCACAACATGCATATGCATTTCAAGAAAATCATGCAATTAAGTACATTACTTATATGCATGAATATGGACTCACGTCCATATAGATGCCATGAGTACATTCATCTTGATGTTCTTCATGTACATACCCAATGTGCTCATGATTCCAACTAGTTTGTTACACACAGATGTATCCTCTCCCTTTTAGTCACTCACCCTCTAGGCTTAGGCATTCCCTTTCTCTCTTAAATATTCCCATAGGTGATCCATTATTTGCTAGGGATTCCTTGCACAAGGAGAGTGATAAGGCTTATGGAGCCTAATAGCCAAGGCATTCCCCAGTTGCTCCACACTAAATAGTTCTCATCATAGAATTTATCATGCCATTTCATAGGTTTCTCATGTCCTGTTGTGGCCAGCAACACCCCCCCCTGGTTCATTTAAGTGTTGTCCAAAATACTAATTGAATGGGGACCCTTAGTTAAATTTTAGGAAAAAAGTAAGAGTTTCCTTTCTTCAAAATAAGGCTACCATTGTAATCTTAGAAAGGTCCTTTGAATATCTTTTGACCTAAGTCTATGATAAGGGAAATATCTTTAAAGCCGCGTTGTAAAAAAGGTAGGAAATGCCTCCATTTCTCTATAATATCGGTATGCGCAAGACTCTCGTGTTAAGCATAATATCGCATCGCAATAAAGTGATACTCATAAGGAAAAACTTCAAGATTTGCCGATCTGCGATAACACCGATCGCAAGATCGCATATCGCAGAAATGAGCTGGCAAGATTCGGCAAACATTAAACTTCTGCGACCTGCGATGTTGCGATCGCTGCGATATTATGTTCGCGCGATCTGTGATGGTGCGATTTGCGATGGCGCGATCTGCGATGTTACGTAAGCAAATCATAAATCACTTCATCACGAATCTTTCGGGCACGCTATTCAAAGAAAAGCCACTTACCATAATCTGACTCAAGATCATGCGTTTTTAATGATAGTAAATGAATTAGTTGTCAGCTATTAAATGAAATGAGGACGCGTGCTTTTGTAAAGAATTACTTCACGTAAGGTGGCATATTTGATATATCTGTTGCATTTAAAACTCTCCCATCACCTTTCTGGATCAGTCATTTCCATTTCACTCATAATCTACAGGAACGAAGAGCTAAGACGATTCAAAGCCAAATGCAGGAAGAAATGAGAAAGAAAAATAAAGCTCAAGGCTCTGAGGCGAAGGAAAAGACGAAGGAGATGGCGCCTTTGTATACAGACACAGCCTGTAACAGAGACGCAGGGATATCGACATGGGAAAGCATGTACAAGCTGCTTGAAGAAGAAAATCCTAGAATAATGAAGGTTGATGATGTCGCGGGCTCACAACGCTCTTCCGAGGCGTCCTTAGAGGAGCTAGCATGTTCATTTCTTCACCGGATAGCAGCAAGGCCCAAAATTCTACCATATACGGATATGATCAAGTGGATACTTGACAATGCAGAGATGAACAACAGACAATTCAAGGTTCAAGGACATGGGCTCATCGGATCATTCGCTGCGCAATCTGGTAGAAGTGTGGGACGAACTGAGAATCCATGTTCATCATAAGGAGTTATGGGATTCTCAGTTCGTCCCACACTTCTACCAGATTGCGCAGCGAATGATCCGATGAGCCCATGTCCTTGAACCTTGAATTGTCTGTTGTTCATCTCTGCATTGTCAAGTATCCACTTGATCATATCCGTATATGGTACCACCCCGGGGTACCTACCAAATAAGCTACGACTGGAAGCGGAATGGAAGCAGAAGGCATAGGAAAAGGGAAAAGCGATCCAAGCATTAAACAGGTTGAATTGGGAGTATTACTGGGCATACTTGGTCAAGCCGCATAGTCAATGGATGACTGTGAAATGCATCATAAACGTGGCCGAAAAAGTAGTGCCATCTCTCATAGATTCTGTTTTCGCAGCCCAGCTCAACGCAGAAGTCAGCCAGCCGACTCTCCTCAAGCCCATGATGAAAACTTGCAGCTTTAAAGACCAAGTTCAGAAGTAGCCTTATTTTAGAATGTTGTTTTTTCTTTTAAATTAGATTAGAAAAAGGACGGTCATTTGAAAACCGCATCCTAAATTTTGTAAAAACACTATTATTAGAATTAGGAAGTAGTATTTTAACCCTTCTCATGCATTTGGAGAAGGGTCCAGAAATTTGTCAAAAACTTGTCCTCGGAACATGCACTTCTGCACCCTAAGAGGAGGTTTTGATGAATGGATGGATCGAGATTTATTAATGTTTTCATTTTAATGTCTGCTTATATTCTTAAAGTGATATACAGTTTTCTGCTTATATTCTTAAAGTGATATACAGTTTTCAGTTGTTTATATGTTACTGCATGAATGTATGAGTTACCATTTGGCACTTCTGTACGATGGAGTCATGTATTTATGTTTAATATATGAATAACTTATTATGCGATATGTTGTTCACAACTGTTTTGCCTAACTTTTTATGCAAAGTGGTTTATCTTAATTTATTTCTATTCTTATGATAGCTGAATGATCTTTATTACCAGTTATTGTTTGAAATCTCTGAAGAAATTCACCCCGGGTTAGCGTAGATTAGATGTGTTGTTTCTCATTAGATTACAATAGCATAGAGTTAGTTTAGAAGTTTGAATTAAATTAGCTTTAAGTACTCTTAGATCAGCATCATCCAACTCTACACACACACACACACCCTTAGATTGGGAAACTGGTCCCATTATCCCCAGTCGGACCCGCTATACCAAACGGAAAGGAGCTGCCAACCAAGGTCCGGACCGGGTGGGTATCCCCCTTGTTGTCGACCTGATTTTCGGGGCTTCAACATATTTGGCGCTAGAAGGAGGGCTTGAACATAGTGTCTGTTGGAATGATTTTCAATTGTAACGTCTGAATCAGGATGGTTGCTCACAAACTTCCCATTTGGAGTTGCATCCATGTTCCTACCTCTTCCAACACTCCACCTGAAGTGGTAAGACTCTTGTCTTAGGTAAAATTCAATGGTAAGAATAATTCTTCTGCTTTTAATCATGCTCTTAAATTTATTCAAAGAGTTTCAAGTTCGGATATTCAAAGAATTGATGAAGGCGTTTTATGCAGAATTTTTACTCTTACATTCACGGTGGAAGCTATAAAATGGTGCAGAAACCTCCCAGTTGCATCAATTCACAGCTGGGACCAATTCGTCAAGATTTTCATTTTTGAATTTGATTGTTATGACTATGACCAGGTATATGATGAAATTGATTATCTACGGAAACAAGATGAATCTGTTAGGGATTTTAATATGTGATTTCATCTTAATTGTCTAAAGTATGATCTTGAAAGTGAACTCATGGATGAAGAATCTTCGGATTATGCTGAGTATTCCCTACCTCCTATGTCTGATCAAGCAGAAATTAGTTCAAGCTTTGTCTCATTTTCTTCTAATGTGAATGAGGATTCCAATTTGAATATACAAATCACCCATGATGAAGAAAGTTCCCAAAGCCTAGGAGACATGCATGCTCTAATGCAAGAAGACAAAAGCGAGAATGTTGGAGGAAAGCCTGCCTTGGAACCAGGAGATGACTTCGATACAAGGTCAGATAATATCGTTGCAAATCAACAAATGCAGATGCCAAGGTTAGAACAGCAAACTATTTCTCTTTCAAAAAGTATCAGTACACAAAGGTATGATCTAAAGCCCGATGTCTATGATGAATCTGATGAACAAAGATTTTTCCATGATGATATTTTCAAATGCATTGTTCCAGAATCGCATTTTTCTCTTTATCCTGATGTTTTTAGTGATGATAATTTTTCCCCTCTCAATATTAAAGATATCTCAAAAAGTACAAAGGATTATTCAAATGAATCATCATTAGGTTTTCAAGGTAAAAAGACAGCTATAGAACATCCTTTGATCATTTTCAAACAAGAACCACTTGACCTTCCTTGTCTGAAAATATATCACGAAAAAGAGAAATATAGGGAAACCTGTAAAATCATTTATGATAGCTACTTTGACAACGATGATGTTGTTGATTTATCCCAAGTAACTCAACAAAGCTCAGATAATGAGAGATATTCTAATTCAGAAATCATATCAGTTAATCCTCATTTCAAAGTAAAAGATCATTTGCATGATTTTACTATCCAAGACAATACCCCGATCTATGATTCATATCATGAGGAAACCCCCATGCCTGTTCACAATCATAACTTGTCTTCTGATTCACAAGACGGAATTCGAAATTGCTCGGATCCCATAATTCTGGCCAGTTCTTGTGAAAAACAAGATATTCCAAGTCAATCCCAGTTGTGCTGTAACACTATTTGTACAGATAATCATTTCTTTCTTTCTCACTTGCACTCATTTTGTACAAAATCGGATTGTGTTTTAAATTTTCAGACTTTTGATAGATTACTGTGGTATGTTGAGCACCTTATCAAAGAACATTCGAAAGATGTGCTACCATTTTGGAAAGCTAAACTGTGTCAAGGAAGTATAGAACTTTTTCAATTCCAAGATCAATCAATATCAGACTTCCTTAGAAAACTTATTTGGCATCCAAAACACCATCAACGAAGGAAAGTACCTTTCGAAACTTGTCGGAAATTCGCGCCAATTGATAAATCTCTTTCCAGAAATTTCCATCTATTCTTCATTGATTTATTTAGTGATTCATATATGGAAACTTTCCTTTTACAAGAAATTGCTAAAAGCTCAACTTCAACCCACAGTAGGTTACAGGCCATTAAAACCAAAAAATCATATTCGCAACCTGGCTTGTCACCTTTCCTATTACGAGATCATCAATCCATAACAGAAATTCATCCTGATTTTTATGATCCAATAGGTATCCAGTTGGAAAGAAGTTTTCATGAGAAAGAGATTTCAGACAGAATTCCAACTGAAGTTACACATTCTTATTCCACATCCAACATTAACAGTCCAAGAAAAATTTTGTTCTTAACACTGATGTTCGAAAGTTACATACGTGTAGGAATAAAAATGAAAAGATGGCTCCACTGGAAATATCATTTCACCTAGTTAATTTTCTGTATATAGTTAGAATAGGAGTAGGAGTAATTTAGCTAGGTTATTAGGTTTACTTTTAATAGTTGGTAGGCAAAATAAGAGAAGAGATTATCCCTATTCTGTACATAACCCTAGGGAATGTCTACCTCTCATTTCGTTAAATATTTTTCTCCGTAATAAAATTTGCCATGGTTAACAAGCATTTGACATTTACTAAAGACACCTTTTCTCTATCAAAATTTTGAACTTCTGCTTCTATGAACAGCAAATCTTTTGGAAACTTGATCTTTATTATCAATAGAACTTTAACCCAGATATGATACTAGTTTCAACTCCAAGAAATTTGAAGAAAGCTATCTTAGTGAAGAAATTGTTTTATGTCAGTACAATGAAAGGTATCAATACTGAAATAAAGATTCTCTGTAGAAACAGCCATTTCCAAAAAACTCTATTATTGTCGTCCAGAACTTTCTTAAGGAAAGAAAATTTGACTTCCTCCCTGCTAAAGGAAATCGCAACATTCAGAGGAACAATCCGAAAAAAAACACTATATCTCAAAGAATAAGAGGTCTCATCACGAGCCGGCTTATCATGATCACAGATATTATAAATTGTTGACTTTGCCAATAATGTCCACCAAAACAGGGCAACGACTCAAGATTGTTGCAATCAAAAGACAAGGGGTCTCATCACGAGCCAGCTTGTTCATCAAAAGTGTAAATCAAGTGAATGACTGTGTCATAATTTGGCCACCAAACCAAGACATTGTTCTTTAGAGAATAAAAAAGGAAAAAAGTGTCAAAATGGGTTTTTCTCTGAAAAGTTGTAAATAGCCTTAAGCAGGATAAAGGATCATTACTGGGTAATAGGTAACCCTGTCGAGGCTATGGACGTCTGCTGGCAGCAGAGGCTCTACCTGCGACAAAGGAGCATATTTAAAAAGGCTGATACACAGGGGAAACTTTATTTTATGTTTTACAAGACCAAGTAATGGCTGATGTAAATGCAAGGACAAGCTGAGGATACAAGTAATTAAAATAGAAAGAGGTTGAAACGAAATATCATTGACAGTTTGAAGTATAATATGCTTTATCTTTTTATAATAAAGTTTAAGTTCTCTGAGAAAATTTTTTGTTTCGGAAGTTTGAAAACGTCAATAGAAGATCAGAGATAACTGGTTCTCCCAAGTGAATCGCCAATTGTTGTGGCCAGCAACACCCCCCCCCCTTGTTCATTTAAGTGTTGTCCAAAATACTAAATGAATGGGGACCCTTAGTTAAATTTTAGGAAAAAAGTAAGAGTTTCCTTTCTTCAAAATAAGGTTACCATCGTAAGCTTAGAAAGGTCCTTTGAATATTTTTTGACCTAAGTCTATGATAAGGGAAATATCTTTAAAGCCACGTTGTAAGAAAGGTAGGAAATGCCTCCATTTCTCTATAATATCGGTATGCGCAAGACTCTCGTGTTAAGCATAATATCGCATTGCAATAAAGTGATACTCATAAGGAAAAACTTCAAGATTTGTCGATCTGCGATAACACCGATCGCAAGATCGCATATCGCAGAAATGAGCTGGCAAGATTCGGCAAACATTAAACTTCTGCGACCTGCGATGTTGTGATCGCTGCGATATTATGTTCGTGTGATCTGCGATGGTGCGATTTGCAATGGCGCGATCTGCGATGTTACGTAAGCAAATCATAAATCACTTCATCACGAATCTTTCGGGCACGCTGTTCAAAGAAAATCCACTTACCATAATCTGACTCAAGATCATGCGTTTTTAATGATAGTAAATGAATTAGTTATCAGCTACTAAATGAAATGAGGACGCGTGCTTTTGTAAAGAATTACTTCACGTAAGGTGGCATATTTGATATATCTGTTGCATTTAAAACTCTCCCATCACCTTTCTGGATCAGTCATTTCCATTTCACTCGTAATCTGCAGGAACGAAGAGCTAAGACGATTCAAAGCCAAACGCAGGAAGAAATGGGAAAGAAAAATAAAGCTCAAGGCTCTGAGGCGAAGGAAAAGACGAAGGAGATGGCGCCTTTGTATACAGACACAGCCTGTAACAAAGACGCAGGGATATCGACATGGGAAAGCATGTACAGGCTGCTTGAAGAAGAAAATCCTAGAATAATGAAGGTTGATGTTGTCGCGGGCTCACAACGCTCTTCCGAGGCGTCCTTAGAGGAGCTAGCATGTTCATTTCTTCACCGGATAGCAGCAAGGCCCAAAATTCTACCATATACGGATATGATCAAGTGGATACTTGACAATGCAGAGATGAACAACAGACAATTCAAGGTTCAAGGACATGGGCTCATCGGATCATTCGCTGCGCAAGATTTAAAGCTTATGTATCATCTTCCTGAACCGCAGGCGACTTACAATGCACAATTCGTTAAGAAATTTGTGGCAGAAAACCCAAACCTAGCGGAGACCACCAAAGATTGGTCCAGAAAAGAGGAGCCGCTCAAAAAGGACAAAAACGGTATGTACAGCACTGGTTCCCTCACCTGTCCGTATTGTTTCGTTGCGGACATGCTTTGTAGATTATTTGGGATGCCGGATATCAATAATTTTTCATCTGAATGGCTACCATTAATAGATGCTGCCACAAATGCCGATATTATGGATTGGGCCAAGATCTTTTCTGATAATCTATACATGGCTATTATCAATTACCGGTCTAAAAGATCCTTGTCTCAAAGGATCTATCCTCCTTTTTATCTGTCTGCATATGTTATGGATTCTATTTGTTATGTGTCTAAATTTCCCACTATGGGTTGGAAATGGACTACCCAGGACCCATTACCTATCCATGTTTATCATAAGGTGTTATGGGATTCTCAGTTCGTCCCACACTTCTACCAGATTTGTCACGGGCTTATCTTACCCTTGTATAGAATGATGTATGAAGAGACCACCCCGGGGTACCTACCAAATAAGCTACGACTGGAAGCCAAATGGAAGCAGAAGGCACAGGAAAAGGGAAAAGCGATCCAAGCATTAAACAGGTTGAATTGGGAGTATTACTGGGCATACTTGGTCAAGCCGCATAGTCAATGGATGACTGTGAAATGCATCATAAACGCGGCCGAAAAAGTAGTGCCAGCTCTCATAGATTCTGTTTTCGCAGCCCAGCTCAGCGCAGAAGTCATCCAGCCGACTCTCCTCAAGCCCATGATGAAAACTTGCAGCTTTAAAGACCAAGTTCAGAAGTAGCCTTATTTTAGAATGTTGTTTTTTCTTTTAAATTAGATTAGAAAAAGGACGGTCATTTGAAAACCGCATCCTAAATTTTGTAAAAACACTATTATTAGAATTAGGAAGTAGTATTTTAACCCTTCTCATGCATTTGGAGAAGGGTCCAGAAATTTGTCAAAAACTTGTCCTCGGAACATGCACTTCTGCACCCTCAGAGGAGGTTTTGATGAATGGATGGATCGAGATTTATTAATGTTTGCATTTTAATGTCTGCTACTGATGTTGCACTTTTGTACTCTTAGTAGATGTTAGAACAAGTAGAGATAAATCGTTTTTGCTTGAAGCTTATGGGTAGGATTAGTCATAAATGGTACTTTTATCTCTTGGCCATTTCTACTTATACTCTTAAAGTGATATACAGTTTTCAGTTGTTTATATGTTACTGCATGAATGTATGAGTTACCATTTGGCACTTCTGTACGGTGGAGTCATGTATTTATGTTTAATATATGAATAACTTATTATGCAATATGTTGTTCACAACTGTTTTGCCTAACTTTTTATGCAAAATGGTTTATCTTAATTGATTTCTATTCTTATGATAGCTGAATGATATTTATTACCAGTTATTGTTTGAAATCTCTTTAGATCGCATAATGGAATAAATTCACCCTGGGTTAGCGTAGATTAGATGTGTTGTTTCTCATTAGATTACAATAGCATAGAGTTAGTTTAGAAGTTTGAATTAAATTAGCTTTAAGTACTCTTAGATCAGCATCATCCAACTCTACACACACACACACACCCTTAGATTGGGAAACTGGTCCCATTATCCCCAGTCGGACCCGCTATACCAAACGGATAAGGAGCTGCCAACCAAGGTCCGGACCGGGTGGGTATCCCCCTTGTTGTCGACCCGATTTTCGGGGCTTCAACATGTCCTAAAATAGCTTATTTTTCATGTTTTCCATCCTAACATCGATCAACTATCCTTCTTAGATGGATTCATCATATCATATGTATCATAGACATATTCTCCCAATCAGATATCTTCATAGCAATTTCAATAACAAATCTTTGGTCTAAAACCTATTTCATATAGAAACAATATTTCATAAGCATAGAATATTTCTCATGATGCTTGGCTCTTGTATAAGATAGTACCTAGCCTTCATTATTGAATTACATTCATTTCCATATCCAATGTGATCACCTAACCATAATTCACTAGGTGGATTGAAATATGCCATTTATTGTAGGTCTTTACACATTAGAACCCACTTCCACCTAAGGAAATAGCCTAATGAACCACTTTTCCTAAGCTATTTCCATTAATTAATTACCCACAAGAGAATAACCCATAAATTCTTTCATTTTTATGTTATTCTCATATTTTTACCCATTAAAGTGAAAATAATTCAAAATATTTTCACTAACATTTTATGTTTCAGTAGAAATATTCAATAAAACAATTGTTTATTTATTATTCCTTAATCCTTTAAACATTCTCTATAATTAATTTATTAAAGTATTATTTATAAATTATTTCTAACATATTTGATTGTTTGACCTAAAAGTAATTTAATAAACCCATTTGTTTTGTAATTATTTCTTATTATTTTACCAACTTCTATTAATTAACTCAATGAATCATTATTTTTTTGAGTTAGTTATCTAAATAAAGGTTATTAACCATTTCTTTGACATTTTCCTCTCAGAAATAATAATAAAATACCAGAAGTGGTTAGATCTTGATTGGGACCAACAAATATTTTATTATTTGACCATATCAAATCTAACCCAGCATTTTATTATAAACAGAGAGGTTTTCTTCCCTCATTTCACCATGACCATTATCATTGTTGAACCTTTACTTCTCTAACATTCAAATGCTCTCCATTTGAGCCTCGCCATATACCTCTTGCTTTCTACATTATCTAACCAATTTTTAGAGAGAAGGATCCATTACAGCGACAAAAAGAAGACATGAAATAACCCTCCCAAGGAAGAGGATATTGTGAGACATTTTTGTGTAACTTCTCCATAGGTGAATTATATTTTTAACAAAACAAAAGTTTGAATTTCATTGGGTATGGAAGTTTTGTGATCTTCTTATGTTTTATATTATGTATCTGTTGCACATTTTGTGTTTTCTCTCTTTTATTTATGCAGATTTATTCATTTAACATATTCATAATCACATCTTCTAGGGTTTTAACCCTCATTTAGTTTTTAGCCTAATAAAACCACCGTAGGAAAATATGTCTTGCTAACCATTGCACAGGAAATCCACTAACAAATGGTGACTCCATTGGGGATCTGAAAACTTCAATTCCTAGTGGTTTTTTTCTGTAAAATACTCTCTTTTTTTTAGAAACACTTTCTTTTGTGGTGATGTATGTGGAAAATTTGGTAGTTTTTTCTTTTTTTTTGTCATATAAGTCACAGGTCTCAGGAGTGCAACAAATGAAAAAATATGTGCATACCCTGGGAGCAGAAATCCTAGGAGTACAACATAATTTTTAGGGCCAAATTTGAGTTGGAAAACACACTATTTTCCCGAGTACCTACGTTAGGCAACCCAACATTGGCCTCAAAACCTGCAACAAGTAACACATTTCTAGGTGCACTTTCTGCAATAGGAAAAGCATTTTTAGTTCTGCAATTTTTTCCTATTTGTTCACATTTTCATTGACTGTTGGGTTCTCGGTGCCCCACTATTCACAGTCAGTCAGTAGACCTATATAAATTCATATTTTTAACTCTTGGAGAAAAAAAAAAAATTGAGGGCTTTTAGTAAGTTTCCAACAAAGTGGTCCGCATGGGGTAGCTCAAGTGGCAATGGCCGTGGAAATGAAGTCTCACCGAACCGGAGATCTTGGGTTCGATTCTTGTGCTACCCTCCCTGGAAATGGGGTGAATAACGGACATGTAAAAACTCGAAAATGAGAAGGTCCCACCTAAGCTTACAAAAAAAAAAGTTTCCAACAAAGTGGGTTGACAGGTTGAATTGGTAGTTTACTGCCATAGGTTGACAAACCCATGTGTCACCACTATCGTTTATAGATCTGAAAATTCCTTTTCTTATTAGAGCTTGAGTTCAAAAAGATCCCTTGTTGCATTGTTTTCTTATCCCATTATCTAGCTCTTTTAAAACCTGTATTATGGATAGATTTGTTTCTTACTTATTTGCAACACTGAAACCCTTGTTTCTTTGTTATAATTTCTACATTTTGTTGGTTTTTAGACCATAAAGTTGGTTTCATTCCATTCTTGATTCTCTTGTCACCATTAAAAGCCTCCTCCTATCATCCTTTGAGCCTCTCCTTTTTGCACTAAGGCCTCTAATCAGGTGAGAAGTAAATTACTTTCAGTAAATTAATAATTTATGTTCATTTGCAACAAGTTATTTATTGTTTCATGTAATTTATTTCATGTTACTTTATAGAAAAATCATTTATTTTCAAGTTTTACCACAATACTCACTTGCACAAACATACGAACCATTAAGTGAACAACTTTCATTCAAACTAATTGTCGAGCAAGAATAAATGCAAAAGGTGCAAGAATTTCAAGGTTAGGGTTTTGATGGATCCTAAATCATATACGAGCAAAGATCCTCCTCCTATGCATGTTATATTTGGAATCAAGAAGAAACTTTTGGGCCTTGAGAAGGGATATGTTATGGGATCCACTCCTAAAGGCACAAGAATTGTTGCATTCAAAGGAGCTCTATCTCTTGGAGTGGTAGGTAGAGTCACTGTATATTCTTTGAACTCCATAGCACCCAAGATTATCATCGCTTCTCTACATAATAAGTTCATCAAATATGGTAACATAACCTCTCTTAATAGGGAATATATTGACTCCCTACTTTATAAATACACTTGGAAAGAAACATATCTACAAAATATACCTCTAGATCCCCCTTCCATTGGGGAGATGAACAACACCAAAAGACCAAAATCCATGTAAGGGTTTCAATTTTGTTGACACCTAATCATAGGGATTGGGTGAACAATTGTAAATATTATAAATAATAAATAAGGGAAAATGAAGAGTCATTGGGAGATGAAACTCAAGAGTCACTCCCTCTTGTATATAACTATAAACAGCCTAAATGAATAAACATATTCTCATTTGAGGACTTACCTCCTGGCCTGACAGGGTATTAGAGCCAAATCCATTTTTAGCATTCCTACACTTCGAACTCCCTTTTGCCTATTCTGCCTATTCTACCTATATTGCAGAACTGACACCTCTAATTGTACTGTGATGTGTTGAGTGCATATTTTGTGATATCGCATAGGTTAACAGCAAATGTTGGCTTGTACACATACCTCCCTTTGGGTCAATTAACAAGAGTTGCACCATTCTGCTCACAGCAATTCTTCGCTGCTCCTCTCTTGATATCTACCACAGTCACCTATATTGTGTGCAATACCCTTCGCCGGTGAGCTCCCCTTCCCTTTTCTTTATCACTGGAAATATTTTATTTTTGTGGGACATGAAGGATGATGTTGGGACAGACTATCTTTCCCATATTTCCTTTCCACGGAGTTGCAGAGTTCAAGTTATGTATTATATTTAATTCATTCTCTACACAAATCTTGATGCACATCTTTGGGGAAAAAAGTATGGCACTCTGAAATATTTGATGAAAGCAGAGAATATGGGTATGGTGCTCAAAATTCAGAGGACGTGTATTGTTATCAGTCTATTCGCCAAGAGAAAATGCACCATAATTTCCTGAACGTGAAGTTTTCAACACTGTTTTCAATTTTTTCATTTTCAACTCCCAGTTTTCGTGCAGTGGAATCGTGGTCCACAACATGTTATATACTATCTGTTGCCTACTATCAGGCTGCTCCCTCACGATGTTTGGTATTACTCTGGTGTCATTCCTCCCTCATGTTGTTTGATATTCCGGTTTTGGTATTCCAGTTTCCTCCATTTGCCATTGGTATTGGTATTCTGGTTTCCTCCACGCTGTCATAATACCTGCTGGCTTATAAAACTTCACATCACTTAACTCGCAGCACCATTCCCCATACCACTATGTTCGCAGCACCGGTGGTATATTCACTCTGTTTTTAATATATTATTTGCAAATACCATCAAGGGACCCAAACTCACTGTCAGCCCACTCCATACAATATTAAACAACCTTTCGATTTTTTTGGTATTAAATCCTTCCCATACGTTACCTCCCCCACATATAAACCCTTCCCCATAAACCAGCTCCCCCACAAAATACCTTTGTCCTATATATCAAAGTGAATTTTTTTTGTTTCCAATTTTACACCAGAACTGCATTTTTTAACACTAGAGGTGCAAATTTTTTACAGTGGCAGTAGAAGTATTTTTACAGTACACATATTTTTAAAATGCATTCATTCATATCTATTGTGGGAGTGGTTCTCACCGACAAGGATAACTATCCAGAATGGTCACGAAAAATCAAACACACTCTCATTTTTAATGAGTTGTGGAAAGGAGTGTGTGTTTGAGATGGAAACAGAGAACCAGAACAACCTACCTCAGACAAGGAATTCACCATTTGGGAAAATAAGAATAGCAAGGCTTATTCACCATATTTCTCCATTTTCAAATTCTTTCGAAGCCTTACAAAAATTGAAGGAACTCTATGACTCACACTCTGCACTTGAAGTTGTTCAACTCATGATTAAATTGTTCAGCCTTGAATTACAAAATGATGATCCTCTTGCTCTTGCATCAGAAGTAAAATGTATTATGCATGATATCAAATTCACTAATGTTGAACTAAATATTCCTCTAGTAGCTTTTGTCAAGGTACTTTATCCCACTTACTCAAATTATCTTGAGTCATTGCAAGCAAATGGAAACCTCAAAGAAATTACCTTTGACTCCCTTGCGAAGAAATTTGCTGAAAGAGAGAAAGCTTTTGGGAAGAAGACAGCTCCTCAGTCTTCTGAAGAGATTGTCTGTCTTGCACATAGAGAGAATAATCTTGCTCAAGATTCTTCTAGAGGAAGAGATGGTCGAAGAGGAAGAGGAAGAAGAAATTTTAGAGGTAGAAAAGTCAGTTTTACATTTCATACGTTGCAATAGATATGGATCACATGATGCATCCACATGCAAGTTGCCTTGGGACAGAATTGAGCGGGAAATAAACCAACCCAAAGGTAAAACTAATGACAAAGAGAAAGCTAAAGTACTTGAATTCGCTCACTATGTTGTGGCACACTGTAATCTTGGAGTAAATGAAGACTTATTTAATGCTTCACTTTCTTCTTGGAAAAATAATTGGTTGCTTGATTTAGGAGCAACTTGCCACATGACTTTTAGAAGAGATATTTTTGAATAATTTACTGACAATATTGATGGAGCAGTATACTTTGCAGACAAATCAAAACTCAAGCCATCTGGGCTTGGCACAATTAGGCTTAAATTGCCTAGCCTTTCATACTTTCTTCTGCATGATGTTTTATATCTCCCACAGCTGAGGAGAAACTTTTTGTGCTTGGTCCACATCCACCAGCAAGGACACTCCATTCATATGTTTGATGGAAAGGTTGAGGTGAGAAAAAAATCAGATCACTCATTTGTCATGACAGGGATAGAAGAAGAAAGGCTTCTCAAGCTGCAAGGTACCTCTGCTCGTGCACAAAATTTCTCATACAATTCTCATTATGATGAAGGTACATTTCCATCAAGTTTATTATGGCATGCTAGATTTGGACACTTGAACTATGATAGCCTCTGCTTTTTGAAGAAAAATGGTGTTACTGGTTTGCCTACATTTCCTAGGAAACTTAAGCAATGTGATGCTTGCATTCTAGGAAAGCATAGCAAACAGTCTTTTCATGATTCACATTCTAGAGCACATAGAAAACTTGAACTCACTCATTCATATTTATGTGGTCCAATGCTTGTTCCTTCTGCAAATGGAAATAAATATATGATGACATTTATTGATGACTACACCAGAATGTGTTGGGTTTATTTATTGAAGAACAAATCTGATGCTTTTCAAACATTCAAGAACTTTCATACATGGATTGAAAATGATGCATAATCTCATATTGGCTTTATTCACACTGGTAATGGAAAAGAATTCACTTCAAATGAATTTGAAAACTATCTTCACCAACATGGGATCAAACATCAAACAATGGTGCCTTATAATCCCCAACAGAACGGAGTAGCTGAAAGAATGAATAGGACAATCTTAAATAGGGTGCGCTCCATGATGTTTTTCAAGAATGTAAAATTGATGTTTTGGGATGATGTAGTTCTATGTGCTCTATATTTAAAGAATAGATGTCCATCTAATGCTATTAGAAACAAGACTCCTTATGAAATGTGGTATGGACACATTCCTTCAGTAAAGCATCTCAGGGTCTTTGGTTCCACCTATTATGCCTTGATACCAAAGGTTCATAGAAACAAACTTGGTGCAAGGAGTCGTAAGTGTATCTTCTTGGGGTATTCAAACACCTTCAAAGCATACCATCTCTATGATGAAGTAAATAAAAAGTTTGGTGTATCTAGAGATGTAATCTTTCTTGAATCATCCAAAGCTGACAATGTTGTTGAGTGGAAACTTGATCACTTGGATAGATTTGCAAATGCAAAATCATTTCAACAATTTGATAATCATATTCCACATCTTGAAGGGGGGATTCCTATACTAGATCAACCTATGGAATCTTATTATGAAGCACGCTCTCCCCCGCATGACACTCCAACCACTAATGATACTTTGAGTGATGTGATTGACAGAATTGGGAGACTCAACCTTGATTCAGTCCCAACTCAATCAACTGAGCAACCTAAACCATCTCAGAAAGGTCCCCCAAAGTGGCTGACAAAGACACTTGAAAGTGTTCATCCTGATGAGGTTAGAAAGACAAGAAAAAGAAATTCAACCCAACAAAATGGAGGTGATGTAGATGACTCTGATTCACCTGTTGATATGGATGTTTCTTATGATTGTGAATTGAATTTGTCTACAGATTTTGAACCAACTTCCTTCAAAGAATCCACTTCTCATGATGAATGGAAATAGGTGATGCAAAAGGAGTATGATGCCTTGATAAAAAACGGCACTTGGAAGTTGGTTGATCCTCCATCAGGAACCAAACCAATTGGCTGCAAGTGGGTCTACAAGAACAAGTATAAAGTTGATGGCTCACTTGACAAGCACAAAGCCAGGCTTGTGGCAAAAGGTTTTGCACAGAAGGAAGGGGTTGATTATGAGGAGACTTTTTCCCCCATAGCAAAATGGGCTACCATCCGGACACTCTTTGCCCTAATAGCTCAGAATGATTGGAAAGTCCATCAAATGGTTGTAAAAACTGCTTTCTTGAATGGAGATCTAAAAAAAAAAACATTTTTATGTCCTAGCCTGAAAGATTTTCTGTGAAAATATATGAACATAAAGCATGCAAACTTCTGAAATCCTTGTATGGCCTCAAGCAAGCACCACGAGCTTGGTATGAAAAATTAATTGAGCATCTTCTGAAACTCAATTTCAAACATTATGATCTTGATGATGCAACTTTGTTTGTCAAGAAAGTTGGAAAAATAGTTGTATATCATGTGGTATATGTAGATTACCTTTTGATGACAAGGAGCAATGAGAGCTACATTGCATCCATAAAGAAGGAATTGAGGAAAGGTTTTGAAATGACATATTTGGGCTATGTTCATTACTATCTTGGTATTGAAGTAACTCAACATCCGAAGTCCATATTCATTTCTCAAAAGAAGTACATTGGATATTTGTTGAATAGGTTCAGCATGGCTGAATTCAATCCTCTAACTACTCCAATGGAACAAAACTTAAAGCTCACATCCATTGAAGGAAAAGAATTTGAAGATGCAACAAAGTATAGACAACTTGTAGGAAGTATCAACTACCTGAATACTACCAAACCGGACATTTTTTTTGTTGTTGGAATCCTCTCCAGGTTTATGCAAAATCCTTGTGAGGGACATTGGTCTGCTACAAAAAGAGTTCTAAAGTACTTGAAGGGAACTCAATACTTTGGACTCAAGTATACACAGGTGGGCAACTTTAGCTTGATGGGATACTCTGATTCAGACTTCGATGGAGAAAAATAAACTGGGGTATCTACTTCTAGTTATGCTATGAGTCTTAGATCAAGAGTTGTCTCTTGGAGATCATGCAAACAATCAGTTCCAGCAGATTCCACAACAGAGGCAAAATATGTGGCAGCAGCTGAGGCAACAAAAGAAATTGTGTAGCTCAGGAAATTCTGGAATATTTGCAAGTAAAACAAGTACATTCGACTCCACTCATGATTGAAAACACCTCTGCAATAAACTTGGCCAAGAACCCAAAGTTCCATGATCGAACGAAGCACATCAATACAAAATATCATCTAATTTGATATCATGTTGAGGCCAAAACAATCCATCTTCGCCATTGTTCCACTAATGAGCAGATTGCAGACATCTTCACCAAAGCACTTGGAAGAGAAAATCTTGAAAGATTGAGAACGATGCTTGGACTCACCAACATCCCTTCAGATTAACCAGGGGAATGTTGACACCTAATCAAAGGGATTGGGTGAACAATTGTAAATACTGTAAATAATAAATAAGGGAAAATGAAGAGTCATAAGGAGATGAAACTCAAGAGTCACTCCCTCATGTATATAACTATGAATAGCCTAAATGAATAAACATATTCTCATTTGAGGAGTTACCTCCTGGCCTAAGAATTTTTTTGCTAAAACACTTAGTGTAAAATTTATACCAATTTGGGGTTCACACTGATGCCATGGTGAAGGATTTAAATCACATCTTAAAACAACATCTTGGAATTCCTATAGTCTTTCAACAACTTGTTTATGAGGGAAAACAATTGTTGGACTATTACCAAGAATTTGTTTATATTTTTAGTCTTGAGACTACATGGGGGAGATATGGGCTCTAGAGGGCCATCTACTTCAGCCTCATGCAAGGGCGTTGTGCATGGTAAAGGGCCCATTTCAATAGTCTAACCTCGAGCTCTTTGAGGACAATACATTGTAGAGAAGATGGAGGAAATATATTATTTGGAAATAAATAACACAAAGGTAAAGCATATCTTCGCATTTCTACAAGCTAGGGTTGTCATCTATAGATTCAATGGATTATGGCCAAAGTCAAAAGCATTGCCTCAGTGGGATATTTACGACCTAGACAAAAAATTGTGATACTTGTTTATGTTCCAAATGGTTTTTCATGTATAGTTTGATTCCAAGGAATATTATGTCAAATGCATGGCGAATGGGCCCTAGTTTTCGGGCAAAGTGGGGCTCTTCCTCATTCCATGGTTTCCAGAATTTGATCCCTCTAACATGGTTGTAACAAAAATCTTAGTTTGGGTTAGGTTGCCACATTTCCCTCTTCCTTTTTAGCATCAAAAGGCCATTGAGGACATCGGGAATTCTCTAGGAAAGTTCATAAAGAGCATAGTGAATTATTACAACAAGTATTATTTACATTTGCTCTTATATGTGTGGAAATATATCTGAGTAAAGGTCTGTGAGATTGTAATTTGTTGAATCGTGGATCTTTCCAATGGATCCAGAATTTAAATTATGAGAAAATAACATTCAGATGTCATTGATGTTTTCAAACAGGGCATCTACAAGATTCGTACCTACGAGAAAAAAAACTTCCAAAAAAGAAGAAAGGGTAATTTCATAAATCCAAAAGTTGACAGCCATATGAACCCATTTTCTTGGAGGATGAAGAGGAGGAGATCAAGGAATACTCCCACACTAAATATGATATGAAAACCCAAAATATAGTTTCATAATCACAACCTATGTAGGAATCACAAGATACAGAGACAAATCGTGATCCTCGTGCAGAATGCGCGCTTACACTTAAAGACGATGGGATAACAAGGACAAAAAGAGCACGTGTCAGAAAGCTTTGATTTTTGTAAAGAGCTTCCCCCAGTGCTGAATGTGACAGATTTCGTATTAATACCTATATATACATCATTAGGGGGTTGGCAGAATGTACAAAGAAAGAAGGGAAATAAGGAGAAATTAAGCGATTATTATAACAGTTAATTTGTCAGCTGTTGTATTTTTTTTTGGGTGACAAGAAATTTATTTTTCTTACAAAACTATGGTCTTTGTTTTCTCAAATGCTTTAAGCATGTGCAAAATGTAAGTTTGTTCCTCTTGCGATAAAATTACGATTTTTTTCCAAGAAAAAAAAAATACACGACGAAAAGAAAGGAAGAGGTTGATCTCAAAGTTTGTGAGCACTTACATTTTTAGTCATACTTAAGACTTTATATTTATTGTGATCTTAATATTTAAATAACTAATTTACACTCATCAATGGATGGCTTCTAGTAGGTGCTAACATACAAAGAAGAGGCAATCGAAAATTTGATTAACATTAGGTTAAGTATGGTTTGTGAGTATATGTTGAAGTATCAAGGGTTAGTTGAACAAATTATAAGCATCTATTTTGTTTAATTTTTTGTTGATGGTGTTGGACCTGCCAATATTCAAGGGGTATCCCTGATATGAAATCATAATTAGAACTCACACCATTTGGGGTAGAAGCCCCATTCAAAATATGACCTGGTTGATATGAACTTAAATAGGAACACAACAAATCACAGATATAACCATAAATATAGAGATGCAGCAGAAATAACTCTTCATTTCATTAATATGAAATACTGAAATATGCTTACAAACATAATGGAAATAAACTAGCTCGGGCAATGGTAGCTTATCTATGAGAAGAGATGTGGCAGCTACATGCCTCTAAAATGTGTTACGATGCGGCTCGAAGGCTTATTTATTATTGAAAAACAATGGAAAAAACTAAACATCCAAAAACCTAACCCTAGGAGATGAAGTGCCAAAATTATGGGCCCCATTTGGGTAAATTGGTACATCAACTTTCGAGGGTCATAACTTTGGCATATGATCTTTGTTTGATGTGCGCAATACCTCATTAGAAAGATCTATCCAAGGAATACAACTTTCGAGTGGAACACTTTCATGCGTTTGCCCCATTTTTCCAAAAAAAACATCGTTTAGGGTCTCAAAATGGCTCTGGAAGTTCAAGACTTGAAAAAATTCCAAAAATAGTAAATTTTGCTACAATTAAGGAAACTGAAAAAATGAAAGAGACAGTGTTGGAGGTCCAAGTGGAATAGGTCAGTTGCCACCAATATCAACCTAGATCAGTCCTCCCCCCTTAGGAAGAAATGGTGCCGATTGTGCTGAGTGCCTCCATGAGATGGGGAAAATTCTGCTGAATTTGGTCCCTCGTGATCCACTTGCCTTGGTGCAGGAGTTGGCCAGCTTTGACAACCTGATATAGTTGGATCTTCTGTTTGTGAGTGTTCTTGATCTGTGTGTCCATGATCTGATCAGTTGCGGCTTATTCCATGTAGTATGGGTTTATCTATGTTGGTGTTATTTGTTCTGCAATGTCGGATGTGTCCAGCAATGGTGGAAAGTATGGACAAAGGTGGTCTACATTGAACACTGGGTGCAGACCAAGAAATGGTGGAATTTCGAGATCGAAGGCATTGTCCCCTACCGCCTTGGTGATGGTGTATGGCCCATATAAGAGCGGACGAAGCTTTCGGTGGGGTCCAATAAGGTGCTCCTTCTGAAAATGTAGCCAAACTTTGTCGCCCACCTGGAACTTGTGTGACACCCTGTGATGATCATGGTGTTGCTTTTACTTAGCATTGGATCTGTCCAATATATCATGGACCTGCTAGCGAATTTGTTGAATGCACTCACTGAAGTTGTTAGCCCTGTCTGCTTCGGACTGGACATGAGCCGAATTTGCTTGAGTAGTTGCAAATGGTATGGCCACATCAATGGGACATAATGGATGAAATCCCAGCCCTAACCAAAAAGGGGTTGTGCCCCATTGAGCTATGGAGAGCTCTATTGTAGTTGTGTTGGACATAGGAGAGGTTTTCATCCCATGTGAGTCTGTGCTTTGAGTTATACATGTGCAAAATGTGTACGATCATTCTATTGACGACCTCTGTTTGGCCACCAGTTTGGGGATGGAAAGTCATGGACTTAGTGGGTTTGGTATCCAAAATCGACCAGAGACTTGACCAAAATGCACTTAGGAATCTGCTATCCCGATCTGAGACAATGGATTGTGGAATCCCAAAGTGTACCCACACTTGCTCAAATAAGATCTTAGCAGTGGCCACTACTATGATACTCAACTTGGAGGCTGCCATAATGCCCATCTTAGAGAACCTGTCGACAACCATGAAAACGCAATTGTTTCTGTGCTTAGTAGAAGGAAGGCCCAACATGTAATCCATGGACATAGATTCCCAAGGTTGACTACAAGTAGGAAGAGGAGTATATAGGCCTTGCTTCTTGATGGTTGGTTTGGGAATGACGCAGGTAGTGCAGGATTTAATGTACCTCCCAACATCTTGACGAAGGTTCAACCAATAAAAATACTTTTGCAGTACTACCACTGTTTTCTCTACTCTGAAATGTCTAGCGACCCGACTGTAGTGTGCCTCCCAAATCATCTTGGAAGGATCGCTTGAAGGAACACAGATGTGTCCTAGGTGGGATAACAATGCATCCTTAAGCTGAAAATTTAGAACTTGCTTACCTTCTAGGAGTGTCAAGTATGTGCTTCTGAATTCTGGATTTCTCTCCTAAAGATGTGACCACCTAGAAGTCTCATGCCCACAGGAGTTGAGCACAGTGATCAGCGCCATGACTGATGGTCGGTTGAGGCAGTCAGCAACATTGTTGGTGTTTCCCTTCTTGCACTTAATATTCAAATGGAATTGTTTCAGGTATGTGGACCATTTCTGATGGTGATCATTCTGCAACTTCCCTTGTGTTTGTATGAACTGTAGGGGTCGGTGGTATGTGTGGATGATTGTTTCCTTCCCCATAATTTAATGTTTCCATTAACGGAAAGTTCGCACGATGGAATACATTTCTTTGTCATAGGTGGGATACTTTTAGATTGTGTCTAAAAGTGTCTCACTGTGGTAAGCCATTGGATGCCCCTGTTGAGTAAGAACTGCACCAATAGCATAGTCGGAGGCATCTGTCTCAATCTCAAATGGTTGTTGCAGGTCTAGTAATGTGAGCATTGGTGCAAACAGAGGCACTGCTTCAACTCGGAAAATACATTCTGTTGGGTTTCAGACCAAAATAAATTTTCTTTCTCTCTTCCCTAGAAGACTAGACTTAAAGGACAAGTGATATGAGACAACCCCAACACGAACCTGTGGTATAAATTGGCAAGGTCCAGAAATTTGCAGAGCTCTATTAGAGTGGTTAGGGTTGACCAATCCTAAATGACTTGTATTTGGGTTGGCTCCACATGCACACCCTGCTCATCAATGATGTACCCTAGATATTGAACCTGGGTCATGCAAAAAGTGCATTTTTCCAGATTGGCAGATAGCTTGTGTTGTCATAGGGTTTGGAGGACCCGTCGAATATGGTGGAGTTGATCTTCCAAACTCTGGCTGAAGATCAATATTTCATCTAAATATACCACCATGAATGCATTGGTGAAGGGTTGCAAGATGTCTTCCATCAATCTCATGAAGGTTGTGGGGGCATTCGTCAACCCGAAAGGCATGACCAACCATTCGAAAAGGCCCTCCTTGGATTTGAAGGCAATCTTCCACACATTGGAGGGTTCGATAGGCACTTGGTGATAACTAGACTTCAAGTCAATCTTGATGAAATATTTGGCCCCCTTGAGCTGGTCTAGAAGGTAATAAATCTGTGGGATTAGATACCTATTCTAGACAGTGATCTTGTTCAGCACCCAATAGTCAATACAAAGTCTCCAGGTCTCGTCTTTCTTCTGTACAAATACAATTGGGCTCCCATAGGGTGACAAGCTTGGCCTGATGTGCCCTTTCTGCAACAACTCCTTAATTTACCTCTTGATCTCATTGTTCTCTAGAATAGAGATTTGATAGATCGGTCCATTGGGTAGTGGTGCGCCCGGTTTAGATCAATGGAGTGCTTGACCTGACAGTGCAGAGGTATCCCTGTAGGTGAGGCTAATATGTCATTGTACTCCTCCATGACCATATCCATCTGCTACTGCTGTGAGGAGGATCCCTATTTGGAAGTCGTGGCCACAATCTTCTTCTTTCCATAAGGGTGTTTCATAAGGAAAACAAATTTCCTGGTCTGTGAAATGATCTTATTGCATTGCTTTGTAGATATCAAAGAGATGGCAGTAGGTAGGGCTACCTCTAGTTTCATGTACAATTTACTGCCCAAAGTAATAATCACAAAGAGAGGTTTAGAATCATATATAGCATGTCACTTCCACAAGTATAATAATCCTAATAATACATTGCAAACTTCAAGAGGATCAACATCACACAATACCTCATCCATGAAGGGCTTGATGTTGTAGGGAAGCCGACACTGTTGGGTGACGCGAAGATCTCGTCCTTGGTGAAGACACTAGATAGTGTATGGTTGCGGATGTGTTGTAGTTGGTAGAACCAACCGCTTCATGACCTCTCCTGAAATGAGGTTCTTTTGTCTCTCCTTGTCGACAATGAACTGCAGCAGAGAAACCTTCACCCACATATGTGAGTGGAAGAGGCGTTCCCCGCCTCTGGATCTTCAGGCTCATTCTTCTGGATCTTGGTGGTGGCCATAATGGCACTGGGCTCTGCATCAACGATATACTTCCCTTCGTCATTCTCCTTATCGAGTTCTGACTCAGAGTCAAAACATGCGTTTGATTTAAAAGCCTTCAGCTCGGCCACCAGTGATTTCTTCACCTGACACTCACTTGTGTTGTGACTAGTGTTATCACCAAAAAATTGATCATCTAGCCTAATTTACTAGATGGATCGAAGTACACCATGTAAATCTGATTTTACCATAGTAAAATTGTTTTCACTGTGAAAAAATCTTAATAAACCACCTTTGTTAAGTAATTTATAGTTAAACCCATGAAGAATAATTAAATAAATCACTATTTATTTGATTTTCTTCTAGGAATAATTAATTAAACCGTTGTTCAATTATTATTCCTTGTCATATTTGACCCAATTATGAAAAATCAACAGATAAATTATTAATTATCTTATTTTTCTCTAGGAATAATTAATTAATCACTAATTAATTATTACTCCATGTCAAATTTGACAAAATCCCTTAGGAATAATTAAATAAATCATTATTTTTTTATTATTCCTTAACCAACTCCTTGAGGTGATAAATAAATCATTTATTTATTTATTATTTCTAAATAAAAGTTTAAATATTTTTTCCCTCCTAACCAAATATAATAAAATATTCCAAGTGGTTATTCCAAGAATGGGGTTAATAATATTTTATTATTGCTCACTATTCGAGGATAACTCAATATTTTGTTATAAATAGAAGGGTTTTCCATTCACTATTCACTTTTGATTATTTTCATTGTTGCACTCACTATTGTAACTCTGATTATTTTCATTGTCACATACCATATTTTTGTTGGGTTTACACATTATAGAGGAGAGAGAGTCTACACAAGCTGAAGACGTTTGAGGATAGCCAAGAACCCATCCATAGAGGGGGACTGGTAACATTTATTTGTTCCCTTCACAGGTGTTATAATAAAACTATTCTTTGTATATCTGGTTTTCATTGGATAATTAGAGTTATTACTATTTATTTATGTTGTTTAACTATGTTTTTGGCATAGATCGGAATTTTGGCAGGTTTTGTTTCTATCAATTGCTGCAAATATACAATGTTTATCATCCATTTATATTGTTGAGATTGTTTGTCATCCACAATCTTAAGTGGGTTCATTTCATACATCTTTGAGAAGAAAACACTACAATAAAATTAGCGACTCCACTAGGTTTTATACTTCAAATCTAGAAACCTGGGTGACCTTTGGTTTTCAGCTTAGGGCTTCTTCTTTTTTCAATCTCTTAATGTTTCCTAGCTTTTTAACCCTAGATCTGTTAAATTTCTGACTTTCGCAAGCTTTCTGGCCTTTTCCGCAGGTCAGAAGAACCAACCGAGACAAAGATGGTAGTTTTTTTTCTGAGATTTCCCTACCATGATTCACGAGCATAAATCACACTTTTTAACCCAAAAAGTGCGATCTGGACTCCAGAGCACACCTTTTAGCCAAAAAGTGTGATCTCACCTTAAAACATGTTAGTACCTGCAGTTTTTGGGTTTTTGTCGGATTTGTTTCTGGGTTTTGCAGAGAATTGTCTATTGGGTTGTTTGACCTTTGTATCATCCTTCTTAGGCCTTGATATACTCTGATTTACTTGTCGATGTGGAATTTAGTCCCCCTAGGGCTTCCAGTATGCTTCCACCTTTATAGGAGGAGTTTAGTTGAGTGAGTAGTCTAAGTTTCTGCAGCGCTTTCAGCCATACTTTCTAGATATGTACCCTTTTGTTTCAAATATATAAAGATAGGTTGTCATCATCCATAGTTTCATATTACAACTTGTTTGGTCATTGGTCGTAGGGTCCCATCGGTTGCCCTAGGTGTTTCACCCATCTCTCTATCTTTTTACTGCGATCTTCCTCTCTGGTTTTTTGTTGTTGTTGCACCACTTTCTAGTAGCTTAGTGTCACTTGATCCCAGTCACACCGACAATTAGATCTCTTGAACTTTTTAGTGTGTTTTCTGTCGATTTAGCCACTAACCAGCACAGTGTTTGCAAACCCAGTTTAGGTGGGGTTTAGTTAATTGTTTTGCTATTCATTTTTTGTTGTTAATTTCAGTTTATTTTTAGCAAGGATTTTTTTTTACAAACACGATCTGGGCTTAATCAATAAATACACTCGCACACACAAGCACACCTTAAGCGAAGGGTGCTTGGTTTACACTGCCAAGCCAAGAATTAACATAATAAATTTATCTCCCCTCATCGAGACAAAGGCATATTGTTGATCTCCCTTCACCATTTTCGTGTCACGTGTGTCTTACCACCATTGCGCCACCAAGGTGTTTGTCGCAAAGACTACCAGACCTTCACCCCCAGTTTCTGCTTGGGCATTTACTCCTCCCTGCCGGGTTCGAGTTCATAGCCTTCCAAGTCCCCATACCGACTCTTCTCCTGGTTCATCTAATTCCTCATATGATTCTGAGCCTCCTTCACCACATATCGTCACCATTTCTGGACCCACAATTGGTGCAAGAACCCAACCTGGTGTTGGCTCCAATTCTATCTTGGTGGTCACCTCAAGTGGAACAGTCTCAGGAACCATTCCGACAGCACCCATGCTCCCCTTTATGGTTGGGTTAATTCTATCGGATTTTAGCCAGTTGATAAATGACCAGATATGCCACAATGTTGGTTGGCCTTCTATGCCGACTAAGCTTCCCTCAGACATCCCAAAGTTTGAGGGTAATGTTGGAGAGGATCCTACCAACCATGTTCGCTCCTTCAACATGTGGTGTTCGTTCAACTCCATTATCGATGACTCCATTCGTCTTTGGTTATTCCAACGCACGCTCACTGGAGATGTTGCAAAATGGTATGTAGACTAGCCCACTGCATCTCATTCCATTTTTGCGACGCTTGCTAAAGCGTTCCTTTCATATTTCCAATTACCTCTCCGGTACGACACTGGTACGGAGCTATTGACCTCATTCTGTTAGTCCGCCACCATTCGCCTTTCAGACCATGTTCAAGAGTGGCGTCAAAGGAAGAGCACATGTCGTGCCCCACCCTTCAAAGATCTTGTCTATCTAGATTGGTTTCTTATGAGCCTTTTAGCACCCATTGGAAAAGATGTTGCGTATCATTTTCCTCAGATCGAGGAAGAAGCTCTCCAAACCACTCTAAGATATGACCTGATTTATGCACAATCCGATTATGTATGTTGGACACGTAATCCTCTATGGGTTAGTGTGGAAGCAGAATAGACTAAGGAAGTCCAAGAGACCTTGGGATGTGGAACCCAACGGTCAAACCATGTACTATAAATGTATATGTTTTGTTAATAAAAAATGTACTCTCATGTTTTATCTTTCATATTATCTTGCTGCCATGTGTGTGTTTAACATGGTATCAGAGTGGGCGTATTCTTGCCCTGCATAATTACTTTAAGCCATCTGTTTTATGGTCTTTATGTGCAAGGTCATTTCTGCCATCACTTATGAATATTTTCTCAGCTAAATTCTAGCTGCAACCTCTGTCATTTCTCCAGCCCTATTTTTAGCATTCCTGTCTTTGTAACTCCCTTTTCTACCTATTTGCCTATTCTTCCTATGTTCTGCCCATATTGCATAAACTGACATCACTGACAGCTAGAGCGCAGGTTTCAAATTTAGGTTTTTGCATCATAACTACACTGCCATTATTCTCTGTCCTCTACCTCTTTCCCTTGATAGAAAATCTATCTTGATTCTTTATCTGGCATTTTGTTTCAGACTCATCCTTCCTCTCTACCACTGCCTGTAGTTAATCGATCTCATACCCTAATGAAACTTGGAGCCACAAAGAAGAAACAAGCTTCTACCAAGAAGAACGGATGTGTTCCTTGATCTCTATGATTTTCGTTTTGATTTTAGTTTATATTTGATTCCAGGAGAAAGCATCAAGATTGATTTTGCAACAATGCTCCGAGCATCTGCCACGGGAGTGGCTGAGTTGAGCCTCAATTTGGCAGCAACATCAACCAGAGAAATTCGGGAATAAGAAATGTTGATATTCTGAAGTCCATTTCTTATCACACTGTGTCATAACCCTATAATCAAATTATGTGTTCTATATGCATTGAATGCCTTTGAATATTTATCTCCTTTTTTGTTCATTAGGAGGTAATCACAAAGCCCTCACAACTTCATTGTGCATGTTAAGACAAAAAGCTATTCGAGATTCGAATGTTTTGATTCACTCAAGATCGGTCTCATAGCTCCAGAAAAGACTTTGGTATTGATCCAGCATAAAGAAAAATGTTTGTATATTCTCTGCACACATGAATACAAGTTGTTATATTTTGGTATGTTAAAAAAAAGATTGTTTAGAGAGAGTTTTGATACTTCTACAGTCATTTATGAATGACTTACTGGTTCTAGAGTTTGATCCACTATAGTATACCAGTCTTTGTTTGAGGAGGATTCAACCTTGATGAAGAAGCCGAGATTGTAATATAATTTCTAAATGTTGTTCAAAGCAGCTACGATTTGAGCGTTGGCTTTGTGTGTTGAATAATTTTGAATGACATATGTTGGCGTGCGCTAAAGTCCGTGTGCTATGGATGTGTTCAAATGTTTTTGGTTGTAAGTTCCTTTTTAATGGACAAACATTCAGCTCTGTGTTAAAAAAAAAAGAAGCGTTGAAGGGAATTGGTATCAGTGATGAACGCAACAACATTACAAGGCAGCAATTGATACAATGGTGGAGGCTCATTGCAGGCAGATAGAAAATTCTTGTGGGCTCTTAATATTCACTGAGATCGAAGGAGTTGAATATGAACGATGAACTCGTGTTGGTCACTCTTAGAACTGCGGTGAACACTGACTACATTAAATTGAACACCAGACAAAGATGGTATGTTTTAAAATTCGTTGAAGTTTGCAATGTGCTAGTTGTTTTGTTTCAATGACTGAGTTCAAGCCCGAGCAGTACACCACATTGCGGTGAAGCCGATAGATTGACTCGAATGCTAGGTTCCTACATTGGTTGAAGGGAAAACAATTGTCATTGGATTGAACTCACTGGAGTGATTAATTCCATGGGCATTGAGTTTTGAATGATGCATGTCACTGGTTATGAACCTAGAAGCATTGAAACAATAGCTTACGATGTTGAATCTATGTTGGAGTTCGTGTGTTGGTTATGAAGAATCATAGTGATTATGTATAGGTTATGACAACCGACTATGTATGATCTAGAACTCCGTTATTTATTCTCTGCATGCGTTGGGTTATACCGTGATTGATTTGCATTGAGTACTAAATAAAAGAGACATTATAATGAATGTTGGAACGTGATGAATATTTAGCTCTGTGATTGAATACTGGAGCGT
The DNA here is from genome assembly GCA_031772625.1 of Pinus tabuliformis. NCBI lineage: Eukaryota > Viridiplantae > Streptophyta > Pinopsida > Pinales > Pinaceae > Pinus > Pinus tabuliformis. The sequence goes on from CM062816.1 coordinate 1,218,039,238, forward strand.
GATTTGTGTTTCTGTGTTGAAGAATCTCCAACATCATTGTGCATGCCGAGCACTTCTGTACATTTTGAAGGCAGTGTGTTGGAATGGAGCCAAGTCCATGCATAACTCCTAGTATGTTGCGTTGAAATTTTTGAAGGGCTATATTTGGTATTTGTATTTTGAAGACCGAGTATCATATGATGCATGAATTAACTACTGGGCATATGCGTGTGTCTGAATAGTTCTGGAAGACCATGTATGGTGAATGCTTTGTGCATTTAATTTTTTATGGCCACCCTCATGCGTCGATTCATATATTATATATGAATTGTTTCAACATTCAAAAAATTTGATACGTTTTTTCATAACTGTTGTTTTGACATATATATGTTGTTCAGCTTTGGCACACCACAGCAAGCAATTTGCAGTTTATGAGATTATGTACAACTCTTTCTCTGGCGATCTGTAATCCCACAATTGCAGCTGTTCCACATGCTATCATCAATGGTTACAAGAATGTATTAGCAGTTGCTATTGAACTTGACTATTCTTTTCCACTGGCCGAGAAAGTGAAGGAGTATTTGAAGAATCCAAGCAAGTTTGCAGTTGTTGCTGCCCCAGTGTGGCATTGTATTTAAAACTCATTATAGTTTTTGTCTACATATATATGCATTGATTCCTTATTACTTTGACTGCTGCATAAGAGTTTGGTGCGCTGTATAAAGGCAATGATTGTTTTGACAAATAAAAGTAATCTTTTGTGGAGAAAAGTTTAGTCGGTTGTATTGTCAGAAAATAGTGTTGGTCATGAGTAAACTCTTATTTTTATATGGATTGTAATTGGTGCTTGTTGGTTGCACACTGATCATTTGTTGCACATCTATAAAGGATATTGCTAATGGGTATTACTCTTCTGCATTGAGTAGTAGTTGTGATCAGTCTTTAAGGTGTAATTCTGATATTAAAGAAAAAATGGCCAGAACCAATGAAGTATTAGATTTTCTCAAAACTCTGATATTGTCTACTACTCATGATACATTAAAAGTCAGCAAAGTTTCTCTCACAAACATTCAGGTCTGTCTACAAAATGCACAAGAGAAAATTGATTTTTTGCAGCTCGAATCTCAGCTACAGCAAGAAGAATTAAAACAGAGGAGTCATTCTGAACCTGTTTCTGTTTAGAAGATTGAAACAGACTCCCATAAAGCAGCAAGGTTACATGTAGATGCAGAAGTTTAGCTTGCACTTCCCAAGCCCATCATCAGACCTTGGGAAGAGCTTGTCCATAACAAGCACAGAACTAGTCTTGGCTATGACAAGGACTTGTCCTTTCATATTCCAGACTACTCCAAACCAATCCAATTTCAAAGTGTTGGATTTCTTCATGACAGTTCAACTTCAACTACTCCTCATGACAGTTCACCTTCAACTGTTTTAGATTCTGGTTCTCTTCCGTAGCAGCCACAACAGATTGTGAAATGCCAACACTGTGACCGAGTTGGCCATCTTAAAGATCATTGTTTTGATCTTCATCCATGTAAGCACTGTCATAAAACCAGTCATTCTTCAAACAAATTCTTCAAAAACAAACGTCCTGCAAGAACAAAGATTGATCTTGGATGGATCGCTTCTTGGAAATAGGCATCAACGGCCAAGAAGATATTCCAGTCACATGTCAGAACTTGTTCTAGAGTATTGAACATTCTTGTAGTTGAGTTTTCTCCATCATCTCACCTTGTATCTGACGGGGGGGAAATGATGGTCATCTACAAGCTTGAAAGTCACATCAAGCGAGCCTGAGCCACAACCTACCACACCAGGGTTGAGACTTCCCTTTTCAGGCTGAAGTTCTCCCTTTTATGTGGGGTGATACCTCCCTTTCATGGTTGAAGGTTTCCCTCTTCAAAACATCAGGAACGCTTCCTCTAGCAGAAGACTTCATCTTCTTGCCAGTTTTGGAAGAGTTCTAAGAATTTCACTAAGCATTCCAGTGTCGGTGGTCATACTTAAACCACCGCCCTTTATACCAACATTTCAGAGAGCACATTCAACCTAGTGCTTCCATGCATTTTTGCATGTTTTGTATTACAGCTCTTTTCTTGGACTCATACATAACCCTTCAGACTAAGAGGGGAAATGTTGGACACCTAATCCTCTATGGGTTAGTGTGGAAGCGGAATAGACTAAGGAATTCCAAGAGACCTTGGGATGTGGAACCCAACGGTCAAACCATGTACTATAAATGTATATGTTTTGTTAATAAAAAATGTACTCTCATGTTTTATCTTTCATATTATCTTGCTACCATGTGTGTGTTTAACAATGTCTATACCGTCATTCCAGACCTCCCTTGTCCTGGAAGTGCTAATGCACAGGGGGCATCTCACGCCACCGACGGTATAATTGGAACCCTTTCACACCCTTCGCCATATACTCATCGAAGTTATGGCTATATGCAGGGGGGCACCATTTTTTCTAACACTCATGCCCCTCCTGCTAGCAACATCTTTTCAGGGCCCCACCTGTCTACCAAATCGTTGCTCCTCCTTATGCACAGTCGACAGCTCTAGCCCCTCTAGAATTAGTGTCACAGCATCCCATTCATCCTCAGCCCTAGTAGCCACCGCCACCTAAAGGTCAAGTGTTTGCGCATCAGATTGCGACCAATCCCCAAAATTCGAAGAAAAGGAATAAGGGGAACGGTAACAAGGGTAACCAGGGTAATCAAGGTAATCAACCTAGTGAGCCCCAAGGGAACCATCCTAACACCAACAATCAGCAACAGGGCAGCCATCCCAAGCAGAACAAGGATATTCGTACAAACAAACCTTGTGCATGTTGTGGTGTACATGGACATTATACACATGAGTGTCCTCTCTTACCCCAAATGTGCCAAATGCGGGAAGCTCAAGCAGCTTCTAGAGGTCAACAATTGCCTCGGAACCCTGCACCATCTCAACTAGTAGTGCTTACAAATCCTTTCCCTCAGCAAGGATTTTTTGTTGCTCAACCTCATCCCGGTCAAGCAGCCCATCCCCCCCAACCTTCTAGTCCTGGTGACTACCAGATCCTTATGATGAATTCTGATGAGTTTAATCCCTCTGATATCAACCTACAAACTCAGTCGCGTCAATATGACAAGCCATTGAATTCGTCTGCCACTGAGTCCAAAACCAAAGCATCTATTGAGCCTCTTACGACACCAAATGGTTCATTACAGTTATCGATTTGAGACTTCTGTGATCCATATTAATATATATTTAGAAATATATATTAGTATATATTTTAATCTCAATTGATATATATTTATAAATATATTTACAATTAATTTATTTTATGATTTACTGATTATAATATATTAATTTACTTATTCTATTTAACATGGTCCACTTACATTTTAATATAATTTATACCCCTTATCTTTGTCAAACTAGTCGTTATCCGGTCAAATGTAGCGGTTATCTTTCTAGTCGTTACCTTATCTAGAAAATTAGGTTGTTGGATATTCTGCCCTATATATTTAAGGTGCTAAGCAAGATCTGCTCATTCAACTTGTCCTAACGATGAACCACACTGGTGGGTTCAAAACGCGTCGACAAAAATTTCTCTATGTGATTTTCGCCGAAGAATCTTCAAAACTTGGTTCATTACAAATCCCTCAACCCAAAGTTAGGGCCATTCCCAAGATCCCAAAGGGACCATTACGTCATAATGCGGCTTCTAACCGAGCTACCCATACATAGAGTATAGTAGACGACTTGGTGCAATCACCTGTTGCCATGTCGACGCCAGAAGTCCTCCAGTCATGCCCATCTCAAAAGAAAGCTCTACTAACTATTTTGGCGCAGTAGATCCTTCTGACGATCGTTTGATTGTCTTCCCTATTTATACATCATAACATCCCCCATTGCCCTCATCTGTTTCTTGCCAGATACTAATTCGAGTCTATAATTCCATCATCTCCCGATGCATTATTGACGAAGGTGCATCCACTTGTGTGATGTCCACTACTTTTTGGAAACAACTTAAGTCACCTGAGTTGTACCCCTCCACCATCACTTTGCGTGCTTAGGACAGACACTCCTCCCAGCCCTTGGACATGTACCGCAACTGTCCAGTGACTCTTGCGGACAAGATTGTCCATGTCAACATTGAGGTTATTGGTGCCCCTTTGGATTACAACATTCTCTTAGGTCGTAGTTACACATATGCTATGTCATTTGTTGCATATGTGGTGTTTCGCAAGATGTGCTTCCCCCATGAAGGGAAGATCGTTACCATCGATCAGTTGACTTACTACGAACCGGCATCTGTGACCTCCCCCGAGTCCATTATCTCGTCAATGTCAAATAAGCAGTTCTCACCTCCTCTCACCGGTGTTTCACCCGAAGTCTATAAAGATTCCTCATTGTTTGGTGCTTTCCCTGGTCCTCCCCCTCTCGTCTCAAAGCCTAACTCTATGAATGTTTGCATGTTACAAGCATCACGGGTTGCCTTCAAGCAGTCTGGTACATCCGATCAATAGCCATATCCTCAGCACCTCGCTATTGTCATCCCAACTGAGCCCTCTAGATCCACCCCCCCATGACATCCTCCATTTTTAGGTGCCTCTCCTATGTTTTCACCAAGAACTATTCCTTGATGTCTCAACCATTCAGGAGCTATTCCACTGGTACATTACCCTGTAGGCCAGATACCTTTCTTATTCCCCCCTTCGGGAGTATTTTCTATCCCTGTCATGGCTTCACTAGTCCTTCCTAACATGACTTTGGGGATCCCAGTATGGTACATCGATCCCCCTACAAGCATTCTGCCTGGTCAACTACGACCTTATCATGCTTTGACCCCGGTTCAACCGATCCCTACAGCCCCTCTCGTTGCTTCAGTTCCATCACAACCCCAATAGGAACCCACTCCTGCTGCGCAAGCATCCAGACAGGGGGTAAAGCTAAGAAGAAAGAACCGAAAGACAATGCTCCTCAAGCTCCTCCAACCCCAAAGCCGTCACCTTCGTGTGCTTTGTGTAAAGTTGTTGGGCATATCACCAATAATTGTCCCGAACTTCCTCATCTCAAACCTTTGGTTCATGAAACGTTCAGTGAGTCAAATATCCCTGAAGTCCATGTTAACTTGGTGGGTCCACCCAAGAAACTTAGAACGTTGCACACAAACCACCCTTGTGCGATATGTGATCATCATGGTCATTATTCCCATTTTTGCCCTCATCTCGATGAATTTCATGATTGCCTAGACGTGCTTCACGAATACGAGACCACTCGAAGTGGAACAACTATTCCTATACCCATGGATTCTGGTACCACTAGTAAACCAGAACAAGGGGACTCTGGTCCCACCATCGTGATCCCTCCCCCCAATGTCGAGATGACGGACACCACAGGTCATGTCCTTTACCTGTCGTCATCCTTGAGTTCCTCGTAGGCAAACCTTTCTGAGGTTTCTGCACGTGCTTCTATCGAACCTCTTTTGACAAAATCCCAGGTCTCAACATTCGTAGACCTTCCATCTACTAGCTCGTCATCTACCATTCAAGATGATGCATATGTGAACCTTATTTCTCAGGTTGATGCACCAGGTAACGCCACCGCGTCATGCAGTCAATCTTCCTCACGTACCCCCATCTTCCATTCTGATGAGGACATCATGGAAGCCATAGCTACCCCCGATTGTCCTTGGGACGATATGCACCATCATGCATACCTCCTTCCATATTTGGATTCCACCACTCTAAATACATCTAGTATTCCCATAGCATACCAGGGGGCACATAGGCCCCTACATCTCATTATCATCCTTTAGAAGATCTCATGCCAAGTTGGGTCAAGCTGCTTGAACCCTTTTTCAAGCACTCGAAACATAATGGCGCTCCACAAACTCCTCCTACTAGGGGGGCATCATTCCCACCTTTGCACACCAAATCAGTCCCCTCCATCATATATGTTTGCGGGCAGTATCCCATGCTTGGGGGAATTATAGTTTTCCCCTATCCATCTTCTCAATTAATTAACAAAAGTCTCGGCCTAAATCCCACTGGATCTAGGTATGGTCGATTATCCTCCCATTCCTTGGATAGTTTGTCCTACCAGCCTCTCCAATGAGCCATATGCACATCACATACCGTAGACATTTGATACCACATCTTCAAATATTCTACTCTATGTCCATGTAGTCCCCATGTTTGACTTAGTGGGTGAGGATGATTCTAGACCTCCTCTAGTAGTTCATTCTCATTTTCCTCTTCCCTTAATTCTTCAACAGGAACCATCGTTCCAAGAAGCATTAAGGCCATCTTTAGACAAGTAAGGCCACTTGCCTGAAAGTCGCGGATCCTAATTCCGATAGTCGATTTTTCCACTACGATCTCCACAAGATTTAGGGCCTCTTCCTCCTCTCCAAATTCACCACATGTCACTTAGCAAATGAATTCAAATTGGAGGGAAAACGTCCTTTCAAAAGAAAACCCACAGTTTTTTTGTCGCACATTGTGACCAAACTGTAGCTCAGTTTGGTGAACCATTAGCACCATTGGAAAGCTCTCATCGAGTACTATAATGGGTCTTCCTTAGTTTTTGATGATTTGACACTTCACCCGGAAGCCATTTTTCCAAGAAGGGTCATGTCATCGCGTCTCAAAATTGCATTTCTTCATATGCGACACTTGTACTTTGAGGACCACCTTCCCTTGGCACTTGTCGTCTCACGTGTCAATTTTCATCATGAGTAACCATCATTTACTCTTTCTTTCATGGTCCCCACCAGATCTATTATGTGTGGCAGCGTCATCGAGTCACCCTTGATAAGAGCATTCATGATGAGTCACCCTTGCATCCATGGAGTCTGTTTCACGTCCCATTATATCATGTCGTAGTATTCCATCCATATTTGCATACCGTTCATCCTATGTTGCCCATTTTGGCGTCCAGTCATACCGTCCCCATCCCCCTAGAGTTGAGTCAGTTGTTTCCAGGTCAATCATGCACGTTATGCTCTGACAAGGGAAATCGTATGTTTGTTCCTCAATACCACTTTTCCCATTATCCCTGGTGTCGGTCCATTAGTCACATTATTATTTTCCCTCATGCCTTCGTTGAGGATCCTCGTTGCCTCACTTATTGGGGGCCCTATTCTGTCGACATTAGCTCATTTATTCCAGAAGAATGGCCTAGGGGGCGGTGTATCTTCATTCCAGCTTCCATTCTTGTTCGGCACCTCAGATCAAACAGAGGGACTCATTATTTCCCTTTGACTTGGTTGTTTCATGTTCGTGATTCATACACTTGATGGTCCAGTGATGCAGTAGATTGTACCAGTGATTCCCGAGTGTGTGTGAGATGTTTCAGAACTCATTAGGGGGTGGCCCTTCAAGTAGCCGCCCACATGCCTAGATGCATTTTTATTATGCTACAGCCTCAGATGCAGTTCTACAAATCTGATGGATTCGGTTCCTACTGATCACAGAGTTCATAGCATGCACATCTCCTTCATATGATCCATTCAGTTTTGCAGAGCCCTTCCTTGTTCAATAGGGCTTTTGCAGTTATTCTACCCTCCCTCCCACCCATTTTTTGAGGTAAGGGCCATTATATCTCATATACTTGGCTATTATTGTATTCAGTCTTGGCTCATGTTTTTCCAGGTGCATTATGTATATGGGACACATCATGTACCATTCAACATGTACTTCATTGCTCAGTTTTATGTTTCTAAGCGCACCATTATTTTTCTACTAAGTTATCTCGGCAGGTATGAGTATGCCTCCCCCACCTCATTGAGGTTTGGTACCACAACATAAAAGGAGAATTGCATTAGTCTCACCCCCTCTATCCCTATCCTCTTCCACTTCAGCTTTATTGGTCTCTCTCTCTCTATCTGACTCCCTTGTGTTGTCTAGTGATTATATATTTACAACGTACTTCGGTCATATGTTTTGATCCTAACACTCGTACATTTGGGGGAAATCTGTTCTCACCAAAAAATTGATCATCTAGCCTAATTTAATAGATGGATCGAAGTACACCATGCAAAGACAATTTTACCATAGTAAAATTGCTTTCACTGCGAGAAATTACTTAATAAACCACCTTTGTTAATTAATTTATAGTTAAACCCGTGAAGAATAATTAAATAAATCACTACTTATTTGATTTTCTTCTAGGAATAATTAAACCAATGTTCAATTATTATTCCTTGTCATATTTGACCCAATTATGAAAAAACAACAGATAAATTATTAATTATTTTATTTCTCTCTAGGAATAACTAATTAATCTCTAATTAATTATTATTCCTTGTCAAATTTGGCTAAATCCCTTAGGAATAATTAAATAAATCAATATTTGTTTATCATTCCTTAACCAATTCCTTGAGATGATAAATAAATCATTTATTCATTTATTATTTCTAAATAAAAGTTTAAATACCTTTTCCCTCCTAACCAAATATAATAAAATATTCCAAGCGGATATTCCAAGAATGGGGTTAATAATATTTTATTATTGCTCATTATTCGAGAATAACTCAATATTTTGTTATAAATAGAAGGGTTTTCCATTCATTATTCACTTTTGATTATTTTCATTGTTGCACTCATTGTTGTAACTCTAATTATTTTCATTGCCGCACACCATATTTTTGTTGACTTTACACATAATAGAGGAGAGAGAGTCTACACAAGCTGAAGACAGTTGAGGATAGCCAAGAACCCATCCCATAGAGGGGGACTGGAAAAATATTTGTTCCCTTCACGAGTGTTATAATAAAACTATTCTTTGTATATCTCATTTCCATTGGATGATTGGAGTTATTACTATTTATTTTTGTTGTTTAACTATGATTGTGGCATAGTTTAGAATTTTGGCAGGTTTTATTTCTATAAATTGTTGCAAATATACAATGTTTAGCAGCCATTTATATTTTTGAGATTGTTTGTCATGCACAATCTTAAGTGGGTTCTTTCCATACATCTTTAAGAAGAAAACACTACAAAGACTGACACTCTTTGCAACTCACACCATTTTCTTGTGTCCTTCTTTTTCTTCAGGGTATTGTTCTTTTCTTGTGGCTTTGGAGGGTTGTCCTGGGTCACCCCACCTTGGCTTTGTCCTTTGCTCTACATTTTGGGGGCGCCTTTCTCTTGCTTCAGATTCACGGACCCAAAGTCTTTCTTCTTTTGTTTAAACTTCTGCTCAATCTTCACAGCATATTGGTACGTCGTGTCTAGCAAGGAGATGTCCAAGAACTCCATCTCGTCCTGGATGTATCTATGTAAACAGTCTCGGTACTTGAGTACCAAATGTCGCTCATAATCCTTGATACCCAACATCGTGCTAAGGGTACGAAAAACATTGGTAAATGCTGGCATGTCTTCATCCCTTCCCCGTCGCAGCGTGGTCCACTTTATGTATAGGGTAGTACTACTCCTTAATGTCGTCTGGGAACAAATTCCAAGTGGGTGCAACTGAAAATAGTGAGGGTGTACTTTCATCCTTCCTCTCACAGTAGGTTTCCCACCAATCCTTAATGTGGGGGGGGGGGGGACTTTAAGAAGTGCAAAAGTAATCTTTTCCTGACTAGAAAAATCATGAACATAAAAATATCCTTCTATCAGATTTAACCATTTATCTACGGTGTTCGCATCTATCTAACTTTCAAATATTGGGATGTCAAAATTAACTTGTACCTTAAAGGGTGTGGTGCTTCTAAAGTGGCTGCTAGAAGAAGATGCGTCTCCTTTGGGTAGCTACTGAAGGATTTGGGAAAATTTGTCCATCATCGCATTCCTCTATCGCTCGAGGGCTTCTTCGAGCAAGATTTTGAAAGGATCTCCTGCCCCCTCATATTTCTTCTCTTCTGCCATGGGAGGTTGTCGAGATTTGCAGGGCTGGTCTTGCAAAGGTTCGACCAGTTCGAGCCCTAACTCCTTATATCTTGATCTCATTACAGACATGCAAAGAAAAAAAAAGAAAGAGCATACCGCTCTGATACCATTGATCTGAAATTAAATATGAATGCAACAAATCACAAATATAACCATAGATACAGAGATGCATCAAAAATAAGTCTTCATTCATTAATATCAAACACTGAAATATGCTTACAAACATAATGGAAATAAACTAGCTCGACCGATGGTAGCTTATCTTTGAGAAGACACATGCCTCTGAACTGTGTTACAATGAGCCTCAATGGCCTATTTATTATTGAGAAACAATGGAAAACCCTAAACATCCAAAAACCTATCCCTAGGAGATGAAGCGCCAAAACTATGGGCCCCATTTGGGTAAATTGGTGCATCAACTTTCCAAGGTCGTAACTTTGGCATACGATCTCTGTTTGTCGCGCACAATACCTCGTTAGAAATATCTATCTGAGGACTACAACTTTCGAGTGGAAAACATGAGTTTTTTTGACACGATTTTCCCAAAAAGCATCATTTAGGGCCTCAAAATGGCTCCAAAAGTTCAGGACCCAAAAAAATGCCAAAAATAGTAAATTGTGCTACAATTAAGGAAACTGAAAAACTGAAAGAGACAGTGTTGGGGGCCATCAATATCCACCTAGATCACTAGTTTCCAAATCACTGGATGTTAATGATGTGCCTTGGCTGCAGTAAAGCATAGAATGGTGTACTTATGGCTATGGTGAAACAAATGTGTGACTTTGTAGAAGGTCAAGTGCATTGCATGAAGGGTTCTAACATAGCAGAAGGAAAGGGAAGTGAGACCCTTAGAACCCTATAATAGTACATAGCTTAAAAGGAATACATGAGAATAAAGACATCACAAGCTATCCTGCAAAATAATTCACAAGTTATCCATGATGGAGATATTCAAAAACATGCATTCAATAAGATTCATACTAATGCAAACGAAATAGTTCATAAGCATTAGCGTAAGTTAAATAACATACATCGCAAATACAACAAGAATAGTCCTACTATATTCACAACATGTGCATGAAAACATTTTTTCTCTGAGCTTTTATTAAAGTGAAAGTTCCAATCATACATATACCCATTGACAGTCCACTAGCCTCAATAGTGGGACATGAAGTCAACACCTGCTCCTCCAAAGAAATATACTCCCTCTATGCTACGGAGAAGCCAAGGCTCTCAATAAACTCCCAAGCCCTTGGTTTTAAGCCTAAGCCTAGCCCAAAAGCTTGGCTCCCCAAAAGCCATTTACATGATTTATGAGGGTATATTTATAACAAGAGGGGGTGACTCTTCACTTTCTCATTTATGACTCTTGGGCTTCCCTCATGACTCTTTAGCTTCTTTACAAAATGACTCTTCAATTACATCATGACTCTTCACATTCCACAATTGACACATGGAATTTCACTTACAAATTAATTACAAAATAATATTACAGTACACTCGTACCGATTTAAGACAAAATTAGGTAGAGCTGACTAGACAATGTAATAAGATAAAACAGTTAAACTTGAGTTTGGGGAAAATCCAACTCAGCATCTGCCACTTGATGTCTTTCTCTCACATAACAATGCCAAGCTTGGTATTGTGTGATGGTGTTTCATTGGAAGCAGACTTTGGCCTCCATGGAATCCGGGTACAATGATTTGGAAACACTTTGAACTTCCTTCTGGAGTGGGAGCAACATTATGTTAACTTGGACAGGACCACCAATGTACTTGTGCATGTTCTTTTTGTTCACCTCTAGATCTTCCTTGGTGGCAATATTTTTAAGCTACTCCAAGTATTTTTCAATCTCCTGTCTAACCTGGTTCTTGGGTTTGGCTTGAGTGAGTGAACCAACTGATGGGATCCTATGTGGTTTCACCAAGAAGTCCATACTATTGTATAATCATGCATACGAGGCCTAAATGTTACCAATGAAGGAGGTGAGTTGTCTTTTGTTCTGGATGAGCATCTGAACTCTTGCTTTCTCTAGCTCTGTCTATTGATTTATTATCTTGCCCCAGTCAAGTGATGCCCCTTTGTATCACATTGACCATTCATGCATGGCAGCAATGTCAGCTTGTACATTCCTGAGAGTTTAGAAAAAATATTTACACTTCTGCTGCAAGCCATGCAAGTGGAAAACAACCTAATGGATGGTGAAGAGCTCCTCATAAAGGTTATGTGTGGTCACTCCCAAAGTCGATACTTCACCAAGTATTTATACCTTCAGTTCTTCCAGATAGCGGGAACTGTGTTCTTGATCTATGCACGGAGTTGTTCAACTTCTTGCCTAGCAGCCTGTAAGTTATTTGCCATTTGTTTGTTCTCGGCCTTCAAGTACTCATTGTTTGACTTTTCTACTCCAGCGAAGGCCAAGTTGGTTGTGGCAATGGCATTGGGATTCCTCCTAGTGTCTGCCACAATCACCTTTTCTCTAAGAAATGCAAGATATGCAAGGTCATCCAGAAAATGTTTTCTCTGTGCTTGTACAATCTTCTTCTACAGTTCGTTGTAAGACAGATTGTACGTGTCCATAACCAGATCATAATCAAGAGGAACAATTTCCTCTTCCCCGCCTAGAGCTAACTTTGCTGCTGGAGGAGGTGGAGACTGAATACTTTTTGTGTGCTCAGCATCAGGTCGACATCTTGATTCTACGGCTCTGGTCCCACCTCCATGTATTCGATATCAAACAAATATTAAATCTGTTGAGCAAGCTCCTTGTCCTGCATATGTTTTATCTCCTCCTCTGATTATTGGTTTTGTTCTTTCTCCTCATCTTGTCTTTATTTTGTTTCTTTTGCTATTACTTCTACTCTTCGCCTTTCTTCTTCTTCTTGCTTCTAATTCTCTTCTTCTTATTTCCTCCTCTGCTCTTGTTCTTCCCTCTGTTTCTATTTTCTTCATCTATCCTATGTTTCCTCTTCTTCTCTGTTGTTATGACCACTCTCATAATAGCTGGATCGGATTTCATCTTACAGCTTCGCTCTCACCCTGCGCTATATGCAAACTTCCTCTTGCCTTTCTCGCACACTAGGTTGTGGGCTTCTGCTGGTGTTGCCTCTGAAGTAGCTTCCTTCTGTGGAGTAATCTGTGATGTTCCTACAAAGATGACTGGCTTGCAAAACTTGGAGGCATTATAAAAATTCTTTCATCCTTCCTCCTCAAGTCTGGAGAATGTCTCGGTTAGCCACTAAAAATGGATTCTCACATAGTGGTCTTTGAAAATATTCCTCAGATCATTCAGATTGAAATCCAAAGTGTCGAATGTAAATTTATCTATCACCTTCCCTTCAGCCTCCGCATCCTTCAAGTTCTTAATCTCGTATAATCCAACATGCATAGGAAGAGCGGGCCAAGGCACTTTCTTCTCCCTGTGCAAAATTGTTGACAACCCTATGCAAAGATGGTATGCAACTTCTTGCATGACAAGATTATCAATGGCATACCTTGGAAAAACATGTGAAAACTTTTGTCCATCGAACATTCTAAGGAAAGTGCCATTCGGTGAGGCAAACCAATCTATGATCTTCAATATTTTTTCCATTGCCCCACACGACATGCAAGGTGGATCTTACTCAAAGATCATCTTGTACAATAGAATGAAGAAGTGATCAATTAGCTTCTACATTACTCCTTTATGGCTACACTCTTAGATCAGCTTACAATAGACATGCATAATAGATTCTTGTGGTGTCAAGTCTAATTCATGCCAGGGAATGAAATGTGTGCGCAAATAAGATCCAGTAGATATGAAGACATGTAAAATCTAGTGTGGCCTCCCTTGGGAGGATTATGGGCGTTAGCTACATGGATATTAAATTGTCGAGCGAACATGTCTAACCAATTGAAAGGTCTTCCTTCGCTCACCACCTAGTTCAGAAAGAATGCCCACCCTTCAGGGAAGGTCTCAGTGCTCTGCTACCCATATATTCTACAACATAGGATTATCAACAATTGATAGGCCCTCCTGAGAAATTTTGTCTTGTATGTGGTGGTGGGTGTCTGATAGAACTTTGTTGGCTCTTTCACCCATCCTTTGACAATATCCTTCATGCTCAAATAGTTGTTGGTGGCATAGAAGTATGAATTCATGAGTGGTTTTGGCTCAGAAAATGATACATGAGATGATAATCTGGTGCTAGAAAAGAAGCAAGCCTCCGCCCATTGGTACTGCTAAGAGTCATAGTTTTCATATTTGTGTGAGACAGTATCCAACTAATAACATTTTCACATGGGAATGTTGGGTATCTACATGCAACCTTTCGTAAACCTGACCGTTGGATATTAACATACACCTGTCGATATTCCAGATATGCTTTGAAGGTTCTTGCTAAGAATATTTCATTCACCTTCTACCATGTGATATATGATTCCTTTTCTATGAACAGTTGAGTGTTTAAATAAATTGGAAAGTAAATTGGTGTACTCTCAGTTGCCTCCCTAGGGCTACTTTCAGTGGTATCCTTAGAAGCAGATCTCTTAGGTGCCACGGTAACAATGATTGACGAAGAGAAGTGCTCAACACCTGCAATACCTGTGGGAAATACATGCACTCATGGCAGACATGAATTAGCTTCATCAAATCAACTTACAAAGGAAGATCAAATAAGAACCACATGCACTGGCTGGGAAAATTGTGCAATTTTGGAGATGAGGGAGAGAGGCTGGTTGAGTGAATTGTTCATTGCATAGTCTCAGCAGCCAATGATGCAGCATGGAGCTAGGAACTGCACAATGCGCAGTCCAGCATGGGAAGACTAAGGGAGAGACTAAGCATTGTGTAGTATCAGTGCCCAAGGGTTGGGCTTGAGCCCTGGAACTATGAAATGCATAGTTAATCCAACCTGGTACTGTGCATTGTGCAGTCTCATAGGCCAAGATGATAACTCGAGCCTTGGACTTGCACAATGCCCAGATAGACAAGGTAAACTTTGACCAACGGATGAGCATATTTTCCCGATAAGGGTGTGGGGAACTAGCAGATCTGAGTGATGGTGCAAGTTTGAGTATAGAAATGACTAAGTATGGATAGATCAGTGCAAATCAAATGTAGAAAAAAAGCAAACATGCATGAAGAGTTGTCACAATGACGACTTCGAATGGGAAAAAAATAAGAAAACTGATGTGACACTTGTAAAAGGTGAACAACGGACCGAACCAACACTTGTACAACCTAATATAAAGTAAATGCCAGCAATTATGAAGTGAAACAAGAAAAACAACACTCACAAAAGCGAAACAAAAACAAAAAAGCGATAGAAAAAGTGGCAAAAGACGACAAAAGCAAAACTCACCCAGAAAAGTGTTGTGGCTCCTTGATCTCCTTGGGAATTCTAAAGCTCCAAGATTGAATGTGAAAATTAGATTTGGGGGCATCCATTATATAGATCTAGACTGATTAGGGTTTATGACGTGCATGACCAAAATCCAGGAAAAGTGACACTTGGTGGAAAGTTCCAAAAATAGTAGGTGTGCCACCTTCGGGAAACTAATTATGATTCCCTATTTTCTAGGGATTCTTTTTGCTTTTTTATTTTATTGGAAAAACCAAGCATGCGCACTGCCAAAGAGGATTGTGCAATTTCAAAGGACTGGGCAACTTCTCAGCTCAGTTCATTGCGCAATTTCTGAGCTCAGTGAAGGGATTGAGCAGTTTCTAAGCTTAATGTTGGGTTTCCATCTAGAACTGCACGGTTCTCAAGCTCAAGGTTGAGTTGTCATTCTGGATTACGTAATTTCCATAATCAAGGATGGCTTACCCTCCTAGATTGTGCAGTTTTTGGAGCAAACCCAACAATATTGTAAGGTCAAGGCATAAGGCTGCTAGTGACTTAGAAGATTTAGATTGGGATCAAAACAAGCAAACAAAGGTACAACATAAAAGTTAAGTCTTGATCACAACATGAATACTTGACAACAGTGAAAGATTAGCTCCTGTGGACCAAAGGGAGGCTCTAAAATCAAAGCATGGGAAAAATTTTGGAGGGTGGTTGTAGCAGCTACAACACTTTCCTCATTTTATAATGAATGGCACAATAATAAATCTTTATATCAATTATATCTATGTTTTTTCATGGCATATTAAACATGTAGGAAACCAAGTATAGAGTGGAGCCAACATAAGAGAGTGTGAGAGATAGCCTCGAGCATGTGGCTTCAAAAAAATGTATATTGTTTATTAAACACTTGTTGCTATGGTACACTTTTTAATTTACACAATCACATATATTCTACTATATAAATGTAGATATACAGATTACAATTTATTTCTATTTTTGTATATAGGACATAAAAAGACTGAATGTCAAAAGCAATCCAATCAATAAAACACTACGTTAAATAGTCCAAGTACAATATTGCCTACAAGTGATGAACAATAAAGCATGCATGTAGTTCGAGTGATGACAATAGTTCAAGTAATGAGTGACAATCAATATAATTTAAAGTTATTGCAAGTTTTATGTTTTGGAATATTTTTTTGTGAAAATAAGGGATTTTGTTTAATGTACTCCACATATTGTCCCAATTGCATGAGCACGTGTTAAGAATAAGTGCAACAATCACATATTAGTTTTGTTTTAATTATTATGGACCTTTAAATTGTCTCATTTTATATGAGGATGGTTTTTTACTCATATATAATAAATTGGGTTTCTTATTTATTGCATTGTCCAATGTTGTAAATTGTTGTGTTGTTAATTAATTAGTATGTGGATGTTTTACATTTTACAAATAACATAGGTTTAATATGTTGGATAATGCATTAATGCAATAATTATACCAAAACACAGTAACTAAAATATAAAAATCAATATTATTAAAAAAAATAATAATAATAATATTTGATTTCAACACAATTAATTGAAATTTTGTAACAAAATAATTCGTTAAAATATATAGATAGGTACATTGTATTTTTTTTAACTCATTAAACAATGTGTGCCATAAAAATAGGCATCATCACATTTTTATTATCAACACGCATTGGTTCCTATCGATTACATTACCACACTGGTGCTAAAAATTGTGAAAAAAACATCACTACTTTAAGTGACATAACATACAATTACATTTCTTGTTTCAAAATATTATGGTGTGCATGATTTCAATATGCATCGGCGCTTTAAATATAATATGTGCATTGATGCTTAACAACAAAGAATGGTTTTGACATCTCACCTTAAATGTTTGAAATTTCATGTCCCTCTGTTGCACATGGTAATATAAGCATCAATGTGTTTATTTTTATAATACAAAGCTCGACACACATCAATTCTTTATTTAGGTGTACGAGGACTAGCAACTTAAAAATAAAAAGATCAAATCATTGCATAAAAATTATATGAGCATCAAAGTGCCATAAAACCAAAAAGAATGACCTAGTGCATAATATTTATACAAGCGTTGGTGTGTTATATAACAAAAGAGATGGAAAACCAATGCATTTAGTTTTATGTACACATTAATTCTTGTTAATTAAATACACACCAATGCATGTTGCCAATACAAGCATTGAAAAACAAAATCTTCACATGCCTAAATTTTTTAGTTATAGGGATATCCATTAAAACCTCTACTATGAATGGAAAAGGTTGTAATATAGTTTTTTTTCCCTAAAAACTAGCACAAACTTGTGCAGTAAAACATCAAGAAAAACATTTGCTACAAAGTCTTTTGCTTGCAGTGACATCCTTAATGTCATAGCCATGCACTTGTGAATTCAATCTTAAACCTCTCCCAAATTTGATCTTTCTCCTCTTAACCATATATGAGTGTCTTCCAGGTCGGTTTGCAACAATGGGAGAAAATTCCCCATCCTCACCTCCAACTAGTTGTTTGACAAAAGTTCACAACTTCCTCATCAAATGTTTATCTCCTAGAATCTAAGCAAAGAGTTAAAACTATTCCCACAAAATTTCAACTAAGCTACCTTTGTCTCCAACTAGTGGGTGTTGGGTACATGTTATATTCTTTACATGACTACCCCCACATGTTTTACTTTACATTGGGTACAATGGGGGCTAAGCCCCCTTGAAAAAAAATAAAAAATAAAAAAGGTTGTTTTTGCATTCGATTTCGGCAATTTTCAACAAATGTTTATCGCTTTTAGCGATTTTATGGTGTGTGGTGTTTTAGCTCATGGTTTTGCAGTTTCAATCAAGGAACTAGAATTGTTTTCTAATCCAGGTTAACTAGTTTGGCCACTTATGGTTGCCACAGGATATATAGATTGTATTCTAATATTGTGAACATCAATATGCTAAAAAATCTTTCTAGTTTTCCGAGTTTGGGTTTCCAATGTAAAATATATGTGTTAATATGTGTGTTTTCCATTGCATCTTTCTTGTTTTGTCAAGAATTTTTTTACAACAATTAGATCTACAAGGTTAAAACCTATATATGGTATTAGAGCAGTTTCAGCTTCAAGGGGATGCTTTTTTGGCTGAGGGGTTTCACTAGACCTGTGGTAAACCCTGTTACAATAGGTGATCGGCAAAATCAATTCTTGTGGTGAAAGGAATGGAAAATTATTCCAAGATAAAGATTAAGAAATTAAATGCGTAGATTTTTTACCTATGGAAGATCTATTGGTGAACATAGATGAGTGGATCATTGTGGATCCACATAATGAACCAACTAGGATATTGACAAAAGATTGGACTAAGCTGGATTGAAAAGAAAAGAACAAAATATGGTTTTGTCTCTTAGATTCATATTACTGAATGTTTCAAGAGAAACTACAACAAAGGAATTGTGGACCTTAGGGGCTTTGTATTAGTCCAAGTCCCTGGTGCACAAATTGTTCCTATAGAAAAAGTTGTATAACTTAAGTATGAAGGATGGAGTCTTAGTGACAAAGCATCTAAAAACCTTCAATATCGCAGTAAGTCAGTTATTAAATGACGATAGTAATATTTTAGATGAATATAACTGTATCAATTTGTTGTGTTCTTTACTAGACGGGCACAATAGTTTGGTTGGTTTCATAGGTGGAAATGCAGTTACTTTAAGTTTTGACGATATAGTCTCATCCTTGTTATTGTAGAAGATGAGATGGAAAAACATGGAAATTCAAAACAAATATGCCTTGTCTATGAGAGGACTCTCCTATAATAGAAATATAAATAAGTCCTCAAGTGGAAGATATAAATCAAGAGGAAGACCTAAATATCCAGTACAAATCATAAAGGTGTGTTAAAGATGTGGAAAAGAAGGAAATTACAAGAAATATTGTGGAGAAATGGAAGGGATCTGATGGTACTCTTTCTGCATAAGAAAAATCCTCCTTAAATGTGCCTTAAATGAAGGATGGGGTGTGTGATTGGATTCTTCAAGTACACATGTAGATCATGAGGCATGGATGGTTGACTTAGGGGCATTATTTCATATGACTCCTAGTTGGGAGTGGTTTTGCAAGTATGAAAGGTATGATAGTGGTGATGTTTTCCTAGGAGATGACTCAACAACTAGAATCATAGGATAGGGAAAATTCAAGATAAAGCTCATGGATGAAAGGATTAGAACATCCCTAGTGTTCTGCACAACCTAGAATTGGCAAAAAAATGATTTATGTAAGAAGGATGAGAGATGTAGGTGTGAAAATAGTGTTTGAAAATGATACTTGTGGGAAAGCTCAAGGAGCAAGGGTATTAATCAGTGGAGTTTGAAAGAACTATGTATAAGCTATTGGGAAGCATTGTTAGCGATGCATGCAACAATTTTTTGTTCTTTATTGTGGATTTAAAGAAGGGAAAACTTCTACATTCTCTAGAGAAAAGACTATGTTGTGGCATCAAAGATTGGGACATTTCAGAGAGAAGGGCCTTCTAGTACTACTATTATGAAACCAGCTCAAGAAAAGATAGATCAACGCCTTAGAATTCAGCCTCTTCGAGGGGGAAACCTCATTTACATTACATAAATGAACAATTCTTGGATGATTCAAATGACAAAACCTCCTTTGTATATATAGGAGCCTAAGGAGTCACAATATAACCCAGCCGGCCTAACAATAATAATATAAAGCCACAAATATAACAATAGAGGGATTCTATGGGGCACAGTAATAACAATATGGGGGCAATAGGGGCACAACAATATTAATAAGGGGTATCACTACAATAGTAATGGGGTAATCACTAGTATTATAGGGACCCAACATGCCCCTCTCCTTCAAAAAAGTGTTGTCCTCAACGCTTGAGTAGTTCTGGATACTTCTGCATAAAATTCTCATCCTCCCATGTGGAATCTTCAGCGGATAAGTTCTTCCACTTGATAAGATACTCCAAAATTGATCGATTTCGTAGCTGTCGAGTTCTTGTTTCTGTGACTGCTTCCAGTTCCAATATAATTTTTCCTTCCTCGTCAAGTTCTGGCAATATTGTTTGAACTGGGAGCTTGTCGCCTATAACCTTCTTTAAACATGAAACATGGAAAACTGGGTGCAATCGAGAAGCTGCAGGAAGCTCCAATTTGTATGCCATAGTACCAATCTTTTGCAACACCTTGTACGGACCATAATACTTTGGTGATAATTTATTATCCTTCTTAGCTTGCTTGAGGGACATTTGCTTATATGGTTGTAGCCGTAGGAATACCCAATCACCTACATCAAAACTTCTTTCACTGTGATGTTGATCTGCCTGTTGTTTCATTCTATTTTGTGCCAACACAAGGTTATCCTTTAAGAGTTGGAGGACTTGTTGTTGATGTTCGATGTGATGTTCCACTGCCTGAACCTTAGAATTTTCTCTTAAATATGATGTGATGGATGGTGGTTGATACCCATAAAGTGCCATAAATGGGGTCATTTTTTTTGTTGTATGGAAGGAAGTGTTATACCACCATTCAGCCAGAGGCAACCATTTGACCCATTGTGTCTGTTTATCAGATACAAAGCAACGAAGATATCCTTCCAAACATTTGTTTACTATCTCAGTTTGCCCATCAGATTGAGGATGATAAGATGAGCTATGAGCTAACTGAGTACCAAGACAAGAAAATAATTATGTCCAAAAATTTCCAGTGAAAATGGGATCTCTGTCACTTACAATAATCTTTGGGTTTCCATGTAGCTTTTGAATTGTTTCCATAAATGCAGTAGAAACTGTACTGGCTTTAAATGGATGTGATAATGCACAAAAGTGTGCATACTTGGTAAGTCTGTCAACTACCACCATGATGACACTCTTTCCCTCAGACTTGGGTAAACCTGTGATAAAATCCATTGAAACCTCCTCCCAACGTTGGCTTGGAATGGATAAAGGTTGTAATAGACCCGGTGTCTTAATTGTTTCAACTTTATTTTGTTGGCAAACCAAACATTTTGCCACAAACTTTTGAATATCTGATTTAAGGCCATCCAAAAAAATTCCTTCTTAACCCTGTGGTAAGTTTTTAAAAATCCTGAGTGCCCTCCTAAGGGAGAAGTGTGCAATTCCATAAGAATCTTTTGTTTTAGCTGGGAATTCTTACAGAGGTATAAGCGATCTTTGTACCATAACGAATCATTTTTCCAGCTAAATGTATCAGACGTACTGGAATCTTGTTGTAACTTTCGAATAAGTGCCCACACTTCTTCGTCATTCTTCCATTCCTCCCTTGCTTCGTTTATCCAATCTGGTTGGATAATAGAAATGGCACACAACAATGCTTCCACATCCTCATCCTTTCTTGAGAGTGCATCTGCCACCACATTTTGCTTCCCTTTTTTGTAGATGATTTCAAAGTCATAACCCAACATCTTTGTGACCCACTTTTGTTGCTCTTCAGAGGATAATCTTTGTTCTAAAAAGTATTTAAGGCTATCATGATCCGTTTTTACCTTGAAGTGTCTTCCCATTAGGTAGGGTCGCCATTTCTTAAGTGCATGGAGTATTGCCAACATTTCCTTCTCATAAATAGCTTTGCTTAAAAACTTTCCCTTGATTGGACGACTTTCAAAAGCAATGGGTCTTTCATCTTGCATTAGAACAGCACCAATTCCATTTCCTGAAGCATCACATTCCACAATAAAGGTTTTTGTGAAGTCCGGTGTAGCTAAGACCGGTGCTTGGCACATTGCCTCTTTAAGATGTTCAAAGGCCTTTGTTGCTTCCGAAGTCCATGAAAATGCATCTTTCTTCAATAATGTTGTTAGAGGTGCTGCTATTCTCCCATAATTCTTAACAAACTTGCGATAATACCCTGTCAACCCGAGAAATCCTCGCAGATGCTTTATGGATGTGGGGATTTTCCATTCCTTAATGGCTTTAATTTTGCTAGGGTCTACCTTAACTCCTTCATGAGATACAATATGACCCAGATATTCCACCTCCTGGACTCCAAAGAAACATTTGGATCTTTTTGCATATAATTGTTTCTCCTCCAATAGTTGTAGCACCCTGTCAACATGTTCAACATGATCCTTCCAAGACTTGCTGTAGATTAGTATATCATCAAAAAATACTAACACAAATTTTCTAAGGAATGGTTTGAAAATTGAATTCATCAAACCTTGAAATGTTGAAGGTGCATTGGTAAGGCCAAAAGGCATGACCAAAAATTCATAATGACCCTCATGAGTTCTAAATGTTGTTTTTGGAATGTCTTCAATCTTCATTCTGATTTGATGATATCCTGAACGAAGATCCAACTTGGTGAAGTAAATTGATCCATGCAATTCATCCAGTAATTCATCAATGACAGGAATGGGGAACTTATCTTTAATAGTGAGCTTGTTGAGCTCCCTATAATCCGGACACATGCGCCATGATCCATCCTTCTTGTGCACCAATACTACTGGAGCAGAGAAAGAACTTTGACTCGGTTGAATTATACCAGCCTCTAGCATTTCTGCAACCATACGTTCAATTTCACTCTTTTGGACATAGGGATATCTGTACGGCCTGATGTTTGGAGGAACACTTCCTGGAATCAGATGAATAGCATGATCATGATCACGCATAGGTGGGAGACCTTTGGGAGTCTCAAATACCTTGGAATGATTGTCCAGGACTTTTTGGAGATCTGGAGAAATAGATGATTCCGATGTGGAAACATCTAGCGAACATAATTGTGCAATTACACCTCTTTGCTCCTTTTTTAGAAGCTTTGTCATACCATTAGAGCTGATTATCTTTCCTGGTTTCCCTGCAATACCCCTTAATTCAACTTCCTTTCCTTCCGTAGAAAATTTGATGAAAAGTTCTTGAAAATTAAAAGCTATTGTACCCAAGGATTGTAGCCATTGGACTCCTAGTACAACATCAGCACCTCCCATTGGAATGGAAAGCATTGGGCTAGTCAATACATATTCTCCCATGGATAGCTTGATATTATGGCACTTTCCAGAGCAATTTATTGTTCCTCCATTTGCAATCATCACTTGACACTCTGGTGCTGGATATAGGAAGCAATTCAATTCTTTTGCTACCTTACAATGAATAAAATTGTGGGTGCTTCCTGAATCAATCAACACTATTACCTTTTTCTTCTTGATTTGTCCTTCTATCTTGATGGTTTGAGGAGTGGTAATTCCCGCCAATGCATTACAAGATATGGTCGGATTTATTTTTTCTTCATCTAGGCTTTGTTCCTGGAGTATATCCTCTTCTTTTGACCTTTCTTGCTCCTTTTCTTCTTCCTCTTCACAATCTATGTAGAATAATTTCTTCTCAGCACACTTATGACCTTTAGTGTATTTGCTATCACAACTGTAACAAAGCCCTTTTGCTCTTTTTTCTTCCAATTGTTGTGGTGTCAACCTTATAGGTTGTGGAAGACTAGGGGCAACAACACTTCCGTCTTTATAGTTGTGAGTGGTATGCTTCCTGGTTGCCATAATTTTGCTTTCCATTTTTCTTGCTAACCTGAATGCCTTCTCTAATGAATCAGGTTCCCAAAGGCAAACATCATGTTGGATATTATCCTTTAAAGACCCTATGAACACATCAATCCTATGCTCCTCTGGAATATCTTTTACCCTTATGTTCAATTTTTGGAACTCCTCAATGTGCTCCATTATTGAACCCTTTTGTTTGAGACTTATCAATTGGCTAAAAAAAGTGTTGCTTTTTGTATCCTCATAATGTGCTATCAATTCTTCTGTAAAAATTGCCCAAGTGATAAATTGTTTACGAGAGCAAAGCCATTGATACCATACAAACTGATTTGGTTCCAAATATAAAGTTGCCATACGTACCTTTTGTGTGTTTTGCACATTATTGAGATCGAAGAATTGCTCCATCTGTAATATCCATGTGGCGGGATCCTTGCCATCAAACTTCCTCATATCGATTTTTGGAATATGGTGAGTCTTCGATCCAACATTAGAGTCTATGGAATCATGATTAACATTTTTTTTGTTCTCATCATGAGTTTCCTTTAGTACCCTTTCACCATTAGTGACCATTTCTTGTAGCAATTTATTCATATTTATCTTCAATTCTTCCATCTTATCATCCATGCCATCAATTTTAGTGTCCATTCCATTCACCTTAGCTTCCATGTCATCCATCTTAGCTTCTACGCCTTTCTTTAAACAATCCATCTTAGCTTCTACACCTTTCTTTAAACAATCCATCTTAGCTTCTACGCCTTTCTTTAATAATCCATCTTAGCTTCTACACCTTTCTTTAAACCATCCATCTTAACTTCTACATCTTTCCTTAAACCACCCATCTTAGATTCTGTTGCTTTTTGTGCAAGTGACACTTGTTGCACTTGTTCTTGTAATTTTGATATATCATATAGCATTTCTTCTTCTTCTTCATGAGTCATGCTAGAGCTTTTAGGTTCCTTACTAGGTGTTTGCATTTTCTTTCCTCGGGGCATCAGTTACCGATAATAATGCTCTACTAGCCCTTTGAATTCCTTCAAAATAAATTTTCAAACCACTCTTAAGCAAAAAATTTAAAAGAATCTACACACCTTTTTTTTCACTTTGTAGGAGCTCGATATTGCCTCTGATGTATCTCTGTATTTTCAAATCATCCAGTTCTGAAATTGCAACCTGTGGTAGCCCTCTGTGTCCTCTTTCCAATGCCACCAGTCTGATCCAATTTGGATTCTCCAAGGAAGAGTTATGTGAAATCTCCCACAGTGACCTGATTATAGACTAGTTCAGTAGAGCGAACTTGTACGACATGCCACGAGTCACTGTTTCGTCCTTTGGCTCTGAAAAATATATACAAGAAACTATAGTCCGTCCTCTTTCTGCACCTTCTTACGAAATTTCAATCCAATTCTCAGGGAAAAAGTTATGATGATTTCCCCAGGTCACCTATTTGGAATGTAATTCAAGAGTCTGCAAAAAGACCAACTTCCTTAGATCATATCTCCGCAAATATAGCACAAAAAGCTTTGAAATTCGGACCCGAGATTCAGCGCGATGTCTTCTCAAATGGGTTTTTTTTAGCTTCTGAAACATCGCATAAAAAACATTATAGCGAAAATTCCACGATGACCTGTTTGGAGCAGCGAAACCCTAGAATCCAAAGCTCTGATACCAAATGTTATGAAACCAGCTCAAGAAAAGATAGAAAATATAGATCAACGCCTTAAAATTCAGCCTCTTCGAGGAGGCAACCTCCTTTACATTACATAAATGAACAATTCTTGGATGATTCAAATGACAAAACCTCCTTTCTATATATAGGAGTCTAAGGAGTCACAATATAACCCAGCCGACCTAACAATAATAATATAAAGCCACAAAAATAACAATAGAGGGATTCTATGGGGCACGATGATAACAATATGGGGGCAATAGGGGCACAACAATATTAATAAGGGGTATAACTACAATAGTAATGGGGTAATCACTAGTATTATAGAGACCTAACAACTACATGGTAATGGTATGCTAGAAACTATGTTTAATTTCTCTCTAAATTTTGTTTTTTATTAACATTATTTATATGGGAAGTAGAATTGGGTAAGATTCTCCTCTTGTGCTACAAGGGCAGAGGGAATATTATAGTTGGTGCACAGTGATGTGTTTGAACATATGTTGGTTCTAACACTGGGTAGATATGTGTACTATGTCTTATTTATAGATATTTTTTGACGAATGCATAGATTTATTTCCTAGAGAAGAAATATGAAGTTTTTGACAAATTCAGAGAGTTTAAGGCTCTTATGGAAAATCAAATAGAAAATAAATTTAAGGTTTTGAGGATGAATTATGGTGGAGAATTCAGCTGGAATGAATTTGAAGAATTCTGTAATAAGTGTAGTATAGAAAGGTAGGAGACTACTCCGTACACACATGAGTAGAGTGGAGTTGTATAAAGGATGAATAGGACATTAATGGAGAAATAAAGGAGCATGCTTAAATTTACCAAGTTAGTAGATGAATTATCAGCAAAGGAAGTTGATACTACATGTTTTCTAGTATATAGATTACCCTCATCACAGTTGTGTGATAAGACTCTACATGAGGTATGGACTAGTAAGAAACCTTCTTGTTGAAGGCTAAAATTGTTCCTTTTTTACATCCTCCTTAAACTCCATTTTCTCCCTTTTTTACCATAAAAAACTCAATAAGGTGTCACCTTACAAGGTTATTGGAAAAATCAGTTACTTAATCATCTTTTATTCTTTGTTTCCTTATTATTTGATTCAGTATTTGCATAAGCTACCAAATTGCATCAATTTTGTAGCTAATGATCGATTCTGCAGCTTACTTGAAGAATTTGTAGGTTCTGAAACATTAGTTGAGGAACAAAATGTATGGACAGGTAGCTGACAACCGACATAACGATATCCACCTATCCCCATGATCCAACAAGATGATAGGGATGTTGTATGAGCAGGTCAACGTGGAAGTCAACCCAGTGGAAAAGGAGCCAAAGACGAATCAGGTGAGCGAGGAGATTGATGATAAGGATGAAGTTGATATTTTGCCTCATGATTTGCTTCTCTGATAGAAAATCATGAAGAATCATTATTTCATGTTATCTTATGTTATTTTTAGAGCTTTTGTCGAGTAGGATAGGCTTAGAAATATCCAAACAGTTTAATGAAGGAGGTTATAAAACCTGCCTCTCGGCACGACGATGACACACAAACTGGTTATTATTTGAAATACTCTTTGCAATTATT
Organism: Pinus tabuliformis; assembly: GCA_031772625.1. NCBI lineage: Eukaryota > Viridiplantae > Streptophyta > Pinopsida > Pinales > Pinaceae > Pinus > Pinus tabuliformis. The sequence goes on from CM062816.1 coordinate 1,218,066,245, forward strand.
AAAGTGAGCTTGTTATTCCATTGTGTTGTGCGTTTAAATGTGTGTTTAATCTATGTTTATTGATATACCTGCACTCATGGGAGGGCCCCCTGGGAGCTATAAGGTTTCATTTCATTTCTAGTTAATATTTCAGTTTTGTAGCATTAAATTATCATAGCCAATCTTTCATAGCATTAAGTTATCATAGTTAATCTTTCAGTTTTTATTTTCAGAGAATGCTTGTGACAATGAGGATAGAGTTTGTAATAGAGTTTTTGAAGATTTCTTTCATAGATCTAATCATTTCATTGTGTGAAGGATGAAGAAAATAATCAAAAGGGATATATTATGCACATGTAAATTTTGAAGAGTATAATCATTTAATTTTGAATTACAATTAGAAGTATAATTTCTTTCAAGGCTTTATGAGTGTGATTTATATTTGCTAGTGTGATATTTTATTTATGCACTTAAGATTAGTTTCATTTCTGTCGGTGTGAAGTAGATTTAGATTTGTTAATGTGATATTTATTTCCACATTTAAGATTAGTTTTATTTTTTTCAAGTGTGATACTTTTCTTTCATGCAAGAGTGATAATATTTTTATTTTGAGTAATCCTTAGATAAAACATGTGCATAAAAACATCCTAATTCAATCAAGAAATTGCTCACCTAATAAGGAATCCTACCACAAATGGTGTGCATACACTTCATTAGTTTACAAGCCCTGGTCGATAATTCATGAAGCAATTTAACATCAATTAAATTACCAAACACTTCTCTTAAACATCTAAGGGAATTTGTTTATAATGCCAATGTACATGTTCTAAAGGAGAATAGGGGTAAGCTAGACAATAAAGTTGAAAAGTGTATCTTTATTTAATATAAATATGGTATGAAAGGTTATAAGCTTTAAAACCTAGAAACTAAGAAGGTTGTACATAATCGAGATGCAGCATTTAAATAAATCAAAGATGTTGTCAAACAGGAAGTCATACCAAAGGAAAAAGAACAAAAAAATATAGAGTTTGAATTGAAGGTTGATGAATATAACTCTATAGAAGAACAAAAATTAGAAGGAGGAGAATGGCATACTATGGTATTTAGAAGATTAGTTTGAGAAAGAAGGGGGCCATAAAGGTGTACTTTACTCGATTTCCATTCAATTTTTTCTTTGTTTATTAATGATGATGATCCTAGAACTGTTAGGGAGGCAGTGGATTCATAGGATGGAAAACTGTGGGAAAAAAATGGTCATGGTTGAAGAAATGATATCCTTAGACAAAAATGAGGCTTAGGATCTAATGGAGTTTCCCACTAAAAGAAAGCCCAATGGCAGAAAATGGGTTCTTAAAAAGAATTTTAATGCAGAAGACAAAGTGGAGAAATGCAAAGCTCGATTAGTAACAAAAGGTTATTCTCAGGCAGAGGGAATTGATTTTGGTCAGATATTTTCTCATATTGCTAAGTTAACTTCGATTAGATTTATTTTGTTTGTTGTTGTTGCTTTTTATTTTGAAGTAGAACATATGGACATGAAGAAATCATTCATACATGGGGATCTAGAAGAGGAAATCTACATGAAGAAGCCACAAGGATTTGTGGTGAAGGGAAAGAAAGAGTTGGTATGTAGGATAAAAAGTCCCTATATGGTTTAAAGCAATCACTAAGGATGTGGTATCAAAATTTTGATACTTGAGAGATTGTATATTTCCACAGTTATTCATATAGAGAGAAATTTATAGATGAAAGTATGTGGAGGATGTTTTATCGTGTCCAACATTTTGGGTGGACACAAGGACTTAGAGAATTGAATGATTACAAACGAGAGTTGTGAATCCTTAAATAGAAGGAGGCATATGGAATTAGTCGTTAAAGAATAATATTAAAATAATGATGATAGTATACATTAAAAAATAATAATATTTTTATTAAATTATATAATTAGTTGTTAAGAGAAAGGGTCAAAAAAATATATTAAGTAAAATATAGAAATATTGTTAATAGGGAGGGTGAAGTCAAAAGATTTAAATAAGTGGTTTGAAACGCTTTGACATAAAAATCGATATGTGATTTCATCTAGAAAACATTTGGTATAAATAAATGATTAATTAAATTGAGTTAAAAGAGAATTAAAACAAATAAATGGGGTGGGGTTTTCTTAAGAGAAAATTAAGGAGGATAATGGAAAGGATAAAGGTATATTATTAAACAATTTATTGAAAAGAAGGAAAATAGAAGTAAAATTAGAAATATCAATAAAATTGAAAGGATTAATAATCTTTAAAATACATTTGATTAGACAAAAAAATATGCACGCTTTTTTATCTAAAATAATTTATTATAACATAATATTATTAAATATAAGGATGCAAAAAAGGTTATCTAATGAGTGAGATGGTGGATGGCCAGTGGCCAAGAATGGCTTAATTTATAGCCCTCTCGATTAAATTTTTCCAGGTGTTTGTCTATTTCAAGAGCCTCTCTAATTGTATAAATTCTCACTGTAGATTAACCTGATAATGCAATATAACTAAAGCAAAATACTTAATCTACTTCTACAATCAAACTTGCGGAAGCTTAATAGATTTGAGCAAGATCAAGCATAACACATATAATAGAGAAGAAGAATCAATACACATGAAACATAGAAGAAAACTCTGGGGAAAGCCTCAACTAAAAACCCCACTATCTGTATTATCATACAAGGTGGAAATATATCAAGATTACACAAAGCTTTAGCTCTCACAGCTAGCCAGCTCTCAGTACAATCCTCCCTGATGCTCACATGCAAACAAGGCTTCTCACAAACCTTCTCCTCTGCCCTCCAAGCCTCCTATTTCCTTGCGCAGTTTTCCCTGGGTGATCCAGCTATTACCCAGTGTAACACTGATCTCACACACTGTCAGAACTATGCAATCCTCAAGGAACCTTATTCCTTTTGCAAGGATGAGTTTCCTTTATAGGAAAACTCATGCAACTGACAGTACAATGTCCCTGTCTTTAATCTCAACTGGGTCTTTCTCTGAATAGACACGCATGAGTTATTTATGAGAGAATCCTCAGTTATCTGGAGTACACTAGTTTGATGCATGCATGCATTAACTAACTGAACTCACAATTAGTTCCTCAAACTGTTTGGAGCTAATTTAACTAGACATAACTCAGTTAACTAAGCTAACTAATTACAACTCAAATACACTCATCCTTATCTCCTTAATTAAGGGGTAATCTCCTTAATTTAAGGGATAACTATTGCATGACTTCACAAAGACTTATAGCTTGAATTTCTCCAACTAATTAACTCAAGATGAATTAATTAATTATTTTTCAAGCAGCTGGTGAGACTAAATTCGAATTTTAATTCTCAATTTTAATTCGAGGACAAATTAAAATTGGAATATTCTGAATATTATTTTTAGCATTTCTTGTTGCTATTTTCAACACTAATGATTCCATAATTGGAAAAAGGAACAGGAGTGAGGATTTTGGTTTGATCAAAGCAAATCAGATGTTTCGAGTCAAAATAGTGTTCAGTTATGGCAAACTTCAATAGCCTGAAATCATTGGTATTAGCAATATGTTCTTTAATATGATCTTTGAAGGGACGTCCAATCTTACAAATGTATGATTTTCCACATGAACAAGGGATTTGGTAAACCCCCGAATTCAACATGGGGTCAGCCTTATCTTTGGATAATTGGAACATCTTCTTCAAAGTTTTGTCGGGTTTAAAAACGGTTTTAACATTCTTTTAAACAACATTTTTTCTATGAGATCAGTGGTCCCTTTTATATAAGGAAGAGAAACTTGGCCTTGAGGAGGAGAGGAAGGAGGTTTAATGGATTTAGGATTAGAGATGCTCTTGAACGCTTTATTGATCTTAGAAGAGGAATAGCCATTGGCTTTGAAAGCTTGGACCAGGTGGGATTTTTTAGAGGGAATGAATTGGGGTTAGAAATTTTAAGGGCTCGAGAGATGAGGGTTTTAAGGATGCCAGATTTTTGGGAAGGGTGGTGATGGGAATGGGCAAGAAGATAACAATCAGTGTGCATATTTTCTTTGAACATGATGGGTTAGGGAACCATCAAGAAGTTGAATGACAAGGACATCTAAGAATGGAAGAGAGTTTTTAGATTTAATTTCCATAGTGAATTAGATATGAGGGGAAATGTTGTTAAGATGGGGGAGAAATGAATCTAGCACTGGTCTACCATGTTGCCAAATCACAAACATATCATTGACAAGTTTGAACCAGCATTTAGGCTTTAGATGCTAAGAGTCCAGAGCTTTAGCCTCGAATTATTCCATTAAGATGTTAGCCACCACAGGAGAAAGAGATGAACCCATTGTTGTACCTTCAGTTTGCTCATAAATTGTTCCTTTATAAGAAATGAAGCTTGATGAGAAGCAGAGTTTAATCAGGTTAAGGGTTTCATAACCAACAAATTTAGAAATTAGATCAAGGGCTTCTGAAATGGGGATTTTAGTAAATAGTGATACGGTGTCAAAATTAAGAATGCCATGGTCATCCACATGAATTTCTTTAGTCTTATGAATGAAATCATAAGAATCTTTAATGAAATTGGAGGGTTGGCCTAACAGATTGTTGAAGCTTGGAAGCAAGATACTGGCTAAGAGCATTGGTGGGAGCTCCTATGGCACTAACAATGGGCCTAAGAGGAAATGCAAGTTTGTGAATTTTTAGTTGGCCAAATATTCTAGTGGTTTGGGGGGTATGGGGTATAAGACGTTGTTGTATGGAAGCATCAAGAGAAGAGGCTTTTATAGCTTTAATGACAATATGAGTAATGGAATTGATGGGATTTTTTAGAAGGATCTTGTAGGAAGAAGAAGAGAGAAGATCAAGCATTTTGGTTTTATAGTCCTTGGAGTTCATAACTATAGTGGCATTACCATTGTCTGCCTTGAGGATGAGAATGTAAAGGTTGTTGTTAAGGTGTTCAAGGGCTTGGATTTCATCTTTGGATAAATTGGGTTTAGAGGGTTTAGCCCGACGAAGAACCCTGCCACACTCTTGTCGAATTTCTTGCACGATATGGGAAGGAAGGTTATGACACTTAAGCTTAATGGAACAGAGAATCTCTTCAATAGGGATTTTATTAGCGGCAAGGGAAAAATTGAATATTTTTTCTAAGAGAAGAAATGAAGAGGGATCAAGGTCATATGAGGATAGATTCACCACAGAGGAAGGTTTCGAGCTAGTGTTGGATGGGAGTGAGGGGGGACACTTCTGCAAGGAGGAGGAGGGGAGAAGAAGAAACTAAGGGAGGATTAACTTGGATGCCATTAATAAGGGAATTGATATAATCTTTGATCGTTTTGGGTATTAATTGATGTTTAATGAAAATTTGATTATTAGATTGGATATGAGTTATGATATTAATAGGTTCGTTAGTACTATTAGAATATTTATTTTTATATTTTTTTTCACGAAATCGGTTGCTGTTTATAATTCAAAAAAGAAAAGGAGGCAAAGCTCCAGAAGTACAGACTTAGAGCTTGAATGGAACGGCTGCTCTTTGACGATATTGCTACAATTTTCTATTCTCCGGAGGTTTTTAACCTGAGGAAGACTGATACAAGTATAAATCCGGACAAATTGGAAGAGGAGAAAACAAGCTTTGCAAAACATCTTAATCTGTATTTAAAAGTCTGATCTGCCGCGCGTAAGAATCCTCTGGCTTGCAATTTGATCAACGCTGATGAGTCTGTGGCAACTTGCGCTTGAATCAATAAGGATCTCCAGCATATAATTTCCCATGGTAACTTGGATATGAGAGCGGCAGAATTGAAGGGCGATAGAATGAAGAGCAGCAACGATGAACAACACCTGAGTCCAGGCCATTGTAGCCAGCAAACTGGAAAGGATAAGGGACAGAGGCACACGGTGAGACTTCTCGGATTTCACTAGAGAGAACAAGGTGAGAGGAGTCGGAAGGAAAGGGATACAAGACATACGACAGAGGAGGGAAACCAAATCAGGATTACAGAGGATTTGGACAGGGGGCTCCTTAAAAGGTCGATCAGAAGACAATCTTAAACGGAATAGCATTAGTCAAAAAGAAGATCAGGGAAGATATTGAAATGAAACTTTGTTATTGCAGAAAAAATTCCCTTTGGTTCTGGAACAAGCTTGACTGGCGAACTTGTCTGCTTCTCGGTTTAAAGTGCGGAGGACATGAAAGAGTTTTATCTCCCCAGATTGGCTGATCATGCTTTGACATCTACTGATGATTCGCTAAATATGGATATTTGAGGGCATTCTCTTGCTAATCATGAGACTGATGATAATAGCAGAGTCCCCAAAAATCCAAGCTTTCTTAATTCCAAGGTTTTGAAGTTGGAGCAGGCTTTGGAAGAGAGCCAGGGCCTCAGCTCTGTTATTGGAGAGATTTCCTAGACCCCACTCAAAGGAAATAAGGGGGTCTCCTTTTGGCAAATAGATGATTCCCCCTACTCCCGCAGCTCCCGGTTTAGACTTGGAGGCGCCATTGAAGAAGATGATATGAATGTTGTTGTTGGAGATCCATTTAGTGAATTCACCCTGCTTTAATCTTATTTTCCAATTATGACCAGAGGTATTGGAATAGCTATTGTAATTGACTGCTGGAGAGAGGATGCTACACTTGTCTATCAGATTCTTGATAAAATCTCTCTCTTCGCTACAGAAGCTGGCCATGTCGATTTTCTTAGAATTCTTGGCAGCTATGGTTTCTATAGCCAGACTTTTGGCTTTATTGCAAAGATGTCTGGTTAAAGTCTCCTGGCCCCTGAAAACCTTGCGGTTTCTTGCGATCCAAAGTTTCCATAAGAGAGCGTAAGGGAGGGCATCCCATACCCTCTTGACAACGCTATTTTTCTTATTTGGCCATGGATAGCTTTTCTTCCAGATGCTTAGGGCTTCGCCAATGGACTGATGTGAATTCCAGGTGAGTGGGACAAAGGGGACTATACCTTTCCAACAAGAGATGGTGAAAGGGCATGAAATAAAGAGATGTTGCATGGTCTCTTCAGCTTCAAGACAATTCGGACATTGAGAAGGGCCCAAGATGCCTCTCTTTTGCAGATTTTCTGAGGTGAGAGTCTTCCCTTTTAAAAGGGTCCATATGAAGAATTTAACCTTGGGAATGGCTTCAGCTTTCCATGTTGCTTTCCAATACGTCCATGGAGAAGTGGGGAGATCCCTATTGCACAAAAAATTATAACCTGCCTGAATTGAATAGCTTGAACCCGTAGGATCCCAATGGAAACCGTCAACACCATTTTTAGTTATAGGTGCGATGTTGTGAAGATGGTTCTGGAAATTATTAAAGGAATCTTTGAGATGATCAGGGATGGGAGGGAAGCTCCAGCCTTTCCACGCCTGCGTTTTTGTGTCCCAATGAGATATTTGATTTAAGTGATATAGTCCCTTGCTTTGGAAGTAGAGAATGATTGGTTCCATACCTGTAAAGTTGCTGATGGCTTTATTTCCCATAATCTTATCGCTTGCAATGCTGACTTTGTTCCCACCTGTGGGAACCATTGAAACATTTTGAGCCATAAAAGAAATGGCTTTTTTACAAAGTCTCCAAATACCTGTGCTGCTCCTTACCAGAATTTCACTAACTAGCAATTGTTGCCTTGGAGTATTAAGATATTTGACCTCAATGACTCTTTTCCACCAAGCTTGTTGCTCCTCTAACAATCTCCAAATAAGCTTGCCACCAAAAGCTAAGTTAGTGAACAATGGAGATCTGATTCCAAGCCCGCCTTTTTCCTGGCTCTGAATAACTTGTTTCCAACTAACCAGGTTAAATTTTTTCTTATCGTTTTTTCCTCCCTACCATAAGAAATGTCTAAGAATACTTTCCATTTTGGGATGAAAAGAGGTAGGCGCCTGAGCTAAGGAGAATTGATATAAAAGAAGCGAAGACAACCCAGATTTAAGGAGCACCATTCGGTCGGCTGGGTTGAGCCAGAAGGATCCCCAGTTGTGGACTTTTTTTTAATTTATCAAGTATTTTGTCCCAGATTTCGGCTCTAGCATGACCCATGCTTACCGGCATTCCCAAGTAGTTGAAGTGGTCCCATTTTAACTTGCACGGCACCCCAAAGATGATGGATAGGTTTTGGAGAGTTTGGGCTGAAGAATTCCAGCCGTAAATGCAGCTTTTGAGATGGTTAATCATTCCTCCAGAGTATCTCATATACTTATCAAGAAGGAGCTTGAACCTTCGAGCAATTATTGCAGAAGCTCCTCCAATCAGCAGGGTATCATCAGCAAATTGAGAGTGATTGATGTTTTTCACTCCATCTTCAAATTTGATTCCGGTGATGAGGCTTGCTTGTCTCTTATGATCGAGGACACAGCTGAAAGACTCAGCCATTAAGATGAATAAGTAGGGAGAGAGAGGACAACCTTGCCTCAATCCTCTTGAGGATTGGAAAGAAGGGTCGAGTCTTCCATTGATGAGAGGGGCGATCCAAGGTCTAGATATGCAGGTTTTTATGAGGTTAATGAAGGGGGAAGAGAAGCCCATTTTTTGAAGAGTAGCAAGAGAAAGGAGTGTCGGACTCTGTCAAAGGCATTAGCCAAGTCTAGTTTCAGAATGAAGCCCTTTTCCTTTCTAGAAAGGCTTGAGTGAATGGCTTCCTGGACAAGTAAGATAGAGTCGGAAATTTGTCTGTTGGCCATAAAACCGCCTTGATTTTCATAAATAAGGCTTGGCAAGAGAGGCTTTAGTCGGGAGGCAAGGATTTTAGTGAAAATTTTATATGAAGAGTTGCATAGGGAAATAGGATGGAAGCGGGAAAAGGAAGAGGGGCGGCTCTCTTTAGGGATGAGAACAAGATGGGTTGAATTTGTGAAGCCTCCCATTTTATTTTTCCTTTGTATCCATTTGTAATACTTGATGAGATCCTTTTTGATGGTTTCCCAGAATTCCCTGTAGAAACAGATTGGGAAACCATCCGGGCCTGGAGCTTTGTCAGGTTGGAGGCACCAGATAGCTCCCAAGATTTCTTCCTCTTTAATCTCTTCAGTCAGTTTTTCATTAGCTTCTGCTGATATTTTGTTTGGCATATGCTGTAAGAAATCAGTGTAATTCTCCTCTTCCCCTTTTTCTGTTAGGAGCTCTCTAAAATGTGCTGTAGCCGCGTTTTTAATGGAAGCTTGATCATTGTGCTGGTTACCTGCGCTGTCTATAATAGCTGTTATATTGTTCCTAATTTGTCTAACAGTTGCTTGCTTGTGGAAGAAGGATGTATTCCTATCCCCACTTTTCAGCCAAACCTGTCTTGATTTTATGCGCCATTTTTCTTCCTCTTCTCTCCTGATGCTGTAGAGTTGACTGTAGAAATCCTCTTCTTGACTTTTACTTGCTTGAGTGTATTCTTGGTTTTCCATAGCATGGTGTAAATTTTCAATTTTAGCTTTTACATCCAGCTTCTTTACTTCTGGTTCTTTATATTGGGATTTTGCCCAGTTCTTGAGAGCGTGCCTGACATTTCTCAATTTGCTTTCCCATATATAGCTGGGTGAACCTTCTATATGTTGGCGCCAAGTTTGCTGGACTAGAGATTTGGCAGCCGAAATATGATTCCATAAGGGGCTATATTTAAAAGGGATTGGCCCCAGGGGACGATGGGATTCAAAAGCTAAAATAGTGGGATAATGATCTGAGATAGCGAAGGGGAGAATAGAAGCATGAACAACAGCAAAAGATGAGAGAAAAGAAACATTTACCAATATTCGATCCAGCCTTTCCATTATATTATTTTTTCCAAGCCTGCGGTTGCTCCAGGTAAACTTGCGATTCTTTGGGACAATATCAACGAGATCTGCGAGCTGCATAACGTTCTCCAACTGATTTCTGAAGGGGTCAGGATTGAAGCTACCGCCACGCTTTTCATTAGCATGAAGGATAAGGTTTAAGTCGCCGCCTACAATTATATTGTTGTTCTCTTCCTCTGCAATGATGTTGCTGAGAGATGTCCAGCAAGCCTCCTTATCTCTGTAGTGATTCGGAACGTAGACATTGAAAATGATTAGCTGGTAACTGCTCATCTTATTCTGCAAAGTAATCTTTATCCAATGTCGTTCCACTGTTTCTGCTATCTTGATCCATTTGTCTTGGAGCCAAAGAGTGGCGATTCCTCCTGAGGCCCCTCTAGATTCGCACACACATCCTTGATAAAACTTGTGCTTCTCAATAATTTGATTCATCTCTACCTGTCCCAGCTTTGTTTCTTGGAGTAGAACTATCTCTGGTCTTTCTTGGTTTAAGAGATCTTTTAAGGCGTTTGTTTTGGTGGGGTGCCCCAATCCCCTGTTGTTCCAGGAAAGCATTTTCATCATTTCAATGGAGTGTGAGGAGGTGCTCTTCCTCCCAGATCTTTATTTGTTGAGTCCTTGTTTATCTGCCCTTGTATATAAGATTCTATAGGGTTTTGAATACCCAAAGCTATGTCTTTTTGTGCATTTTCATCTCTATGTTGTTTGGTCGATTTTCGTCCAGGCTTCTTTTGGTTTTCAGGAATGGATCCATGCTCTTTGGAACTGCTTCTAGTGGTTCTGGGGGGGGATCAGAAGGGAGGGAAGAGGAAATGGACAAGGGAAGGGAAGGATCAGAAGGAGATTGAATCTTAGGAGAAGGGGGATCCTTGGGTTGGGAAAGGAGGTGAAAGGGATTGGAAGAAGGAGAGGAGGAGAGGGGATCAGGCCGGCTAAGAAGGGGAAGAAGGGAAGAGGAGGGGGGCGGAGAAGGGGGGGAGGGGATGGAAGGGGGAGTGGGAAGGGGACGAAGGGAAGGCCCAGCATCATGAGGAGGGATGGGGTTAGGGGTTGCCTTTTTTTTTTTTACTACTTCCCATTGTTCTTCCTATGGAGAACTGTCAACATTAAGAAGTTTAGAGCATCGATTTGCAAAGTGGCCATATTCGTGACATACCTTACACTTGAAGGGAATATGTTCATAGTCAAGCTGCTGAATGCGTGTCCAATCATCCACCTTTAGTTTGATGGCTTCTGGCAAGCCTTTCCCCAAATCAACTTCAAAGCAAATGCGAGCACAGGCCTGCATGTTATCTTTAGGTTCGCTCCGGTCAATATATTTCCCTATAGCATTCCCTATGGCGCGCACTGATTCATCTCCCCGACAATGTAAGGGGAGGGGTGGAAGGCGGACCCAAACAGGCACAGCACTAGGGATGTCCAGCTCCGGATCAAAATCTGGAGTCCACTTATTGAGGTACAGTCCTCTGGAGTCCATAAAATAAGGACCATTTCGAAATATTAAATCCTTATCTTCCTTGGTTTCAAAATGGAAAGTAAAGTATCCTTTTCCACAAAATCTAATATAGATTTTCCCTTGAGTTTTGTCTGACCAGTGCCTTTCTACCCACCTCTGGATAGTTTTTGGGGAGGGCCATAGACTTTTAAAATGCCCAATAAGGCCTCTTTTAGCTAAGGCAAGCGCAGCCAGACGAGGCAAGGTTGGAGGCAGAGAGACTTCTTGCAACCCTTCCAGTTTTTTAACAAACTTCGAAACTGAGGGACGATTTCGCTGAGGCGGAAGAGAACGAACCAGGTCAGAGAATGCTTGCTGGAAGGCATCCTCCGGTGGCGCCTCCGGAGGGGCCATAACAGGCCAAGAGCAGACACAAAAAGACCCGCGAACGAGGCATCCAGGAGCAAGGATAAAAGCCCAGCAGCATGAGCTGCCAGGCGGGAGCCGTCAAAGAGACGCAGGACAGAAGGAGAACAGGGCGCAGGAGCACCGGATGCCCAACAGCAGGGCTGCCAGGCGGGGGCAAGCTGAAACTCAGGGCCGAAGGGGCAGGGCGCAGAGGCTCCAGAGCGCGCGCCGACACTCATTAGAATATTTATTATGAAAAGGATATAAAGATATATTATATGAGTAGGGAGAAAAATATGATTTGGTGTTATTGGATTTAAAGAGACAAATAAAAGATTCATTATAAAAATGGTTATTATAATATTTATCCTTTTTAGAACTAATAAAAGAATTAACTAGTAAATTATTATTAGACTGAAATTGGTTTATATTATTGGAATTATTCTCTTTTAAATAATAGAATTATTTAGAGGGGGATATGGATAAAGTATTATTAAAAAAAGGTCAACAACATCACCAAGAGAAGATTCATTATTAAAATGGTTAATATAATCTTTATTTTTTTGAATTAATAAGATAATTAATTAATAGAGTGTCGTTAAATTGAGATTAGTTTATATTATTGGAATTATTCTCGTTTAAATAATAGAATGATTTATAAAGAGGTCTAGTAGAAGAAGAAAAAAAAAATCGTTATTAAAAAAAAGTCAACAATGTTACGGTTATAATTAACGTGAGAAGATCCAATAAAGTAAATAAATTTGTGACTACTATTAGAACTCCAAGATGACAAAACATCAAGATTCTGAATAGCGATCACAGTTGAACCATGATGAAAAGAATCAATATTATTAGTGTAGAGTCGTGTAAATTTTTGAATTTGGCAATTGGATGCAGACTCAAAAATTCTAAGAGCGAATATATAAGATCTATTATCAATAAAGGACCAAATATCAAATTTAATTAATAAGGAGAGCTTAAGGTATAGGAAATAAATTTCAAGATATAATTTATTAAGATCACACCCAGCGAAATGGCTTTCTACACGCATGATAACCATGATTTGCTTGGATTGAGGAAATCGAATTCTGGCGGAGGGAAGAAGCCCTGAGTCACGACATCTTTTTAGAAAGGCAATATCAGCAACTCGTTTATATAGTTTTGAGTTTATTTTTTTAAATAATTTTATTTCTTTGAGATAAGCTTTGAGCAAAGGCTAAGAATGTGAGAATATATTTTCATAGTTATTCATTTTGAAAGAAAAAAAGTCATATGAAATGAAATTGTGTGAAAGATGTTTTATATTATTTAACATTTTTGGTGGACATTTTATTCATCAGGAGGGTTTAGAAATTTAAATAATTACAAATGAGGCTTGTGAATCTTTAAATAGAAAGAGGCATCTAGAATTAATAGTTAATGGAAGAAAAAAAGAAAGAAAGAAATTATTTTAACATTCACGAGGCTAAAGATAGTCTATGGGACAGATTGTTTCTTCATATGCTTGATGTATTCGGCCCTTTTTCTGTGAAGCTTCCAAATAAATGCTCCCAGCGTCTCGACAAACCCCTCACTAAATAGATTATCCCAAGAGCTAGCTACCAGCATATCTGCATAACTTTCCATGTTGTCTTTGAAGGCCTCACATTCTAAAATGAAATGTTTTTCTGCTTCCACTTTTCCGGAAGAACAAAAAATGCATACTCTTTCCTCCCACACTGCCTTTGCCCTTTTCCAGCGCCCTGTTTCACAACGGAGTTGATGATAATGTTGGCATTATGATACAAGTGTTGTCCTTGATGGCAACTCACTCAGAAGCAGGTACAAGTGATGGCAACTTAATCAGAGGACAGATCTTAGTACAGCAGGACAAGAAAGAGATATACGCAGGTTCATTAAGGAAAATCAGCGTATACACGCGGGATGGCTTCAGTAAAAGCGCGTACATGTGAAAACGTACATTTGGTCTGTGGCGGTTAGTCCTTGGAAGTTGTGCCTATGGTTTTGGACCATGGTGTCTCGACAGACGTGTCGATCCCTAGTTTTGAAGTTGATGGTATTGTGTTATTATGGTTTTGGACCGTGGTATTGTGAAGGGCCTAAGGTTATATAAGGAGAAAATCATTAGGCAAAGTTGAGCAATGAAGGTGTGTCTGACAAAGTAAGAAGATCTAGTACTGCAGGTTATCTGTTCGAGACACTCGGCAAGGGTCGGATCTGACAGCGAAGGTATAAGTATTTATTTCTGGATCTGCACGCGGGTTGCCTTTGGTGAAAGCGCGTATACACGCGGTTTTGGTATAGCGAAGTAGCGTATGCATAATAAGATTTGATATTTTAGGTTGCTGTTGATTCTAGTGGTTGTTGCAGAGTTCTGGGCTCTGGTTTGTGTTCTGTGTTCTTGATGACAGGGTTTCAGTGATTCAGTATTGGGTGATTTAGAGAATTATGATGCAAGTATAAGTTGATGACTGTATTGCAGCAGTGTTTGTTTTGTACTCATGGATCCAGTCTGAAAATTGATGAAACGTGGTCCCTAAAGGAAAGAAGGTTGTAGCCTTCTGTAGGGTCAGCACCTACGTACTAGTAAATGGATCGGCTAGTACAAGAGCTGAGGGGGTTGTAGCTCCCTTCCAGAAGTAGCTGAAAAACGAGAGAGGGTTGTAGCCCTCTGCAGGTTGTAGCCTGCGTACTGGTAAAGGACTGCACCAGTACATTGTAAAAGAAGTTTCTTATTAAAGAAGAAAGAGACGAATTGCAGCAGGTGGTTTTCACCCACATTGGGTTTCCACCTTATATCATGTTGTTCATGTTTGTGGCTTTTGTGTGATGATCTGTTCTGTTATACTGCACCTGTTTACTGTTAATATGGTTAATAATGTTCTGATGAATTTACTGAAGATAAGCTAACTAAATCATAAGATCTCTGGATATACGCTAGTTGCTTTAGACACAGTAGCGTGTACACGCGGGTTCACTTAACTGAAGTAGCGTATATGTTTCTGAGTATGAAATTGGAAAGGTTTTACTGATCTGATAATACTGATTCACCCCCCCCCCCCCCCCCCTCTCAGTATTATTTCCAACAATTGGTATCGGAGCAGGTCCTTCAGAGGAAGCTTGATCGCTTGAAGGAAAAGATCCATCAGAATGGCTAATCCAGAAAGAGAGGCACACATCAGGCCACCAGTCTTTGACGGGAACAATTTTACCCACTGGAAGATAAGAACCACTGCATATCTACAATCACTTGGAGCAGAAGTTTGGGGAATCGTAGAAGGAGGATACAAATTCCCATCAACAACTCCTACAGATCCAGCAGAGAAAAAGCAATATGAGCTCAATGCCAAAGCTGTTACTGTCTTATTGAGTAGTTTGACACAATCAGAATTTATGAAGGTCATGCATTTCAAATCAGCTAAGGAAATATGGGACAAAATCGTTACAAGCTACGAAGGAGATGATCAAGTAAAAAGAGCAAAGCTTCAAACTCTCAGAATCCGGTATGAAAATCTTAAGATGCATAGTAATGAAAGCATAGCTAATTATTTCCTGCGTATGGATGAGATTGTAAATTGTATGAGGGATCTGGGTGAAGAATTTAAGGAAGTTGTCTTAGTTGAAAATGTTTTGAGATCTTTGTCTTCTAAATTTGATTCCAAAGTGTCTGCCATAGAAGAAAAAGAGAACGTGCAGAAAATCACCATGTCACAGCTTCACGGGATCTTAACTGCTTTTGAAATGCGAATAGAGGTACCATCGGAAGCCGCATTCGAAGCGTCAGAGGAAGAAGATGAGGTAAATTTTGTCAAGAATCTTGAACGGGGAACTGGACGGTTCAAAGGTAAGCTACCTTTCAAATGTTTTCTATGTGGTAGAGTTGGTCACTATGCTGCTAGATGCCCTCATAACAAAGGAAAGATGTCTGAAGAAGATGGTAGAAGCTATTATACCCATGTTAAAAGTAATGATTCATTCAATGATAGTGAAGATATTAGAAGTCTCATGGCACATGAAAAGAAGAATGCTTCATTCAATGTTAGTGAAGATATTAGAAGTCTCATGACATATGAAAAGAAGAATGCAGAAACTGAAGAAGTTACCAAATTAAATGAACAACTGGAGACAGTAACCAGGGTAAGAGAGCAAATGCAGGATACAGTAAAGGAGCAGAGCATAACAATTCAGAGACTTGAATCAAAGATCCTCTCTCTAAAAGAAGATCTTAAAAAATCAAGAGAACAGAACAGAGAAGCTCTTGAAGAACAAGAACATGAAGTGATCAAACTAAAGCGACAAGTGGAAGAAGGAAGAAAAGCTGAAGAAGACCTAAGGAATCAGTATCTGGAAAAGGAAGAACAACATCAAGTTGAGGTAAATATCTTGAAAGGTAAACTAGAAGAAAAGGATAAGCTTTTACGATTTCAAGATAGTACTAAAGTCTTGGATGATATTCTTAATAGTCAAAGGTCTCCTGCTATCAAAACTGGTATTGGTTTTCATGAATATGTTGAAGGTGAATCTAGTTCACAAGGTGAGGCAAGAAACTCTAATGAGAAATCTGAAATGCTCAACAAGGAACAACCAAGGAAATAAATTCCTCAAGGAAGATCCTTTACTCCTAACTATGGATGTGATAGACGATTATTTCCTCCACTGAATAATGTTGAATGTTATGTATGTCATAATCCTGGACATGTTGCAGCCAGATGTAGAAGTAGAATGGCTCAAGACCATTACAAAAGATCATCGCATCCCAGGTATTTCAGAGGATATTGCTTTGTCTGCAATGCATATGGACACAAAGCAATTGATTGTGATAGAAGGAACATGAAATATGTAAGATGTTATACATGCAACAAATATGGGCATAAAGCAAGGGAATGCAGGAGCAGATTTCAAAATTCAAAACAAGAGGACCATACATCATCACAGTTCCAGGAATTGAAGAAGATAGAGACAGAAAGGTGTGGCATAACTCAGTCAGCTGACATAACAGACACAGGGGAATCTGAAAGTGATGAATTTCAGTATTCCATCTTGCATACGCTGATATAATGAAGACAAGTCGCGTATATACGCGAGTTACAGGCTGCAAAGTCGCGTATATGTAGAAAGGGCAGCAGAACAGACCCAGGAAATGGTTCAGTCATGGGTGGCTCAGGCTCAGGGGGAGCATAAATGGCAGCAGAACAGACTCAGGAAATGGTTCAGTCATGGTTGGCTCACGCTCAGGGGGAGCATATACTTCAAATAATTCATTGTTGGCATTATGGTTAGAAGTTGTTGATGAAACTAAATGATACATCTTGTTGTTTGATCAAAGGAATGGTATTGCAGGCTTATGCGTATGGTACAGATCATATATGATAAATGATAGTTATTGCTGGTCTTAGAACCTGCATCTGCTCAGGGGGAGCATGGATGGATTGATACAACTTGGCATATACAAAGGGGAGCCAAATCAGAAACTTCAGCATGGACAGCATAAGGTATACCAAAGAAGAGAATATCTTGGTCCGCCCTTTGCCCTTGATGTCAAAGGGGGAGAGTGACTTGGTGTGGTGGTTGCCATCAAGTCCAAAGGGGGAGATTGTTGGCATTATGATACAAGTGTTGTCCTTGATGGCAACTCACTCAGAAGCAGGTACAAGTGATGGCAACTTAATCAGAGGACAGATCTTAGTACAGCAGGACAAGAAAGAGATATACGCAGGTTCATTAAGGAAAATCAGCGTATACACGCAGGATGGCTTCAGTAAAAGCGCGTACATGTGAAAACGTACCTTTGGTTCATGGCGGTTAGTCCTTGGAAGTTGTGCCTATGGTTTTGGACCATGGTGTCTCGACAGACGTGTCGATCCCTAGTTTTGAAGTTGATGGTATTGTGTTACTATGGTTTTGGACCGTGGTATTGTGAAGGGCCTAAGGCTATATAAGGAGAAGATCATTAGGAAAAGTTGAGCAATGAAGGTGTGTCTGACAAAGTAAGAAGATCTAGTACTGCAGGTTATCTGTTCGGGACGCTCGGCAAGGGTCGGATCTGATAGCGAAGGTATAAGTATTTATTTCTGGATCTGCACGCGGGTTGCCTTTGGTGAAAGCGCGTATACACGCGGTTTTGGTATAGCGAAGTAGCATATGCATAATAAGATTTGATATTTCAGGTTGCTGTTGATTCTGGTGGTTGTTGCAGAGTTCTGGGCTCTGGTTTGTGTTCTGTGTTCTTGATGACAGGGTTTCAGTGATTCAGTATTGGGTGATTTAGAGAATTATGATGCAAGTATAAGTTGATGATTGTATTGCAGCAGTGTTTGTTTTGTACTCATGGATCCAGTCTAAAAATTGATGAAACGTGGTCCCTAAAGGAAAGAAGGTTGTAGCCTTCTGTAGGGTCAGCACCTACGTACTAGTAAATGGATCGGCTAGTACAAGAGCTGAGGGGGTTGTAGCTCCCTTCGAGAAGTAGCTGAAAAACGAGAGAGGGTTGTAGCCCTCTGCAGGTTGTAGCCTGCGTACTGGTAAAGGACTGCACCAGTACATTGTAAAAGAAGTTTCTTATTAAAGAAGAAAGAGACAAATTGCAGCAGGTGGTTTTCACCCACATTGGGTTTCCACCTTATATCATGGTGTTCATGTTTGTGGCTTTTGTGTGATGATCTGTTCTGTTATACTACACCTGTTTACTGTTAATATGGTTAATAATGTTCTGATGCATTTACTGAAGATAAGCTAACTAAATCATAAGATCTCTGGATATACGCTAGTTGCTTTAGACACAGTAGCGTGTACACGCGGGTTCACTTAACTGAAGTAGCGTATATGTTTCTGAGTATGAAATTGGAAAGGTTTTATTGATCTGATAATACTGATTCACCCCCCCCCCCTCTCAGTATTATTTCCAACAGATAATTAGTCCTTAACTGAGCAATAAGAATTTTGGCTCTCCAAGAGATATTGGCCTCTATGTATGCTTTTGGTTGATGACTATGAGTGGGATTAAACACTTCAATATAGTAATTTTTCTTTCTTCCTAGCTCCTTATCCTAAGTACGTTTGTGGAACTTTTCCATAACAAAAGCTTTTATCTCTTTGCTATTTATGGGACACGCGTTCAAGCAAATACCCCATTTACTAAACCATTTGTTATTTTGTTGCATCCAAGTTTTTTTGCTCTTACACAATCTATCATTAAAGACAACCTTAGACCATCTACCCTCTTCCATTTGCTCAATTTTTTTTAAATACCTTATGACTCGCACCATAGAAATTGCTTCAATAGGAGCAGTCCCTGTTTCACTTAACAAGATATCATAAGGAACTGCACTTTTAATCTTAAATTTGTTTGTAATCAAACACTTTTGAATTTTCTCAATTTGTCTCCACTGCATGTCGGATGTACTGCTAGCCCATAGTTCACAACCATAGAGAATCACCGAAATCACTAGAAGCCCAAAAAGAGTTTGAGTGGTTTTCCAATCCCATAACTCTGCCTCTCTACACCTATTTTGAAAAGCATAAAATGCTTTCCAACCCCCCAAAGTTCTTTTCTTTCTACATACATTCCAACTTAGATTTTTGTTGAAGTCAATTCCAAGGTATTTGTAATCCGCAATTTCTTCCAGAATGTTGCCTTCAAAGTAGAACTTATGCTTGTTATATTTTCTTTTTTTAGATAAGACCACTACCTTCATTTTACTGATATTGACTTGCACCCCCACACTTCTACAAAAATGCTCAAGGGATAGTAAGTGCTCTTGCAAACCAAGAGCAGATTTAGCAATCAGAATAAGGTCATATGCATACAAAAGAAGCATTATAACAAACTTTCCCAAATAGATACCATCACCCCCTTGTGAATTTAACCACTCCTCAAGCTTGTCGATATATAAACCAAAAAGGGTAGGAGATAGTGGGAAACCTTGCTTGACCCCAATATCACTTCTAAAACTTTCAGAAATGCCTGCTAAAGTTCTAATTTTGACTTTCACCTCTTCATACAGCGTATGCACAACTGCTCTCAAATGTTTAGGAACCACAAGTTCCTCCATTCTGTGCCAAAGCTTATCCCTAGGAACCGAGTCAAAAGCTTTTCTGAAACCAACAAAGCAACAAAAGACTTCTTCCTTTTTCTCCCAAACTTTTCAATGATGTGCCTTAAAGTTATACAATGACCAACTGTGGAATGTTTAGGTCTAAAACCTGCTTGCCCTTTAGGACGTTTATCTCTTTCTTTTGTCCACTTGCTAATTTTTTTTCTAGCATGCTTCCAAATAGCTTCACAAACAAAGTGTTTATCATGATTGTCCTATAACTGGAGGGATTATTGACGTCACCGCTCTTGAAAAGAGGTATTTCCAAACTAATTGTCCAATCTGTGGGGAGCCCTTGTTGTATGATGTTGTTGAAGATTTTTGTAATGTGACGTGCAAGAATCTTTGAGCCCCACTTTAGATATTCTGCTTGGAGTTCAGCTAAGTCTTTTGCTTTTCCAACACCCAACTTCTTGATACCCATCTCTACCTCTTGTACCGTGAAGAGTTCAGTATCAAGTTGACTAAGGGGGGAGGGTCAACCTTGGGAACCTGCTCATAGAGTTGTCTTGCATAGTCAAACCATTTAGAAGTTGTAATATTATTTCCAATTTGTATCTTTTTCGGTTGGAGCTCCTTCCAAAATAGTTTGGGATTATTTTTCCGAAGGAAGATTAGTTCTTCCCTCCTTGAAACCATGAAATTAGCCTTTTTCTTGCTTAATAATTGATTGTAAGCTTTGAGCTTTATGTTATCCTTGTTTGACTCTTTCCACATTCTCCTTGCCTTTTTGCATTCCTCATCAAACCAAGCATTAACCGGAAAGCAACTTGTTTCAAATTTTTTAATTTTTGCTCTGTTGCCCTTTGCAAGTGTGCATTGAATTAAATGTGTTAATTCATGACTATGAAGGCTATGAATTGTAATTTTTTCCTTTTGTAAGAGCCTTTCTAGTGTCATTTTGAAGGTATGACAATTTTCTGGGGTTAAAAGAATTCTGCCCTGTGGGAGATTTTGTTAGACATGATGAATTTTTTACTCTAATTGTTTATTTCCAATCCAAGAGAAACATAAATAAATTGGCTTGTGATTTGATTTCAAGTCCCACAACTGATCTCCAATCAAAACTTCCTCCATTTTCTCACACAAACCATGCGAGGAAATTACATAATCTACCACACTTGCTCCATTGTAAGTATTGCAAGTGAAATTACCATACTTTTGTTAGCTAGTCAAGCCATTACAAATGACTAAATAAAAGGCCCCACACAGAGTAAGCAATTGTTCACCAAAGAGATTGCAGCCCTTGTCCTCTGAAATTATTTCCAATTGATGATTACTTTCTTCTATAAGCCAAATAGGGTCACAATCATCTTTACAACAAAAAATGTTAGCTTGCTCACTTGTAGTCATAGCAACGAAATCACCCACTATAAGGACTTCACCTAGTTGTGAATATGTTGCAATATCCACTTTTAAGGCTGCAAATGGATCTTTGTGGTCAAGCCCTCTACCTTTGTAGATTTTTTAAACTTGTGGCGCAAAATAGCACGCTGCAATTCTGATGCGGTTTCCATTTTCTGATGTTTTAAACCAAATGAATTGCTTATTTGAGTCTTCTTTTTCTAACTGAATGAGATGACCTTCTATCTCCCTTACTAAAACCACGAAACCCCCGTGCCCTTCACATTTCCCTACTACCTTATTCCACACTGCCATCTTCTAGTATCCTTCAAACAGAGGTGTCTTGCACCCTTCATGCTCATGTGTTTCTATGAGGCAAATTATGTCTCTATATTCCGCAATAGGCCCTAACCCAGGTCCTCGTCTCCATGGGTAACCTCTGCAATTCCAACAAACTAATCTTAAGGAAACCTGGGTATGACTTGATTGCTATTTATTTTGACATGCAAGAATCACATTTGAATCTTTGTCCATGCTTTCCCATACTGACCTTACTTTCTGATTTCATGTTGAAGAGTTTGTTGCATCTTCTTTATTACCATCATGTTGTTCTGTTTTGGTAGGAGGTCCAAACCGTGTTATCACAGCTTTGCCTTTATAAATCCATGCTCTCTTGCCTTCATCTCTTACTGCCCTAACCTTTAAAATTTCCTCCCTTCTTTCCTCTTGTTGTTTTACAGTTAAATCTTCTTCTAGGAAAAAACGAGAACCCCTCAAGAGATGTTTCTTGCTTAGAATGATATATTTATCACGCGAGCTAGGCATAATGAATTTTATGGGTCTGGATAACATTAAAATAATGATGAAACTAGTCATTAAAAATAATAATAATATTATACACATGTTAACATCTGCAGTTGCGCACAGCCTCCGCCTGCTCCCGTTTTCCTGTCTGCATGGCCCCTCTGGAGCCTATCCTGGAGGCGGCTACAACCTCTGACCTGCAAGTTGAGTTCTCAGCTCTTATCAGCACCCTAAATCCATCCAAGCCAAGACCCTCAATTTCTAAATTTGTCAAGAAACTTGAGGGATTGCAAGAATTTTCAACTATTTCGAGAAGGGTTGCCTTATCTCTGGCAGAAAAAGGATTAATCAAGCAATTCACAGGACTCTGGCCATCCCCAAAGACAGTTCAGAAATGGGTAGAAAGAAACTGGATGGATAAAATAACAGGAAAGATCTCTATCAAATTCTGTGGAAGGGGATACTTCACCTTCTATTTTGAGACAAAGGAAGACAAAGACCTAATATTCAAAAATGGGCCTTATTTCATGGACACCAGAGGGCTATATCTCAATAAATGGACTCCAGATTTTGACCCAGAACTCGACATTCCAAATGTTGTCCTTGTTTGGGTTTGAATGCCTCATCTACCACTACACTGCTGGGGGGATGAATCTGTCAAAGTGATAGGAAATGTTGTGGGAAAGTTTATAGACAGAAGCAAGCCGAAGGACAACATGCAAGCATGTGCCAGAATCTGTGTCGAAGTAGATCTAGGGAAAGGACTCCCTAAGGCAATCAAACTAAAGGTGGACAACTGGATGCACATACAGCAGCTGGATTATGAACAACTGCCCTTCAAATGCAAGGTATGTCATGAATATGGTCATTTTGCTAATAGATGCCCGAAATCAATTGAAACTAAAGACAATGGGCCTGAACCCCAATGGGAACCTGTCAAAAAGAAAAAAAACAACCTTAATCAATCCATTAAACCTGTCCCATCCTCTTCTCCCACGCTCCCCCTTTCTGCTGGCCCTAACCTTCCTTCCTCATATGAGCCCATTCTGACATAGCCAGCCCCCATAGCTTCCTCTCCCCTTTCCTCCAACCCTTTTAATGCTCTTTCTTCAACTGAAGAGGATCCTCCCCTGACCTTCTCTCTTCTTTCCTCTGAGCCTTTCTCATAACCTTCTACCTCCATTCCTCGTCCTCCTTCATCATCCATGGAATCAACACCAGCAAGAATAATCACTAGAAATGCTGCTAAACTTGGACCTAGTAGAAAAACCACCAAACATCATAGGGATTAAGCAGCACAGAAGGACATTGCCATGGGGACACAAAATCTGATAGAATCTTTCATTGGAGGGCACTTCAACAAAGAAAAAGTACAAAAAGTAGAAGGGACCAAGATAGGTACTACACATGCGTTGCCTCCATGATGAAAGCTCTCACATGGAATTGCAGGGGACTTGGGAAACCCCTAAAAATCAATGCCTTGAAAGACATCATTAAACAAGAGCAACCTAAAATCATACTTCTTCAAGAAACAAAATTAGGAGGAACAAACATGGATAGCATCATCACCAGAATCAGAAATTATCAAGGTGTAAGTGTACATTCCCGGGGAGCCTCTGGTGGTATGGCAACAATGTGGAATCAAATATTATGGAGACTTCTTACTACCCACAAAACGCAATATTGGATAAAACTCAAAATGCAGAGTGTAAGAGAGGGAACATAAATAATCATCTACAACATATATGGGCCAAATCACTACAGGGACAAAGAAGTGTGTTGGAGCACTCTTCAAGAGGATATGGAAAAAGAAGAAAATTTGAACTACATCATTGGAGGTGATCTAAATCTGATCCTTCATGCCAAAGAAAAATGGGGA
This sequence comes from Pinus tabuliformis, assembly GCA_031772625.1. Taxonomy (NCBI): domain Eukaryota; kingdom Viridiplantae; phylum Streptophyta; class Pinopsida; order Pinales; family Pinaceae; genus Pinus; species Pinus tabuliformis. Next base: position 1,218,089,986 of record CM062816.1, read on the forward strand.
GGCAATTTTACAACTGATCCCTCACGAGAAACACTAGAAAATATTATGGTTGAGCATGATCTAGTGGATATTGTGCCAAAGAATCGTTGTTTTACTTGGAGCAACAAAAGACTTGGACCAGGGAACATAATGGAGAGACTGGACCGCTTCATTATGGTTGTCCCGTTAATATCCCTTCACTCTACAACCACCTCCACCATCTTAGATTGTATTGCTTCTGATCACCAACCTGTCACACTAGATCTCGGTTCACATCCAAATCTGGGACCTCTCCCCTTTCGATTCAACACACTTTGGATCGATTCTCTGGAAGCAAGGAACATTGTGGAACACACTTGGCGCCAACATGTAGAAGGCTCACCAATGCACATTTGGGAAACAAAACTAAAAAATGTGCGTAATGCACTCAAGATATGGGTCAAAAACTCATATAAGGAGCCAGAGCACAACAAACAAGAACTAAAAAGAGAATTGGTCGAGATCCAAAAGGAGATAGAAGAGCATGGAATGGACAGGGAAAAGCATGACAAGGAAAAAGAGATCTATAGGGAGAATTACAATAATAATAGAAAGGAGGAAGAGAAATGGCGGATAAAATCCAGAAATCTGTGGTTACAGGCAGGGGACAAAAACACCTCCTATTTTCATAAACAGGAAACAGTGAGAACATTTAAGAACGCCATCATTTCAATTCAAGATGAAGCAGGGATCATGCGCATAGACCAAGCAGAGATAAAAGATGTTGCCTGACAGCATTTCAAAAATCTCTTATCGGAGAACACCAAGGAGGAAGATTATGATGATCTGCTCGTACACACTCCAAAAATGATAACAGAGGAAATGAATCATCATCTAATCAAAGACATTGACGAGGAAAAAGTCATTAAGGCAATTTGGACTCTTCATCCAGACAAGGCTCCTGACCCGGATGGCTTCTCCATCAATTTCTATCGCATATTCTGGGAGGTCATTTGTCGAGATCTAATGAAGATGATACATTGGGTGCAATCGAAAAAGAAGATAGGACGTTGCACAAACTCAACCTTCCTAGCCCTTCTCCCCAAAGAGACCCGACCCCTATCCTTTTCTACATTTAAGCCCATCTCTTTGTGAAATTCTTCATATAAAATTATTTTGAAAATCCTTGCTTCTTGCATCAAAGCATATCTTCCCTCCCTCATATCAGAAAATCAAGGGGGTTTCCTAGCAAATCGACAGATAACTAACTCTATTCTTCTGGTACAAGAAGACATTCACTCTAGTGTTAGCAGGGGTGAGAAAGGTTTTGTCTTAAAACTTGATCTAGCAAATGCCTTTGATGGAGTAAAGCATTCCCTCTTGTTCGTTGTCTTAAGAAAAATGTGATTCAGTGAAGACTTCATTTTACTCATCCAAAATTGCATCTCCAAACCTTGGATCTCTCCTTTAATCAATGGTAGGCCCTCTACCTTTTTTCAATCCACGAGAGGACTAAGACAAGGCTACCCCTTATCATTTCTCTTTATCCTCATGGCAGAATCTTTCAACATAGCTCTAGATCATAATCGCAGAATGGGATTGATAACTAGTATCAAGTTCAGTGATGGGGTCAAAAACATAAACCATTCACAGTTTGCTAACGATACCCTGTTAATGGGAGGAGCCTCCATCATAATAGCAAGAAGATTCAAAAATCTCCTTGAGAAATTCATGCAGTACTCTGGTGTGCATATTAACCATATAAAAAGTTACATATATGGATGGAATGCGACAGCAAACACAATACAAATATAGCACAAATCTTTGGAGCCTCTTACAGGCTCAATTATAGCCACTTCAATTACTTAGGGATGTTGGTTGGCATTGGGCCCCTTAAGACAGAGGTCTGGAACAACATAATTGGTAAAATGAAGAAAAAGATATAACAATGGAGAGCAGCTTGGCTAAACTTGGCCGAAAGGGTTATACTATTAAAGGCAGTTTTATCTGCTCTCCCCCTCTATAATTTCTCCTTGATCCAGGCCCCCATCAGCATCCACAACAAATTAGAAAATATTCTAAGACAATTTATATGGCAAGGAGGGAAGTCAAATAAGAATAAGTTCAGTCTTGTCAAATGGAGGCAACTTACCACCAAACATGAAAGTGGTGGACTTGCTATCCACATACCCAAGCTGCTAAATGTTGCCTTCGGTGGAAATATTGTTTGGCATTTGATCTCCGGTTCACAATCATGGTGGAACTTGGTTCTAGAAAAAAAATATTTGAACACAGCTAGACAACATCTATTGGATCATGACACCCCCAGCAAACCCTGTTCGCACATATGGAAACTTTGCAAAAAGGCCATTCCCTTTCTTCAAGACAACACATCCAAAGTGCCTCATGGAGGTAGTAACATTAACATTTGGCATGACAAGATTATGGGGAAAAAGGCCCTCTCTGTTGATCACATTCTCCTCACCTTGCAGCAATATCACAAGGATCAAGGAATACACACCTTAAACCAAATCTCCAGTTGGAATAGCAGCAACAGGCGATGGATGGGATGGAATTTTCCCAATCCCCCTGCACATATTCTCGATGCTCAAGTCAAAATGAAAGAATTGCTACATGGAGTAGCTCCCACCTTAAGGTACGAAGAAGACAAATTCATATGGGATCCTTTGGGAACTGCGTACGCCATTAAGGCAGGTTATGATGCACTACTTGATGACTTTCTCCCTTCTCCTTCGTGGGTCTTATGGAAGTAGGTTTGGAAATCTGAGAGCATGCCAAAGATCAAAATATTTATTTGGACCCTATTCAAAGGGAAGATCTTGACAGCAGACAATTTGAAAAAAAGAGGCATTCAGGGAGCATCTAGGTGTCCTCTCTGCTCCGATGTTGAAGAGTATATTCAACATTTATTTGTGGATTGTTCATTTGCCTCTCAAGCTTGGAGCTCCCTCCCTCATCCCCTAAACTTCAAAATAGAAAGCAACTCCTCCATCTATGCCACAATTGTCAAGTGGAAAAAAAGTTACCCCTGTGCCAAAAAGGGACTGAGTGCCCAAAAGAGAATTTGGGATACGCTTCCGTTTGTCCTTCTTTGGAACATTTGGCTCATGAGAAATGGAGTCATCTTCCAGGAAAAATCTCCTTGCATAAGGAAAGTCCTGAGCAAATCCTGGACCTTAATTGTAGAGACTATCTATGCTAAAGGAAATAGTCATATTATTATCAAAGATCCTCAAGTGGAAGAAAGAATCGTCTTCAGAAGTGCCCAGGATCTCCTTTCAAGACACAACCAAACCCAACACAAGGCAACTCTCGACCAATGCTCAATGGAAGGTAAGGCTAAAAGAACAGGACTTTCTAGAATGACTTGATGGAAAATGTAGACCCAGGTTATTTTTTGATGGTGCCTCAAAATCTAACTCGGGAACAATAGGAGCAGGAGGGGCAATTTTCGATGAATTGGGAAGCAATATAGCCACCTATCAATGGGGACTAGGGAAATCATCAAATAATAAGGCAGAGGCCTATGCCTTACTACAAGGCCTTCAAATAATCAAAGAGTTTAAATTTAAGAATGCAATGGTCTTTTGAGACTCATCAATAATAATACAGATGACGATGAAACTAGCACTATCTCCCAACATTGATCTTAGCAGATTAATCACTCATTGCAGAATTTTAAACAGGGAAATTGGAGATATTTCTTTTTACCATATCCTAAGGCAGAATAATAAAATTGCTGACTCTTATGCCAACTTGGCTTGTCTCTCCCCCTGGTCAACTCACTGCCCAAGGCAGGTCTACCTACTCCCCCCTTCCATGGATTCCTATTGTGTTCCTGTTGTCCTAATGCTCAGTGCTTCCTCGATTTACGATGGAAAAGACTCTATTCTTATCCTCCCTACCATTTCTCTCTTGACCCAATCCTCCTGATCTCCCCTACCAGATCCTTCCCGATCCTCCCTGCCAGATCCTTCCCGCTCACTCCTCGGGCTCTCTCCCTTCCTGTTCTTAAAGCCCCTCTACTTCCTTCATTTTTCCAGCAACTCCCTTCTGTGCGCTCTTGTCTACCGAGCTCTCCGCTCCCTCCGCGGAGGCTCCTCTGTTCTCCCAGAACCTCTCTCCTGCCTGCGAAATCCTTCCTTCGCTCCCTGTTACAGCATGAAGAGAGAGAACTATTTGCATTGTGCAGACCTGCAGGAGGAGATGAAATTGATCAAAGCCCAAAACAAGATTATTCAGTCAAAGCAGCAATCTGAGTTTGGGTTTCTCACTCACAAGGTGCATATCCTTGAGGAGCAGCTACGATCTTCCAACAATCATTGTGGTCATATTGAAGAATCATTGGAGATCCTTCGCTACATGGTAGCAAAACAAGCAGCACAGAGCTCCAGCTCCAATGTGGGAGCAAACAACAGTTTAGCAAGCAAGATGGGCAACCCTGTCAGCTCCAATGGACAAAAAGACAACAGTTCTTAGTCCCAGATCACCACTTTTTATCCTCTGTTTCTTCTTCTCTTCTCAGTTTCCATGTCAAGTAAATTTATTTTGTTACTAGCACAGTTTGTAAAAGTCTATAAATGTTCCTGTTTCTCATGTTTTTCATGTAATAGTGTAAAAAAGCCTGCTGGAGGATTGGCTTCTGCTATCCCAACCCTATGCAGCTTTCTCACATACTCTGTGGATGTAATTGCGTTCCACGCCCTCTCTTTTTGGAATATAAAAACAGCAACTCCGTTCCCACGCCCTCTCTTTTTTGGAATATAAAAACAGCAACTGATCGTGTTATATATATATATATATATAATTGCTAAGAAAAAGAGTTAAGATAATAGATTAAATAAAATAAAATATATAAATAACAGTTAACAACAAGAAGGGTCAAGTCAAAATATTTAAATAGCTAAATGATTAATTACATTGAAGGAGGTGTTCCAATAATGAGTTTGGTTGGACAAATCTATCCAATAAAATCTGTCTATTTTCGACACCCTCGGCCCAACCATTTTTTACAACGTTCTGTATCTCGCCAAATATAAGGGCCACATGCAGATATTATACTATTCATGTTCGTCTTATTTATCATTGTTGTCGTCATTCTCTTCTTTCCCTCCAGCGTCTAGTCCACGCAATTTTCACCTGCTTAATTGCATCCAAGGAGTTGTGACTCTATTCAGCCGCCAAGTTGTTGGGTTCTGATTCATTCATTCCACGTTCTCTCACACAAACATAGAGACCTGCTCTACTTCGTTGCCTTACTCTTCTTATGTTGTAGGGAGGTTCCTACATGTCAGTGACCTCACCATGTTTACACTGCTTGGCTTCCTTTTTAGGCTGCCAATGCACACTTTTCATATGTGGCATGAGAGAGTAGGTGGGGTGTTGAACGCTACGAAATCGGCTGGACTGGGCCGGTTCAGTTTTAGATCGGGTGGGAAGCCAACAAATCTAGGCATCAGTTAAAGACGATAAGTTCGATTTCAATTACACATCATCGCACTAAAATTTAGACGCGAGATCGTTAGAATCCTTTGAACATATTCTTTATCAAAACTGTCTTTCGTGCCCAACATTCAATGCAAATGTAACATTCACAAGTCATTCACTGCATTAAATGCAACCAGTGTTTATGTAGATTTCAGGATATTCAAATAGCAATTATGTAAGAATTTCAAAAAAAACAAAACAAAAAAAATCCCTTTTTTTAAATAACTTTTATATAATATTTATTTTATTAGAAATAAAAGTTTTTATATTTAGTGATTTAATTTTTCAAAATTTTCTTTTTTTTTTTGTGTAACATTGAATTTTTAGAGGTAATCTCTAATTAAATTGAATTAAAAAAGAATTAAAATAGATAAATGGAATGAGTTTTTTTATAGAAAAAATTGAGGTTAATGGAAAAGATAGAGGTACATCATCAAACAATTTATTAAAAAGAAAGAAAATATGAGTAAAATCATAAATATAAAATTGAAAGCATAAATAATCTTAAAAATACATTGGATTAGAAAAAAATGTAAAAATATATATTTAAAAAAAAATTATTTTAACATACTATTATTACATTCTCATCCTTACGACAACCTTAATTTATTAAATATATTAAATTAAATACCTTCATGGCAACCTTGACATTTTTATCCTCGAGGTGGATAAAGGGAATGCCTCTGTAGTTATGAACTCTGAGGACTACGAAACTAAAATGCTTGACCTTCTCCCTTCTTCTACTTACAAGATCCTTCCAAAAAAACCCCAGCAATTCGATTACTCAAATTGTCACTAAAGCTATAAAATCATATTTTATTGATGCCCCCATACAACAACGTCTTATACCCCACACCCACAAACCCCTAGAATATATGGCCAACTAAAAATTTACAAACCTATAGTTCCTCTTAGGACCATTATTAGTGTCATAGGAGCCCCCACCCATGCTCTTAGTCGATATCTTGCTTCCAAGCTTCAAAATTTTGGTGGGTCCACCCCCAATCTCATTAAAGATTCTTTAGATGTCTTTCATAAGACTAAAGAAATCCATGTCGATGACCATCACATTCTTGTTAGCTTTGACGTCGTATCACTATTTACTAAAATCCTTGTTTCAGAAGCCCTTGATCTAATTTCTAAACTTGTTGATTCTGAAACCCTTAACCTAATTAAACTCTACCTCTCATCAACCTTCTTTTCTTATAAAGGAACCATTTATGAGCAAATTGAAGGTACAACAATGGGTTCATCTCTTTCTCCTGTTGTGGCTAACATCTTTATGGAATACTTTGAGGCTAAAGCTCTAGACTCTTGGCATATAAAGCCTAAATGTTGGCTTAGGTTTGTCGATGATATGTTTTTCATTTGGCAACATGGTAGACCGATGCTAGAAGCATTTCTCTCCCATCTCAACAACATTTCCCCTCATATCCAATTCACTAATGGAAATCGAATCTAAAAACTATCTTCCATTCTTAGATGTCCTTGCCACCCGACTTCCCGATGGCTCCCTAACCCATCAAGTTTAAGGAAAAAAGACCCACACTGATTATTATCGTCATGCCCATTCCCACCACTGCCCTTCTCACAAATATGGCATCCTTAAAACCCTCATCTCTCAAACCCTTAAAATTCTCGCTCCCCAATCCCTTCCCTTCGAAAAATCCCACCTAGTCCATGCTTTTAGAGCCAATGGTTATTCCTCTTCTAAGATTACTAAAGCATTCAAGAGCATCTCTAATCTAAGATTCGTTAACCCTCCTTCCTCTCCTCCTCAAGGCCAAGTTTCTCTCCCTTACTTAAAAGGGACGATTGACCTCATAGCAAAAATGTTGTTGAAAAAGAACATTAAAACTTGTTTTAAACCAAACAAAACTTTGAAGCAGATGTTTTGGTTATCCAAAGGTAATTCTGACCCCATGTTGAATTCGGGGGTTTACCAAATCCCTTATTTATGTGGAAAATCATACATTGGTTAGACTGGACATCCCTTCAAAGCTCGCATTAAATAGCATGTTGTTGATACGAATAATCTTGGGCTATCAAAGTTGGCCATAGCTTAACACTCTTTTAACTCCAAATGTCTAATCTGCTTTAATCAAACCAAAATCCTCTCCTTTGTTCCTTTTTACAATTCCAAAATCATTAGAGAGGCTCTTGAAATAGAGAAACACCCAAAAAACTTTAAACGAGAGGATGGATATAAATTAAGCCATTCTTGGCATGTGGTCATCCACCACCTGACTAATTAGCTAACCCTTTTTACATCCTTATATTTAATAATCTTATGTTATAATAAATTCTTTTAAATGAAATTTTTCACATATTGTTTTCTAATCCAATGTATTTTTAAGATTATTTAACCTTTCAATTTGATCAATATTTCAAATTTTACTCCTATTTTCCTTTTTTTATATAAATTGTTTGACTATGTACCTCTATTCTTTCCATTATCCTCCTTAATTTTCTCCTAAAAAAGCCCATCCCACTTGTCTATTTTAATTCTCTTTTAACTCAGTTTTATTAATCACTTATTTATTTAAATCTTTTGACTTGACCCTTCCTCTTAAGGGTTAATTATATATTTTACTTTATTTAGCTATTTTCTTAACCCTTTATCTTAACAACTACTTATATAATTTAATATTTTATTTTTTTTTAAAACGACTATTTTCATCATTATTTTAATATTATTCTTTAGCGGTAATTTTGAATGCCTCCTTCTATTTAAGGATTCACAACTCTCATTTGAAATCATTCAATTCTCTAAGTCCCCGATGATGGGTGGAGTGTCCACCCGAAACGTTGGACAAGATAAAACATCCTCCATGCAGTTTCATCTGAAAAATTCTCACAATTTGATACTTATATATTAGGACTTGGCTTTATAAGGAACAAATCAGATCACTTTGTGTATTTCAACTTATTTGGTGATCATCTTATTTATTTGGCCTTGTATGTGGAAGATATCCTATTAAATGGAAATGACAAGGAAATCACCCAAGAAATGAAAACTCAATTGTCCTCTAAATTTGACGTGTAGGAACTTGGTGTTGAAAATTTCATTTTGGGGATGGAAATTAAAAGAGATCAAGCAAACATGAAACTCTTGTTAAATCAAAGGAAATATTTTGAGACAATATTGGAGACGTTTAATATGCATGAAAATAAACCAGTAAAGGTCATTATTCCCATAAGTGTAAAGTATTTGTAGAACGGTGTCCCAAGAGACATAGATAGGAAGAGGATATGTCTTGTGTTCTATATGCCAATGTAGTTGGAAGTTTGACGTATGCATTTATTTGCACTAGACTAAACATTACACATGCAATGGGAGTATTGCGTAGGTATATGTCAAAACCATGGAAGAAACATTGGACAATAGTAAAGAGGATTTTCAAGTATTTTTGTGGAACTAGTAGTTGAAGATTATGCTACCAAGGAAGAATAGGATTCGAAACAGTGTGTGACATACATGGATTTGTTAATGTAGACAGAGTTGGAGATCTAGATTGCAAAATATCTACAAGTGGGTATATGTTTATCTTATTTGGAGGAGAAATCAAGTGGATGAGCAGGAAATACTTTGTAGAGGCTCTCTCAATTACAGAAGTTGGATACATGGAAACCACTCACGCAAGCAAGGAAGAATTGTGGTTATAGAGATTGTGTTGAGGTATTAGGTTGATACAATGAGCTATGAGGATATATTGGGGTTGTCAAAGTGTAATATTTGTAGTAAAGAACCTAAAATATCATTATGAGGCAAAGCATATTTATGTTTAGTATCACTTTACGAGAGATATGATTAAATAAAAGAAGGTGTTACTAGTGAAGGTGGACACTTTCAAGAATGTTGCATATATATTAATAAATTATGTTAGCACTAAGAAGTTCACTTGGTGAAGAGAAACAATGGGAATTATCGCCTTGGTTCGTTGATCATGTACTCTCGTACCCCCCATTTGCAAAAAAATAATAAGTGGAAGAATGTTGGGTATGTTTTATATTATTCGCATGATTACCCTCACATATTGTGCATTGCACTCAACATAGTGAGGGGGTCACAAGGGGGGGAATATCATTTGCACGAGGGCTTGGGGCAATGCCCAAAAATATTTTTTGGATGGTTTTTGCATCTATTTTTGGTAGTTTTTGACACACTTTGTTCACTTTTAGTTTTGCGCACATGGTGGTTTAGCCCATGGTTTTGTAATTTAAGCAAAGGAACTGTGGTTGTGTTCTAATCCAGGGTAAATCTATTGATGGTTTATAGATGTTCCAACGCACACACACATGGTATTGTATTGTAATACTACAAAGCTTTTTGTTGTATTGCATCGAACTTTGGTTGTCTTAGGTTACCTTTGAATACTCATTAGTACTATATTGTTAGTATCTTACCTTACCCAAATGCCTCCTCTAATCACCACAATGTTGGTGGGCCTCATGCTTCCAGTAAACAACATGGGTTCATAATTTATTAAGTTCATAGTATATATGCCAATGCAATTGGAAGTTTGATGTATGCAATGATTTGCACTAGATTGGACATTACACATGTTATGGGAGTATTGAATAAGTATATGTCAAAACCAGGGAAGAGACATTGTACAATAGTAAAGATGGTTTTCATGTATTTGTGTGGCACTACTAGTTATGGATTATGCTACCAAGGAAGACCAAGATTCAACAAAGTTTTGGACATACATAGCTTTGTTGATGTAGACGGGGTTGGAGATCTAGACTGTTGAATATCTACAATTGGGTATGTGTTTATCCTATTTGGAGGAGCAATCAGCTATATGAGAAAGATACACTCTATAGTGGCACTCTTAGCTGCATAAAGTGGGTACATGGAAACCACTCATGCAAGCAAGGAAGGAGTATGGTTATAGAGATTGTATTGAAGTATTAGGTTGAGACAATGAGTTATGAGGATATGTTGGATAGTCAATGTGCAATCTTTATGGCTAAGAATATAGTGTATTATTCTAATACAAAGCATATTGATGTTTACTATCACTTTTTGATAGATATAATTGAATAAAAGAAGATGTTGTTGGTGAAGGTGGAAACTTTAAAGAATGTGGCAAGTTTATTAACAAATTATGTGAGCACTAAGAAATTCTCTTGGTGAAGAGAAACAATGGGCATTATTGCCTAGGTTCATTGATCATGTACTCTTTCACCCCCCATGTGAAAACAAACAAAAAATGGGAGAATGTTGGCTATGTGTTATATTCTCTGCACGATTACAAAAATTGGACAGTTTTTGCATCTTTTTTGGTAGTTTTTGAAAGGGAGATTGTAGAAAAAAAAATAGTTAGATTTTCTAGTTTAATATATTTTTGAATCCATGCCCAACAAGGTTACTGGTCTATAGGTTCTCAACACCTTTCCCGCAAGACAATGTCCCCAATAGGACCGATGTTGTAACCCCTTGGTGTTTCCTAAAATTGTTAGGGTTTTTGTTCATGAGCTCAAAAAGTATTTGGGGACTCTATGTCTAGATAAAAATGGACGAGAATGAAAAAGAACGCAAAGCATAAGAGGCAATGGAATGTGTGCTTCCCCCAATTTTAATTTCAAATGGTTAAACAATGATTATTTATTGGGCGGGTCCTCATCCAACTGGGAGCAACCTCGTCCTGGAGGAGCCCCGACGGGGTAATAAGCACGATAGTTAAAGCCAACACTTTCCCTCGGGAAGCCAAGGTCAAAATGGTGCACTTGATAGATCATCAGGTATAATGGATTCTGTGGGGGTTGAGCCTCATCTCTATGCCCGCCCAAGCACCCTGCCAAAGGAAGATAGGGCCCACCACCTGTTGGTCTAATGTGGTGACTATGTCCACAGTCAGAACCACCATAGGGCGAGCGTGAAACCATTTGAATCATCACTCTCCTCCATTACTTACCACCCAAATCGACTCTACCATGTGTCTCCTCCACGTCACCTGTCAACTCGCGTGGAGCCCTCTTCGCATCCACAATGTCCAATTACCTTCGGTCATCAGGAGAAATCAAGCTCAAGAGGGATTTACACCTTTAGCTCTATGAGAGACTTGAATCCAAAGAGTCTTAGATTCGAGAGCTTAGCGAAGATAAGCATTGATCATTGATAAAAAAAAAAAAAAGGATAAATTGTCCATTAAGCAGAGAAGGACCACGATACGGGACTCCATATGTGTGTGTGTGTGTGTAGTGGTCACAGAAGGGTTGCAGAGAAAAGGAGATTGCAAAAGAATTACAGACAGAGACATAGGTCAGAACAAAGTCGAGTGCATGTGAGATCAAGTCGCAGTGAAAGCGTGCCTAGAGAAGAGTAGAATGGATAAATACTTCATGTTTTAAACCTTGGAGGAGATATTCGAAGAGAGCAGAGAGCCAAAATTATTCAAAGTATAGAAGTCAGGATTGAACCAATGAAGCCTAACAATTAGCCAAATCCTCCTTTTAGAAGAATTTTGTCATTAGATAGAGCCAGGGAAACGAAACTAGCACTAGACAGAGCCAGGAGATAGACTTTATATTATCGGACCAGAACCCCGTAACATTTATAAAATGACAACTCCTAAAAGTTTCAGGCACCAGGGATCCTTCAGTAGACATAAGGTTATTTCATTACCCGGGACCAGTTATTAACAGAATCCCGTGACAGCGATTTCACCCAGGAGGTCAAAAACTTGAAACCCCGTAACATATTTTAAATTGAATTTCAATAGAGCCCCAAGGTTGCGAGGAGCAAGGAACAATAGTGGATAAATCCCATAATCTCGTAGCTATTTCTAATTGCATTTCAAAAGAACCAAGGTACTAGGGATCGTCATGTGACGACAACAGAAAAGACTTTCCAATCCCCATATCTGTTAAGCGACGAATGTAGATTTTGTTGTAGACTCACATCCCATCTAATTTCCTAAAACACAAGACAAGAATCTACTATACTCTTTACAGTGGAATCCCATAAAGATCGATGAACACAATAATCAGCAAGAGGAAGAACATCTATGGCACATAACACAATATTTAGTTGGGGAAGGCCAATGCTCAAAACCCCTACTATCTATATTGCATTAATCAGAAATCCAAGATGAAAATATAATGCTTGTTCTCACTAGAACAATTCTTGCACAAGTATAATCAACTCTCAGCTCACAAGCTAGCTCAAGCCAAATCCTTAGCCTATTTTGCAGCTCTCCAAGCCCCTATTTCCTTGCGCAATTCATATGAGGATCAACCCATATTTAATTGGGAAATCATTCATCCAAAACTGCGTAATCCAAACTTAGGTCCTTCTCTGATTGTATGCATGATCCGTACAACTCAAATCATAATACCACTGATAATACATTATCCTTGCACTCTAGTCTCAACTGGGTCTTTCTCTGAATCGACATGCATGAGTTTCTCATGAGTAAATCTTCAGTTAGTTGGAGTAGCACCTGAGGATGCACCAGTGCATCAACTCATTACTAGACCTCTACTAGTTCCATAAACAGTTAGAACTAGTTTAATTGTCTATAACTCAGTCAAATTGAGTTATCTAATTACAACTCAAATAAACTCAATCTGGACCCCTAAAACTTAGGGATCACACTTACATGACTCCAGATAGACTTCCAACTCAAAATTCCTAAGTTAACTAAGTCAACTTAACTTAGTTAACTATTACAAGTTGCTATGAGAAAAGAATTACAATTTTAATTCACAATTTAATTCAAGGACAAATTAAATTGGAATTTTTGGATTCTATTTTTAACATTTCTTGTTGCTATTTTCAACAACGGAGTGGTGGGGCCCTAACGGAGAGTGCTCACGATTGGAAAGGTTTTCCTTTGTCAAAGTTACATGGGCCATCCTAGAGACCCGGAAACCCACAACTATTTTTTATTGAATTTATAAAGAGTTACATTTACTGGAGGTCGTGGGACTATACAGAGATAAAAGAACCCGTGGATCCGTTTTGCAACTGTTTCCTATGTATTTCCTTTACTATAATAAAGCCTCTCCGTCGCAACTTTTACAAGGATTTTGATCCTGATGGGTGGAAGGATTTGTCTACAATAAGGGCCAACTCCGAAAAGGGCTGATTCAAGTAGTTAGAGGGAGAAAACGACCGTTAAATTGACAAGTAGTCGTGGAAAGAATAAAATGGCAAAAGTGTGGTCAGTTAACTAACCCACCACGAACCCGGATAATGGAGCTTGTGTCCACTTCAAGAGATCAAGGAATTCGGTGATGAAGATATTTTGTTTGGGAAATCATGATACAATTGTGTCATTTCAGAAATTTTGTTAATATTTCATTTTCAAGAAAAGAATCAAGTCTATTATGTAATAATTAGGACAACGAGGCTAGTATCATGCTTAGATACATGTGGCACTCCAAATATTTTGGTAATTGTACTTGTCTTGTCTCTCCCTATAAAAGGGATGAATATCTCATTAGAAAGGGTTTGATTTTCTATCCCAAAAGCTGTAGTTTTTCTGCAAGTTTTTCAAGTTTTGGAGCTTATCATATGTATGTTATTCTTGAAGATTAATGAAGAATTTTTTGGTGATTCCAAGCATTGAGATGTGTAGTATGTAATTTTGTCTCTATTTATTATTTCATATGTGTTTCTTTCCTCTCAGAAATTGTGTAATTGTAGCTGTTGGATTCAATCTTAAATAACAGATTTACCTATGTTATGTTATGGAAAATGGTACCTGTAATGTGTGGGATTGAAGGCCTTAAAATACGCTCCATGGTTTTTGAACCTCATTTCCTTTATCTTGTTCATGATTCTACTGGAATTTGGTGCATAGGATTATGTGTTTGTTTAGCCCTCTGCACTAGGTTTCTCTCCTTGTATTTCCTCTTTCACCTATACTACAACGAACGATGAGACTGCACCCTCTATGTGTTGGCCACTATAGCTAAACATTAAGTCTTGGGAATGACATATTGTTTAAGTGTATATTGAATTTACCTATGATTAAGGTAGTTGAACCATATTTAAATCATTTTACATTCAACTCTTGAGCAACACTAATTTATCTTCAAGAGACACTAAGACATCCTAGGCACTGACCTTCTTCTCAACCTGGATGTTGTCTCTAGGAGCTAAAATATTTCACATCTTCAAGCCATAGTGTTGGTCACATCTTCAAGTCAATGTGTTGGTCACATCTTCAAGTCACAGTGTTAGTGACTAAAAGTGTGACTTACGACCTTAGTAGCAGGTTGCAATGATAGAGGGCAGACAATGGATATTGTTGATGGAAAGAACGATTAAGGGCCAGAGAGTCATTTTCATGCTCAAAGTGTAAGTTGTTATCTCAGTTGGTAGTGGCGAAGGGTGAAGGTTCAAGTCTGAGCAAAAATGACATGTTGCACTATAGGTGTAGTGATTACAAGGAAAGGACACATTGGAGAGTGAGGGTGTAAGAGGTATATGAAAATGATGAATAAGGATAGAAACTGTGTGTCAAATACAAAGGATAAATATGAATATAAGTTTGGGGTTTAAGGAATACGAAGGGTCGTGGAAGCAGAAGAGGTAGATATATGAAGAGACATAGGAATAAGTCGCAATAAAAAAACACAAGGATAGGGAGGTTGCAAATGGAAAAACCAGTGACTAGTCGCAGGTCATAGATATAGTGACAAGTCACAACTTTCACTTGCAAGTCGAAGTCACAAGTAGTAATTGTTACTCGAGGGGACTCACAGGGTGAATGTGGGTCTCAAATTGCATAGAGAGGACAGGTCGCAAAAGATGATGGATTGCAAGGTCATGGAGAAAATCATATTGCAAGGTCCCAGGCGAGAGCAGGTCGCATATATCACTAACCTTCTCATATGTGATCTTGCAGCTATATCATTAAGGAATGGTCAGTTGAATATTGCAACGGGAGGTAGGTAGCAGATCGCATAAATATATAGGTCACAAGGTCTCACAAGAGACCAGGTCACAAGAGCTGTTGGTTTCTGCAATTGCAATTATGACTTAATGACTAGGGGTCTGATAGTTATGCCACGGGGAGGGAGAAGGTCGCAAGTCACAAAAAGGGGAGAGGTCACAAAAGGAGAGGTCGCAAGGTAGGAGAGGTCACAATATCACAAAAGAGACCAGATCACAAAGGTTACTGTCTTTTCTAGTCGCAATTTTGCAACTATGCGACTAAGGGATCTAAGCATATCACAAGTCGCAAAATGGGTTAATGTTACTATTGATGGATCTACAACTTGATAGAGACTAAGATCAGTGACTAGGAGGAGAACTTAGATCTTTCATCTTTTAGGGTAGAATTTCCTAAGTTCTAAGGAAACTGTAAATAAGTAAACAGAGAGTGAAACTATAAGAGGCCATTAGTAAAGGATAGTATAGAGAGTCTAGTATAGGGGGTTTCAAATTCAGACTCAAGTGTGGATGAAGCCTGGCTATCCCATGTGACAGTATGCCAACATTGAACTACAGATGGCTTGTGTTGCATCTTATAAACCTTGACAGAATGATATTTTCTTCTTGCTATGAGTTGCATCTTGATGATGATGAATCTTTTGACCTAGTTGCAACCTTGTCCAAACCTTGGGACATAGAAAAACACACATAAATACCAAAACAAGATACTCTCTACATAAATAAATAGGCATGAAGGAACAATATTGCAAGATCTATGGCAAAATGAATGAATGCAAATGCCTTAAACCATAGTGTTGAGGATGAAGCAAGACAAGAAAGCTTAGATAATGTGCCCATACAAAAATTATAGCTTCGATGATGCCTATATTATTAAAGGTGTTTGACCATTGTGATCAACAAGGATAACCATTAAGACCTTGAAAAGCACAGAGAGACCAAAATTTTGGGATATGCCTTGTTACAGGTCATTTTGCCACACCCAATCAAATGGCCTGAAAACTGGATCAATCATCATTCTTTAACACTTTGCTTTCATCCCCTACAAAGCCTAGAACATCCTCTCTCCAAAAAGTCCAAGAATTATGGGTTAAGCAGCTTAAAACCCTAATTTTTAGACCCATCAAACTTTCCCTTTGAGCAACTTGCACTGTTGCAGGTTGTACACTGAGCAACTGCACTGCCTAATGCATGTGTTCCCTTGTTGCAAGTGCGATGGCCTCTAGAATTCGATAAAAATTAAAAATAATTTTGAATCTTCTCTTTTGAAAAGCTTCCAAGGTGGTTTTAACTATTTTCTATTGATTAAGATCTTAAACTCCTGCTCTTTGTTGGGTGTGTGTTATATTCTTTCCACGACTACCCCATGCGCGCGGGCGACAGGTACCCTTGTATGTTGCGTTGGGTGCAACACACCGGGAATTTTTTTTTGGACCCTATACTAGGTGGGAGGACCTACCTATGGTTTTGTGCATGGATTTTGCACATGGTTTTGGGCATGATGGTTTTCTGTCCATGGTATTTTACAGATCTAGTCAAGGGAACTACAATTATGTTCTAATCCATGGTTAATGGATTAGGGTTTATGGATGCTTTGCATGTGTGTGTTTGTGTGTGTGTGTGTATTGAAAGAAGTATAATGAAAAATCAATATGGTAGTCCCGGTCTTGGGATCCAGGGGAAAATCTTTGTGTATATGTGTTTTATGTTTTATGCTCTCGCCATTGTTTATTTTCAATTTTTAGAATTCGTATGTAGGTAATTTTTGTACGAGGTTGAAACTTACACTCTTGAGGTCTTATCTCTTATCCACAGAGCTTATCTTCCCCCATATGTCGATATAAATCCTAGATTTGTAAATCCCAAACTACACTATTTACCCTATAAATTTACTACCTCCCATGGAGTCTAGGTTGGCTTTTGGAGACTCTTAGTTATGCCCTTATGCTATCTCTTTGTGCCTAAGGATCCATTATCCATCCATGCAATTGAGTTGTGATTGAAGGCTTGCTTTGTGACAAGGGAAATACATGATAGTTTGGAGACATCTACAAAGTCAAATATCTTTAAAGGGTTGTAATCTCTCCTGCATTCATTAATACAAAAAGTTCTTTGTTTTCCTATAATTATGTCTTATTGATGCATATGTATTACAATTCCTTTTTGACTCATTGTTTAGATATTTTAGTACATGTTATTTGTGTGTTGTAGTTCTCTTGGTTGTTTTAGTTGTTTTGCAGGTTCCATTTATAGTGTTTGGAGCTGGAGTTGAAGTTTACAAGCAGGAAGAAGAGGGGAACTTGCATTGGATTCTAGGTAGGTCCTTCCTCCATGTTATAATTTCTTTAAGGAAAGAATAAGTCCTTTTGTTCCTATTGTTTTTAGATCAAGCCACCAGATCTAGGGAGTTCACTTCTGTCCGCATAAGAGAATTTTCCATTTAAGAACTTGGTGACTCCACTAGGGAACAAAATGTTCCTTTAGTGGCTTTCTTTGTCTAATATTTTTATTCCTTTGAAAGCAACTCAATTTGACTTGTTTAGATAGTAATCAGTCTTAGGAAAGTATGATCATGAGCTTGGTAAGGTTTTTGTTTCACCTTTTGGACAAAAGTAGCCCCGTTGCACTTTCTAATCTAAGAAAGAGCGCCCCAACGCACTTGTCTCTCTTTGTAATTTTGATGACTCACATTGGTTGCCATGTATAGCTTGTAATGGTTCCTGTAGGATGCAAATTTTGCATTTGTATGCCTTTATCTGAGTTTTTTTTCTTATCCAATGTTCCTCTTGACTCTCTAAATTGGTCTGTGTCTCTATAAAGCCATCAGTGTGTTTACACTTGAGTGTGATTGCTTTTTGACAAGATTTTATTTTTATTTCTTTCTTCTTGTCAATTAGGGTTTGTAAACGCTTAGCTTGATTATTGATTCAATAAAAGGAATTTTAATATTACAATTCCAATCATGTGAGTTCTTTTGATCAATGATCTAGTTGCATTTCCTTTTTCATTACATTTGAAAATTGAAAGGAAAATAAAAGAAAATTTTCCATTCCTTGCATTTCATTTAGGGCTTTAAATTGAATTGGAATAGTGAAATTGAAAGATCTAGTTAGGAAGTTGTTTATTTGTTGCATCATTGTTTGTTTCTTCCTTCTCGTATATAGATCTTTATTTAAAGAGAAAGAGTTATTTTTATCATGTTAGTTGCATCGTAGGAAGTTCAAATGAATTCGTTTCATGATCATTGAAATCGAAACTTAATTGAAGATCAACTTTAATGTTTATTTAATTAACCTAAGGAGCATTTGGAACATTAACGACACACATAGTGGTCTAGGATAGAAGACATGTTCCGACATTGTTAAATGTAGGAGTTGTTGTTACTTGTTTATGTTACATTTTGTGGGTATTCGGTATTTCACGTACATAAGTCTATAGGATCGTTCTCCACCTACCCTCAAGTATACCAAATGATGCTCGACGTATGAAAAGTATATCGCAATACTTCCTATCATATAGGACGCATTGGACATCACTACTACGGACTATGCTTCCAGGTACCTCCAGGTATATTTTGGAAGTCCCCATTAGGTTGTTACGCTTCCATAGGTAAACGAATCGACCACCTTGTTGATTATGATACACCGAACACAACATTTGGGGAGATTTCCTGCACGTACTTGAAACGATATATTAGAGTTCATAGTGAATTGGTAAACCCTTTTTCCTAGTTACCCCTATTTTGTTTTTATTTGTGATTTAATTTGTAAAATTAATTAATCTGTCATGGAAGAACACCCTTGACACCCTTGTTCTTCACGTAGAATGCAAATATTGCCTCATCTACCTCCAGAGGAAACACCTGGACATCATAAGAATAAGAAAACACTAACTATCGAACCTGGTACTTTTGGAGCTACCCCTTCTAGAACCACATATGAAGTTAATCAACCAGAATATTCACTTCCCATAAGTACTGAACCCATAATTAAATCTTTACCAACTGGTGAGTCTGAAGCATTCGAAGTTGAAGCCCTTGAAACATTAGAAACTGAAGTCATTGAACCCGAATTTGTAGATTCAGACACTTTACAACCTAAGGTTATGCAACCTAAGGAACCACATACAACTGAACAAGTTATTTCAGGAACTTCCTCTTCTCTTTCTTTGCCTTTATCTCAACCACAGCCTGTGTATTTAGAAACTAATGGAGAGAAAATTCCACCTGTTCTTTTGAGCAAAGAGGAAATTAATGAAGAGGATTCTCCTAACCCTCAAACTCTTGTTTGCATACCATTACGACAGGATTTTCCTCCTTTGTACCAAATTTTCCCGTCTTTACCTCTAATACTCGAACACAAGCTCATTTACATCGAACTCCTCATTTTAATTCACCTTTGAAATTTTCTCGAAAAACCCCTTCAATAAGTTTAACCATGACTGAGTTAGCTATGGTCTCTCAACTTGTGTCTGTTATCATGAGTGAATTAAAGGAAGTTGCAACAACTTCTATGTTTGTAACTTCACCATAAACTCATTTGTATGGTGGTCCATCAGTGCCACATGGCTACCAGTCATTGTTTGAAACCTTTTCTGGTGCATCAACTAGTCCATGGACTTCTCCTTTATCATATTCGTCTGGAATATAATCTGGTCCCTCATTAACTATCACCTTACAACCTACCCAATTTGTTGCATCCCCGTCTCCTTTGGAGCAACAATATGGTGTGTTTCTCAATGGATTAGGACACCTACAACAACCTACTTCATCCTATACTGGGTACCCTCCTCCCGGGGGTCAGTTGCCTCCATAAATTCCTTATCCTCTAGTCGGGGGGCAACCTATTTCTGGAACATTCTCATCTACTGATCAAATTCTACAAGTTGGTGCTCTACCCTATTTGAGTACTCTTCCTACGGGTGCCCTATTTCCGAGAATATTTGTTGCTCCTTGGAATCCTACGTTTCCTATTCAACCTGGTTTGGTCCAAACTCAAATCTTGACCTATTACCTTATCTCGGGTACACCTCAAGTTCTTAATTTCGGATTTGTTCAATACATACCTCAACCTTCCCTAATTACACTTCAAGTGAGTCAACTTGTTCAGGCTATATCCCAATTACAAACGAGTCGAATGGTACCTGTAATTTCTCAAATTTCATTTACCCAGCCTATTCAAAGTACATTACAAACTTTGTTTAAACCATTTGGTCAGGATATTCCCCAGATGCAAGTTAACTAACATGTTCAAAGCATGCCACAAGTGCCAACCAGTCAACCTAGTATTGGAATCATGCAAAATCCATCAGGGCAACCATTCCAAGGCATTCTGCAAATGCCTGCTATCCAACCAACTATCCCGCAAATGCCTTATCAAGGCCAATAGATCCAAACTCAGTCATTCCAACCTTACCAAGGTTTTCATGGAATTGGACAACCTGGTTATGGTTATCCTGGTTATCAAAATCCTCCTTATCACTGTGGAATGCAAATGGCTATAACTCAATCTATTCCATCATATCTAGGATACCCTTCACTATTGGTTAACCTTTATCCATAAGATCCACTTCCACAAGTGGACTTTAATAGCTAATTACCATTCATTGCAGTGCTTTAGTTACCAAATTTACTTGGCTAACGAATGATTTGATTTGTCATTCTCCTTAGTGGTCGGTTATTCCTACAAAATTTTCGAGTGACATTCTGAAATTAAATGGAAATCGTGGATAAGATCCGTCAAATCACGTCATGAACTATCATTTATGGTGTTCATTGAATTCCTTCAATGATGATTCCATTTGTTTACGACTTTTCCAATGAACTCTTACCGGTTTAGTAGCTAAGTGGTATGTTGAATTACCTAGAGCTTCACTTAACAACTTTGGTGCATTGGCAACTACATTTCTAACCCATTTCCAACTACCCATTCGTTAAAAAACTGCAACTGGTTTTTTGACCTCCTTAAAGCAATCTACCTCTACACATATATTTGATCATATACATGAGTGGAGGCGTCGACGTCGTTCGGTCAAAACTTATATTCCAGATCAATTATTGTCATAATGGTTTATCAAATCTTTACTGCCTTCCATAACCAATGATGTTGCCAAAGGCGGACTTGTTACTGAAGAACAAGTCATTTCTCATGCTCAATATCTGGATTTAATTTATACCCAATCTAGCATGCTCTATGACAAGATACCCAATGCTCCTTGACCCCAAGATACTATTCCACTTTCTCCCTCGAAGGAATCACATGTTGTTGATGGTATGGTTGGTTCCATCGGTCAACAAGCAGTGAGAAAATATTATAATCAAACTAATTCAAAATATGCTCCAATTGTGATGAATCAAAGCTCCTTTAATCCTGCTCTGTGAGTACTTTTGACGTTAACATAGTTCAATCTATGAAAGGAAAATCTCAACAATATGCAAGTAAGAAAAAGGGTAAAGGTAATAACAAACAAGAAAAAACTCCACAAGATAAGCAAACGAATCAGTCTCCTGACAAGAAGCGTAAGCCTTGTTACCCTTGTTTAATCTATAATGACGATCATTTTACTAAATATTATCCACACCGGGCAGAAATCAATCAATTTTTGAAAATTGCATCTAGTGCACCTACCGTGTTGACAAATCCTTTCCCAACCCAGGAGGCAAAAATGATTGCACAAGGTCCATCTTCCTCTTCTCAAAACATTGGTTTCATATGTCAGAAAGATGTCTTTGTGGCCACTGGGAACAAGGATTATGGTAATATGAATCCTTCTACTAGAAAGGCTACAGATTAATCTTCCAGTTCTACTCCACCCATGTCTGGTCCTCTCCAAATCAAGGAACCTGCTCTTGAGCTGAAAATTAAACCTACTAAAGGGGTGATTCGTAAATCATCATTTTACCACCATGCGAGAGTTGCACAAAATTATAATATAGTTGAAGAATTATCCCAAAATCCTTCAGTTATGTCCACTCTTGAGGTTTTGCAGAACTGTATTTCTCAAAATAAGTTGCTATTAGCAGCCATTAGAGGAGTAGGTTCCTTAGATTCGGGTCTCGTTATGTTCAATCATGAGAATGATACACCTAAGATTTCGCCCCAACTTGCATTTATGATTCACGTCGTGGTTAGAGGAAAAAATGATTTATGCACCATTATGGACGAAGGTGCCTCTACTTGCATCATGTCGATGTCATGTTGGAAATATTTAGGTTCTCCTTCCCTTAATCAATCACCGACAACACTCAAATCCTTTTATGGAAGAGGATTTAAGCCTTACAGAATTATCAATTCCTTGACAGTAGAACTAGCTGATAAAACGGTCTCGGTAGAAGTCGAAGTCATCGATGGACAATTTGACTATAACCTTTTGCTATGATGTACTTGGGTTTATGCTATGGCAATTATAACCTCATCCTATTTTTGGATGATTTCTTTCCCTCGTAAGGGGGCATCGTGGCCATTTATGGACGGCTTCCACGACTACAATAAAATCAACATACTCCCATCTGGTCAGCATACGACTGTGTTCATTTGTCCATGGGGTAAGTTTGCTTATTACAAACTTCCTTTTGGTCTTAAGAATGTAGGAGAAACTTTCCAACGGGCAATGAATTATTCTTTTCACGACATTAAGCATATCGTGCAGCCATACCTTGATGATTTTCCTTCTCATTCTAAGAGTCGTCAAGCCCATCTTCTGCATCTTAGAGCCATCCTCCTACGATGTCGACACTATAATATCCACTTAAACCCAAATAAATGTGTCTTTCATGTTCAATCTAGTCGACTTCTAGGATTCGTTATGTCCAAACAAGGAATCCAGATTGATCCTCTAAAGTCCAAGCAATCCTTGATTTTCCAACCCTGTCTTCTCTCGTTCAGTTACAATGCATGCAAGGGAAGGCTAACTTTTTATGACGTTTTATCCATAACTATGTAGAACTTACTAAAGGATTTAATCATTTACTAAAAAGGGCGTTCCCTTCCATTCGGATGATACTTCTCAGAAGGCTTTTGATGCCTTGAAAGGGTATTAGCCCAAGCATCGTTATTATATCCCCCAAATTATCAATGAGACTATTTCTTGTACCTTGTTGCAGTTGTTACCACCATTGCTATGGTATTGGTACAAGAAGATGATTTAGGAGACAAACACCCTATCTACTACTTGAGCCATAATTTGATTAATACTAAAGCCAAATACTCTCATGTTGAAAAGTTAGCTTTGGCAGTTGTCCAAGTCGTTAATAGGTTTCACCACTATATTCTTCTTCACAAGATTCTTGTGGTTTGTGATTCCAACCCTATGACCTATATCTTGTCACATCAATTGGTAGGGGGAAAATACTTGAAGTGGATCATTATCCTCCAATAGTTTGATTTGGAATTCATCAAATCCAAGTCTAAGAAATCTCTAGTATTTGTTAAACTGATCTGCGACCTTCCCTCTTCTACATCAGAATCAATAATTGATGATTTGATCCCTGACGAAACGTTGTTTCTTATCGACTCTTTTGATCCTTGGTATGAAGTTTTCACCATTTATCTCTAGACCCAAACTTTCCAACCTGACACTACTCATTCTAATTAGCGTCGAATTCGATACCAGGCTCACCAAAACATCATAATTGGTGACATACTTTATCATTATGGTGTTGATACAATTTTTCAAAGATGCCTATTCATGAGGAGGCTGAGAAAGATTTGGATGATTATCATGCTGGAGCATGTGATAAACATATGTATGCCTGTGCTACCGCTCAAAAAAATTTACGTGTCGATTACTTTTGGCTAACTACTTTCTACGATTGCAATTTAGCAGTTCAAAGTGTCACACCTGTGAGATCTGTAGCTGGAAATCCTATGCTCCACTCGCTCCTTTACATCCCATTGTCACTATTGGACCCTTTTCCAAATGGGGCATTGACTTCACAACCTATAACCCTCGCTTGGGCAGGGGCGTGGTTACATAATCGTTACGGTAGATTATTTTACTAAATGGGCCAAAGTGATGCCTACCTACGACAATAGCGAAAAAAAAATTGTTGCATTGTTTCTCTTTAATCACATTATTGTTAGATTTTGTGTGCCACATACTATAGTTATGGACCATGGTAAACATTTTCACAATTACATGATGTGTGAATTGGATTCCAAGTTGGGCTTAAAACATAATAGCTCAACTCCATACTACCCATAGGCCAACGGTCAAGTAGAAGCCATTAATGAGGTTTTGAAAACAATGCTCCTATGCATGGTAGGGATTCATAAGATGAATTGGCATACTATTATTTTTTCAGCCTTGTGGGCATACTACACTTCTATCTGAATTGTGACTAGATTCACACTTTTTCAGTTGGTATATGGTCTGGAAGTCATTCTTCCAATTGAGTGTGAAATTATGTCATTGAAACTTGTCGTCGAACTTCTTCTTGCTACCTCCATTGAAGAAGAACGCTTTTTGCACTTAGATCAGTTATATGAGACTCGACATGATGTCACAATGGCTAATGAGGCTCACAAAAAGCCTATCAAAGTTTAATATGACCAGAATGTTAAACATCGTGCCTTCTCGGAGGGTGATTTGGTCCTTTTGTATGGCCAAGAAGCCGACAAACTAGGAGTTCGAAAACTCAAACCAATATAGTTAGGTCCATATATCGTTAAACATGTTCTTGCGGAAGGGGTCTATGAGATTGTAGACTTTGACAGAATTCCCTTGGCGCAACCCTACAATGGGTTGTACCTCAAAAGATACTATGCTTAGAACTTTTTCTACATAATCATTGTGTACATATTGTATAGGTTTTCAAGAGTGTTTGCAGTGTGTTTTCTTGAGTGTTTTTTACCGCCTTTGCTTCTCTTGGAGTACATTTGATTTGCAAATGTTGATATTGTCTCAATCATTTGTTGGTTATGCTGATGGTGCTAGTCATAGTACACAAAACCTTTCCTCCGTAGCATGGGCCATCTATGCTCCCAATGACAAGTTAGTGAGTTTGCAAGGAATTTGCATCGGTCGCTTAACTAATAACATTGTTGAGTATAGCATTGTGATCGAACTTCTGGCTGATGCCATTTCATGTGATATTCGTCATTTGGTCGTCATAATCGATTCACAACTCATGGTGCTACATCTAAATAATGTCTATTCAATAAGAATTTCAACTATGTTACGCATGTTTTTAAGGGTTCGCCTCTTAGAGCGACATTTTGATTACATTCAATACCACACATTTTCCTACGATTCTAAATACATTAACAGATGTATTAGCTAATCATGTATTGGACATACATTTGTGACATTAGGCCCACATACAGCTTGAGTGGGCCTGATGGTTAAGAGCATGTGTTTCCTCCTAAGAGGTCACAGGTTCAAAACCAGAGAGGGGTAGAGTATGTATGCCTTCGTAGACTTAGCAGTCAAATCGCTACGCGGAGGTGGGTCCCTTGTCCCACAAACAAGGGGGTCTCATACACCAATTTGGTATCTGGCTTGGTTGTGGCCTTAAAAATAGATATTATTATTATTATTCAATTATAACCAACATCAAAAATTATGCAAGAGAGCAGGATAAGTAGAAAACATCCATCGATAAATAATTGTATATAATGTTTGGTTTTACAAAAAAATGTGTTTGGGACACATATGGCCCGTGAACTATAATATCAAAATACATGTAGACAAAATATGGCTAAAAAAAGCTTCCTAGGTGACTAATCTTGATGATGCTCATAATAGCATACAATTGCACAAGTAACTTTGCGCAGCAATTGACTGATATAAGTAAAAACTCCTATAGTATACCACTATAGACGCATAGGAATCTCATCAACCCCTATGTCTGGCACACTACGAGTCAGACCCTCAACATGGTGCTTGAACTCGGCAAGAATCTCCGTCGTGTCAGGATTGGCCATTTCTTCCTCTACCCCTACACCTCCAACCTATACAAGATGTGGTTGTGCTCGTCGATGAATAGGAAACATGCCTATTGGTCACAAAGGTCCAATGTCTACATGTAAAATCGATAGTTAGTCCCTGATACATTAAAAAAAAAATGTAAAACCAAAAAAACTCGAAACGACATTGTTTTTACCTGTATCATTCCATTACTCGCCTTTAGGTAAAACGAGCTCTGGATCTCCACATATATTGGCTCCAACGTATGGGTATTCTTCAATCATAATTAGCTTCTCCTGAAGACAACCAAAGAAGGTAGGAGTGAATGTCATCATCAGTGCTCCTTCATGTCAAGTCATGAGATCTACCAATTGCCTCTTGTAAGGCTCTCTAAGTCAAGGAAGCTCATGGGATATCTGTTGAGTTCGTAGCAATGGTACTCTTTGTAAAGCAAATGATACCATGATAGAGCCATATCCAAAGTTATTCAATCTTTCGGTCTTTTCTTTATTGAGTTGTTCCTTCAGATTGACTAAAACCCCTTCACACCAGTTGAATATTGTGGGTGCTAATCATTCCAATGCATACCACATCTGGGTCTTGGTAGCTAAGTGTAAAGCAACACTGCCAGCCAATTGAGTAATGGAAAAAAAGGATTGTCATGAGGGGAAGTTGAAAACTATCCCTTATCTCAAGTTTCCCATCTTTAGTTATTTCATAATGAGGTTGGCAATGGGCAACTATGTAATATTTTATTGTTTCTCCACCTCTCCTAAAACCATATAATGAAATGGGAGCTCCTCTTCTTAACAACCCTATCAGGAAGTAGATGTCTTCAACATATACTATGACAATGTGTACTCCAATGTTGAATTATTGTTCCTTTGTGTCCTAGCATCTTACCAAATATTCCAGTAACTCCAACCAGGCTCTCATGCCCGGAATCATAAAAAACTTTAAAAGCCTGCAGTTCCTCAAAGCCTGTACAGTTGATGGATCATTGTCAACAACCATGTCTTGAGCCTCATGCTTCCTTTCTCTCCAAGTTGAATCCATTTTCACTTCGATAAAAGACCTGCAAATGACAAAAAATAACACATAAAATCAATAATTTGAGAAATTTTGGGAGAAAAATGACTCAAAATCATTTTTTTTTAACCTTTATTGCTTCCATCACATTATTCCTTCATGAACAGAGCGACTGTTACACAGTAATTTGTCACCATTGGTCACCGTCCCTTTTTCCCCTGTTTCCGTACTTTGGATGACGCATTCTGGGACCTGTGAGCAGTGACATAACCTAAAAACACTTGCATTATGTTCCCCTGAGTATGTACTTCATGTTCCCTGAAGACACCTTCTGCAAAATATCCCTGAAAGGTGCCCTTTTCCCATTAGCGCGGGTCCAAAATGTCTTAACTGCGTCAATCACTGAGATCCTCAAAAGAGGGTGCGACCATTGGCGCTCTGTCTTAGAACAACACCCGCGCCAACCAAGTTTGGTAATGATTTTTGACAAACGCGCGCCCAGATGTTTTTTCCCTTCAGATCACGAAGTATTTTGAGGATAAAGTTTATCTGATAGAGGTCGAGAGTCATCATCTATCCTTGACATCTTTCCACAGCGGCTTTTCGGAGATAATGCCAATCCACAATGGGTGTCCTGATGCATTGTATCTTCCTCCCTTCTCCATCTATAAAAGTCTGTCCTCATGCATTAGACAAGCTAGTTTTTGAGTAATGATAGTTGTGATTATGCTTGTCTTGAGTGATAGTAAGAGTCTTGAAGCATAGGGAGGTTATGCTGCCGAAAGTCTGAGAGAGAGAAGGTCTATTGCAAGACATACATAGCTGCTCGCCCAGCCAGAGGAGAGGTTCAACGTCAGAACCTTGGTTGTATCTTTCTCTGTTGATTATTCATTAATAAACGACTACTATTATGGTTCCAATCTCATTGTTCATCATGATAATGTCTGATTTATTTCCTTTCTGACCGAAATATAGTTGTATTTTAGTGGATTTTATGCTTGTATTCGCTTCGTTCTTTGCATGTACAGGTATCCATACACGGGGATCGCAAGGATTGTGACCTGCCGGAGCAAGGGAACGGGAGTATCAACTCTTCTTCGACATTAGCGTTGGACTCCAGGTTGGTTCTCGTAATCCACTTTTAGTATGCAACTAGGAACTTGCATGGTAGCGTGAATTGATTGTGCTAGACCCATTTTGGGCTAGTGGGATCACCTCTGTCCGCAGAGGGGATTTACCTCTCCAACAATTTGGCGACTCCACTGGGGAGGAGCTATTTATTGTTTTATTCATAAACCTTGGACGGAGTCTGAAGCACGGCCAGGCAGCCTTTGAAACGCTATTGCTTTGCATTAGCGGAGTAGATCAACGCCACTTCAGTCAATCTCCGGTTTGGTTTATGAATCGAACGGCTTGGAGTTTGTCTTGCATGTTAGCTTTCTCTTGCTTGCTTGCATAAATGAGCTTTCTGGGTCAGCTTTAAAGTTGTTTCTTGCTGTTTGATCTGTCTGAGTACTGTTGACCAGACCCTGGGCTGTTTTGTTTATTTTTTGGGCCAGCAAACTGTGTTGGCACATTTTTTTCCCTGACAGTCGCGCCAGTTGGCGCATGTTGCATAACAGCAACTCGCGCCAATTCCTTAATAGCGCAAGTTTCAGGCTGACAGTCGCGCCAGTCCTGTGAATTTTGCCAGTCTGTTTGTTGGAAGCTCTTTAAACTCATATTTTTGTCTTTTTATATCCTTTGCAGCCTCTGGAAGTGTGTTGGACCTCTGTTTGACTGGGTTTTACCTTTATCCTTCAGTTGTTTGCTTATTTCTATCGATTTTGTATCTTAGCCCTAGAGTACCTAGTGGCTTTGCATGTCGAGCCTTCTGTGGGAAGTTTCGGTTCTTTGATTGTCCAGTCAACTCTTTGGTTGTTTTCCACACCTATCTAATGGTTGTTAAAGCTTGTTATTCTGTGCTTCGAGCAATTCACCTCTAGCTTGTTTGGATTTTCCTTGACTTCATTTGAACTTAGATCACATGGTTCATTGAAAGTCTTTGCGTTTTTCCTTGTTTTGACAGTTCATCTTGGTGTTTCAGAGTTGGTTCTATTTGCATTGAGTGAATCTTGTTTGTTTATGCTTGTTAATATCTCTTAAGATTTGTTTAAATGCATTATGCCATTTTAAAAGAAGAAAAAACAAAAGATCTTTTTGCATTATATTAGTTAGCATTTAATGTTATTTGTTGCTTTTAAAAAGAAAAGAAAAGAAAAAGTTTCATTTCTTGTTATTAGCTGCATTAGGATCTTTGTTGATTGTTTATTGTTCATTTTGTTTGTTTGAAAATCTCAACCCTCCTGTAGTTAGAATTCATTGAACGAAATGATATAATTTTGGCATATAGTTTGCATTTAGGAAGTTTTGAGAGATCACATACGGTAGGACCACAAAAACTGAAACTTAATTGAAGATCAACTGTAAAATAAACCGAATGAATCTAACAACGCATTGGAACCTAACGCACATATTCTAGAGGTCTAGGCTAGAGACGTGTTCCGACGTCGTTAAACCTAGTCACTATTGTTTCACACTACGGTTGGGTGATTCCTCCTCTTGTGACTCGATAGTGGTCTAGCACGGACTGAGCTCCCACGTACCGTCGCGTATAAAAGGGAGACCCCACTAGGTTATCATCCTTTATCCATAGGAAGCCGAGTCTGCCGCCTTACAAGCCGTAATGCACTGAACACAGCATTCGGGAAGATTGACTGCAGTACGGGAAGTCCTTGGTTTTCATCTGATTGCCAAGGTGTATAAGCAGTTTTACGGATTGTTTGGTAAACCCTTTTCCTAGAGTCTCCAGAGTACTCACTTTTGATCCTTTTCGGACTCCCTAAAAGAAAAGGTGTCAGTGAGCGTCTTGTCACTTCGTGCTCATTAAACATTCGAAGGAGACTAGAGTCATCTTTTTGTCCTTTTCTCGACTCTTAAAACATGAAAAGGTCAAGTTGTGTCTTTGCGTCTTAAAATTTATTCGGCCACGATAACATTTACCCGATTAGATTTTGTTTGCGTTAGTTTGAGTAGGGATTTTGTCTCGGTAGATTCCCTAGGTTTTGTGAAGTTTCATCCTGGCGGAATTACCAATTTCGTCTTCCGAGATACCGGTTGTGAGTGCAACTCTTTCTCTGGTTCCAAGTATACAACCAATTAGTTCTCGTGCCCCCGGCGACGAGACTTACGAGTTTCATTGGAACCCTGTTTGGGAACCTTCTGAGGACAGTGTCCCTTTTTGGGACTATACTTCTCCTCGTGTTTCAGTCCCACCTTCTTCCTCTGACATGGAAGACTTGTCCCCTACTACGACTGACGAGTTCGTTGCGACGAGCGGTGAAATTCCCACCGCAACGGACCCTACACCTATCAGTAGTACTCCTACTACTGGCAACCTACCACCAGGGTATAAAGCATTAAGGGATACTATGCCCTCTGGAACTCCTTTCACAGGTTCTATTTGGTCACCACTCACTTTTCCCACCATGGAGCCTGTTACTCCGCAAAGTCGCAGTGCGTCTGTTACCTCAATCACAACCGCTCCAACGGTATGTGCAGCCTCTTCGACTCCTATTTTTAGTCGTCCTTCATCTTCTTTATTCGGAGTCTTTGATCCTACGTCAAATGTCCCAACAGAGGGGGCATATGATCAGTATTTGCCGTCTCAACCGATTGTTGAGGTATCAGTTCCATTGTCAATAAACTGGGGTTCCACCTGTTTTCATGGTGGCCAAGTATCGTCTGCGCAATCTCCCAAACAACCTCCTCAAGACCAACAAGGGCAATCCTTCCATGGAAACCCTTTTGCTTCTGGTGGTCCGTTTTTCTCTTCTTATGTTCAACCTTCTGGTAACTCAGGTCAATCTTCTGTTCAACAAGTCCAACCTGGTATCCAGCAAGGTTATCCTACTGGACAAATTGGTCAATCATCTGTTAACCCAAACCAACCCAATGTCCAGTATGGTCCAATATCTGGACAAGCTGTTCAACCACATGGTCAGCCTACCGTCCAGTATAGTCAACCTTCTGGGCAAGTCGGTCAGCCTCAAATCCAATTAGGCCAACCATCTGCCCAGCCCACTCAGCCATCTGGTCCGTTAGGACAACCTTCAGTTGGGCAACAACAACTCCTTTCCCAGCAGGTACAACCTTCTGGGCAGGGAGGCCAACCTCAATATCAACAAGGTTATCCTTCCGGCCTGATAGCCCAACCTAGAGGTACCACGATCGAATGATTCTACGGGTGTTCGACGTCAGATCACTAATTCGCACACCGTAGATTGTACCTGTAGTACCTTGAGGGCCATTGGCATTATTGGTGGTACCTCTCGCGTCTGTTAACAGTTTCCAATATTGACTGGTAATCAGACGGTGTTCATGCATGTTCGACTTCAGCTCATATATTCGCATGCTTGGACTTGTACTTTTGTTCGGGTCGAGATGGAGCACAAGACCCTGGATTGTGTCTGTTGTAATCCAGGCGTGATTCTTGATACATGACTCATTCACTGGATGGCTGCGACCATACCTGAGTCGATTCATTGATCCTAACCAGATGGCTGCGTCCATACTATGGATCTAGATTATTATGTACTCTCTTATGGATGATTGCGACCATACCACATACATCATGTACTTGAGCTATCAGTTGTATCTCTCAATGCAGATTCTCGGAGGCAGCTACATGTGTTCTTGTAAAGCATTTCACCCCTCTCTCTCTCTCGGGCCTCATACTTTAGGGGGCATCTGTTACACAGTAATTTGTCACCATTGGTCACCGTCCCTGTTTCCCCTGTTTCCGTACTTTGGAGGACGCATTCTGGGACCTGTGAGCAGTGACATAACCTAAAAACACTTGCATTATGTTCCCCTGAGTATGTACTTCATGTTCCCTGAAGACACCTTCTGCAAAATATCCCTGAAAAGTGCCCTTTTCCCATTAGCGCGGGTCCAAAATGTCTTACCCGCGTCAATCACTGAGATCCTCAAAAGAGGGTGCGACCATTGGCGCTCTGTCTTAGAACAACACCCGCGCCAACCAAGTTTGGTAATGATTTTTGACAAACGCGTGCCCAGATGTTTTTTCCCTTCAGATCACGAAGTCTTTTGAGGATAAAGTTTATCTGATAGAGGTCGAGAGTCATCATCTATCCTTGACATCTATCCACAGCGGCTTTTTGGAGATAATGCCAATCCACAATGGGTGTCCTGATGCATTGTATCTTCCTCCCTTCTCCATCTATAAAAGTTTGTCCTCATGCATTAGACAAGCTAGTTTTTGAGTAATGCTAGTTGTGATTATGCTTGTCTTGAGTGATAGTAAGAGTCTTGAAGCATAGGGAGGTTATGCTGCCGAAAGTCTGAGAGAGAGAAGGTCTATTGCAAGACATACATAGCTACTCGCCCAGCCAGAGGAGAGGTTCAACGTCAGAACCTTGGTTGTATCTTTCTCTGTTGATTATTCATTAATAAACGACTATTGTTATGGTTCCAATCTCATTGTTCATCATGATAATGTCTGATTTATTTCCTTTCTGACTGAAATATAGTTGTATTTTAGTGGATTTTATGCTTGTATTCGCTTCGTTCTTTGCATGTGCAGGTATCCATACGCGGGGATCGCAGGGATTGTGACCTGTCGGAGCAAGGGAACGGGAGTATCAACTCTTCTTCGACATTAGCGTTGGACTCTAGGTTGGTTCTCGTCATCCACTTTCAGTATGCAACTAGGAACTTGCATGGTAGCGTGAATTGATTGTTGCTAGACCCATTTTGGGCTAGTGGGATCGCCTCTGTCCGCAGAGGGAATTTACCTCTCCAACAGCGACCCATCGCACTTACATGCCTTCGTAAGTGCACTAACTCGCCTTAATCTGTGTTAACTTTACTGACCCATTGCACCTCCTAATATAGGAGGAGTGTGATTGGATAAGGGCAATTTTTTAGTCCTAAAAACTTAAAAATTTCACAAAATAATGCATGAAATAAGAAATGGATATCGTCAAAAATGACGAGGAAGGATAGACCTCTTACCTGGAACTGACGATACTAGAAACGATCGACCGCATTGGCCGCAATCAACTGCTGAAGATCACAGGTAAAAAATTGCTCAAAGCTCACTCAAATGGGTAAAATGAAAATGGTAAGAAATGATTTTTTTTTTTCATTTTTATGGTCACAATAACTCATTATTTCAATATTTTAAAATGTTTTTGGCCTAGTTTTACCATGTATCGTGTGTTTTTAATGTTTTCTTGTTCTCTGAGTAGGTTTAATCGTAATTGAAGGACATAATGCAGGTTATAAGGTGAATATAGGTCATTTTTCTAAATGAGTATACTTTTATCGTTTTTTTCAGGCTCATTAAAGTTACGAAAAAGGAACCCCTTGGAATCCTCTGAAAGCTCTTTTCAAACTCCCAAAATATGAAAATATTGTGGACCACCTGTCTTTTTGAACTCATTAAAGTAAATGAAAAAACGTCTACCTAGTATAAGTTTAACCCTTTTCCATAATGGATAAACAATTTACAAAAAATTAATAATTTAGTCGAGCATGGCTAAAAGGTTCTCCTGGGTGTTTTCTTATGCCTTTTCGGGCCTAAGAGACTAAATTTACGAAAAGGAACCTCTTGGAGTTTTAATTTTAATTTTTTTTCGAACTCTCTAAATATGAGAAAGAAGTGGAGTTGTAAACCTTCGCTCGACATGTAAAACTATTAAACAACATTGGACTCGTCAAGCATGACAATATTGAACCACTCCTTCTCAACATTAGTTAAAAATGATCAGAGGGATTCATCTAAAGGATGAACTTATAGATCAAGCATATGTTATCCTCCTCAACCTTGTAAAATATAAAGAGTTATTGGCCAGAAATGGTTGGGAACTTGGGAAAACACGGCATCATACCTATTAATGGTAGCAATTCGTTCTTGAACATGACACTCTTTCACTTCATCTTGGTGATTGCTTTGGGTTGGGGAATTTGTTTGCCTCTCTGTTGATTACACCTTAATGAAAGTTGTAACACCTCCATGTTAAAAGTTCATGTAATAAAGGATAATAAAGGCAAAATAAGACCAAGGTCACGAGACACGTATTGCAAGCTGAATGTTGGGCAAAACATCCCAGTGGGTATCACTTTCGATTTATTATGGCTAAGGAAATTGGCAAAGGCATTATCAAAGGAAAAGGGGCATTATTTGACATATATTTATGAAAATAAAGTAAAATGGGAGAAAATGGAGATGATGGGTGACATGTTTGCATGTCATGAAAATTGAAGGAAAATAGAGGAAATTGAAGAAAATAGAGTCCTCAATAATAAAAATGCTTTTGAGGATCAGTTCACAACTTTTGTCGGTTGAGCTTTTGTTGGTTTACCTTTTGTCAGTTTTAGCTTGGAGCTCTCTCTATTCTCTCATACTATTGCACACTTAGAGCATTCTTGGAACACTTTAGCATTGGATAAAGGAAAGAAAGGGAAGGACGAGAATGGAAAGGAAAGTAAGGGACAAGCAAGGGAAAGTTGGATCAAGCAGCTTCAACAAGAATACTTGCAGGTAACAAGTTGCATTTGTGATTTCCTAGTTGGTTTGTGAATGCTTGGTACATGCATGTGTGTATTTGGTCCTCTTATTGTCATTGGCATGGGTTTTTCCATATGTGATAATGGTTTCAGCCTTGCCTTAACATTTTTTGATATTCATGGTGTGATGGGGTTATTTTATCTGGTTGAGCTTTGGATTGATGGATCGTTTTGGAATCGGGTGAGGTGGTCTCAAGGAAATTCCCATAGGGCCTAGGAATCACTTAACTGATTTTGGCAGGATTGTGATAAAGCTTGAGGGTGGAGACAGACAAATTCCTCAAGGTATTGGTGAAGAAATTTTGATGCATCCAAGCTTGTTTTGGGCCTAGTAATCCCTTGACTAGTTTTGGTGAGATTTCAGTAAAGCCTGAGGGTGGAGGTGGTTTAATCTCCAGGAAGCCTTGGTTGTTTATGTACTAGTTTGCTTATGTGATCCCTTGAACGGTTTCGGAGGGATCACGAGATCATGAGGGTGGAGGTGGTTTAATCTCTGGGATGGCCTAGTTGTTTTTGTCTTAAGTCCCACATTCATGCTTGGAATATGGCACGGGGTGATTGGCTGAAAGAAAGATTTGGTTCAACCCAATCTATGGTCGGGTGGTACGTGAAAGTTCCTAACTTGGTTGGATTTTGCATATGTTAATAAGAGCTCTTTTCCTATTATATTTCACGGGTACTTGTACTTTTTATTTTTTGGCTTTCATGGTTGTTCTATCATGGTTATTATTCTGGTTATATGTTGATTATAAGCATGGTTCCATCAGAGGTTCTAGATACGGCTCTTGATATGTTTGGTTAGTTAACGAATGGCTATTCAATGTGTGAGCTAATAAGTATTATTAAAACTATTATGAGAGGGCATTAGACCTTCTTGATGATTTTCATATAAGTATCAGACTACTATGTTCTTATATGCATTCATGAACTATAGATTACATGTTCTAAATATGTTTGACGAAATTACTATCACGGTTAAGTCAAGTCCTTGACCAATTTTTGTATGAATGGGTTTGTCTTGATGTTATTTCTCATTCTAAAAATTCTCATTGAGTTATGGCAGTGGTTTGGAGGCTAACCTGAAATGGTGGGTTAGAATCCGGGACCGCACCCTCTGAACCAGAAGTTTTAGGCTATAGCCACACCTTTATAGGCTTATGCATGCAGTTAGAGGCCTATAACTACATGGAGGCCTTGTCGTGCATTCGATTGTGGGCCCATGTCACTAAAAAGCAATCCATATCAGGGTTTGGGCACTTGGAGTGGTTGTTTAGCTCATGTGTGTTCTGTAGCTCCTGGGGAAGGTTAGTAAAGTTCAAGTCTGTCGACTCCACTTCCTTAACAATACTTAGGAGGCTGGGTCATGTCATAGTAGCCCTCAACTCATGTTTACCCCCGCAAGCCAGTTAAAGTGGGTAAATGTGGGAGGGGTCATTATAGGGTGGTATCAGAGCATGGTTCAAACACTTTGACTGCATGGGCTAGATGCATGTTGTTATGCATGCATTGTTTTGGTTATAGTAGGTCATGCATGCATTGTGGTGGTCATTATGAAGTTTGTGTCATCATGATGTTGTATGTATGTTATGATGTTGATATGTTGGTTGAGATGGAGCAGGAGATGCAGGTTATTATAGCAGGGTTGCAGCACTAGACCTCGGGGTAAGAGAAGATCGTCATACATGTTTGTATGTTGGGAATGTAGGTATGATGGGTAGTGGTTGTTATATGTATTATGGTTATATATATGTTAGTCGTCCTATTGTTGTTGTGTTTAAATGGATGATAGATGCTAGTTGATCAGTGTGGTCATATGCACATGCGTCGGATAGTCATGAATGATAATGACTTGTTGTTATATGCATTGCAGTCATATGCATGATAAGTATGTTCATTGCATCTAAGATCTTGATGTTATTATGTATCGTGCAAGTTTGGATCGGTTTGTGCAAATGGTTATAGCTATGATATTCAAGTATGATTCAATATATGCTTGTGATATTGTGTCGTACTAATATGGACTGAACTATGCAACTGTGATAGCCTCCCTTGAGATACATTGAGGTATGAATTTGATTATGACATTTATTTGGTTTATCTAACATGGTATGTTTACGAGTTGTCTGAAAGTTTGATTAATTGCATGATATGAATATGTGTCTATAAAATTGCATGAAGAAATTATCTTATTTTAAGATGGTTGTACTAACACAATATGTGCTGAGAAAATTGATATGCACTTGAGTGCAAGTGAGTGCTAGTTGTAGTATTATGATTAATGATTGCGAGTTGATTGCAGATTATGAAATGGTTGTTAGCCTTGGTAAATGATGATTTCAAATTAATAGACATGATGTCTTGATCTTTGGAACGTGTCACTGACATGTGTGAGTAGTTGTAGGGAAACATGCTTGGTATTAGCGTGACAAGGTAATAGTTAATTTTTTTGTATAACTAATAGTTGGGTGATGCGATATCACATAATAAGACTCATTTGCAGCAAGGAAAAGGTACAAGAAAAGAATTGGGTGAGAATTCCTTTGGCTATGTCTGGAAATCGCAATTCC
Organism: Pinus tabuliformis; assembly: GCA_031772625.1. Classification (NCBI taxonomy): domain Eukaryota; kingdom Viridiplantae; phylum Streptophyta; class Pinopsida; order Pinales; family Pinaceae; genus Pinus; species Pinus tabuliformis. Next base: position 1,218,127,498 of record CM062816.1, read on the forward strand.
AAATGAATGAGTGCTTTGCATGAATACATGAAGTCTTCTTAACCTTGATTTTGGTTGGCATTATGTGGATATGTGTTATATTCATGAACATGTATTTGATAGGTATAACAATTGCTTTCTAATTAGGTTGGATTTGTCTAGGAATTGGAGTACCTGAGAGATAATATATCTATGTATTCAGTTACAGGTCAACATGTTGGGTACAATAAGGTAAGGTAACATGTATATTGTTATGCTTATTTATGCATTAATAGTCATGTGTTTATGGCAGTATGATGTAGGGGATTGCATGGCAAAAGAGACTGTCATGAAATCTTGAAGAAGGATCGGGTTCAACTTTCCTTTGGAAGCACTGAGAACCATGGGGATTGAGTCATGGTGTATGTTGAAATTTTTGTGCCTTCGATGTTTTGTAATTTGTTTGCGCTTGATTTACGGTTTGATTAAGTTTGGTGCATGGCCATGCCACTTTGTTTGTGGTGTCGTATTGTTACTAGTTTTCCATGGTTTTTCTTCTTGTTTGCTCTTTGTTCTTGCCTTTTATGTTTTGAGGTTCTGGGGAATAGGTTTGGGAAGGAGGAAAGTTAATGGAGCAAATTGGAAAACGCAAACATGCATTATTTGACATTTATTTATGAAAATAAAGGAAAATATGAGAAAAGGGAGATGAAAGGTCATAGGTTTTCAAGTCATGAAAATTAAAGAAAATAGAGGCCTCAATAATAAAAAGGCTTATGAGGATCAGTTCACAAGTTTCGTCAATTGAGCTTTTGTTGGCTTACCTTTTGTCAGTTTTAGCTTGGAGCTCTCTTTATTCTCTCATACTATTGCACACTTAGAGCATTCTTGGATCACTCTAGCATTGTAGCAAGGGAAGGACAAGAAGGCAAAGGAAAGCAAGGGACAAGCAAGGGAAAGTTGGATCAAGCAGCTTCAACAGGAATACTTGCAGGTAACAGGTTACATGTGTGATTTCCTAGCTAGTTTGCGAATGCATGGTACATGCATGTGTATATTTGGTTCTCTTTATGTTATTGGCATGGATTTTTCCAAGTGTGATAGTGGTTTTATCCTTGCCTTTCCATTTCCGGATATTCATGGGTTGGATAGGTTCTTTTATTTGGTTGATCTTTGGATTTTCAGATGGTTTTCGAACTGGGTGATGTGGTTTGAGGAAAATTACCATACTGCCTAGGAATCCCTTGACCAGTTTTGGCAGGATTGCGGTAAAGCGTGAGGGTGGAGACAAGTAAATTCCTCAAGGTATTGGTGAAGAAATTTTGAGAGACCCAAGCTTGTCTTGGGTCTAGTAATCCCTTGATCGGCTTTGGCAGGATTGCGGTAAAGCTTGAAAGTGGAGGTGGTTTAATCTCTAGGAAACCTTGGTTGTTTATGTATCGATTTGATTATGTGATCCCTTGACCGGTTTTGGCAGGATCGCGGAAGGATGAGGGTGGAGGTGGTTTAATCTTCGGGAAGTCATGGTTGTTTTTGCCTTGAGTCTGATATTCGTGCTTGGAATATGGCACAAGGGTGATTGATTGAAAGAAAGATTTGGTTGAGCCCAATCTATGGTCGGGTGGTACGTGGAAGTACCTAACTTGGGTACCTTTTACATATGTTAATAAGAGCTCTTTTCTTATTATATTTCATGGGTACTTTTACTTGTTATTATGTGGCTTTCATGGTTATTATTCTGGTTATATGCTAGATATAAGCATGGTTCCATAACAAGTTCTAGCTATGGGTCTTGATATATTTGATTAGTTGATGAATGGATATTGAATGCATGAGCTAATAAGTGTTATTGCAACTATTATGAGAGGGAATTAGACCTTATTGATGATTTTCAAATAAGTGTCAAACCCCTATGTTCAAATATGCATTCATGACCTATAGATTACGTGTTCTCTATATGTTTGACGAAATGACTGTCATGGTTAGGCTTGGTTAGGCTAAGTCCTTGATCAAGTTTTGTATGAATGCCTTTGTCCTGATGTTATTTATCATTCAAGAAAGTCTCATTGAGTTATGGGTAGTGGTCTGGAGGCTAGCCTGAAATGGTGGGTCAGAATCTGAGACCACACCATATGAACTGGAAGTTTTAGGCTATAACCGCACCCTTACAGGCTTATGCTTGCAGTTGGAGGCCTATGACTGCATGGAGGTTTTGTCATGCATGTGATTGTGGGGCCAAGTCACTAAAAACACAATCTAGCTCAGGGTTTGGGCACTTGGAGTGGTTTCTTAGCTCCTGGGTATCTTATAGCTCATGAGGAAGGTTAGTAAAGTTCAAGTGTGTCGAATCCACTTCCTTAACTGTACTTAGGAGGTTGGGTCATGTCATAGTAGCCCTCAGCTCATGTTTACCCCAACAGGTCAATTAAAGTGGGTAAATGTGGGAGGGGCCGTTATAAAAGCCTTCATGATGGGTCTTTGGGTCAATGATGCCAACTCCATATCAGTGTCGTCAATATGTTCAAGAGAAAGTCCACCCTCAGTTGACATGTGCTACAATACCCTTGAGCCTTACTTTATGTCTGCATTTCATGAACCAGCTCTACATCATCATTTTCTATCTCAAATCTTGATACTCGTTTCGTGTCGTTGGTGGGGGATACATCAAGGCCCTCTTGCGAGAGGTCGCTTCCTATCGACATCAGCACATTATCCAGGAAGTTGACTTAGAAACTCCTTTCAGTGCCTTGGAGCTTGCATACCTTAATGGAAAGTTTCCTCACTTTCAACAACAAGTTCTCATCATTAGCCTTTGACCAGAAGATTTTGTGTGGTGTTCGACTTCAACTCATTCCTTCACATCACATAGATTATATTGTAGTACCTTGAGATCCATTATCATTATCAGTGGTTCCTCTTGCATCTATTAATGGTTTACATCATTGATCAGTAATCAGAAGGTGTTTACCATGTTCGACTCCAACTCATTTATTCACATAGTTAGACTTGTACTATCAAGTGACGAGGTAGAAGACCCATATCTAGTTTCATCCATCTGAGTTGCGATTTCAGGATTCATACACAATTACAAAGTATGATGGCTATGATCATTCATAAATTCATCTAAGCATGGGTCCACTATTTATCATTAGTGAACGTGACTTTAATTATTGTACATGTAATTTGGCTCATATGTTCAATATGGGTATGTCTGCCTCAACAATGATATCATGGTGATTATGTATTGTAACAGATAGTTGATGATATCGACCAATCTATTCTTAATCTTGACTTGTAACATGGAAAATCACTTCATTCCTCAGCCACCGCTTCTAAATTTTTACTTTAGGGGGCAATCTGTTACGGGTCATTTTGTTACACCCAATCAAATGGCCTAGAAATCAAACTAATCATCATCCTTTAACATTTTGTTTTCATCCCGGGATTAGTAATATAGTACAACAAGTCGTAATAATTACTACCTTAAAAATCTCGCTCTGCAACTCGGCTCCCGCTCTGCAAACCCTCGAGATCTGCATCTCGCGCGTTCTGTAGACAGCGAGCGCGCCCGCTCTTAGCCGCCCTGATCCCTGCGGGCGTGTCCGCCTGGGGCTCTCCTTCATACTGCGGTCAGACTGGTTCATGGAGGACCGCGCTGCTGCCTGCTAGCTTTCGACAGGCCCATTCCCTAGGGCTTGCGACCATGGAGGTGCTGGGCACTCCCCAGGCGCCTCTACCTTCTCCTCCGCCGCTCTCGCCTTCTGAGGCCTTCAATCGGCTCTTGGCAGGGCTCCCAAAGAAGAAGAATTCTGAAGCTGCGAAATTTGTAAAAAAGTTGGATGATATTCCTGTGATCTCCCTTCCTCTAGAAACCCCGATCCAAGTTGCATTGTCTTTGGCCGAACGGGCTCTCATCGGCCAGTTCATTAGGCTATGGCCGTCCCCAAAATCCACTGAGAGCTGGGTCAACAGAAACTGGGCGCCATTGATCAAAGAAAGTGTTACCTCTTACTTTTTGGGGAGAGGATACTTCATCTTTGAATTCACTTCAAAGGATGACAAAGATCTGATCTTCCAAAATGGCCCCTACTTCATGGGCCCTGAGGGTTTGTATCTGAATAAATGGACTCCGGACTTCGATCCGGCAGTAGATGTGCCCAAAGCAGTCCCGGTGTGGGTTAGACTTCCAAATCTCCCAGTGCATTGTTGGAATTGGGACTCTTTGATGCACATTGGAAATGCCCAGGGGAAATTTATAGACCCAGCGAACAATAAGGACCAATATGACTGCACCAGGATCTGTGTAGAAGTAGATCTGGAGGTGGGGCTACCAGAGGCTATCAAAATAAACGTCGGAAGCTGGACGCACTTGCAGAAACTGGACTATGAGAAGTTGCCCTTCAAATGCCGGAAATGCCATGTTTATGGTCACTTCGCAAGAGGCTGCCTGACCAACAATGAGGCTGTGTAGGGGAAGGAGGACGGATGGAATCAAGTCAAGTGCCTCAAACCTTATCTGAAGACACAGAAGCTGGGAGGCCCTAATGGCAAAGGACCTCACCAGGCCTCTGCTCAGCAGATCCCGCCCAAGCCTGCTCCAGAAAATAAGTTCGATCCTCTTAGCTCGCAACCAGAGGACACCCAGGAGGTCGTGGTCCAAAAGGAGACAGAAGCTACTCAGGAGATCGAGAAACAAAAACCAATTTCTCCAAGCAAAGGTACTCCCTCAGCCTCCCTTAAAGGAACAAGTGCTGAAGATCCCAAAGGTATGACTTTAGAAGATAAGGAAGAAGAGTAGGAAATGGAAGAGTCAGAGGAGGAAGGAGAAATAGGAGAGTCCCAAACCTCGGTAAGAAGATCTACAAGAGGCCATAAAACTGACAGGGAAAAAAGAGAGCAGGAGACTTACAAAGACAAGCTACATGGCAGCCAGCCAACTCTGGAAAAAATGCTAGCCTCAAAGCTTAGGATGTTGAAAAATCAGCCCCAAGGCTCCAAGGGAGCCCACCAGAAACATAAATAATGAAGGTCATCTCTTAGAATTGTAGAGGTATGGGGAGTAAAGTTAAGGAAGAAGCTATGAGAAGTTTAATAAGAACAAAAACTCCAGACATACTTCTCGTCCAGGAGACTAAGCTGGAAGACATAGTCTTCCTGCAAGCAAGCAAGAAACTTTGGTTTAAAAGTGAAGCAAGAGCAATCTCTGCCTGGAGCGCCTCGGGAGGGATTGGCACTCTATGGAACGCCAACAAATTTGCAGTCACCTTTGAGGCTAGTAATACTCACTGGTTGCTGTTGAAAATGCAGAATCTGGATACTAAGGAAATCTTTTGCCTTTTCAATGTATACTCTCCAGTCAATGTCGGGGAAAAAAAGGATTGTTGGGATTTTATAAGGCACCAAGAAGACTTGATAAACCTGGAAAATATAATTATTGTTGGAGACCTCAATCTCACTCTTCACTCGTCTGAAAAAAGGGGAGGCAGTGCAGTCCGAGATCCGGCAAGGGAATGGGCGAAGGATCTTATGCAGGATTGGGACTTGCTGGATATCAAACCTTCTTCCGGTAAGTACTCTTGGTCTAACAAAAGAGTGGGCCCTGGTCATATTGCTGCCAGATTAGATAGATTTTTCATTCAAAGATCCTATCTGTTACTAGGTTTAGAACCCATAATGCACATTCTTGCTAGTAGCATCTCAGACCATAAGCCCTTAAAGCTAGAGCTCCTAGCCCATCTTGATCTGGGTTCTATTCCCTTTAGATTTAGCCCCCTCTGGGTCAAGGAGCCATACTTCATGCAAACAGTCAAGGAATGTTGGAGTCAGCCTGTCAAAGGATCTCCTTTATTTATCTGGGAGGAAAAGCTTAGAAGGGTAAAAGGAGTTCTAAAACAATGGGTCAAAACCCTATCCAACCCTGATACAGAAAGAAAAGCCATTAAAGCCTCTCTTGCCTCTCATCAAACTCATATGGAGAACGCTATAGTCACAAAGGAGTTGTTAGATCAAGAGGCTCATCTGCAATAGTGCTTTCATAAGGCCTGCTTAGCTGAAGAAGAATACTGGAGATTAAAATCTTGAAATTTCTGGCTCAAAGTAGGGGACATGAACACTGCTTTTTTCCACAAACAAGCCCAGGCCAGGAAATGCTTCAACACTATTTCTGAGATTAAGGAGGATAACGACACACACAAGAATTTTGAAGACATTAAGAAAGCAACATTTTCCCACTTTCAAAACTTGTATGGTGAAGATAAGGATCTACACTAATACTCAGATCTATTAGACATTATTCCTTCTGCAATTTCTCCTCATATGAACGAGATCCTTGAGGCCAAAGTCACTAAAGATGAAGTTAAAAAGGCCCTTTTTGATATGGATCCGGATAAGGCCCCTGGGCCAGATGGCTTCTCTGCCAGGTTTCTCCAAGTTTGTTGGCCGATTGTTGAAAAGGATCTTCTCAAAATGGTTCAAAAGTCTCAAAATACTCAGAAAATAGGAGGCAGCACAAACTCCGCTTTCTTAGCCCTCATACCCAAGGAAAAAGGCGCCAACAACTTCAGCAGATTCCGTCCGATTTCCTTATGCAATACTGGGTACAAGTTAATCACCAAAGTAATTGCAAATAGACTGAAGCTCATTCTTCCCAAAATAATTCCAGAGAATCAAGGAGGCTTCATCCAAGGAAGGCAGATCGTGGACAACTTCACCCTTGTTCAAGAGGCAATTCATTCAAGTCTTCTTCGAAAAGAACAAGGTATGGTGATTAAACTCGATTTAGTAAATGCCTTTGATCGAGTAAATCATAGCTTTCTTTTAAAAGTCATGAGCAAGTTTGGTTTTGGAGCAAACTTCATTAAATGGATCCGGGCATGCATCTCGGAGCCATGGATTGCTCCTCTTGTAAATGGAAGAGCCACTGATTTTTTCAAAGCTTCGAGAGGGCTTAGGCAGGGGTGTCCTCTTTCCCCTTTGCTTTTTGTCATCCAAGCCTCTGTTCTTAGCTTCATGTTAGACAAAAAGATACAAGATCAATATATTAATGGACTGTGTATTGCAAGAGGGGTCAAAAACATAAATCACACCTTATTTGCGGATGACACTCTGCTTTTGGGTACTGCCTCTAAATTTAAAGCAGTTTTGGATGAATTCAGTGAGGCCTCAGGCAACGTTGTAAATAAGAACAAATGTCACATCTTCAGCTAGAACACTTCACCCAGACTGCTCCCCGCTATTTCTAGATATTTGGGTTTTGCAGCCTCCTCTTCTTGGACCTCATTCAAATACTTGGGCCTTCCTGTTTTTCATAAGAGACCTACAAGCAAAGACTGGCTCCCTCAACTTGAAAAATTCAAGACTAGGATCCAAGCCTGGGGTTACTCCTAGCTCAACACTGCTGGCAAATCTGTCCTAATTAAATCTGTGCTTACCAGCCTCCCTCTATTTCAATTTGTTGGGCTCTCGCTTCGGTAAACATATTAAAAAAAATGGAAGAGTTCATGCAGAGGTTCTTTTGGAAGGGAGGAAACAGAATGAAAACAAGATTCCCCTTATCAGTTGGGAAACCATCTCCAAGCCACTGTGGGAGGGTGGTTTGAATTTCAAAAACCTCTGTTAGCAGAATGTGGCTATGGCAACTAAGATTATCTGGAGGATCATTGCGCCTAATCCTAGCTGGGCCCAATTGGCTCTCTGGAAAAAGTATTTTAGAGGTCCTCGTTCTAGCTGTTTAGACAATGTGATTCATTTGCCTAACTCGTCTTTCCTTAAACTGTATGTTAAAGCTGCTCCTTTAATCAATGCGCACTCCTACTGGATCCCAGGAAATGGCAAAAAGATCAACATCTGGACTGATAAAATCATGAATATGGACCCAATTGAAGACAGAGCCTCCATTAGAGCGCTGCGATGCTGGATGGATAGAGAGGGGCTGTGTTCGTTGTGGGATATTTCTCTTTGGAGCGATTTTGTTTGGGTAGGTTGGAAACGTATTGAGGTGTCGACTCATATGATCAACGAATGGTCCACGTTGCTTGACCTCCTTCATGGCTTGGTGCCCACGCACATGAGGAAAAGAGATTCGAAAGGCTGGGGGCCGAATGCCAGAGGCTACGCTGTCTCCATGGGATATGCCAAGCTGAATGAGAGGCCATACATCCCCCCCGACCTAGCACCTTGGCAGGGTGTCTGGCGTTTTCCTTCATGGCCCAAAGTCGACTTCTTTGCCTGGATTCTTTGCCATGGAAAAATCCTAACGTATGACATATTGCAGAGGAAAGGGTTCTACGGTCCCTCCATCTGCTTGCTGTGCAACGAAAATGCAGAGACAACAGTCCATTTAATCCTTGATTGCAACTTCTCTAAGCAGATCAGGTTCTCCTTTATCCACATTTTGGATCCCAACTTTTTGCTTCCTTCCACTGCTGATCTTTTTTCCAATTAGGAAATCAGATATCTTGGCCCACCTCCTAAAAATCAGATAATCAAAACTGCATGGGTTGTCCTTCCAAAGGTTATTTGTTGGCAGATATGGCTAGAACGAAACAGAAGAATTTTCAGAAATACTAATCAGAATCACAAGGCCTTAGAAATCAAGATTAAATGTCATTTAAAGGAGTGCTTGACTGATATAAAAGATGATTCTAATCTCAGCCAACAGGACATTGCTTGGGGATCATTCCTTGACTTGCAATTTCAATCAGTAGTTAGAAACGTCCCTCCTCTTAAAGACTGGCAAATAAGGAAATTTGAAACTGACTTTCAAGACTGGCTCAAATCGCACTCAAGGCACTCTCTCTTTTTTGATGGGGCAGCAAAGGGCAATCCGGGCAAAGCTGGTGCAGGAGGTGTTGTTGTAAATCCAATTGGGGAAAAAATTCATTCCTTTGCTTGGGGGCTTGGACATTCATCCAACATTCAAGCTGAGGATTTGGCCCTCTTTCAAGGCCTCAAGATCCTCAAAGATTTAAATATAAATGAAGCTAATGTTGTAGGTGACTCCCAGATCATTATAAACGCAATGGTTTCCAATTCCCTAGCTTTGGATCTTAAACTAGCAAGGCTGATATCCAGAATTAAGGGCTTGGAAAACGCTTTTCAGAAGTTGAATTACTACCATGTGCTGAGAACTCATAATAAAGAGGCGGACATTGAAGCCAACAAAGCTGCCCTCCTCTCTGCCGGGGTCAAGATGAAAGACGAAGAAGAATCATGGGAACCCATCCCATAAGCTGATTATTGCCATGTTTTACTGCTTGCTCTTAAATAAATTTGTTTGTATCTTCAAGTGGGGAAAAATATCTGAAATCGAATCTATAGATTCCTTATCAAGGAAGAAGTCTTCAAGCTTCAGCTGCATTCTCATTCTTAGCAGTGAGATGCAACAAGATATAGACATCCTCAATGTAATCAGATTTTCGGCATTCAGGCCAAGATGAATATAAATACTCCATAACCGTTTCTGTCAAAAAAAAAAAAAAAAACATTTTGTTTTCATCCCCTGTAAAGCCTATAACATCCTCTCTCCAAAAAATCCAAGAATTATGGGTTAAACACCTCAAAACCCTAATTTTTAGATCCATTACACTTTCCCTTTAAGAAACATACACTGGTTATAGGTTGTACACTGACCAACGCATGTTGCTCTTGCGGTAAGTGCGATGGCCTCTAGAATTAGGTAAACAATAAAAATAATTTTGAATCTTCTCTTTCCAAAAGCTTCCAATGTAGTTTTAACTATTTACTAGTGATCAAGATCTCAAACTCTTACTCTTAAGGTCTTATCTCTTATCCCTAGAGCGTATCTCCCCCTATATGTGGATCTAAGTCTTAGATTGATAAATCCCAAACCACCGTATTTAACCTATAAATTTACTGCCTCCCATGGAGTCTGGGTTGGCTTTTGGAGACTCTTATTTATGCCCTCATGTTGCTGCTTTGTGCCTAAGGATCCATTATCCATCCATGCACTTGACTTGTGATTGAAGGCTTACATTTTGACAAGGGAAGGACATGATAGTGGGAGACATCTACAAAGTCAAAGTTCTTTAAAGGGTTGCAATCTCTCATAAATTCATTAATACAAAAAGTGATTGGTTTTCCTATACTTATGCCTTATTGATGCATATGTATTACAATGCCTTTTTGACTCATTGTTTAGAGATGTTAGTACATGTTATTTGTATGTTGTAGTACTCTTGCACGTTTTAGTTGTTTTGCAGGTTCTATTCATAGTATTTGGAGTTGGAGTAGAAATTTACAAGCAAGAAGAAGAGGGAAACTTCCGTTGGGTTCCAGGTATGTCCTTCCTCCATGTTCTAATTTCTCTAAGGAAAGCATAAGTCCTTTTGTTCCTATTGTTTCTAGATCAAGCCACTAGATCTAGGGAGTTCACTTTTGTTCGCAGAAGAGAATTTCGGTTTAACATGCCCAAAAATTTTGGGTGATGTTGTAGTAGCTACAACACAATCCTTGATCATTTCATTGCTCATTACCTTTTCTAAAATTGTTTCCTTAGGAGGATTAGAAGTAGTCCCTTTAATAGCTGATACAACTGGTTCTTTGGCACAAGAGTTGTTGAGATGAAGAACTAGGAGCTTTGGCCACAACAACTTCTTCTTTTTTTGATTGTAAACTCGATGGTAGTGGAGCTCTCCTAGTATCTATGTATACCATGAAAGTATAATAATGCTTAAGAGATAACTCTTTAGCTTGCATACATACCTATTAATATGAATTGACTTCTTTAAATATATCATCATATACAAAAGTCTCACGAACATATTTTTTAATACCAACGTTGACAGTTATATTCTCAATGATCTTATGTGAATCATGCATATTCAAAGGAGTAGTAGATAACTTCAGAGCATTGAAATGAATTAACTCTTTTTCAGCATGTCTAGAGTTTTAAAGGGTATAAGTACTAATTGGAATTGGGAACTCAGGCCACACTCTCTTAGATTCCCTTTTTTTAATTCTACTGTAATTCCAATACCCATTATCTGATATGCCACTTCTCTGCAAAGAAGCATGTCTAGTATATATAGGGGCAGAACATGAGGTGGGATAAGACAACCAAGTGGTCTTATAAAAGAGAAGTTTCCCTCGGTTTGCCAATCTCAAATTCTTTCTAGACAATCCATAGTAGGTCAGGACATTCTTGGCGGTTTTGTATAGAATAAAGCTTGATGAAATGGAGTCATAACAAAATGATAAATTTGATAAAAGTGGTCATAATAGTTGGCTTCCCATAGTTTATTGTGGTAGACCTGGATGGGTAAGGATTCAACATGTGTCCAATTCCAACCTATTGCTAGAAAGGAGATTGTAAGATAAATGGTATCCATAATGTATGCAGACATATATAAAGGAGGATTATGGTTTTAGATAACAGTCCTTTATTTTCAGAAATTAATAACGTGTTGGGAAATGCCACTAGATAGGATATTGTCCCAAATGAATCTACAATCTTCTACAACTCTTTGAATAAGTGGGATCCAATCTAGGGGAAAGTGCGAAAGATCTCTCATACCATGAATTATACAAAGCATGGAGGCCATATAGCTATTAGGGGGAGTTAAAGAGGCAATAATATATTTGTGAGAGGTTTCTTCTTTGTGTTTGTTTGAGTCCCTCCTCCAATCTTTTATTAAACTAGGCATGGTTCTATCAAGCATTGTGCATTATTCATGAGTATTTTTTTTGGAGAACATTAGGGTCATAATTAAGTTCGGCTTTTGGCAATTTATACATACCTTGAATATCTTGAGGTTGAAAGGAGATGACCACTATGTTGTGCGAGGCGACAATTTGTCGCTTGGGTATCAATATGGTCCAAATCCCACTGTATTATATATGTATAAGGTAAGCTTTTTGGTCTGGCACCTGTCTTGTGTAATCCTGACCTTGCGGTTGTTAGTAATGTAAATTATTGACATTTTGTGCCTCCTTGGTCCTCTATCACCACAGTAGCAGTTGTTTCTTCCTCGTTGGCATCTGTTAATTCTTCCTGAAGGGTTCTATACATAACATCCTATGTAGATATTCCTGCATTTTTTAGGGTTATGAAAATATTGGGGAATAGGAAGCAGTTTGGATTTTTGTCATCAATCTCTTCTAAAACTAACCCAAGAACTTTATGTGTAGGTGTATTCTTCTAAACTCTTCCCATGTATGTATGTTTTGAAGAACTAACCAGGTTTGTTTGTTGCAAACAAAGAGTGCATATATGAATTTTTGCAGTTGGGAATAAAGACTATAACATTGAATTAGAAATAACTATGGATAATCATCAAAAGAATCACTATCACACATGGAGTACATAACAAATTAAAATGAAGGGACATAAAACTAAATTTATAGTGCATGAATCGAGTTTCTAGGTGAAATGGGCTACGTAAGATGGACAAATGTCAAGCGAGGATTGAAATATGAGGTAAAGTGTAGGATTATGTGTCTTTCGACATCACCTTGGGAATAATGTCTCGGGAGAAACGAATGAAACACCCGTGGGAAAATGTCAGGGGTTGCCTTCTAGCATGATGTGGAAATTACATACAGGTGGGCATGACATGGACGTATAGGAGCAATTAGGCAATGTAAAGATTAATACGTCAATGGAGTGGGTCACCCCTACATTTCAATCTCAGGAAAACCTGTAGGTGTGCTTTGTTAAGAAGTACGAGATTCAAATTTTGGGGACAGGATTAAACAATCGAGCATAACATGGACCAATGGGAATAAGGTGAGGTGTATCGAGAATTAAATCTCATAATAAACCAAAAAAGGAACCTTGTCACGATCTCCGAGAAGAAAATTGCAAGAAGACATGTAAAGTGTAGGAAATGTGGACCACTATGTGATGCATTGGTTTTCTTTCCATTGAGTTAAGTTATATCGGGGATTTCCAATGGGTGGACAACAAGGATCTTCCGGGGAAAACTTATGAGATGATAGGAAAGGTTGACACAAAAAAATTATGTTAATTATCGGGGAAAGGCCATCTCGAAGGTTAAGTCTCAGCGCTTCCAAGCATATTTGCGCAGGAAATCTCTGGGGAATATCTTCCGGGATGATGTGGATATCAGGGCCTTAGTAAGGAAACACTTAATGAAAGAAAAGTTGTTTATTATATATGTGAGTCTATAATAAATGTTTAATATTTAATAAAAAGTCTCGGCTATAGTGGTTCTGGCCATTAGGCCTTATTTATTTATAAGGTTTTTATTTATATAAAAAGTCTTACCCACGATGATCATTTAATCATAAAGCAACCTTATACATTAATCAAAATTAAAGAATTTTGAATGTCCTTTTGGGGTTTTTAAGGGGTTAAAATTTTAATAAATTATAGAAGAATATAAGATAAAAATTTAAAGGCCCCCATTTTTTATTATGATTAAATACAAAGATGGGGGGTTGTTGTTTTGATACAACAGGTAGGTCCTAATGGACTAGGATCGAAGATTAACCCCCCATCTATGGCAAGGGAACAAGATCATGTTCAAAACCCCACCTTCTTCCAGGTCACCCCATAATCCATATTAAAATCCCAAAATACAAATAAGAATAAGCACCCGATTGCAAAATGAATAAGGTATCTTTTGATCGGAGTCCACCTTTGTGCATGTGCTCTTACCTGATGGGTGAGAAGGCATACGACTGATACATGTGGCGTAGATAAAAAGACATGTCATAAGCTAGTGGTGGTTGTTCAGGGCTGCTAGATAGTGAGATGGATGTGAAGGGAGAACAAATTCCCCTATGGGGTCACCCACTTTTGGTAGGTAACCAAACCTAAACAAAGACTTTAAATTAGCAGCGAATATCATATTAAGGAGGATGTTTTAGAATAGTAGGATTGTTGTTTTGATGTGAACACAAACTATTTAAATCATATACTTAATACAACTTGAAAACGAGTTAATAAGTGTTGGGAGACATAGTTTAAACTTGCATGGTTTTTATGCTCGTGACTTATGAATTTGTGGTTTATAATGCATGACAATGTTGTGTTTGTATGTAAAACTTTTGCAAAGCTCGTGATAGATAAACCATATATCAATCACAAACATTAGGCAAGGACCATCACATGGTAGGTCATTTGTAAGATTAAGGCAATGGAGATTAAATAACTTAAAGTTGTGTTTAATGATTATTGTCCTCACTAGTTAAACATGCAAATAAAAAACTTATTCCCAGAAAGAAAATCTCAAAGGTATCATGTAACACCTCTAATACATTATTTATCACAAATGCTTTTAGATGGTAAAGAAAATACCTCATTGTATATTAATCATTATAATGCTCATTGTTTATTTCTTGTCTCATATTTCAACGTTGGCTTTCTTTATATTGGATTCGATCTACCATCTCCACACTATGCTTGTTAAACCTTCTCTACTCGCTAGTTAGTCAGAGATAGAATCTTTCGTTGATGGACAACAAATTACTGATATCCTAAATTTTATAGTGACTTGGATTCCTCCTAAGGATGTTTGGAATAAGTTAATTTCAAATGGTGTACTCAAAGGTAATTTGGGTTTAAAAATAGTTAGAATAGTCCCAACAAATAAAAAGTGTATAATTATTTTTTCTCTTGCAAAATTTGGGAAGGGCCACCAATAATGAATTAAAGGTCTAAGACTTATTTGAAGGGATTATGTTATGCAATATGGATGGTTTCTCTGTTGTGAAAGTCGAAGGGGGTTCTAAAATATTGACACTTTCTATGAGGACAAGTCTTTGGAAATAAGGGGATTATAAATTATAAGCTAACTTGGATTCGAGTGAAGGCTTAAATGAACATATCCTTTCAACAAACCAAGAGATCAATTATTAAAGTTGTAGATTAGAGAGAAGATGGGGCCATTGATAAAATGGAAACCTTGGAATCATCAAGGTCAATAGACTAATCATGGAAGATAGTGGGGTGGGAGATTAATTTTTCCCTTTCCATGTCGCCTTGAGCCATGCATACACAACCCTTCTTATTCACCCCCACTCCCATCTCAAACACCGCTAAAAGAAAATTAAGGGGAACAAATAAGAGGTGGCTATCCCAAGAAAAGTTAACTCACATAGTGGGGATGATTGAGAGAACATGTAAGGGAGAGAGATCCCATTACCATCCTAACCACCGCTCCAGGTATCCTCATATTCCATTTATTGTCATAGCTTGGAAAGGATATGTATTATCTGGCAACAACCATTCCAACATCGGCATTATATTTTCCAAGCATGGGTTCAGGGAGAACTACAGAGGCCTCATATTAACATTAATGAATGGGTAGAGAGGAGAATCCACCTACCATTAATTTGGATCAATTGAAAGAGTAAAATTTGGATAATGTGGGAAGAGAAGAATAGAAGATGTGGTGAAAGTTATTAATGAGGACAAGGATATTGCCAATGATGATATGTAGTTAAATTATGAAGAATGGTAGCTTTTGTGGTACTCTAAAACCTAGAGATAAAATGTTATTTTTTAAGAAGATGGTGAATGACAATGTAGAAAAGAAAACAAGAAAACTATTGAGTTTGATGTGAGGGCGAGGATCAATAATATGAACATATATCAATACGTTGAATTGAATCTCAATGGGCTAAGGGATAGATGGGTCACATCTATCTTATAAGGTGAAATAACCAACATAAGAACTAAATTATTCAACAAAAAAGGCATCCCTTTAAAGATTTGACTCGTTGTCATAATCGAGCAACCTACCCAAATGAAATTGTAATTGTTGCATCAAATCTCCTCGATGCCCTTGGGGTTAGGCCCTGCTTGTTTGGTCGACGGATAGATCCCTTTGGGTTGATCTGCCTGGATTTTTCCCATGGATGTAGTGGTCACCCAGTGTCCATGAACCACCCTTAAAAAAAATAAATTGCAATTGTTGTTGCAACTCATTAAGCTTGAGGACTTATAAGTGGCAGATACACTCCTAAATGGAAATAACATGTCTACTTTTTTAAAAAATCATTGGATTACTATGTTTTGAATGGTGGTTATTTATTCCTTGAAAAACAATATGAAGAACATAAGCATGCATGGGTTAAAAGGTAAAGTAGTACAAAGGTTTTTTTTGGGTTTGTCAAATCTATAAACGAATTCAAGATAAACAAAGATCCTAGATTTGTATCATGTACATGACGCGCCAAAGTGACCATATATAAATAAAAAATTAATTCCTTTATAATAAATAAAACATCAGTATACATGTTTAAGTAAGAGAGTTCTAAAATTTTAGATGTTTTAACAATTACTTTTGATAATTTTAAGTATATATGTTCTAGTTCTTGAAGGACTGCTTACACAACAAGAATTGAAGCCATTACAAAAAAATCACTATGATTTGAACATGTCACATGTAATGATTGAATCTAGGTGGAGAGTATAACAACATTTTTTCCAACCACTCAAACAAAACTCAATTAACTCTTTAAGTCATGGTTTGTATAGTATGATTATATGTTTTACTATTGTAACGACATATAAAATGATGAAGATTGTTATATATATATATATAACACGTTTTTAATGAGTTTTATTATTGTAACAACCTATAAAATGATGGAGATTGTGATTATAATGCTTGGATTTCGTTTCACACTAATACTTCTTCTGACTTATGCTTGAATAAACTTCTTTATTTGTTCATTGAATGTTACAATAATAACACTACAATCTCTTGAAGTTATTAACCACTATTATCACTAACAATTAAGTCACTCCCTATTCATATATTTTTTTCCCTGAGGAAATATCTGGGCAGATCCACTTAAAGGGATCACATCCCGTTGGCTTATTAGCAGAGCCTAACCCCGAGGGCGTTGAGGAGAATTGACCCTGTGACCTCCCATTAGCGAGGTGCTTGAGCGATGGCGACTCGACCAATCGAGTTTAACCCTTAGAGCACGCGTGCGCACACACACATGCACGCACGCAAGCATGCACACACGTGCACACACACACACACAATTAAACATTTCATTTAAATCATGGTTACTATACATATACCATTTATAATGATTACAATGTTTACTATTATAATACTCATTTTAGCTTATATTTCAATTACTTCTTTATTTACTCAAGGAATGTTTTTATTTTTATTTTTATGGTTCACAGACAGTAGAGATTAGTGACTGCTACGTCCACAAAATATATGTAATAGGAAAATACACACACACGCTATTAAACATTTCATTTAAATCATGGTTACTATACATATAACATTTACAATGATTACAAGATTTACTATTATAATACTAATTTTAGCTTATATTTCAATTAACTTCTTTATTTACTCATGGAATGCTATTTTTTTCTATGTGGTTCACGGACCCTAGAGATTAGTGGCCGCTACGTCCACGAAATATATGTAATATGCAAATCCACCTAAAGAGATCACTTCTTGCCAGCTCAACCATAGAGCCTAACCCCGAGGATGTCGAGAGAATTGAACCTGTGACCATATTTACATTAATAAAAAAGAGTGCGATATTACAAAGTGGTTGGACCGAGGATGAAGGATGAGAGATGGAAGCTGCTCCATGAAAACTGAAACTAGATAGCCTCAGTCCTTATTTAAGACGATACCTGAATTCTATACCTATATGCAAAAAATTTCCAAAGTGTGCCTTGGAACAAAAAACATTTAAGTACACACACTTGTCCATTGACAAAATTAGTCTTGATTTTCACCTATTTCGGTTCATGAGTTGGGTTCGACTTGCCATAGGATTTGTCATGGGAGAGGTTCCATGTTGACGCGAGAATTCAAACATAAAGACCCCACCCCACTTTTCAAGCTTGGTTGCCCAAGCTATTTGCCTCCTTATTAAATATTCTTAAAACATGAAATGATGACATTGATTGAAATCTAGTCATCAATCCCCAGACTCGATAGAACAACAACTAATTACACATCCTTCTGCCTGTGATTCGTGACCCAAGCCCTTATAATATTCTACGAATCCCCACTTACAATGATCCATTCAATTCCTTTAATTTGAACAATCTTTAGTGTCGAAACAATGCGTAGCATTTTGCCATATTGTTAGTGAGGTGGACAAGACTCCATTCATACATATCCTCCTTTTATCCGCCATATTATAAAATGAGCCGCACCCCCGCACTTGCCACCTGAGGGACTAATGTTATAACATAATTTTTTTTTGAATTTATTAATCACTAGTAATTAAGTTATTCTTATTTAAATATTAAAAAGAATAATTTTATAATATATTTATATTAATAGATACTTCGAAATTTTAATTTAATTATCAATAATTATTAAGTGGATAGCATGAGCTTAACCTCCACATAATATTCTAGAATATTTTTAACATAGTCACAAATCAAAAGTTGAAATTTATCTCCAAAATAGTTATACCTATTTTACCATTTGAATTAAAAATTATCATATGAATATGAATTATGATTTTCGAGTATGTTATATTAGTAAACTATGATATTAAATTATAAAATTATACATATTAAAAATTTCCATAATAAAATAAAATAAATTTCCATAATTAAAAATATTATTATATATATATATTTAACTTATATTAATTTTTTCCCATCAATTATAAAATGTATTATAAAATAAACTTTTAATATATATCAAGTCATTCAATTTATATCACAGCACCAATTACACATAGTACTATCAAATAAATTTGATAAACACTTTATGCTAACCTTTTATCCTATGAAACATCTTATTTAAATCATAGCCTTGTGTATTCACACGTATATATCAAGCAAACAAAAGCACTAACATGCCCGTCACACGTATATATCAAGAAAGTTGCCCCCATCCCCCTGCCTCTGTCACTCGGGACGTGACTTTTTTTAAATGACTCGATACGTATTTTTTAACTCTACAAAGCTGCAAGGACACCGCCAAAAAGTTTGTTGCGTAGGGCTTCTGTTTTGCATTTTACAGACTTAACAGGACTCCCCAGGCTATTGCCGCTGAGCATCACTTTTCAATTTGTTTTTTGAAAATGGAGATACGGGAGGGCGAGCGTAACGCTACAGACGATGTTATCTTTCAAAGAATCGGAGTTCCAGTTCCTGTAAGTCGACCGGAACAACGCAAATTTGACGCTCAATCCGCTCCTTTGCAGGCTATCGCCCTTTCCAATCACTTCGGCCTCACCTTTGTTGCGCATCCTCAGGGTAACAGCTGTTTTCCTTTACCCTTGACTCTATTATGGCATTAGAATTATTGAATCAAACAATTTTTCGTCGCGAACAGAGCATTATTTTAGAATATTCAGTTAGCAATGAGGCGAATTCAAGTGTAAATATATGCTAGTTTGACTTCTTGAAGGTTTTCTAATTCTTATTATACGGTGGGTTTTGTGTATTCCATCTCGTTAGATTGCCCAATTGTGCTCTGATAGTTTTCTGGCCCCTTTCAACATGTTTGAAAAATAATTCTGATTCTTAAATTATCATACAAAACAGGCTTCTGTGTTGTGAAGACCACAGAACTTATACGGTTGGCAAATGACCTGAAAAACAATCAGCAGAAAGAATCGACGGTTCAGGAGTTGAGCATTGTAGATGTCTCACTTGCTGGTATTGGCATTCTGGCCTTGTCACGCGATGATCTAATACTCGTTGTATCTGTGGAAGGATGGGTTCATTTTTTTCGTGTCCCTGAACTAGTTCACAAGGTACTCTCTAATTTTTGCCCTTTTTTCTATAATTCTCTGCTTGTCATGTGTTTCGGACTGTCTAAATGCTGGAAATTGGGTGCAATGCCTCTAGACGCAGATAATGCTGATAATCACTGAATGAAACTGGAATGAAACTGAGTGCTCTCAAAATTTTGCCCCTTTTCCGTAATATGCTCTGTTTGTCACTTGTTTCTGACTGTAAATGCTGGAAAGTGGGTGCAATGCCACTAGATGCGGATACTTCTGATGAGTTGATCACGGAATGAAATTTGTTCGGGCCTAGTCTATTTGCTCAAGTACAATTAAGATTTCCAGATTTTTGTAGATTGAACCTTTCCATTTTTTTTCTCAGTGAATTTCGCTCAGTATGTAATTTTTGGGTATAACTCGTAGATGTTTAAGATATCTGTCTATATTATGTTCACATGGTCCATGTTACCTTTTACTATCTCTTTTGCGATAGCCAACCTTTCTGCCACCTGAAGTAGCAAGCATCTCTACAGATTGTTTGCTGTCATGCTATAATCTTTCATCTTTTCTATATGAAATTGATTCAGTAGGTATCTTTGGGGCCCAACCCTTAGATGTTTAATATATTTGTCTATATTTTGTTCACATGGTCCACCCTACCTTTTACTTTCCCTTTTGGGATAACCAACAACCAACCTTGTGCCACCAGAGGAAGTAAACAGCTTTACAGATTGTTTGCTGTCATGTCATAATCTCCATTACATCTATCTTTTTATTTTTGAAGTTTTTGTTTCTTGTGAGTCAAACTTGGTCTACTAATTTTGTTTTCAAAATAACCCCATTTAGGCCTTTATACTTTTAATGAATCCAGCTTCATTGATGCGCTATTCTCTGCACGGTCCAAAGAACAAGCTGATAACTTTAAACAGTAACTAAATAAAATATTTTTTTAATGTGTCAAAAATAATCATTCCTAACCAGGAGAAGATCTGTCAATAATGTCTTGAGTTTTGTTAAAGCAAAGGACAGTATTGTACTAGAACGCAAAATTAGGTCCATATACGTTAACAATATATATTAAATACACCATCAAGACAACATTTAACATGTTCACAGCAAATATCAGGGGAATACCAGTGGAATCCAATTTCTCAAGCTTATTTCCTTTGTAAATTGAATGTCTAACTCAGACTATTAGAGTGACCTTTACACTTGTTGGATGTAAACTACATTTTCTCAAAGCATGTATAGATTGCATCTTGATAACATATATGTATGGTTATATCTTTATTACTAATTGTTCAATCCGTATATTTTGGATCATGACCCCTTTTCCACAGACTTATATGATTTGCAAAACTCGTGCTTCTAGGAGTAGGCATTTTGCGAGTGGAGCTTTGGTGTTTTTGAAAAGCTGAAACTGTAGTGTTTGTTTGATACAGAAATATATGCTTGATCTAAATTTCTTACTGGATTTAGTTCAAGTTCCTTTGTAGATGCAGAGGATGCTGATGAGTTGAGCATGGAATGAAATGTGCTTGCCTCTAGTCAATTTGCCCGAGTACTATTAAGATTCCATATTTTTGTGGACTGGCCTTTTCATTTTGTATCAATGAATTTGGTTCAGTATATATTTTTCAGGGCACAACTCTAAGAGCTTTAATATATTTATATGTATTCATATGCTCTACATTACCTTTTACTCCCCTTTGGGATAGGCAACCTTCTGCCACCGGAAGAAGTAAACAACTTGATTTTTAACCTGATTGGGACAAGCTTGCTGCTGTCCTATACTTCCAGATTTGCAAAATAATGCAGAAAATGCTGAAAACCAGATTTGAAGTGTCCTTGAAGCAACCTGGAAGTGTGGAAAACACACTAGGATGATACATCCTTGGATGCTTGAGCTAGGGGACTGAAATAAGAGTGAAAAGGCATCCCAGCTATGAAGAAAATGCAAGTAAATGGTAAATTACAGCATTTTCATCCAAATTTGCATGAAAAAGGGGTCGAATCCCCTTAAAATTGAAAGATGTCCTAAACAAGATAAAAATTGTTGCAGCACTTATGACAACTTTAAACACTTTTAAAAATAGATAATATGCAATTAGATCACCTTAGAATGTAATTAGGGCTTTAGAGGGGGTAGGGGCAACCTTTCATGAAACCCTTGGCAAGGAGCCTGCCCAATCTTGTTGTAGATATTGCTGAAGATAATAATAAGATTAATGAAAACACCTTGAGAACCCTCAAATTTATGTTATATGACTTTGAATTGCTCAAAATAAGAGGGGTGTTTTACTTGGGCCTTTAAATCTTCAATATGACATGATTTCCAAGGAGGATGTCTAATACCAAAAATATAATCCATCAACTTTTTTCTAGACAAGAAATAAAAGCTCTGTTACACTGGAACCACTCTCGAGAGGTGGGAAACTCGTTCCAATGGTTCCCGCTCTCCCAGAAGCTTTGGAACTGCAGGGGAACGTTCCATTTTCAGAAGGAAATGCAACGGGAGTTGGGGACAGTTTTGGGAGCTTCAAAGATTGATTTTGTGGAGTTCCCAGCGTTCCCACAACTGACTTGACACAAATTGGCGGGAGTTTGTTTTTTGGCGCCAAAAATATCCCCGGTTCCGACCAAATCGACTCCCAAACCTCCTTAAATGCTGGTTCCTCGGGCCTCCTTTTCACTCCATCACCGAGGTTTGATGTTTGCTATTGAGAGCAGGACAATTGAGAGTGCACAGTGGCTGACACAACAAACAGTGGTCGAGGTTTGCTGTTTGTTATTTGTTTTTTCCTTATTGAATGAGCGCATTCTTCTTCATCGTCTCAGTAAGTTCCTTAACCAAACTTAGTTAAGAACATGCACGTTTTGCGTTTTTAATTTTTTGTTGGTAAATGGCTGCTTTTATATTAGTCTATGTTAGATCTATATTAAAATCAGATAATATTACCAAAATTGGGGTGGGTATCAAATCAAATTAATTGCGTGACGCGTCAAGCTATGCCAGATTGTGTTCACATTTCATTATCTTGGTTGTTCCCTGTAGTTATTTTGAATTTGATATTCATATAATGAATTAACATTTTAAATTGATTTTAATATTTGATTCAATATTAATTTTAATCATTATATAAATTATATAACTATTTTATTTTTTATTTTTATTTTTTTATTATATAATATTACTGCTCTCGATTAGTCGTTTCCTGTAAATTTTGGGGAAACCTTTAGCTGTTCCGGATACTCGTACGCAAGTTCCCAACGTTCCAGAATCTCACGCAACATAGAATAAAAGATATTCAATGGTTTACTTTTTATTTTTGATGGCTAATCTTTTCTATTTTTTTGGATTTTGTTATTTTGTGTTTTTAGGATTATTTCAATATAGGTAAATAAAAAGACAATTGCAGGAAATTTGAAAAAAATGGTTGGTTGTTGGAATAGGGCTTTAGGTGTCTTATGTCCACTAGGGCTATTTGGGTCAAGATAGATGCCCATCGCATGTTGGTTGTATAGCCCAACAAGGAGAGCCAATACTTACCTCACTTCAATAATAGAGAAGTGCGAGAAAAAACCCTAGACATCCCTCTCCAAGTGACAAAGTTGCCCTTCAAATGGATTGATCTTGATAGCCTTGTAGTAGCCTAAAAATTAATCACAAATTTTCCTTTGAAAATTATTTAGAACAACCAAGAAAAAGGGACTCCTCCAATGTCAACACTAAATATTTTCATGAAAATAGTCACATTTTGGCATGAATGATCTCAACAATTCACAACAATTTGGGAGGACAGTGAGGCGTTGTATTTATAGATGAGGCTCTCAACATCTCTCCTCATTTTGCTCCTTTGAAAAAGGTGACTTGTCACCCACTAAATGCTTGGAAACTAGCTTTTAACTTCTCTCTTTTTGTTGAGAAACCAGTTTGAGTGTACATTAGGGTAGATTTCTCTTCTTTGATAATTGCTTGTGAATGTTGTTGGCTTCTTTTTAATGTTTTATGATCTTTTCATCAAACAATTACCAAACGTGCAAAACATGAAGATCACAAGAAACAAATAACACAAGATATAGGCTCTAAGCCAGGGCGAAAACCCCACAAGGGGAAAAACCCAAAAAAATCTCTTCCTATAGAATTAGATCAAAGTGTGATATCCAAAATCCATGACCATAAAAAACTCCAACTCAAGATGCGATGTCAAGCCCTCCTTCCACACAACAAATCCATCAATAGCCAGAGACTAGCAACATGTACAACATCAAGAACAAATCTTCAATAAGAAATGTGTCAAGGCAGAACTTCCACAAATATGAGCTTAAGAGAAACTCTTTTTTACTTGTCAATTTCAGACTTCGACCCTCCTTCCTTCTTCAATATTTAAGAACAACTCATGCGAATTTTGTGTCCAAATGAGCTCAATTATCCCTTTATTTATGTAGGAATTTACAGGGTAAGTTCCTTAGAAAGAACACCAAAAGGACACCGCTCACAACCAGATCACAGATCAATACACCGGTATTTTTGACGTGGTTAAAACCCTCAAGGAGGGAAACAGTCCACGGCCTGCGCCAACGTGGCTACTACAGGCAATTTATTAATCAAAGAATGAAAATTTACATAAGCTTCTCTCATGCACGGATTACCCGAACAATGACCCTCCATGCGCTTTAAATAGAACTCATGGACCAATCGGGTGTCAAGCCACGGGTCAAGTGTCGGTAATACCGAGGAGAGAGTGAACCGTCAGATCACTACATATCGTGACCGTCGGATTGTAAGATACAAAATGTACAACGGTAAAGAAACACACTTTACCTAACTCTATACCTAACTCTATACTAGACCAAGTTGAACTTAACTATTTCCTATGTGTCGGAATATCCTAACATCCCCCCTTAAGAACAACTTGGGATAGGATTGAAGGATTTACAAATATGACACAATAGGAGAAGGAAGGAGGCACTAGAGCCTATCCCCCCTTAGTGACAACTTCCTGAACTCCAAGCATATATCGAAGTTTAGTGAACTTCGCCTCTGTGAGAGCCTTTGTGAAGATGTCTGCAACCTGATCATCTGTTGAACAATATTGCACTTCAAGAACATGGTCATGAATGAGCTTTCTGATGAAGTGCATGTGTAGTTCAATGTGTTTGCTGCGCTGATGCTGGACTGGATCTTTGCATAGCTGAATGGCACTTTGATTATCACACCAAAGTGTGGTTGGATGCTGCTGCTCAAAGCCAAACTCTGATAGGATCTGACGAAGCCACAAGGCTTCCTTACTAGCTTCCACGACACCACGATACTCTGCTTCTGCTGACGAAAGAGAAATGGCAGCCTGTTTCTTACAAGCCCATGTAATAGGTCCTGAACCAAGAGTGAAGACATAACCGGCAGTAGACTTCCGATCATCAGGGTCACCAGCCCAATCAGAATCAGTGAAACCAACTAATAGAGGAGCTGCTTTGGCACTGTAATGAATCCCAAACTGTACTGTACCTCGAACATAACGAAGTATTCTTTTGGCTGCTTTCCAATGACTTTCACGGGGGTTTTGCATAAAACGAGCAACAAGGCCAACAGCAAAGGAAAGGTCAGGACGAGTATGGGTTAAATACAAGAGTTTTCCTACAAGTTGACGGTATAAGGTAGCATCAACTTCAGGAGAAGTACAAGAGACTGAAAGTTTGACTCCAGACTGAAAGGGAGAAGGGGCTGGCTTACAGTCTTCCATGTGAAAATGACGAAGAATATCACAAGCATACTTGGACTGGGAAAGGGAAATACCCTCCTTGGATTGCAAGACTTGAAGACCGAGAAAATAGTGTAAGTGTCCTAAGTCTGTCATTTCAAATTTCTTTTTAAGGCTGGACTTCACATGGTTTATAAGGTTGGGATCACTACCAGTAAGAATAAGATCATCAACATAAAGAACAAGGATGATAAGAGAGTTGCCCACTTTCTTGGTGTAGACAGTATTGTCAGAATAACACCTAGAAAAGCCAGATTCTAAAAGAAAGCTATCCATTTTGGCATACCAAGCCCGAGGAGCTTGCTTGAGACCATAAAGAGATTTCTTAAGTCGACATACAAGGCTGGAGTCTGTTTGGATGAAGCCAATGGGTTGTTCCATATAGATTTCTTCATGCAAGTCCCCATGCAAGAAGGCAGATTTAACATCCATCTGATGGACTTCCCATTTTAAAGAGGCAGCAAGGGAAAGAACAAGGCGGATAGAGTTCATTTTGGCAACAGGGGAGAAGGTTTCAGTGTAGTCAATGCCTTCAACCTGTGAAAAGCCCTTAGCAACAAGACGAGCTTTATGTTTATCAACTTTCCCATCTGGTCCATACTTGGTTCTGTAAACCCATTTACATCTAACAAGTTTGCGTCCCTTTGGTAGAGGAACAAGATCCCATGTATCATTTGCCAACAATGAATGATATTCTTCATTCATAGCTGCTTCCCAATGTGGATGGCCTGAAGCTTCTGCAAAAGTGTCAGGATCATGATTTACTGGAGCTTGAGCCAGTAAAGAAGAGGCTCTTTCAAACTGAGAACGTGTACGTCGCTGATCTGTAGGATCACCGGCAAGATCACCTGCTGCATCCCGAGTAGCACGGACCCATCTTGGAAGTTGAGGATCCTGAGAAGGTGGGGGAGGATTGTCATCCTCACTTTCATCATCTGAAGAAGAAATGTTTTCAAAAGTAGAAGAGATAGGAAGAGGTGGCACATCCGCCGGACTAGGCTCGCAGGCCGATTTATTTTCATCAAATTTTACATCTCTTCTAATGATAACATTTTTGGACTTAAATGGAATAAGTCTATAACCTTTTACATCTTCAGAATATCCAACAAAAGTACATTTCTCACTCTTAGGTTCTAAAGCTTTATGCTTTTCATCTGGAATATGGGCCCATGCTTCACTTCCAAAAACACGAAAGTGACTTACATCTGGTTTAATGGAACTCCAAGCTTCTTCTGGAGTGATATTCTTTAGAACCTTAGTAGGAGTGCGATTGATTATATAATTTGCACAATTAATTGCTTCGGCCCAAAAACTAAGACTGAGTCCTTTAGATTGCAGCATACAATTAGCCATTTCCTTTAAGGTGCGATTTTTCCTTTCAGCTACACCATTTTTTTGTGGAGTGTATGGAACAGTATGTTGCATTTGAATTCCATTTTCGGTGCAAAAGTTGATGAATGTGTTTTTAACATATTCTCCACCATTATCAGTTCTTAGCTTAAGAATTTGATGTCCAGATTGTTTTTCAACAAAGGCTTTGAAGGCCAAAAAAGTGTTAAATACTTCGCTCTTGAGTTTTAAGAAGTATACCCAAGTGCGTCTGGAGAAATCATCAATGAAAGTTAAGAAATACTTGCAGCCAGAGAATGAAGCAACAGGAAGTGGACCACATAAATCACTGTGCACAAGCTGTAAAGGGGCTGAGGCGTGCCAAGAGGCACGTTTTTCAAAACTGTCCCGATGATGTTTTCCGAGTACACATCCGGAACAAACACCATCTCTGCAAGATACCATAGGAAGACCTGTCACCATATTTTCTTTACATAGATGCTGAAGGGAGCGATAGTTTAAGTGACCAAATCGCTCATGCCAAAGTTTGCTCACTTCATCATTATGAGCAACAAATACTGAGGGAAGATTTGATGACCCAAAGTTGTGAAACTTATACAACCTTGTGGAATCATCAGCAATACCAGTAGCTAGAATCTGTTTAGGATCTCTTAGATCCTTGATTACAACATCATGAGGTGAAAATTCAACAATTTTACCTTCACCTGAATGAGTTATCTGATATACAGATAGAAGGTTGCAGGATAAGGTTGGAACACATAATACATCATTAAACTGACCATTGTCTAGATGAACAGTTCCAGTCCCTACAACATTAAGAGATCTATCATCACCAACATATATATTTTTGGTGTTACAATCATTTAAAGAAGAAAACATGGTTTGGTTTTTGGCCATGTGATAAGAGGCTCCAGAATCAATGAGCCACTCATGAGAATGAGAAGAAGAAGATACATTTAATGCATAACCAGACTGAGATGATTGACAACGACATGCAGAAAGTGCCATTCCTGAAGATGAAGTTGAAGTTGAAGTTGAAGAATGCTCCACATGGATGTTATGTTTCTTCATTGCGGCTTCCAAGGCTTCCATCTTCTTAAAGCATTTAGATTCTAAGTGGCCATCTCGATTACAAAAGTTACAATGTCTATCAGTCTTCTTCCATTTGTTTTTATTGGTTTTATCATTTTGCTGAAATGATCTTTCATTTTGAGGCTGAGTTTGCTTAGGACCCTTGTTTGGTTTAGGACCATTCTTTTTAGGATATGACTTCTTAGGATTCTTTGAATTTGGTTGCTGCTGGGCGGCTAACGCTTTCTTGGAAGAGTTTCCAAGATTAAGAAGACCAAGGTGTAAGAGTTTTTCTTGTTCTCTTATTAAAGAATCACAAAAAGAGTCAAAGGAAGGGGCCTTGTAGTCTTTTCCTTGACAAATGAAAGCTTCCCTTGTAGAATGGAAGGTGGAAACAAATACAGAGTAGGCTGGTCCCAACTTAGTAAGGATGGAATAAATAAGGTTACTATCTTCTTTCTTAACCTTAACACCTTCCAAGAGATATCTAAGGGTCTTGAATTTGGACAAGAAATCTTCAATGCAAGAAAAATTATTAGGATCCAATGTAAGCAATCATTTTCAAGTTGATGGGCTCTAATTTCATTTTTAATCCCAAAAACTTTAGTGATTTGTTCCAATGCTTCATGAGGAGTTTCAAGTTCTGCAATATGGAATCTAAGATCAGGAGAAATAGACATCCCTATCAAACCACGTGCTTGATCTTGTCTATTTTCCCATTTTGCAGCCTTGTCTTCATCTTTTGGTTTCTTCTCTTGGCCTGTGGCTATTCTGTAGAGACCTTTACTTCTAAGTAAATCTTCCATGTAGGATATCCATTGGAAGTAGTTAGTGCTGTCAAGAATGACTTGGCATGGACTTTCCATTTAAAAAAAAAACTGAAGCTGAAGATGCTGAAAGTAAGTGTTCCAATGGATAGATCTCGAAAAATTAGGCTATTTTAAAAAAAACGGCTCTGAAAAAGGCTTCCGGATGAAGAAGTTATGGCTTTTTGAAAAAAAATTGTTGAAGTTGTCGGCAAAGTGTGCGAATGTGCGGGAATGAAAAAATCCGCCCCCACAAAATGGAGACTTGAACCCAAGACCTCTACTCTCTTAAAATAGCTTTGAACCAATTGATCTATACAAAAAATTTGAGAGAGAGAGAGAGAGAGAGAGGGGGGGGGCTTGGTTTGCGTGCTTGCCTTGAGAAAGCTCTTTTTCCCTACAAAACACAAAACCCAACACAGACATGCAAAGAAAACGAACCTTATGGCTCGAAGTTAGCTTTAGCCAAAAAACTAGATATTTTCAAAAATGAACCTTGCGGCTCAAAGTTAGCTTTAGCCGAAAAACTAAATATTTTTCTCAATGTTTCTGATTTTCCGAGATCACACTAAGGTGCAGGGAAAAGAGCATACACATGAGAAAAATCCTTCCTTTCTGTTTCTGATTTGCCCAGATCGCACAGAGTCGCAGGGCAAAGAGCATACGCAAAAATGAAAGGTATAGATCCGGTTAAAAAAAAAGCTAAATAAACCGAAACCGAAATAAGCAGAGAGAAAATAACAGTAAACTGCAAATAAAGACTGTATACCTCCAGATCTTAAAAATGACGCAGCTAGGGCTACCGGAAACCTTTTCGCGTGAAACGAAAGGGGTTCCTCACTGGAACAGATGCTCCGAACACAACAGAGTAGTCCTCTCGGCCCGAAAGCAGTCAGAAACAACAGATCTAGGAAACGACAGTCAGATGCAGTTCTACCGGCTTCAGATTTGGATCACCAACGGACGCGGCCCTCAAATAGCTCTGATACCATGTAGGAATTTACAGGGTAAGTTCCTCAGAAAGAACACCAAAAGGACACCGCTCACAACCAGATCACAGATCAATACACCAGTATTTTTGACGTGGTTAAAACCCTCAAAGAGGGAAACAGTCCACGGCCTGCGCCAACGTGGCTACTACAGGCAATTTATAAATCAAAGAATGAAAATTTACATAAGCTTCTCTCATGCACGGATTACCCGAACAATGACCCTCCATGCGCTTTAAATAGAACTCATGGACCAATCGGGTGTCAAGCCACGGATCAAGTGTCGGTAATACCGAGGAGAGAGTGAACCGTCAGATCACTACATATCGTGACCGTCGGATTGTAAGTTACAAAATGTACAACGGTAAAGAAACACACTTTACCTAACTTTATACCTAACTCTATACCCAAGTTGAACTTAACTATTTCCTATGTGTCGGAATATCCTAACAATTTATACTGTCTAGAGGGGTTCGAATAGACATGTCTTCTTGGGGCAAGGCCGACTTGGCATCTAGAGGCAGTTTTGACCCAAATTAGATATTTATAAATTCTTTTTTCCATGTTGTAAATCAGATTTTTACTTTGACCAATACAAATAATAATGAGCATGAAGAACGTGCTTAAATAAAATATAATTTGACTTGAGCATGAAACCTGTGATTGAAAAATAAAATTCCTTTTTCTTCTTTTTGTTTTTACATACAATGACATAAGTACAATGATAATTATGAAGACCGAACCTAGTTACATTTTCCAACACGTTTTGCTCATTTGAAAATGGTGACTTGTCACCCACAAAATGCGTGTAAACTAAGTCGATACAAGAAATTAGCTCTTAGGTTGGTTAAAACCCTCAATCAGAGGTGATGTCCCACTAGAAGAGGTTCAAATTGTGTGAAGGAGGAGACAATTTGGCTGAGTAGTGTAATGTTCCCTTCAATTTTGGCTTGAAATGCCTTGAAATAATTTTAGGAGTGCTTGGGAGGCCAAATGACTTCCCTATCTTGCTCAACATTCCTCATTTTTTCACCTTGGAGCCTTGCAATGGCTAGTAAAAGGTCGACCTCCAATGGCTAGTTCCTTGCTTGAAATGTTCTTTAAGGCTTGATCTTGCTTGCTTGTGAGTTGGCTTTGGTGCATGTGAGTATCTTTGACTTGCCTTGACCCTCCCTTTGATCAAATTAGGTGTTGCGTTGCTCCTTTAACCCCTCTTGGTGGCCCCATGTAAAATCATACCCCTTTTGAAGATGACCACATGCTTGAAAAGTTACTTTTAGGAAGTCATTTTGAGTGCTTCAACTTGGAGATGACTTGGCTTGACCTAGAGGTTGCAATGAACCCCCTCTCTACCTTGGAGCATGTGGGATGTTGCCTTGGGGGGCACAAATGCATTGTGAATTATGAGATTGCCATGAAGAATAATGGCCATGGCCAAAGGGGTGTGCATGCATAAGATGGTCCATGTGGGGAAGAGATAGCCGCGTTAGGATAATGACAACATTGGTGTATCCACCCTTACATGGTGCGATTACCTTTACAAGGCTTTCAACAATAAGTGTTCGTTTAAATCATGTGTTTTAAAAGGTCCATCTCCACGATGCCCACACACCAACTCAAGACATAAGAATGCCCATCAAGACAGGGAGTTACTGTCCACTTAGTAGAGCCTTAAAACTAGGCACCATGAAGATTTAGCTAAGAATATTGGCCATGATTGTCCACCATCGCGGATCTAGGATTCTGTAATTCCCCCAAATAGAGATACTAGAAAAATATCAATATTTCCAAATGAGGTCACAACAAAATCTGAAATTTTATATGCATATAAAAGTCAGAAATTAGAAATATAAAGCTTACTCACTGAAATAAACACAAATCTAAAATTGTCCTTTGAATTTTTATCTCCAAATTGACCTCCAAGCTTGATGAATGATTCAGCCCAGAAAATATGATGTGCTAGGGTCTCATAAACTGAAGCTCTCCCACGAAAACACACCCTTATGACTAGGGGGTGTTGATTTTTCTAGAATAAACACAATAGAAACCAATTTTCTGATCTGATAATTGCTTCTAATGATCTTTAATTAATTGTTCTAATGCCATTGATATTATGTAGCAAAAACAATAGAAACAAATAAGATCTTAAAGAGACAACCATGCACAATAGAGACAACACAATTTCTTTGGGAAATCCAAACTTGGGAGAAAACACAACAACTCTTCTTATAGGATAAATTCGTCTTTAACAAAGTTTAAAATAAAATGTCTAGAAATATGTGCCAAAAAACAAGTCCAAACTTTAGCCATTTCATCCTTTTTTTGCTCCCATGAGTGTATTCTATATATATGAGAGATGATGAGATACTGAGTCAAATGAAGTGTCACATCATGTGTATATATACAAGTCGAATGGGTGCATTTACCCCAAGGGACACACTCTTTCATGGTGGAGTCGACTTGTCCCTTTTGAGCTTGCATGAAACCCAAAAATAAATTTTATTTTATTTTAATTACCATAATATTTAGACCAATATGCGGGAATACCTCCCGATGCTACACAAAAATCAACACTCCCTCTTAGCGAGGGAGGTATTCTCCTTGGCTGCAACAGATTCTCCTTTAGCTGAAATTTCTCCTTCCTTAAGAAGAGTTTATGAGCTTGCCATGTTGATGCATGTCTATAGAAAACTCCATCATGGAGTGGGCAATGTAACTCTCTCATATGTATGTAAGCATCCAAGGCTTTTGGCCAAAGTCCTTTATGGCTCCTTAGGCAAATGTATCAATCTCCTCTGGTCATGACCCAATTAAGTCCTCTTGGCATCCAAGTTCTTCTAGCTTCTCAGGAGGGAATTTGCCTTTGGACCTCCATTAACCTTTTTGGTCAAAGTCTTTTATGACATAGCCAAGACCTTTTGGCTTCAAAGATGAATTACATCTATCTCCTTCAGTTGACCCAACCAAGTCCTTCTGGCTTCTAAGGAGAAGATTTGTCCAACCCTATAATTTCCTTGGGTCATTTAACTCTTGGTTGACTAAGCCAAGTTCTTGTGGCTTCAAAGGTGAATGTATTTTATAATTGCCCCTTTAATTGCCTTGGGCCATTCACCTTTCTGCTCAAGGTCCTTTATGACCTAGCCAAGTGCTTTTGGCAACTAAGTCTTTTTGGCTTCAAAGGTGGATGTATTCATCTCCCTTGGTCAAATTCCTTTATGACCCAACCAAATTCCTTTATGGCTTTAGGTCAGCCCAATATTGCAAAGACTCCATCATTCCATTTCAATGATGGAGACATTCAAGATCATACTAAGTTCGTCTTTGAGTATGTCCACAATTTGCTCATCTGTGGATATGTACTAGAGCTCTATTGCTCCTCTTTGTATCATTTCTCGAATGAAGTGGCTCCACCATGTCCTTTTGGCTTCTAAAGCAGGTCTTTCAGTGGTAGTCCTGGATGCTCCCTTTTTATGGATGCAAATCCTCCTGCCACTGCTGCTTCCTCTGTCACATAGTCAAGTCCTTCTGCCACTTGTTTCTCTCTTTTTCATGTAAGCAAGTCCTCCTGTTACTGCTGCTCCTTATTGGGAGAACCCTCTTGCCACAAACTTTGCTTGGTAGCCTTCATGATGTACTTGCAAACTTCATTTAGGAGGCCATGGAAGAAAACAATTATAACCAAGCAAAGAATACAAAGACAAGAGGCTGACCAAGGAATAATAATCAAGGGAGAAAGATACGAATTAGTTATCTTTTGATTAAACTACTAAGAGTTGTAGGGAATTGTCAACTCCCCTTTGATCATTGCCTCCTTACTGAAATCACAATCAAGCTTGGAATGCTCATCCTTGTCCTCAACATTAGCTTCTAATGCATGTTGCTTTTCTTTCTCTTATCTTGCATAAGAGCTTGGGTTTCGTCATCTTGCAACTCAAGCCTCACTTGGATGCTTTTGCTGGAACCTCCACTTGCATTCCTCCCCATGTCTCACCTTTACATTGTGATCCACGTTGAATTTTTGACAAAATATCACATTCCCTCTCACATGTGTTGCAACAATAGTATTGACGTCACACGTGCCCATTAAACTTTCTCCCTGTAATATTCTTGAAATTGAGGATAGGGTATGTTGGTTGCTTGAACTGAGTGCTAGACTTGATTCACACTTTCATGCTTTCATGTAGCTCACTTAAGCGCTGTTCTAGCAATCTTACAGAACAACAATAGCCATAGTCTCTTGAATAGCAATGCTAGTTGGATTTTGGCACATGCACCAATTCTCCACATGCAAATCTGCTCAATCTGATCCACGATTTGCTGGTAGCTCCATAGATCAAACAACGCTTCACAGATTGCAGACTTTACATGTTCAACATAAAAGAAAGATAAAAAAACCATCAATATAGACTATGCGGGCATTTGGTCCAAGACCCTTTCCATTTGAGAACCGCACAATCTTGCGAGATGTAGGTAGAAAATGGGAAACTCGAGTCCTTGAAGAACCGCCAGCATCATCATTGTGACTATTACCATGGCTAGATTGCCGCAACAAATTAGAGTGATTAGGATTGTCACATCAAGGGTCAGTGGTCAAATTTTGTCTACGTATTTAAGCCATTAGGTCTTGAACTTTAGCCACAGTCTTGTCTTGTCTTGGCACTAAGAGAAACTCAGAATTATGACCTTGCTTCTACATGTTGTATTTATCTGGATTAGGGATAACATCTCGTGTCATTTGCCAACTTTGCTGAATAATGTGACTTGTTATATCACTCTTCCAAATTACTTTTGTTGTGGCACGATATCAAATGAACAAAACAGGTTCTGACTCCAGCTTATGTGGATATGACAACCATCCATATGTCTCAGCCAAATATGCATTCATTGGTTCAACACAATTGCAGTGAAGTCATGTATCAAACAAATGCCTTGTTGGTCATTTGGACCTTCGTGGGTCCACGTGATTATACCACACTCACTATGCTGACCTTAGGCTGGTCCATGGTGGCAAATTCTTGATTACGATGTCAACTATACCACAACCTCGGCCACAGTCTTGCCCACAGAGGCCGCCATATCTACCATTGAACCAACACTGCAACAACCTTAGCTTTGACTTTGGTCTCATCCAACAAAATTGATCACAAACCTGCTAATCCCAGGCCTACCAATCCTCAACCTCGTCCATAAACTTGGTTATAGAACAAATGTAATGACCGCCTCGGTAGTTTTTTTTACAATTGTGATCTTTTGGCGGCGAGGTCAAACCATGATAAAATATTAATGTTTTTTCTGAATGCGTTGCAAGTCATCACTGTTTAATTAGATGCCATCATAAAGAATTGAGACCTTAGGTTGGATCATGGGCTGTTGCTCAGATAACATGCCTCGCATATACCATTAACATAGTCAACGCACTGGGACATAGATCAACAGACCAATTGTATTACAGATCAGGGAAATACGTTTGGCATACCAGGTCAGATCATATCGCACCAACACAGACTCACATCACACCGTGAAAAACACCTTTTAATTACACTAAAACCAGATTGGAAATACAATCATTAACACACCATAATTGCTCACTTTGTGTTTAAACAATCCAAACAGTGACCTCGTTCAATCACACTAGGTCTTTTGTGAGGACAACAATGCTATTCATTTGTTGAGGGAACTGTGCGAGGTTGGGGAGCTTTTTAATCGAATTGTTGCCCAAGGCCATTATACAGAATGTGCAACCGCTGCTGTTACACGGATAATTGTGGAAGTCATTTAGCTCTGGGGATTGCTTTTTTGAAATCGTTGGTAGTCCATACTATATGGCACCAAAGTTTTTGAAGCGTAAATATGGACCTTAGATTGATGTGTGGAGTGTTGGTGTCCTGTATATTATATTGTGTGGCATGCCACCATTTTGGGTTGAATTAGAGCAAGAGTTGCTTAGGCGATTCTTCGTGGTTTTGTAGACTTCGAAAGAGAGCCATGGCCAAAAATTTTCGAAGTTGCAAAAAGTCTTGTACCCCAGATGTTGGAGCTTGATCCCAAGCTTTGATACCATGCTGGTTTTTCTACAATAAACACAGTAGAAACCAATTTTATGATTTGGTAATTACT
The DNA here is from genome assembly GCA_031772625.1 of Pinus tabuliformis. NCBI lineage: Eukaryota > Viridiplantae > Streptophyta > Pinopsida > Pinales > Pinaceae > Pinus > Pinus tabuliformis. The sequence goes on from CM062816.1 coordinate 1,218,163,222, forward strand.
TTTAATGATCTTTAATTAATTCTTCTTATGCCACTGATATCATTAAGCAATTATACACGAAAAATCTCAACAATAATGTAGCAAAAACAATAGAAAGAAATAAGATCATAAAGAGACAACCATGCACAATAGAGACAACAAATTTTCCTTGGGAAACCCAAACTTGGGAGAAATCCCAAAAACACTTTTCTAGGAGAAATTCTTCTTCAACAAAGTTTACAATAAAATGTCTAGAAATTTGTGCCAAAAACCAAGTCCAAACTTTAGCCATTTCATCGTTTCCCCGCTCCCACGAGTGTCTTCTATATATGAGAGATGATGAGTGAGTGAGTCAGATGAAGTGTGACATCATGTATATATATACAAGTCGAATGGGTGCATTTACCCCAAGGGACACACCATTTCATGGTGGAGCCGTCTTGTCCCTTCTGAGCCTACATGAAACCCAAAAATAAAATTTATTTTATTTTAATTCCCATAATTTTTTAGGCGACTTAGGAGGCCTCTTGGCATTTGGGAATACCTCTAGATGCTACACAAAAAACAATAGGGGGAGCCCATATGTCTCTCTGAAACCAGGGATACTCAAGCTTGTCAGACTTAAACCCAAAATTTGTAGAAACATAAAATAGAAAATTCACAACATACAACTCTCAGTTACTGAAGCGATCTTCTCCATTTATCAACTATGGAAGTCGAAAAATCCATGCAGGATTCTGTCTTCAACCCATGCACATTAGTGAGACTCAAGCTAATGTGCAGGTGTGCCTTATTGACTTGAGGACGACATAAAATGAAGTGTTCAAGCGTTGGAGTTATGGGAAGGTTTCAAGGAGATGCGCATTGTTAACTTACTAGTCTTCTAAGAGTTCTCTTCCATGCCTTTCAGTTAATTGATGGTTGTTGATTTTTGGTAGCATTGGATGTGCTCTGGCCATGAAAATTGGTGGAGAGGCTAAGGCACATAAGATCTCCAAGACCTAGAAATCGTTTGGGGAAATTCCACTCGGATGGAGAGATATTAAAATAATTAATATTTTAATGGAGTTCCTAAGTCTAAACTTAGGAAAATTAAAATATTAATGTGTATTAATATAATATGGGTGAGAAAGTTGTAAATAACGAGGATCAAGCCAGATCTAATCTTAGTCGTTGATTAGAGACTTAATCTTGACTGTTGAATTTTCAACAGGAAAAGTATAAGAGGAGGCTTGAGGGTCAGTTGGAGATACACCAAGTTGGTCAAGAATTCGATTTTCTGGGGCAGGGTTTGCTGAGAAATAGAGTTAGTGACCTATTGCAGCGAGGGGTTGTTCGGTAAAAGGTTGAGAATACATAGCAGAGAGGCAGAGATAGTGCCGGAGAGACAACGCAGAGGCAGCCTGGGATGACATAGAGACAGCCAGAGCTGACGCATAGGCTTGGAGGGTCAACGTTGAGGACGCAGGAGGCCGAGAAGCTTACACAGAGCTGACGTTGGGCAGAAAGAGTTGCGCTGGGGTATCTTCGTGGGGCAGACTGAGAGCTGAGAGGCAGACGTAGCGCTGTAGAGGGTGACGCAGTCTCTGGAGGGTGACACAGTTCCAGAGAGAAGCTTGGAGCAGCTTTTGTTGTCTAGCTGAGGAACAGTCACTGTGGGAATCATCATCCGATTGTTGATTAGTCGGAATATCTGTCTCTGGAGTAAGGTACTTCTGCCAAGGAAAATCTCTGAAGGGTGAGCCATTTCTGGCACCCTAGTTGTATTCAGAAAATTGCATAATAATAAAACCCTCATATCTGCTGCACCGGTTTTCCCACATTGGGTTTTTCCGGGGACAATTGTCCAAAAATAACGGTGTCCCTTGTGTTGTCTCAGTTATTTCAGTTGATGATCTGTATATGTGTGAAGGCTGCATTTGTGTTTATTTCGGTATTAATATTTATAAATAACTTGTTAATGGAAAGGACAAGTAGGAGATAATAAACCAGATAATGCAGTAGGGATTTCTGATGTGTCAGACTTAGAAATTTCCACAATGGTGAATTGGGATGAGATGGCCATGTGCAAGGGTAAGGGAGTACACTTGAGTTCAATTGAAGTAGAAGTGGAGAGAAGAAGCATGCGCTTAGTCTAATGGAGATACTCTGGATCTAACTCATGTCAAATTGTTGTGAAGTGGGAGAGAAAAAGGCATGTGCCTAGTTAACTAGACTACACTCTCAATTATCCGCCCATGCATGCATGCGCTGTAGTTAACTCCAAGAAAAAGTGCTAGCTCATTCTAAATCAGTGCATGCATCCCAATGGTCTTTAGTTCACTCATGCATGTGCTCCAAATAACTCCTAGTCACGCTCAATCTTATCTGTGCGTACTAATCCATATGCATGCACCTAAACCCAATGTGGTTCAGTGCCCTTTTCCTCTTTGGTAAGCCAAGGAAACGACGATCAATTTGCTGTTACTTTTCATGGTTTGAGTTAGGGACATTACAGTTCTCCCCACCCAAATAATGCTTGTCCTCAAGCATTTGTAGATCAAGATGCTTAAGAATCTCCTCCCCTTCCCATGTTGCATCCTCCAAGGGAAAGTTTTTCCATTTGATGAGATATTTGGAGATTACTTTATTCCTCAATTATTTCTACCTTACCTGCAGAATGGTCTTTGGAATAAGTATCAATTTACCTTCTTCATCCATGGGAGGTAATTTTGTTGGAGTCACATGCTGCCCAAGAGCCTTTTTGAGGCATGATACATGAAATACATTGTGAATCTTGCTTGTAGAAGGCAACTCCAACTCATATGCTACTTCACCAATTCTCCTAATCACCTTGAAAGGCTTGTAAAACTGGGGTTTAAGCTTTTCCGCTCCACTGATCTTCAATGAAGATTGTCTATAAGGTTGAAGATGCAAAAATACCATGTCTCCCACCTCAAAAGACCTCTCAATTCGATGACGATCAACACATTCTTTTACTGTTCCTCTGCAATATGAATATTCTTCTTGAGTGTCTTGAGGATATATTGGTTCTCTTTAGCCCACTCAAAAACTTTTGGAGCTCTAGAATTAGAAAAGACCAAATCCACAAATGTAGAAGCTTCATAACCATACAAGGCTTTGAAAGGAGTCACGCCAATGCTCATGTGATATGTAGTGTTGTAACCAATTTATACCAAATGTAACCATCTTATCCATGCTTTTTTTTGCCCTAACACATAGTTCCTCAAGTAGCCCTTGACCCATTTATTAACAATTTTAGTTTGACCATCCATTTGAAGATGATAACTAGTGCTATAATTAAGTTTTGTTCCTGCCAACTTCATTGGTTCTTGCCAAAATGTGCTAATGAATATGTGGTTTCGGTCACTTACAATCCTTTTAGGCACACACTATGAAGTCTGAATACATGTTCAAAAAATAGACCAACAACTTGTGGAGGTTTAGATTCAAAAGGAATTGGTATGAAATGAACTTATTTAGTAAGTCTGTACTCTACAACAAAAATATAGTCCTTACCATTTACCTTAGGCAGTGTTATGATAAAATCCATTGATATTTGTTCCCACTTTTGGTTGGGAATAGGAAGTGGTTGTAGCAGCCTTGTAGGGAAGGAAATTTCCGCCTTGTTTCTATTGATTTTTGGTAGCTGCGGGAGGTATTCTCCAACCACTCAAGTTTGCTCTAAAAGATAATTGAAAGAATAAATTTAAATTTAATTTTGAATTTAAATTTGCATCCAAAAGTACAAGTTGGTCCAACAATAGTTGTGTTGATCTAGATTGTCATTGATGTCAATATGGCAATATTCTGGATACTAAATGATGATGTGAAGCCAAGCAGAGCAGATCTGTGAAACAACAGGAGCAAGAAGCCAAGGAGGAAAGCCATCAGGGAAGCCATTGGAAATCATCGTGAAGCCAAAGAGTAAGAGGAAGAAGTTCATCGGAGGAGCAAAGAGGAACACATCGGAAGAGTAGCTATCGAAAGTCATAAGAGCGAAGAAAAGCCACAGGAGCGAGAACCCAAGAGTAAGAGCCATAACGGAGGAGTTAACAGTAATAAACCATGTAAACCTTAAAAAAAAAGTTCATAGCGCATCGGAGAAATCAATATCGGCGGCTTTATCACTTTATTATGTGTCATGTTGAATCCCTCGATTGCGATATGTATTACGGACCCAATGGTTCCATGGCAATATGCTCTATTGTTATATCGCATCTGCCATACCAAAACTGTTGCATCGGAAGTTATGTATCACAAAGGAATGTCACCGCCCAAAACCTGCGATTGCGATATCATTGCGGACCCGCTGCACCATTGTAATACAACTCAATATAATATCACATCCGTCACATAATCGCAAACCATAAAGTTTATTATGTATCATCGCCCAAAATTTGCGATTGCGATATATATATGGACCCGTAGGACCCTTACAATTCACCTTAAAGAAACATTGCATTTGCCTATCAGAATTGTCATATCGTAAAGTCTTAAAGGATGTCACACCGCCGATTGCGATAAGGGCATGGACCCCGGATCGCTGATTGCGATAAACTCGACAGACCGTCGATTGCGATAAACCCGACAGATCGTTGATTGCGATGGAGCTGTGGACCCGACGGATCTATTGTCGACTGTTTAATATTATATTGCGTCTGCTTCATCAATAGTATGAGTATCGACTATGTTACATTGGTAATGTTAAAGGTTGCGATTGCGGGACCTCCGAAAGTTGCGATTGCGATTGATGACGTGGATGTGGGACCTCATTGGGTATGGTCTCTCTTATGAAATTTTCCGTAAATAAAACAAGTTTATGAGTAATTGGAAGAGTATCCATAATTCGGCTTCTCCTTCCAAATGAACGTGTCTTTTGGGTATTGGGGAAACCCGTATAAATTCAAGTTATAATACCTCACCTTAAGCATGGATGTCGAGCATCAGAATAGGAAGTAATAGTTCACAACCCGTGAACTTGAAGAAAGCCAAAGGACGAGCAGAAACATAGGAGAAGAAGCCAAAGATCGATCAAAGGATGTTGAAAATAGCAACAAGAAATGCTAAAAATAGAAGTGCTAAAAATAGCATTGCTATAAATAACTGTTTGGGTACCATTGCTGGATTGAGCAACAGGGAATGAAAAATGGAAGTGCTAAAAATAGCATTGCTATTTTTAGCAGTTCGGGATGGATTCCTATTTTAGTCAGTCTCTAAACTAAAATAGTGAAGTAAAATTCGAATTTGATCTTGGCAGCAGTTTGTAAAATAATTAATTAATTCACCATGAGTTAATTAGTTGTGAAAAATCAAACATGAAGTCTATGTGAGGACATGCAACCGTTTCTCTATTAATTGAGGAATTTATCCATCAGTTAAAGAGATAAGGATGAGTTCTATTTTGAGTAGTAATTAGTTGGCTCAGTTAACTGAGTTAAGTCCAGTTATAATTGATTTAAACAATTTGTTTAAATTAGGTAAGTTCAGTTAGTTAATGCATGCTTGCATATAACTGCTGCACTTCAGATAACTGAAGATTCTCTCATGAATAACTCATGCATGTCAGTTCAGACAGAGACTCAGTTGAGATCAGAGAAGGGATAGTGTACTATCAATTGGATGAATATTTTTCTTATAAAGGAAGCTCATCCATGATGAGGATTTATCTCCTTTAGGATTGCGTAGTTGGATCAGAGGTTAGTGAGTGTGTGAAGAGGCCAATTTACACAAGTGGCTGCATTGGACCCCAATCAAAATTGCGCAAAGAAATTGGAGGCTTGGAGGGCAGACCAGAGGTTGGATAGAGGCCTTTGAATATCTATGAGCAGCAGAGGTATTGCAGAGAGAGCAGGCTAGCTTTTGAGCTGATTCTTTTTGTAATACTGGTTATATTTCCACTTGTATGATAATACAGCAATTGGGGTTTTAGGCTGAGGCTTTCCCCGGGTTATTTCTTCTGTGTTATGTGTGATTGATTTTTCCATATCAGTTATATGTGTTCTTATTGATGTTGCTCATGTTCGATTAAGCTTCTGCTAAATTGGTTGTAGAAGTAGATCAAGTATTTTGCTTTAGAATATTGCATTATTAGGTGATCTACGGCGGGAATTTCTACATGGTATCAGAGCAAAGGTGATCAAAGCAGAGAACAATATACACGAAGAAGAGAATTCAAAGTAAAAAAAATTGGGCCGTGAGTTTTCAGAGCAGATCTGAAAATTTTTGTGCAAAATTTTCAGAAACAAATAGCAGATCTGGATTCCTTGTGGAAAAATACCCAAATTCAAAAAAAAAATCGGCTGAATCGGAGTTTGGATGAGGGAGATATCGTTGATTTAAAATCAACTCTTTTTCCAGAAAATTTCGTGACGGTGGGAAAGATGAAATAGATTAGTGTGCTAGCCAAGAACCTGTATGCACTTGAGGTACAAGATGCATGCAAAGCCTTGAGGAGTAAGACAAAGGTTAGATACTTGGTGGTTGAGAGGGGGAGTACATTACCTCTCAACATGCAGCCACAGGAGAAGTCTCAGACGATTGTGGAGGAGCCACGATTGGTGAAGTAGCTTCACGAGGTTGTGGAGCAGCCACAACAAGAGAAGCCGAGAGGAGATCAAGTATCCACTCATGTAGAGACCTCCAGTAGGGAGAAATTTTGAGCCAAGTGGGCAGAGGGATCACACGCATCCATACCTCTAGGTCGGAGGTGGGGCAATGTGGAGTGACAGTCCCAAGAAGGCTGGAATAGGGGCAGGATCATTGAGGTACCCAACCTCCTTGATTAGACCTTGCTACGGGAGCCCCAACGAGGAGTAGTAGGACTGGCTGAGTGGGTAGAGACAGATGCAATGGAGCAACAGAGAGAGCTACAGTGCAGGAGTCCCAAGACTGTGTAGAGCTAGCAGGCTGCAGCAATGCGAGAGGCACAGGAGTGTTGCACCAGTGCAGGATGGCACAGAGGGGTGTGCAATGGTGCGAGATGCATGGAGATGTTGCAGCAGCTCAGAGGTCAGAGAGGGAGCACTTGTCAGCAGCAGGTAGAGCTTCAGCATTAGATTATGTTTCTAGCCCAATAGAGAGGTCAGTGGGGAGATTTTTGTTTCTAGAGTCATTGGAGCAACCACACTTGGTAGAAGTGTTGCATGCAGAACATTCCAGAGTTATAGGATCGGGTTCGAGTTGAAGCCTTTCTTGTTGAGAGGGAGTGTTGAAATAGCAACAAGAAATGCTAAATATAGAAGTGCTAAAAATATCCCTGCTATAAATAGCAATTTGGGTACCAGTGCTGGATTGAGCAACATGGAATGAAAAATGGAAGTGCTAAAAATAGCATTGTTATTTTTAGCAGTTCGGGATGGATTCCTATTTTAGTCAGTCCCTAAACTAAAATAGTGAAGTAAAATTCGAATTTGATCTTAGCAGCAGTTTGTAAAATAATTAATTAATTCACCATGAGTTAATTAGTTGTGAAAAATCAAACATGAAGTCTATGTGAGGACATGCAACAATTTCTCTATTAATTGAGGAATTTATCCATCAGTTAAAGAGATAAGGATGAGTTCTAATTTGAGTAGTAGTTAGTTGGCTCAGTTAACTGAGTCAAGTCTAGTTATAATTGATTTAAACAATTTGTTTAAATTAGGTAAGTTCAGATAGTTAATGCATGCTTGCATATACCTGCTGCACTTCAGATAACTAAAGATTCTCTCATGAATAACTCATGCATGTCAGTTCAGACAGAGACCCAGTTGAGATCAGAGAAGGGATAGTGTACTATCAGTTGGATGAATATTTTTCCTATAAAGGAAGCTCATCCATGATGAGGATTTATCTCCTTTAGGACTGCGTAGTTGGATCAGAGGTTAGTGAGAGTGTGAAGAGGCCAATTCACACAAGTGGCTGCACTGGACCCAATCAAAATTGCGCAAAGAAATAGGAGGTTTGGAGGGAAGGCCAGAGGTTGGATAGAGGCCTTTGACTGTCTATGAGCAGCAGAGGTATTGCAGAGAGAGCATGATAGCTTTTGAGTTGATTCTTTTTGTAATACTGGTTATATTTCCACTTGTATGATAATACAAAGATTGGGGTTTTAGGCTGAGGGTTTCCCCGGGTTATTTCTTCTGTGTTATGTGTGATTGATTTCTCCATATCAGTTATATGTGTTCTTATTGATGTTGCTCATGTTCGATTAAGCTTCCGCTAAATTGGTTGTAGAAGTAGATCAAGTCTTTTGCTTCAGTATATTGCATTATCAGGTGATCTACAGTGGGAATTTCTACAAAGGAGAAATACACTGGAACATTAAAGTTGAAGAACATTGATCTCGGGTATCCATTACAGAAAAAGTGAAACAACTCACAACTCGTGACAGAGGAGGTCGAAGGTCGAGGAGCCGTTGTCTAGCAGACGTCGAAGGTGCAGCAGAAGCCAAAGGCCAAGCGAAGAAGGAAGCCGAAGACAGAACGAGAAGACAAATCTTTTGACCGGGTTCATCTTGGAAGGCTTGGACCCGAAGTGAAGCCATAGGGCAAACAATGACCTGTTACAAAGACTACAAGGACAGGGTTTGGTAAAGAAGTCCTTGGGACCAGTATAATACAATCAAACATTTCTTGACAGAGTAAATCTATAGGGTCGAAGCCCTTGGGGTTGGTGCCTCAGAATTGAAAGGATTGGTGTCCTTGGAGTTGGTGCTCCTAAATTCAAGGTTGGTGCCTTGGTAAGATAGGGTTGGAGCCCTAGAGGTTGGAGCCTCATCAAAGTCCAAGTTGGTGCTTGGCAAAATTCATCAGATATTGTACTCAATATTTTTCTATATTTTAATAAAATCATTTCTTTGATTAAGATTGTAAAGAATGTGAACTGGTAATAATAACAATTGAAAAGAAATACTGATTAACCCCCCTCTCAGTATTTCCAACAAGTTGTTGATTTTTCCACGACACTAAAGAATCTGGTTTGAGTGTAAAATCACGATCACAAACACATTCAAATGCCACAACACTTCTACTATGCACAACGGAAAATACACAACAATGAATCAACTAGTACACAAGACAATTTGTTCAACACAACACCTATTATATTACAAATCTTTAATACAACAATCTTAGGGCTCCCGTACCAGGGATCACAACGCTTATAATCGACCTTGATACAAGACAACAACTAAGGATTGGTATCAACAACTATGATGACCAATCTACCCTGAAAAAAGTACGCTTGACCTACTTGCTGATGTAGAGTCCGCATACCTTGAACACATCTGGCGGGTGCTTTGCCTTCCCATCTGCTGATCACACAACTTTTTCTTCCTCAGAAAGCGTGCTTCTCCAACTCAACAATCTGCCACTATTAATGATCACTGCTCCTCCAATGTCATTGAACTTTGGCCTACACAAGTTTGCCCATTCACTGCTCCTTTGCGTCACAAAGACACCAACACATAGGGACTTCACAACTGCCCACTTATGCTTCTCTGTTGCTCCAAAGAAGATCAGATTGAGGGCTTGGAGGCTGCCCTCTTATATTTGATTCAACCCTCTGTCAATCACAGAACTAGGGCACAAATGACAACCCTCTTATCATCAATCCTCCACCCTTGAGGTCAATGAACTAGAGCCCAAAAAACTTGCCCTCTTAACTGTGATAAGCTTGCCCTTGTCCATAGTACTAGGGCTCTCCAAGCAACTACTAACAACCCTCTGTCAACCTATACATAAGCTACTATACCACTCTCCACAATGGACCTACATCACCTAGCAAAACATCAACATGGAAGGACAAACATATCTCTGTGGGATGACTTCTGTCTGCCCTCAAATACTCCATGACCTGTGAACAAAACTCTGAGATTTTCGACCTTGACTAGGGCTTCCTGTAATAGCCACAGGGCTGCCCCAAACTCGGCCTACCAACCCTCCAAAACTTGCGCTATTCCTTGATACAGTCCTTATACTTCTGCGCTATACTCGACCCTTCTTCTCACTACTGTTCTAGGGTAATGCGACCATAGACCAGCTCCATATTAGTTCTCGACCCTCCTTCCATGCACAAAAATGTTTGCGGCTTGTTCAAGTAGAGAAATTGCACCACAAAACATGCACAAAATTTGCCCTCCAACTTGGCCAACATTGCCCTAACTCGGGCCAATCCAAAGACACAGAAAAGATCCAAAGACTTGGCCTTCACTTGAATTTTCTCCTATAGGGTTGCGGCTACCTCAGATATCCTTCTCCTTTGATGTTTGCACTTGGATGTGTGAATAAATGAACTCACCTTGACTCCTTTTTATAGAATTCATGGTGGACTTCCCTTAGCCATCAGGGGTCATCTCCTTTCACCAAGCTGACCTTAACAATTTGTTAAAACTTCATAAAACATGAGAATTAAATTTTTTTTCATTCATCTAATGCCACCACATTGATGCCTTTGGTGCCCCTCAGCTCCTTAAGGGTGCCCCACAAGCTCTCAATGACCAAACCATGGAAAACTCCTCTTGGTTTCACTCCCACAATTTTGGGTGCAAAACCCACTACTTGGGTACATTTGCCCACAAAGCCCATGTGGGTCCAACTTCTCCCAAACCCTATACCCTAGGGTGTGGGAGGACCTCCCAAGCTACATAAATCAACACTCCCTCTTAGCAAGGGAGGTACTTCCACCACTTGGAAGTATGTCGTCATCATCATCCCTGGTGACACTAGCCCAACTTTTGGCGTTCACCACTGCAGCATACCCTGTAGAATGAACCATGCTTGTCTTGGTAGTGTGTCTGCCACTAGAAGGCTCCTGCCTCTTCTTCCTGTCCCGATAGGCCTTCATGCCATCCCATGGTTCCTTCTTACCAGCTGTAGAAGCCCCCTTGCTCCCCATTGACCACACGCTCTTCTTTGGCTGTAGATTCTCCCTTTGAACCTGTATACTCTCGTTAGAACTTGGCTCCCTCTGAGCCTCAGGAACTTGCACATGCTTTTGCTCATGATCTATAGGCTTGCCTGTCAGTCGATATAGACCATGCTCCCTAACTCCAATGATAACTCCAATAGAGTTAGAGCCTCTGGGCTTGAGTCTCACTTTCCCATCCTGGAAAATCATCTCAAACCCCTTTTGCTCGATCACTGAGACAAAGAACTTGTTGTATCTAAGCTCCGATACAAACAATACATCTTGAACTCGCAACAACTGACTTGACTCCATCTTGAATGGCACGATACGTGATCCTTTGATCTCTTTTTGACTCTTGTTGCCAACCACCATGTGCAACTTCAAGTCCTATTTAGTTAGTTTCAAACACATCACATGAACCTATCATATGCTTCCACGCGCCATTGTCCACGTACCATGCAGTCTCATCGACGATGCTATCAGAGAAGTCTGAAACTAGAGCAAAATCTTCGTTCTCCAACCTTCTCGAGAGGTCATCCAACTCGGAAGAAGTAGCGACACTTGCTATCTCTTTCCCCTTCTTCTCATTATCTCCCTTCTTCTTCTTCAGACACTTTGTCTAATAATGACCATATTTGCAACAATTGAAATACTTTAGCTTGCTTAAGTCCTTCTTTGCCTTGCCCTTCATTCTCCCTGCAAGAGCTACGTTATCATTAGAAGTCTTCTTCTTCTCATGAAGGTCCTCGTTTTTAATTTGGCAACTCAGGGACAAATTCCCTCCATTGGGAAGTCTCCCTCATCTAGAGAATCCCCTCCTAGCACTTGGAAGAATTTAATTTGGTCAAGGAAAAATATTATTTTTAAGGTGAAACCCACAAGTGCACAAAAGTACAAGTTAGTCTGGGCAAGCTAATTCAACCCCCTGAGACACATATAAATAGAGCATATGTCAAATCACTTTGGAGAATCATCAACACATCACAACTTCTCTCTCTTCATTGGTTTGGTTCGTATAGGTCTGAAACAAGGAGGTCCAAGCTCACACGTGCGAAGGGAAGGAGGCATTTTTTGTTTTCTGTGTTGACTTTTTGATCGGGATAGTTTGACTAGCCTTTAACCAACATTGACTTGGTTTGCCCGAATTTGGATATCTTCTTGGAGGTCGAGTTGATTGCTCCTTGATTGAGTTTTTTTGGGCACTTTGACCCACGTTGAACGCAACTATGTACCTAGGATTTCCGTAGGTTAAAGGTTGAATATGACCTAAGTTGTATGGGCTGAAGTTTGACTGTTTTGATTGCCTTTGACCGATCTTGAAAGGTCAAATTTAATGCTAGTTTGACAAAGTCATTTGGAGGACTGTTGACCGTCAACTGATTGGGGCTATTGTTATTACTATTGACTTTCACTAGAATTGTAGATTTGACTTGTTGACCAATGTTGACTTTTCGGCTCATCTTTTGGATATTGGTTGGTTGATTCTTGGATAGTCAAAGGCTTGACTTTGACTCATTGTTGATGAATTGGAACATTGTATCTCTCTGCTGAACATTTGATGATAGTCTAATAGAAGGAGAATTTTGGAAGGGTTTTCCCCCTTGTGGGGTTTTTCCCTGGTTTTTGACCAAATACTGTCTCTCTTGTTCTTGGCTATCTTCTATTGTGCAATCAATTTACTGTCCTATTTACAATTGCTTATTGTTACTGTAAGATTGAATTATATTGGATAAATTGGTTGTTGATTGAAGAAAGAATTGAAATAAGTGATTGTGCTAAGTATAAAACAGTGGAAAATTAACACTCGTCTTGCAGTTCTTTTTGAATGAACTCATCCCACAACCTGTTCCAATCTGACAGATTCTTTTAAGCGACGGTCCCTTTGATGATGGGCTTCCATTCATCGATAAACCCTTTCAAAGCAGTCCTCACCAACTCAGAATTTGAAACAGTCTCATTGATGGCAACAAGCACATCTCGAACCTGAGAAGTCTCGTCAGATATGAGGTCACTCCTTTATTATCCAACATCTTGGAGCTCTTCAACTTATCCTTCAATACCAACAACTGGGTCTTGTTCTTATTCTGGAACAGATCTTGAAGAGCTTTCTACATCTCATGGGTAGTGTTCTTCCTGGACAGATTAGGTATCAAATGATCTTTGACACCATCTAGGATGATCAACTTTGCCTTCGTATCCAACTCCTCATACACTTCCAACTCCTTAGGGTTGTTAGTTTTTGATGAGTTTGGTAGCAACGAAGAGGTGTTCTAGTCTTGGATTGTGTCTAAGAGGCTAAGGAACAAAAGATCTTCAAAACCCATAAAAGGTTTTGTGAGATAAGCTTGGGAAACACCTTAATTAAATTAATTAGCCAATAAGTTAATTATTTCCTAAGTCTAACTTAGGGCAGTTGTTAATTAAAGTTAATTAATTAAGGTAATTCAAGTTTGCTCTAGAGACTTCTATTGATGAAGTCAAAATGATCTTAGTCATTGGTTGAGAGCTAATCGTGGCCGTTGAGACTCCAACGATAGATTATAAGAGTAGGTCGAACGAGCTTGGAGAAGACACAAAAAACATTTGAGCAGTTCAACTACCCAGTTGCAGGTATTCAACAAGGGCGCAGTTGAAGCTAGGGAAGCATTGGAGAGAGGGAGCAACAAAGAGTTGAAAGCAGAGATTTTGAAGGAAGATTTCCTCCGTATTTGTAGTGTCAGAGAGACAGGAAAAGAGAGGCCGAATTATTTGTAGAGGAGGCCGTCCAGAGTAGTGCGAGTTGCCGAAAGAGCCATGTTTCAATTGTTGGAGGCCTGATTCATTTATGGAAGGCAGAGTGAGTAGTTTCTTGAGGCAAAGGGAGGCAAAACGACTCACTTGGAAGGGTTTCCATCCTGTACGAATTTCTAAGAGTTGGATCTGCACATTTCCAGTTCAGCGGTGCGAGTTGCTGGGAAGTGTGAGTGGTTGGAGAGAAGCCGAGTTGGTTTGCATAGGGAGACATTTTGTCTCCAATATATTTTTCCAGTTGAGATTAGTAGATTGCTGGAGGTTTGCCAGTTTGGCAGCTAGTTGTAAAAAAAATCAAATTGCTGCATAATAATAAAACGCTCATCTACTGCACTAGTTTTCCCTTCGGGGTTTTTACCGGGACAATTGTCCAAAAACAACAATGTTATATTTTTGTGTGTTCATCTATTTCTCAGTTTCATATTTTTTATTGCCGCAACGTTTTTATTGTGAATAATGCAACAATAATTTAATTGTTATTTGCCGAATAATATTTCTGAAGACAAATAAACTGCTAATAGTTAGAAGATTAAATTCTAGTTGTTGCATTTAAGGAATTTTCACATGGTATTAGAGCAAAGAAGATCAGATTAGAGGCTCTAGGTGAAAGGAAGTGAAATTGCGCAGTTTCAGAGGGAGATCTGAAGCACAAAATTTCAGATCTGCGTAGGCCAACCAGGCAATGCGAATTGTTGGAGGCAAAAATTTAATTTCAAGATCCTGGGTGGAGGAAAAATTCGATTTGTCTTATGAGTTGTAGTAGCAGGCAGTAGGAATGCTAGAGAGGGTTTCCGGTGAGCATACCAGTGAGTTCGCAGGGCAGATCTAGCACAATGATTTTGCAGCAAGGGTTTTGTAGCAACAGATTAGTGCATGGCAAAGAAGAGAAAAGCATACCAAGAGGGAATTTCCTAGAATTTTCACAGGGTTTCCAGTTTTCCAAAGGAGGGAAGGAGGCCATGATTTATAGCAGAAGAGACCAATTGCAGGTAGCTCGATTGCCAGTTTGATTTACACAATCATCTAGTGTGCGTTGCAGAAGTTGCAAATTGTGTGCTAGTACCAGATTGTGGGTAGAGCGAGCAACTGCAGTGTTCAACAACATGTAGTGGTAGTGCCGGAAAAGGTTTTCAGAGGTAAGATTGAAGTCCCAGAGTACTACGCAATCTAGTGTAAGTTGCAGGATCCAGTGCGGTTTGCAGGATCTAGTTGCATGCAGGAGTGTGAGTAGCAGGATCCAGTGCGGTTTGCAAGATCTAGTTGCATGCAGGAGTGTGAGTAGCAGGGAGCAGGCGGAATCAATTTGCTAGTAGGAGAAGGATATTTCCAGCGCATAACTCTCCAATTTATTTGAGTTTCACAGAGATGGCCGCAGCAGGACTCAAAGATTAGGACAAGTTAGATGTGGCCTCTAACTTTGGCGTTTGGAAGGTCAAGACGCAATTCCTATTGGATGAGCACGATTTGAAAGAGTTCATGACAACAGTTCTTGCTGAACCGACAAATCCTACTCAGTGACGGGAATTCAAGAAGGACATGGCCAATGCAAAGAGGATGGTCTTAGACGAAGTTGAGATCACATTGTTCCGCATATTGCAGACAAGAACATAGTGAAGGACTTGTGGGATGCTGTCGTAAAGATGTAACATGATCCATTTGAGAATCATTAGATGATTCTCAAGGAGAAGCTAAGAATAGTCAAAACGCAGAAGGGCGAGAATGTTACATCCTACCTGACTAGGATTTAGGGTGTCAGAGATGAACTTTTAACTTGTAAGAGAGAAACCATTAGATAATGAGATGGGACATACAAGACTCAACAAGTCTTCCAAGGAGTGGTGTACATTCGTCTAAGTGATTTCTAGGCGAGACACACTTCCTAGTTGGGAGTGCCTATGGAGTGACTTCACTTAGGAGGAGGTAAAGCTCAACCTCACAGATGGTACTACCAACAGTAGTCGCAAGGGACTGAAGGTGGAGAAGGAAGAAGAGAACGTAGCCCTTGCAGGGAAGTGAAAAGCGAAGAAGGGTCCTAGTTAGGGACAAGACTCAAAGGGAGAGAAGAATAAGAAAGACCTATTGAAGGTCGAGTGCTTTAGATGTGGTGAATTTGCTCACTACGTCACCCAGTGTCCAAAGAGGAAGAAGGACAAGAAGAGGAAGCAGACAACAACTTCGACAAAGATTGATGACTTTTTTGTTGGGTTGGAGGATGAGTTTGCTATGTTTGCAACATTATCCTCAGATGGAGGAGTATGATACTCCAGAATGCGAGATCGGGCAAGGTCCGAGGGAAGAGCAGCAGGAAGTCTAGATCTAGCCACAAGGGGCTTGATTGGTAAATCAAATCTAGTTGTTATGTAATCTTCACATGGATTAGTACCTTTGCTACAGGGGGCCCACATTATTTTCAATAGGAGGGTCGAAGTGTTAATAAGGCACAGTCAGATGCTTGAGAGACAATGGAGATCTAGTTTTAGTCAAATATTCGTGAGACATTTACAGAGCTATTTGGGCGCAATTAGGTGCTCGGTAGACAGTGCAGAGCTAGTTGCAGTTATAGACTCAAGGGACAGGTGCAAAACCAGTTGCAATGACACAAAAGATCAGTGAGAGTTTGAGACTCAGAGGAATTCTAGCTTCAGAGGGAGCAACTCTATGGAAGCTTGATCTTCAAGTCCAGAGGTGATCAATACACAAGTGCTGTGGTAGCAGTAGTGTAGAGATAGCATAGAATCATCAATTGTGTGAGATCAGAGTATGCGTAGTAGCATGGTGGACAATGTTTGCTAAAGTACTTCTCTTCACAATGATTTCCAGTGTCAGGGAGTTAGATCAACTTGAAGATGTGAAGAAAATAGGTATTACAGATGTTAAACACCAACAGTGTGGATCTGTTCGGCTACAACATGTTCCCACAGACCAACAAGTGGTTGATATACTCACGAAGGCTCTAGGGAGAGCCAGGTTCGTCTACTTAAGAGAAGAAACGGGTATAGTGGAGAACACCTTGCTAAGAGTGAGTGTTAGCTTTTGATGAGTTTGGTAGCAGCGGATAGGTGTTCTAGTCTTAGATTGCGTCCAAGAGGCTAAGGAACACTAGATCTCCAAAACCTAGAAAAGGTTTCACGAGATAAGCTTGGGAAACACCTTAATTAAATTAATTACCCAATAATTTAATTATTTTCTAAGTCTAATTTAGGGAAGTTGGTTAATTAAAGTTAATTAATTAAGGTAATTCGATTTTTCTCTAGAGACTTCTATTGATGAAGTCAAAATGATCTTAGTCGTCAGTTGAGAGCTAATCATGGCTGTTGAGACTCCAACGAGAGATTATAAGAGTAGGTCGAAGGGGCTTGGAGAAGACACAAAACACATTTGAGCAATTTGACTACCCAGTTGCAGGTATTCAGCAAGGGCGCAGTTGAAGCTCGGGGAAGCATCAAAGAGAGGGAGCAACAAAGATTTGGGAGTATTTCCAGTGTTGGAGAGACAAGAAAAGAGAGGCTGGATTATCTGCAAAGGAGGCCGTACAAAGCAGTGCGAGTTAGCCAAATTCCTAGTGCGAGTTGCCTGAAGAGCCACGTTTTAGTTGCTAGAGGCCAGATCTATTTCTGGAAGGCAAAGCGAGTGGTTTCCAGAGGCAAAGGGAGGCATAATGACTCACTTGGAAGGGTTTCTGGGCTTGTACGAATTTCCAAAGGCTAGATTTGTGCATTCCCAGTCTAATAGTGCGAGTTGCTGGGAAGTGCGAGTGGCTGGAGAGAAGTCCAGTTGCTTTGTAGAGGGAGACATTTTGCCTCCAGTATATTTTTGCTAGTTGAGATCATTAGATCGCTGAAGGTTTGCTAGTTTGGCAACCAGTGGTAAAATTTCTCATATTGTTGCATAATAATAAAACTCATATTGCCATCGTCGTAAGTTTAGGGAGGCTATAGAGATTGAAAGGAGGCCAAGCAATTTAATAGGGACGATGCTTCGAAAATTAGCAATTGTTGGTTCCCTTCCCTTTCTTCTTGAGTTTATATTTTTCTCCTTTTGTTTATTCTTTAGCCCTCTCCTTTTATTTTTATTTTTATTTTTTTGATTTTATTTATTTATTTTTATTTTCTTTTCCTGAGGTTATTCTCATTCCATAATAAATTTGGTTCCTTTACTTAATATGATTCATTTTAATTATAATAATTATTTTTATTTAGTTTATTATTACTAAATTTTCGTGTTAATTAATTGCTTGGAACTTAACCTTTATGTATCCTTGTGATTCCTTATTGTTTGAATTTGACCATGCTTTTGTTTGACTCGAATATGTCTATTTATTGGTCTTTGTTCATTCCCTTTTAATTTTATTTATTTATTTTTATTTTTAAAAATTTCATTTTAAATATTCTTGTTTAATGAATAATATTTACATGATCAAAACTAGCCATTACATTTACCGCCAAGAGATTTCCCATTATTCATGATTAATTACTTTATTTTCTTCATTATTGATTTAGTTATTCATTCAAATTAATTAATTAATTAATTTTTATTTTATTATTCATTTTTTTAAAGCTTTTAGAATTAATTGTTTGATTATTTATGTTTGACTCAAATATTATGTTTTTATTTTATTAATTGTTTTGATTATTTTTTTATTTAGGTTTGACCATTTATTATATTGTTTAAGTTTTTAGAACTATTTGTTTAGATTATTTAGATTTTGATCCTAAAATTGTTTTTATTTTTTGTTTATTGTTTCTTTTTGTTAGGTTTGACCTTATATTATTTTTATTTTAGATATTCATTTCATTAAAATTTTTCCTATTGAATAATTATTTTCCTTAATTCAATATATATATATATATATATTTTTACAAAAACGGTTATGGGATTTCATTAACTGATTGGCAAAAAGCCACAAATTCGGTTACAAAAAGAGTGGCAGATTTCTGCATGTCTCTCCAGCAAGAGGAACATAGCGCCAACGCTTATCAGGCTCCTCTTTTTACATTTTATATAGTGAACTTTTGCTGCTGAAATCCCGAGCTTAAAAATGCAAACAAACTTTTTCAATAGTATGCAGTAAAACATGGCTCTTTAGGGGATTGGGTCCCAAAAGCTTTCATTATCTCTAAGAATAGTTCCGGCAACTAACTGGGCTGCCTTGTTTGCCTCAATGTTTGCTTCTTTGTTATTTGATCTCAAGACATGAAAGTATTTCAATTTCAGTGACTTTGCCATTCCTTTAATCCTTGTAATTATCCTTGCGAGCTGCAGGTCCGCTGGATTAGAATTGGTCGCCACTGCTTTGATGATAACCTGGGAATCCCCAAAGACATTTGCCTCCTTGAGGCCCAGCTCTTTGAGAAGTTTAATTCCTTGAAAAAGGGCCATCGCTTCAGCTTGTATGCTTGAGGAATGGCCTAATCCCCAGGAAAATCTGTGTGAAGATGTTTCATCTGGATTTATGATGAGCCCTCCAGCTCCAGCAATGCCTGGATTTCCTTTGGCTGCCCCATCAAAGAAAAGAGAGGGAAGTTTTTGTTTGGACAGCCAAGATTGAAAGTCTTCTTCGTTTTTCCTGATTTGCCAGTCTTTGAGAGATGTAGGTGTGCTTTTCGATTTTTGAAATTTGAAAGTAAGGGCAGTTCCCAAATCAATGTCCTGCTGGCTTAGATTAGAATCATCTCCTTTGTCTCCCAACCACTCAACTAGCTGACATTTCACTGAATTGGCAACTATTCTGAAGTCCTGTTCCTTATTTCGGAATATCCTTCTATTCCTTTCCAGCCAGACTTGCCAGCTGATGAATTTAGGTAGAGCACTCCAAGCTACCCTGACTGTTTTATTTTTTGGAATTGGGCCTAGATATCTGGCCATCCAGCCCGCAAACAGGTCCGGAACAGAGGAGGGGAAGATGAACTTATAATTCCATGAACCAAGAAGCTCCTGCCAGACGAAAACTGCGAATTTGCACTCTATCATGAGGTGAAGGGCGGATTCCGAGCTTTCCTTGCAAAGCGAGCATCTTGAAGGTCCAGCGATGCCCCTTAAGCCAGCAGAAGTGGTCAACTTTTGGAATTGAAGGGAGTTTCCAAATGCCTACCCAGGGAGCTGGGTTGCGAGGCACGTGAGGCTGCTCCAGACACTTAGCGTAGCCCTGAGCCACTGCGCAACCTGCCAGTTTCGAGCCCCAACCTCTCACGTCCTTGTCTGCATGCATGTATAGGAGCCAGCCCGTGCATCCTCGTGAAGAACATTGCCAATTCTGTTTGTAAGGCGGGTGGAACTGGGAGCTGTTTCCAGCCCGTCCAAACATCACCATTCCAATTCGAGAGGTCCCATAGCGTGTTGATGCTAGCCTCTGTCATCCATCGTTTCAGCTCTGTCATGGATCCCGAGTCTGCCAGCAGGGGTCTATTTAGTATACTATCATTCCACAGGTTGATGCATTTCCCATTTCCTGGAATCCAAAAGGAATGGTTTCTTATCAGTGAGCCAATTTTGCTGCTGATCATGCTGAAGGGGGTTTTGAATTGATTTTTGGGTTGTTCCAGGCATCTAAGTCTCGATCCTTTGAAGTATTTCCTCCATAGTGCAATTTGGACCCAACTTGGGTTTGGAGCAATGATTTTCCAAATCAATTTGGCTCCCATGGCTAAGTTTTGAACACTGAGGTCTTTGAACTTCAGTCCTCCCTCCTAAATCGGTCTGATGACAATTTCCCAGTTGACTAGGGGTATCCTCTTCTCATTTTGTTTACCTCCTTTCCAGAAGAATTTTCTTATTAGCTCCTCCATCTTTTTGATGATTCCTACAGGCGCCAAGAGAACAAAGAATTTGAATAGCAGAAGGCCGCTAAGCACTGATTTGATGAGCATTGATTTTCCGGCAATGTTGAGCCAGGGGGGATCTCCAGACCTGCATTTTTGCTTTGAATTTGTCTATCTGGGGATACCAGTCTTTGGTCAAGGCCCTCTTGTGAAAGATGGGCAACCCAAGATATTTAAATGAGGACCAAGATGTAGAGGCTGCAAAGCCTAGACACCTGGCAATGGAGCTTGCAGTTGAAGCAGGAATATTCCAACAGTAGATATGGCATTTGCCATTATTTAATACGCTGCTTGAAGCCTTACAGTAGTATTCCAACACTTCTTTAAATTTTATTGCAGAATGAGGAGATGTAGCCCCCAACAGCAAGGTATCATCAACGAAGAGGGCGTGGTTGATGCTCTTTACCCCTCTTGCAATGCACAGGCCAGTGATGTCTTGATCTTGCTGTTTTTTCCCTAAATAGAAGCTGAGGACAGAAGCCTGTAGCACGAATAGGAGGGGTGAGAGGGGACACCCCTGCCTTAGCCCTCTAGATGCTTTGAAAAACTCAGCAGCCCTACCGTTCACCAGGGGGGCAATCCAAGGATTCGAAATACAGGCTCTAATCCACTTGATGAAACTTTGACCGAACCCCAGTTTGTGCAACACATCAAACAAAAAACTATGCCTAACACGATCAAAAGCATTTGCTAGATCTAGTTTAATAACCATACCTTTTTCCTTTCGATGGAGGCTGGAATGAATCGCCTCTTGGACCAGAACGAAGTTGTCCACAAGCTGCCTGCCATGAATAAATCCACCTTGGTTCTCCGGGATGATTTTGGGGAGAATTTTCTTCAACCTGTTAGCTATCACTTTGGTAATCACTTTGTACCCAATATTGCATAAGGAGATTGGGCGAAATCTGCTGAAAGAGTTTGCACCTTTTTCTTTAGGGATGAGGGTGAGAAAGGTTGAATTTGTGCAACCTCCAATTTTCTGACATTCTTGGGACTTCTGGATCATTTTGTAGAACTCCTTCTCAACAATCTGCCAACAGGTCTGGAGAAATCTA
The DNA here is from genome assembly GCA_031772625.1 of Pinus tabuliformis. Lineage (NCBI taxonomy): Eukaryota > Viridiplantae > Streptophyta > Pinopsida > Pinales > Pinaceae > Pinus > Pinus tabuliformis. The sequence goes on from CM062816.1 coordinate 1,218,184,754, forward strand.
GGAGTAAAACCGTCCGGTCCCGGGGCTTTATCGGGGTCCATTGCAAAGAGGGCCTCCCTGACTTCATTTTGGGAGATTTTATCTTCAAGTGCCTGGTTCATTCTGGGAGTGATAAGGCTGGGGACAGTGTCCAACAGATTATCGTTTTGACCAGCCTCTATGTCTTCCGTATACAACTTCTCAAAATGCTCTGAGGCTGCCTTTTTAATGCTGGCAAAATCCTTCAGGGTGCAGTTATCTTCTTTTATTTCAAAGATGGAATTGCCGCCTTTCCTGGCTTGGGCTTGTTTATGGAAAAAGGAGGAGTTTCTGTCGCCAGATTTGAGCCAAAGACTCCTGGACTTGAGCCTCCAGTATTCTTCTTCTACCAGACAGGCCTTGTGGAAATTTTGCTGAAGCTGGGCCTCCTTTTCCAATTCAACTTTGGTAATTTCAGCTGCTTCTAGATGGAGATGCTGATTTTCTAGAGCACTTTGGATTTTTTTCCTTTCAGCAGCAGGGTTGGGCAAGGTCTTAGCCCAATTTTTCAGCATGGCTTTTACCCTTCTAAGTTTTTCCTCCCAAACAAAAAAAGCGGAGCCCTTGACTGGATCTTTCCAGCAGTCTCTGACCTTTTCCATGAAGTCTGCCTCTTTGGTCCAGAGTGAGCTGAATCTGAAAGGTATAGGCCCCAGATCCTTGGGGGTCAGCAGCTCTAGGCTAATGGGCTTGTGATCTGAAACACTGTTGTGGAGAATGCGCATTCTAGCCTCTAATCCAAGAAGCAGGAAGGAACTTTGAACCATAAATCTATCAAGTCTTGCCGCTATGTAACCCGGACCAACTCTCTTATTTGACCAAGTGAACTTACCAGCAATCGGCTTAATGTCTATCAGATCCCAATCCTGCATGAGGTCTTCCGCTAATTCTCTTGCCGGATCCCTGACGATACTACCTCCTCTTTTTTCTGACGAGAGGAGGGTGAGGTTGAGATCTCCAGCTATGATTATATTTTCCAGATTCTCTAGATCTGCCAGGCTTTTGATGGAGTCCCAACATATTTTTTTCTCACCTGCATTGTTAGGAGCATATACATTGAACAGGCAAATAATTTCCTTAGATTCTAAATGCTGCATTTTTAAAAAAATCCAATGAGTATTCAGGAACTCAGAGATTAATAAGAACTTATTAGGATTCCAGAGCATCCCAAGTCCTCCCGAAGCTCCACGGGCAGAGGTTGCATGCACTCCGTCTTTTTTCCAAAATTTTTTGCTTGCTTGGAGGAAAGCTGAGTCCTCCAATTTAGTCTCCTGGATGAGAAGGATGTCCGGGGCTTCCAGTCTTATTAAGCTGTTCATTGCTTCTTCCTTGGCTTTGGTGCCCATTCCCCTACAATTCCAGGAGACTATCTTCATCATTTATTTTTGCCGTGATGGGCTCCCTTGGAGCCCTGGGATTGAATCCTCGTCATCTTCGGGGTTTTTGCTAGGAGTTTCTCTAACGTGGGCTGGCTGCCCTGGAGCTTGTCCTTTTAAGTTTCTTGTTTTCTTTTTCCCTTTGCAGACTTGCGTCCTCTTGTAGATCTTCTCGGAGAAGACTGTGATTCACCTATTTCCCCTTCTTCCTCCGATTCCTCGGACTCTTGGGTTTCCTCCTCCTCTTCTGATATCCTCCCCTTGGATCTCTCTGGTACACTTTTGGTGGAGGGGGAGGCTTTAGATGGAGAGGCCTCCTTTGGGATTTTTGTCTCCTGGGTGTTCATGATTTCAGATCCAAGGATCTCGAATTTATTTCCTTGGCTTTCCATGGATGGTTTCTGAGTAGGACCCGCTTGAGGAGCTTTAGCGTTAACATTTGCATTCTTCTTGTGAAAATTTTTGGAGCTCTTTGCCTGGTTCCATCCATCTTCCTTCCCTTTTTCTTCCACCCCTTTGGACGGGCAGTCTCTGGCAAAGTGTCCGTAGACGTGGCACTTCCGGCATTTGAACAGCAGCTGCTCATAATCCAGTTTCTGTACATGAGTCCAGGGACCTACAACTATTTTGATGGCTTCTGGTAGTCCGACCTCCAGATCTACCTCCACACAAATTCTAGCACAGTCATATTGATCTTTGCTTTTGGCCTTGTCTATAAATTTTCCAAGGGTATTTCCTATGTGCTTCAGAGAATCCCAGTTCCAGCAGTGAATTGGAAGGTTGGGGAATCTCACCCACACCGGGACCGCTGGATCGAAGTCTGGCGTCCATTTATTTAAATACAGACCTTGAGGGCCCATGAAGTACGGGCCATTCCTGAAAATGAGATCTTTGTCCTCTTTTGCAGAGAATTCAAACAAAAAATATCCTCTTCCGAGGAAGTAAGAGGTTACCTTGTTTTTTATCAAAGGTGCCCAGTTCCTGGCGACCCAGTTCTCAGTTGATTTCGGGGAAGGCCAAAGTCCTGTAAACTGACCGACCAGAGCACGATCTGCCAGAGACAAGGCTACTTGGATCGGTCCTTCTGGCGGGGAGCGATCTCAGGGATATCTTCTAGTTTTTTCACAAACTTTGCAGCTTCCATGCATTTCTTCTTGGGCAGAGAGGCCAAGGTTTTGAAGGCCTCAGCGGCGGAAGGCGGAGGAGGAGAGGGAGGCCCCTGTGGGGGAGTCGGATCCTCCATGAAGAGCCAGCAGACCCAGCGAGGCCGGCTGCAGTCTGTTGCAAAGCCCTCGGCGGACGCGCTCGCAGGTTCAGAGCACGCAAAAATCGGACGCACTCGTAGGCTTCAGATCACGCAAAATGCGGATCTCGCAGGTTGCAGAGCGGGTCTAGGTAAAATTTTCCCTAATTCAGTATTAACAACTATATTCTAACAATTATTTTCTCATAGTAAAATATTATTTAATACTACAAATCTAATTGTTATATTATAACAACTATTTTTTTTTCTCTTCATCTATTTAACTTGATGCCAAGATCTGGTTCTTCAACTTGTCCTGACGATGAACCACACTGGAGGGTTCGAAATGCGTCAACAATACACTTCCAATGTGATTTATACTGAAAGATTTCCAATTATTCATGATATGGATCACAGAAGCTTGAATTCGGATAATAAAAACCTCATTCTCTGCATTGGTTTTCCCTTCGAGGTTTTTCCATGAACAATTGTCCAAAAACAACGATGTTGTATTTTTGTGTGTGCATCTATTTCTCAGTTCCATATTTTATATTTCCACAATGTTTTCATTGTGAAGAATTCATCAGTGATTTAATTGTTATTTGCCAAATAATATTTCCGAAGACAAATAAACTACTAATAGTTAGAAGATTAAACTCTAGTTGTTGCATTCAAGGAATTTTCACAAGGGTTAGTTTCTTGATTTCCTTGTCGGCAAATTCATAGATCTTGTTCATCATCAAGACAAACTTGATCCTTTCCTTCCACAGACTATAGTTAAACAACGAATCCAACCCGTCCTCATATCGCAAATCAACCGACAATATCCCCATTGCTATTAGTCCTTCAATAACAATAGAACCAACTCCCTCTTGAGTTGTATGTTGTGCACACTCTGATTCACTAGCCCTTCAAAGTAGCTCTAATACCATGTTGATTTTTCCACGACACTCAAGGATCTGGTTTGAGTCTAAAATCACGATCACAAACACATTCAAACACCACAACACTTCTACTTTGCACAACAACAAATACACAACAATGAATTAACTAGTAGTCTGGTACACAAGACAAAATTTTCAACTTGACCTTACAATCAACCCTGATACAAGACAAAATTTTCAACTTGCCTTCCCATTTGCCGATCATGCAAATTTTGCTCCCTCAGAAAGCGTGCTTTTCCAACTCAACAATCTGCCACTATCAATGATCATTGCTCCTCCAATGTCACTGAACTTTGGCCCACACAAATCTGCCCACTAGTTGCTCCTTTGCTCCATCAAAGACACCAACACATAGGGACTTCACAACTGGCCACTTTTGCCTCTCTGTTGCTCCAAAGATGATTAGACTTAGGGCTTGGAGGCTGCCCCCTTATCTTTGATTCAACCCTTTGTCAATCACACAACTAGGGCAGAAATGACAACCCTCTTGTGATCAATCTCCACCCTTGAGGTTAATGAACTAGAGCCCAAACAACCTGTTCTCTTAACTATGACAAGCTTGCCCTTGTCCACAGTACTAGGGCTCTCCAAGCAGCTACTAACAACCCTCCAACAACTTGTACATAAGTTGCTATACAATTGTCCAAACTGGACCTACATCACCTAGCAAAACATCAACATGGAAGGACAAACATTCCTCCATGGGACAATTTCTTTCTGCCCTCAAATACTCCACGACCTGTGCACATAACTCTGAGATTTTCAGCCTTGACTAATGTTAGTTTTTGTAGCATCGGATGCGTTCTAGCCATGAAATTTGGCGGAGAGGCTAGAATACATGAGATCTCCAAAACCCAGAAATCATTTCTGGAAATTCCACCTAGAGATGACTTAATTAGATTATTAACCAATTTTTTTAATGTTTCCTAAGTCTAAACTTAGGAAAACTAGTTAATTAATCAAAATTAATTAAGTCAAGGTGAGAATAGTCTAGAAACTCACATGGATCGATCCATAAATGATTTGAGCCATCGATTAGGAAAACTAGTTAATTAATCAAAATTAATTAAGTCAAGGTGAGAATAGTCTAGAAACTCACATGGATCGATCCATAAATGATTTGAGCCATCGATTAAGATTTAATCTTGGCCGTTGGAGTCCCAACAGGAAGATATAAGAAGGGATCGATGTGGTGATGGAGAATACACACGAGTCACTTGGAGAAATCGATTTTTTAGAGTAGTAACAGTCAGTTGCCGGAGAGTTCGAGCTTCAGTTAGGAAGCAGAGACAGTGAGGGGCAGGGATAGTGAGGCTGGAGGTAGTTTTCCAGATCCAGTGAGTACATTGACAGAGAGACCTAGATTTCTCTAGGCGACTGCGTAGAGGCAGTGCAGAGCCTCAAGAAGTTAGTTTGATTTGTTGAAGAGGGTAGATGTTTTCAGTTCCAGACGTCGAGAAGGAGTCCCAGAGTGTCGAAGAGATGTTTTACCAGTCAACAGTAGGCAGGACGGCTATATTAGTAGTCAGTTCGAGTAGCAGTTGTAGTAGGCAACATCAGGCTGACGTAGAGCCTGCGCAGGCCCAATTGGACGACTTTCTTTTTAGAAGCAGTTCAGTGTCGGAATTGCCCGGAGTGAGGGTAATTTCTCTCTAGTATGTTTGCTAGTATTTTTCTCTGCTGGATTACCAGATTTCACCGTCTAGATTATTGTACTAAGAATTTCTCACTATTGCTTAACAATGAAAACCCTCAGCTGCTGCACCGATTTTCCCAAGTTGGGTTTTTCCGGGGGACATTTGGCCAAAAATAATTGTCAATTATATGTGTGTGTGCTAGTATTTTCTTAGTTTCCAGAGCTATTATTTCTGCAATATTTTATTTGTGAAGGTTGGAGTGTGATTTATTTGATATTTGTCGTAGCAGATAATTGTTAAAATAATTAACAATTAGAAAAATAAATTCCAATTGTTGCAATAGAATTTCAATTTTGGAATTTTCACAACTAGGGCTTCTTGTAACAACCACAGGGCTGCCCCAAACTCGGCCTACTAACCCTCCAAAACCTGCACTCTTCCTCCACTATAGTCCTTGTACTTTTGCGCTATACTCGACCCATCTTCTCATTGTTGTTCTAAGGTAATGCGACCATAAACTAGCTCTAGATTAGGGCTCGATTCTCCTGCCATGCACAAAAATGTTTGCGGCCTGTTCATAGAGAAATTGCACCACAAAGCGTGCACAAATCTGCCCTCCAACTTGGACAACATTGCCCTACGTCGACCCAATCCAAAGACAGAAAAAAGTTCCGAAGACTCATCCTTCCTTCACTTGAATTTGCTCCTATAGGGTGCGGCTACCTCAGATATCCTTCTATTAATTTTATGTATGTTCTATGCTGAGAGCAAATTTACTTCAATTTTCCATATTAGATCAATATCAATTCCAGATTAGCAATCACATTTAGCATGATAGTAAAATGCAGATAGAACATAAACATAAATCGCAGAAAACAAGCCAAGACAAGAGGACACAAGATGTGGCGCCAGCTAGGGACAAACCCCAATGTGGGGAAACCCTTGATCAGTTCTTATTATGTTCTTCAATAGTTCAACAGAGAGAGAGATAGTACATATACATCAGAAATCAACATTTTGACTTGACAAAATAAGAGCAGAGATGTTCACTAAGAAGATAACACATGAGGTAGCTAATCTGAACGCAGGTGATTCCATCACCATGCCGCACTATATATGCTGCACCATTCATGATCACTATGCTGCACCCAACAGTGTGCTGCATTAACCATGCTGCATCCAATAGTTAATGCATTCATTGCCCATGTTGCATCCATCCAAGTTGCACCCAACACTGAGCTGTTCTCATTACGGTGCTGCTCCCATCACTGAGCTGCACTTTGTTGTACCCTTCATTGCACTATGCTGCACCCATCATACAATCAATGCATATTGCAATACATCATGCTGTTGCTATACATCCATGCCCATCATCATGCTGCACCATACTGCACCATACACCTTACTGCACCATGCTGCTCCATGCACCTTACTGCACCATGCTGTCACCTATCCCGCCATGTCCATCATCACTACACAGCAATACTGTATCCAATTACTAGCCTTAGCTGCTTGCTATGGCTTGCAGCCTAGCAAAGCAACTAGGCTATAGTTACAGTCTTCATGACACAGTGTTACTTAAGGACAACGTTCAAGGTCCTCTCCTATGACAACATTTAGGCAGCGTAGAGTTTCTTTATGACAGCGTGAAAGGCTTTTACAAGTAGCACGTAAGACCTCCTTCTGACTGCGTCTTTGACTCTTTCTAAATAGCGGATTATAACACCTTTGATGACTGTGTTTGGGGCAGCATAGAGTCCTTCTCTTGCTGTGGAATAGGGCCAGCCTTTAGGGTGCATCTGAACAGAGACTAGGGCACACACAGAACTGTGTCTAGGTCTCTTTGGAACAATGTATAGACCTGTCCTTAGGACAGCGGATTTAGGACCCTTTGAACAACGTATGAGAGCCAATATTATGACAACGATTAGGGCTTGAATTGACTGCAGTTAGGGCACATAAAACTGTGGCCTATTCTCTTCAAAGTTAGGGCCAAGACTGTGGCCAAAATTCTGTGGCTAAAACACTTCCTTACTGCGGCTAGGGTAAGGATAGAAAGGTCTCTTCTAGACCAACGTTTAGGCTTCTCCTTGTTGCGTTGTGGAAGCCACTTCCATCTTGACTGCATATAACACAACGTAGAACCTTCTCCCTTTGACTGTAAGTAGGGCTAGGGTAACTCCTCTTAGGGCAACGTATGGACTTTCTTTAGATAGTGTCTAGAGTTAGGGCAAACCCTCTAGGGCAACGTATTCTCTTAGTGATTCCTCCTTCCACCAAAACCCAAAGACAAGTGGAGAGGAAGAGATCACAAGAAGAGTGTGTGTCCAAATGACTAGCAAGCCACCTCTTTTTATACTAAAATGTTGAGCACAAGTGGGGGCAATTTGGTTGCTGGCCGACCTTGAGGAATTGTCCCATAACACAAATAGATTCATATCTCCGTGAATACATGTTGGAATCGGCTGATCTTTAGATCAATCTTACACCTCCTGATGAGAGGAATCGAAGAAAAATATCAGCTGCCATGAATAAGTAGACCCACATGGAGTTTGGCCCTAGTTGCCAATTTTAACACTCCCTCTCAACTAGGGAGAACTCCATTTGCTAATCCATCTGCCAGACTGTACTGTCTTTGCCATAAGTTCCCTGCACTACTCTGCTTCGCTGAACTATGAAGAAGAAGAAGTGATCGAGAATGTATCATGCCATCCTCTATTGACCCGAAGTCAGTTCCATATAAATGAGAGTGTCTCATACCACTCTTACTGACCTAAAGTTAGTTCCAATAAAGAGAGTGTGTCATACCACTCTTACTGATCCGAAATCAGTTCCAAATAAAGAGAGTGTATCATACCACTCTTACTGATCCGAAATCAATTCCAAAAGAGAGCGAGTTATATCACTCTTACTGACCCGAAGTTAGTTACAATTGATCCCAGATCAATATCATCCTAGCATAGGGAGTATGGTAGTAACATGATGCGTCCTTCGGTACTACTATGGTCCCTATCCTCATTTCCCTACTCATTGGCTAGATGAGAGGTACTTCCTATGAGTCCCAGACTGCATGGGTAAGATGTCTCAGCTATCATACCACTCTTACTGATCCGAAATCAGTTCCAAAAGAGAGCGAGTTATATCACTCTTACTGACCCGAAGTCAGTTACAATTGATCCCAGATCAATATCATCCTAGCATAAGGAGTACGGTAGTAACATGATGCATCCTTCGGTACTACTATGGTCCCTATCCTCATTTCCCTACTCATTGGCTAGATGAGAGGTACTTCCGATGAGTCCTAGACTGCATGGGTAGGATGTCTCAGCAAGAGAAGGATGAACCACTCATCCTGCCTACATGTTGCCAGGGGTATCCTAGGGGAAGGTTGAACCACTCACCCTGTACACAACAAATCACTAGGGGAAGGCTGAACCATTCACCCTACGATTGTGTCTTGGCAGGAGAAGGGTGAACCACTCACCCTATGGTTACTCATCGCTCCAAGATGTACCCCCAAGCCCCCTAGAGTTCCTAGAGCTCAATGTCCATAGCATACAGGACCCTTAGGAGAGAGCCTCTCCACAACTCCTAGTCGTTCTCGGAAAGTCAAGAATTTGACCTTTCCCAGGGGCTTTGACAGAATATTGACGACCTGCACATCAGTCCCAATGCGATGGAGGCTTCTTGCTCCTCGATGTACCATATCCCAGATAAAGTGGTACCTGATGTCTATATGCTTAGAGCGATCATAGAACATGGGATTCCTCAACAATCGAATCCCCCTCTGGTTGTCACAGAAGATCAGGATGGTATCCAACACATGTCCAAATAGCTCACTAAAGAGCTTGTGCAACCAAACAACTTCACAGGAGGCCATACTCACTGCTGTGTATCTGGCCTCATCGGTGCTCAAAGCAACTGACTTTTGCTTCCTACTCATCCAGGATATTGAAGCAGAACCCAAAGAGAACCAACACCCAGAAGTGCTCTTGTGTTCCTCCATGCCAATGTTTTAAAACTCTGACTTCGACTTCGACTCGGCCGAGGGTCAACTCTGACTCCGACTCCGACTCGGTATCGACTCGGCCAGCTCAATTTCAATGACTCGGTCATTGTAAAAAATACATTAAATATTTATTTTTTATAAAAACACATAATTTTAAAGATTTTCATTCATGTTTCCAAACACACAGCATTAGAATATAGATAGAAGACAACATATGATCAAAGTAGGCTCATAAATATATCCATTATATCAAAATGGCACCCAGTGCACTGTCCAATACATACACGATGATGATATAGAGATCAAAACAAAAACACATAACCAAGGAGGCTATAGATGGCCTCTACAACAAAAGTCTGTAACCAGTACTACTGGCTACTGCTAGAGTTGCCAACATCATCTGGCTCAGTGTTACTTGGGAGCGAGAGCGAAAGTGGGGACCAAGAGCGAAAATGGGAGCGGGAGTGACATTTTCAGAAGCTCCTGGTTTTGGAGCGAATCCCGGAGGAGTTCGACAACCAATGTCACTAACATCAAGGTACATAGAGGGATTGGTGCTCTTGATTAAATACGAGTTCCATACCCTAATACATGACAAAATTCAATGGAAGCATTGCAATCCTCCAATCCTGAAATCCTGAAAAACTGATAAGTCTGCTGGATTTTGAATGAAATCTAAAATTCTACTTTCTCCATATGAAATCCAATGAGGCCGGAACCACTCTCAAACATCCTGAGTCATTTCATGGTAATGTTAAAAATTTAAGTAAAAGGATGAAAATGAAGATTAAGGAGAATGTCACTTTTACTTTAAGAATTTAACATTACCATGAAATTTGAATAGCATATCAATACTAGGAGAGGGGAATGGACCCCAAATAGCACTTAACCAATTTAGAAAACACCTTGGAGTCCCCAACAATCAGCTAAATGTTAAAAAGTTAAAAAAAATAGAAAAATCGCTGTTTTTTTGGGTGACTGGCTGGATTTAATGACTCGGTCGAGTAGATGCGGAAACGGCCAGGTTGATCGAGTCATGACTGACTCGGCCGAGTCATGCAATAACTCGGCCGAGTCAGTCATGACTTGGCCTCCCGAACTGGTTTTTCTGCCGGGTCATAAAATTCTTCAATGAGTCGGATCAACTCGGCCGTTTCGGATTCGATTTGGTCGAATTTTAAAACAGTGCTCCACACTGCCTGCCTAATTAGCATCAAAATAATCATGCAGCTTCACATTTCCGGCAGTGTATCTCAATCCATGAGAGATTGTGCCCTGAATATATCTCAAATGATTCTTGGCACCAATCCAGTGAGGCTCAACCATATATGAGCTCAGCGTGCTAACTGCAAAACATATATCCGGATGGGAGTTCACCAAGAACATCAATGCTAGTATGAGTTTATGAAACTCAGAGGCATTTCCCAAATTAGGTCTGGCATCACTACCGCATAACTTCTTAAAGTTAGGCTTCATCAAGGTAGTCACGGGCTTGGAGTTCACCATTCCAAATTCGGAATCCAACACCCTCTTACTTTTGCAAATGAGAGGGTCTGCACCTGTCAGAGAGAGGTAGTCTTCATAAGGTACCAGTATGAGAGGTCTATCATCCACAACATTAAAGCGATGGTTTGGATCGACTTCACTCCTATTGAATCTTAGCTTCATCAGATAACTGTTAATCCTCTCATACCAAGATTCGGGTGTTAGCTCTAAATCATAAAGATCTTTCTTCAACCTGCATACATGAGATTCTTGATCATGAATCTCAAACCCCTCGGGTTGTTCCAAACCTGTGGACTTGCTACATGAGGGGAATGGTCCCCTTGTAAGATTTTCCTTCGGTACATCTCAGACATGTACCTCCATGCTCTTCTTGAATTCAAGCATCCCTTTCACCATTTGACTCACATTGGGTAGGGCCTTATAATGAAGATGGGCAAACCTCCAGTGCCATTGAAGAGATGTGTCACATGACATGGTCCCCAATGGACTTCCTGCAACTTAATACAAATTGCCAACCTTGAACCCATGAGTAAAAGCATCTTTGAAAATTCCATTTTCAAACACGTACCTTTCCATCGATGAATGCCACCTTGAAACCTTTGACTTCCATTGCCGAAATGGACACCAGGTTCTTCTTGAGATCAGGTACATAAATAACTTCTTGTAAATGAATCGTGTTACCCTCATTCAATTGAGGGGTAACATTCCCTACACCCTTTCTGGGATAGGTGGCATTGACTCCAAGTATAATCCCCACGACCGTTTCCATCTCTACCAAATTAGAGTGAGCTCCCTTCTATCCCATGAAGTGCCTTGAAGCACTACAATCAATAAGCCAGATTCCCAAAGAGTCTGGACTCTGGAGTTCCTTGCTTTTTTTGAAGAGTCGGCCATTTCCTTGATGACCTGCATTCCTTTTTCCTTTGCCGTGGTACCTATCATCCCTTCGATCATTGAAGATGCCCCCAAAATGATTGTTATCATCATCAAGTGATGTGTCCCTTCTATTCGGACACTCCCTCACATAATGGCCAAACTTATTGCAAGCAAGGCATCTGCCTTTCCTTCCACCCTTAGATCCGGACTTCCCATTGAAGTGATCTTTAGGTAGGCCATCAGATGCTTCCGCTGCACCACTCGGATAATATTCTCTGCTTCGACTTCACCCTTGGTGAATTTGAAGTGGGATGAGGAACCCATTGAGCCTTTTGTCCTTTCCAACTGTCTTCGGTGATTGCTCTTTCAGTCTTGCTTGGGCTTTGTCTTCACCTCAACTCTTTTACCATGTTAATTTTACGTATGTTCTATGCTAAGAGCAAATTTACTTCAATTTTCCATGTGAGCTCAATATCAATTCCAGATTAGCAATCGCATTTAGCATGATAGTAAAATGCAGATAGAACATAAATATAAATCGCAGAAAACAAGCCAATACAAGAGGACACAAGATGTGGCGCCAGCCAGGGACAAACCCCAATGTGGGGAAACCCTTGATCAATTATTCTTATGTTCTTCAATAGTTCAATAGAGAGAGAGATAGTACATATACATCAGAAGTCAACATTTTGACTTGACAAAATAAGAGCAGAGATGTTCACTAAGAAGATAACACATGAGGTAGCTTATTTGAACACAGGTGATTCCATCACCATGCTGCACTATATATGCTGCACCATTCATGATCACTATGCTGCACCCAACAGTGTGCTGCATCCAATAGTCAGTGCATTCATTGTCCATGCTGCATCCAATAGTCAGTGCATTCATTGTCCATGCTGCATCCAAGTTGCACCCAACACTAAGTTGTTCTCATTACGGTGCTGCTCCCATCACTGAGTTGCACTTTGTTGTACCCTTCATTGCACTATGTTGCACCCATCATACACTCAATGCATACTGCAATACATCATGCTGCTGCTATACATCCATGCCCATCATCATGCTGCATCCATTGTGCTGCACCATACTGCACCATGTTGCTCCATGCACCTTACTGCACCATGCTGCTCCATGCACCTTACTGCACCATGCTGTCACCTATCACACCATGTCCATCATCACTACACTGCAATACTGTATCCAATTACCAGCCTTAGCTGCTTGCTATGGCTTGCAACCTAGCAAAGCAGCTAGGCTGTAGTTACAATCTTCATGACACAGTGTTACTTAAGGACAACGTTCAAGGTCCTCTCCTATGACAACGTTTAGGCAGCGTAGAGTTTCTTTATGACAGCGTGAAAGGCTTTTACAAGTAGCATGTAAGACCTCCTTCTCACTGCGTCTTTGACTCTTTCTAAATAGCAATTATAACACCTTTGATGACTGCGTTTGGGGCAGCATAGAGTCCTTCTCTTGTTGCAGAATAGGGCCAACCTGTAGGGTGCATCTAAATAGAGACTAGGGCACACACAGAACTATGTCTAGGTCTCTTTGGAACAACGTATAGACCCGTCCTTAGGACAGTGGATTTAGGATCCTTTGAACAACGTTTGAGAGCCAATATTATGACAACGGTTAGGGCTTGAACTAACTGTAGTTAGGGCACATAAAACTGTGACCTATTCTCTTCAAAGTTAGAGCCAAGACTGTGGCCAAAATTCTGTGGCTAAAACACTTCCTTACTGCGGCTAGGGTAAGGATAGAAAGGTCTCTTCTAGACCAGTGTTTAGGCTTCTCCTTTGCTGCGTTGTGGAAGCCACCTCCATCTTGATTGCATATAAGACCGCGTAGAGCCTTCTCCCTTTGACTGTAAGTAGGGCTAGGGTAACTCCTCTTAGGGCGGCGTTTAGACATTCTTTAGATAGTGTCTAGAGTTAGGGCAAACCCTCTAGGGCAACATATTCTCTTAGTGACTCCTCCTTCCACCAAAACCCAAAGACAAGTGGAGGGGATGAGATCACAAGAAGAGTGTGTGTCCAAATGACTAGCAGGCCACCTCTTTTTATACTAAAACGTTGAACACAATTGGGGGCAATTTGGTTGTTGGTTGACCTTGACGAATTGTCCCATAACACAAATAAATTCATATATGCATGAATACATGTCAGAATCAGATGATCTGTAGATCAATCCTACACCTCCCGACGAGAGGAATCGAAGACAAATATCAACTGCTATTAATAAGTAGACCCACATGGAGTTTGGCGCTAGTTTCCAATTTTAACACCTTCTCCATTGATGTTTGCACTTGGAGGTGTGAATGAATGAACTCACCTTACCTCCTTTTGATAGAGTTCGTGGTGGGCTTCCCTTAGCTACCAAGGGTCATCTCTTTTCACCAAGCCGACCTTAACAATTTGTTAAAACCCCATAAAACATGAGAAAAATAATTCTTTTCATTCATCTAATGTCACCACATTGATGTCTTTGGTGCCCCTTAGCTCCTTAAGGGTGCCTGACATGCCCTCTATGACAAAACCATGGAAAACTCCTCTTGGCTGTGCGCCCACAAATTTGGGTGCAAAACCCACTTCTTGGGTACACTTGCCCACAAAGCCCATGTGGGTCCAACTTCTCCCAACCCTAGGGTGCGGGAGGACCTCCCATGCTACATAAATCAACGATAGTCACACCATTTGGGAAACCCTAAATCACTATGAAAGGGAATTTGGTCTCCTCATTAGCTCACTCACTCAACATCACACATTCTCTCTCTCTCTCATGCGTGCGAAGAGGACAAAGGAAGAGGCCGAGATTTTTGAGGAAGATGAAATTTCTGAGTAGTCGAGTTTGACCAGCGTTTGACTAGCTTTGAACTCGCACGTGTGGGCCACATTTCTGGGTAGGTTGACCAAGATTTTTAGGCAGGCGCAGGAAGGTCGAATTTCGACTTGTTCGACTTGTATTGGGTTTTGTGGTTTGTTTGACCAAGTTTGACTAGAAAAATCAGGTTGTACTTTTGTTGAATTCAACAATTTCTCGTAAGAAAAGATTGTTGGGTTTTTCCCGAGTTAGGGCTTTCCCAAGGTAAATTCTTGGTGTCTATTGTGCATGGCTATTCTACAGTGATCTCCACTATTTTCATTGCATTTATAGTTGAATTTTCTGAGTGTAATTACTTAACGATGTTCCAGAATTTGCTAATATAATGCTATATATCATTGGAAGTAATTATTAGTTACAAAAAATTGTGCTTGTCTAATTAGTACTAGAAAATTGTTAAACTTAGATAACGATGGTATGTTCTATGCTTAGCACAATTACTTCAATGTACCTTAAAGTAGTCCAATGACAATTTCCAAATTAGTTTCCAATAGCAGTCACTTTAACCATTAATCACACTGACAGTAAAAGTAGATAGAACATGAAACAAAATGCAGGAGATAAGCCAAGACAAGAGGGCACCAGATTTGGCGGGATGCCAAGGTAAAACCCCAATGTGGGGAAAACCTTTGATCAAATCTTCTTATTATTATATCAAATGTTCAACAGAGAGAGAGAGAGAGAGTACAAAAGTCAAAATTGACTTGCCAAGTGAAAGTCAAAACAACCCTGCCAAATCTGCAATAAACTGCAGTCAAACTCAGCCCTAACCAAAAAGTCAAAGATGGTCAAAGCAATAGTCAAACAGTCCACTTGGAGCTCGGTCAAACCCAGTCAAATTCGACCTTCCTTGTTGGTCAAAGTCAGCCCAAAACAATCCTTCAAAGTCTAATCAAATTCGGTTAAAGGAGAGAGAAAGTCTGCTGTAATTTTCTGTGGTCAAAGTTGCAGTCAACCCTGAAGTCAACATTGGTCAAAGTGCCCAGATTTTCTTGATTTCTGTGCCTAGTAATGTGGCCTAGAGAAACAGAGATAATCCTCCAAAAATCGCAATCAAAGCTGGTCAAAGAGTCCTTGGTCAATGTTTGTCAAACTTGGTCAACCCCTGAAATTTCGGCCCTTCAAGTTTGTCTAGAAATTTGACCTCCTTGTGCCACACGTGTGAGAGAGAGAGAATGCCCAATAGCTGTACGAAGTTCGAACCCATGAGAGAGAGAGAGAGGTCACTTGTATTTATACAAGTCTTTGAGGGTGACGTGACACGGCCATTGGCCTTCATGAGCCTACATGATGATGTGGCTGACCTGAACAATTTGCACGTGTGGGCATAAATTCAAAAACACACTTTTGCTTGTCCAAATTAGATGACCTTTATATCAATTTTGGTCCTCTCGAAAAGAGGAATTTAATGTAATCATCATCTTCATCAAATGAGTTGTCCCAAGGTGGAATTTGGCCCTAGTTTCTGATTTTAACAAAAAAAACATGGTATTAGAGCTTTGGTGAAGAAAGGCCAGTGATATCACTCCTTGAAGACACCTATTCTATAATCTAATCTTTGACCAAATCTCAGTTTGATTTCCATGTGTTTATTCTATTTTGGCACTAGGATTTGAGGATTATTAAAAGATGTCTATCCTTTGGTGGAGTGACCCTAGACCCTGACACAATCGCATGTACCGAGGAATCATTTGAGGCAAGTTTGAATGTGAGAACGATTGTATGAAGGATATAGATAATTGCCTATTGATCGAATCAGTCAAGGTTGGTAAACGTGGAGATTTGATGATTTATTTGAGAACAACTTGAGCGCATGCCTCAGATTTGGTGTATAGCGCGGTGAGGATCTTTGTCAATGTCTATGTATATGTAATGTCCCCAACCGCTTAGGAGATATAAGATAAGGTTTTTCTAGTCTAATAAAGTTCCGATAGGCTAAGGAGGGGGAATTTTTTTAATGAGGGAACATGTTTCGCGTAAGAAAACATTATAACTGCCTAAGGGGTGAAAAGGGGAACATATTCTAAGCTAATGAAAAATCACTTTCATTTTATAAAGTGGAAAATTCCTGAACTTTGAAGTGACTTAATAAAATTAAAGGGGGAAAATGGCGACAAAAGTGACCACGTAATTATAAAAGGAGAAAATGAGGAGTCTCTCCTCATTCTATTGCTTGCATCTTGATAAAAGGAGCTCTTGGAGATTTTTTGGAGAGAAGCTTAGGGTTTGGGAAACCCTAGTCACCATTGTTAGCTTTGGTGTTGAAAGTATACACCCAAGTTGGTTCAAAGAGTGAAATCATTTAGATTTCGCCATTGTGCTAACAACAAGAAGATTTGCAAAAGATAATGGTGGTACAAGGTTTTATCAATTGATTTTATCTTCTGATTTAATATTTTCTATGTATCGTCTTGCAGTTGGATGTCCAAGCCAAATATGAGATCCTTCTTGAAGGTCTACCTCTGTCGTATATCCAAGATGAGTTTCTTGAAGAAAGATTGGGTTTAGAGGTTGAGTTTCAATTCATTAAAATGGCCGAGTTTGCTGGAAATTCCAAGGTTGATTTCTCTGTTGAAAGGGACAAGTTTTTCGCTACTTCTTCTGCTGACTTGGTCTATCTTTGAGGGAATGAGTTGCCATTGCCCAACTGGTCGAGTTTCTCACTGTTCAGAGGCGTTGAGCTGTCTCTTCTTACTGTTGACCCGAGATTCCTTTTGCTGGTGTGTACTTGAGCTTGTAAAGGCACGAGTTTCTCTTTGTGGTTCGAGTTTCTTACCACATCTCAGTGCTGGGCCGAGTTCTCATATATTTATCAACTCATGGAGGATTTCTCTGCAAGTCGAAGTGTGCTCCCTTTTTTTGGGCGTGTTGACTCCATACCAAAGGCATAAATTCTTTATTCAATAGATTGTGTACCTATTCTTATTTATGGAATGAAATATATTGCATTCAACGTGTTGTATATTGCTGAATGGGGGGCTTGTGGCCTAATCCTTGAAGGCTGAACCGTTGTCTTTATACCTGGGCAGCATATCTTTGTGGTAAAGTGCTGGAGTATTCTCATAAAAACACTGTCTCTATATATTATTGTTGGCAACCACCTTATACTAGGTTCTTCTTACCTTTTGTGCACTGGAGAAATAGTGGGTTTAGTGGTTGTATCTTTCATATTTCAGTGACAAATATTATGTTGAGTTATTATTCTTGAGTTGGGTTGTTTATGTAAGCATTTATTTAGCTCTGTTCTTTAATCATTGCTTGGCAAACAATAAAATACACCTACAACAATTTGTCCACACATTATTTGACTAAACATCTTAATGGAAAAATTTCATTAAGCTAGAAAACTTGGTGGTAATTTGGGGCCATTTCCAAGAGGGAATCTTACAATGGTATCAGAGCGTGTGCTTGGACAACTATGGAGTGTAAGGGCAGAATATCGGTGATTTCATGAGTTCTGAAGACCACCCATACGTCACTTACAAAAGACAATACAAGGTTAGAGAGTCTACTCCCATTTTTGTAGAGGAAGAGTCTCCAAGAAAGAGAGGAGAGGAAGAAGAAACCCCTAGAAAGGGAAAAGTTGTAGAATAGTCACTTGAAAGGAAAGAGCCAGACATGGGTGACAAGGAAACTCAAGCATTTAACAGCTTGCTCAGTGCACTGAATGATTTGGCCAAAGGCCAAAAGGAGATGGTGGATCTGATGAGCAGGATAGCAAACAAAGAGACTTCCATCGAGAAGGAACCTGTCAATGGAGAAGGGTCTAACAGTGCAGAGGGCAACCATGCCCGTACTACCATGTAGTGCTGTTCACACTTATACAACAAAGCACCTAGACCCAACATGCCTTTTGTAGGGCAAGGGCCAACCCAAGCAGACCAGGACCTAGTGACACATGTCGACACTGACTCTGATGAAGAAGACTAGGCACTCTCTAGGTTTTCTTATGACAAGTTCCATCCCTTACGCACCAACAGTGCGACAGTCAACGCAACCTTTCGTCGGGCTGGTTCTGACAAGTATTCAATTAGATTCTTAATCTTCTGGATTTCCCTATACATACTGATTTCGGTTTCAAGTTCATACATGAGACAACAGAAGACCAAATAGAGCAGACGAGTCAGGAGATCCCTTATGTGGATTATTTGGAGGAGTATAGAGCATTGGGACGTGAGTTCCAGGTTGTTATGAGTTTCACTGACTTCTTTCACCTCCAATTAAAAATAAATACCAAGGCAACTTGGAGGGCTTTGAGGCAGAATCAAGAGCTACATAAAACATTAGGAAAGGGGACTTAGTCCCTGCTTTTATGGGTCATCAAAGTGCTTAGCCAAATCATGGGTCCAAAAGTTGGACACCTACCTTCAGTTACATCATATGACCAAGCTCAAAGCCATTAAGTTGGTGACATTACATCTGGATGGGGATGCCCATGAGTGGTGGTATCATGGGTTAGTGACCATGGGTCATGCCAACATCACCTCATACATTGAGTTTACTCAGAGGCTCATAGAGCGTTTTGACCGGAAGGATCCAGACATTCATTTCAGAGAGCTGGCACAACTCATACAGACAGGCAGCGCAGAGGCATACATATTAGAGTTTTTGAGATTAACAGTTATGGTCATAGACATATCAGAGGCTCAGTTGGTGATGTTATTTGTGGAGGGACTATCTGAGCCTCTACGTGGTTGGGTTAAGGGGTATCAACCAACCACACTACGAGATGCAATTAACAGAGCTAGGGACATGTAGGATGTTGTTCCTAAGAGAAGATTCACTCCTAAGCCTTCCTTTTCCCAGAAGAGCAAACAGGTCAAACCTTTCCAGAAGGAGTGGTCTAAGAAATCGAAGTTGGATGAGGAGGCCCAAAAGGATTTGAGAAAGAAGAAGCTATCTTTCAACTGTTAGGAGCATTGGGCACCAAGGCATAGGTGTGCGGGAAAGGATAAGGTGGGCAAGGCCCACTATATTGAGGTGTACTCTAAGAGTGACAACGATGATGGAAATGAGGAGCCAGTGCAAGATCAGGTACAAACATAGATACATCAAATAGTTGGGGGTGAGACTTCACAAGCTAGAGGCAAAGCCCCTATTATTGCATCCATGTCAGGATTCCCCAAGTATCACACGTTTAGAGTCAGAGGAGTTCAGGCAAGGCACAAGGTGACGATGCTGATTGATGGTGGGGCTTCCCATAACTTCATAGATGCAACCATGGTTGATCTCAGAGAAATTCCGAGGAGTTCGATGACTTTGTAGTGGCCATCAGATGTATTGCACTAGTTATATACCCAAGCTAAAGTTAACAATGGGGAATTACACAGTGACAGATGATTTCTTTGTGGTGGACGTGCCAAACACTAATGTGGTGCTAGTAGTTCAATGGCTCTATTACACTGGGAAGTATACTACAAATCAATAGAACATGGAAATGGAGTTCATAGATCCAACATATGACAATAAGGTTGTTTTGAGGGCCATGCACGAATACCCACCCAATATAGTATCATCTAGCAACATGGAAGCAATGTTGTAGAGGGGTGACATTGAGTTGGCAATAGAGTGCTTCATCGTAGACAATAGGCAGCCGGAACAACCACAACAATATTCAGACGACATTCGGGTATTGGTTCGTAAACACGAAAATGTTTTAGTTGACATTCCTCCAGGTAGACCACCAAAGAGAGGCTTTGAGCATGTTATAGAGTTGGAGTAGGGTGTGCAGGTGGTCATAACCAGCCCCTATTGACATCCCAAGGTTTATAAAGATGAGATTGAGAAGGCCATTAAGGAGTTGTTGAGGTTGGGTCATATTCGACCTAGTTATAGTCCTTTCACTTCTTTAGTGGTGATGGCTAAGAAGAAGGATGAAACCTTGCGAATGTGTATTGACTATCGGGCTCTTAACAAGAGGACAATAAAAAACTGGTATCCTATCCCCAAGATTGACGAGTTGATGGATGAGCTGAGGGATGCCAAATATTTTTCGAATACAGATCTTTGTTCAGGTTACCATCAGGTTCGAGTTTGGGAGTAGGACATCCTGAAGACATTTTTCAGGTGCCATTATGAGCACTATGAATTCTTAGTTATGCCATTTGGGCTAACCAATGCCCCAACAACTTTTCAGTCATCCATGAATTACATGTTTAACAAATAGTTGTAGAAGTACTTGCTGGTTTTCTTTGATGATATACTTGTCTACAACAAGACTTGGGAGGACCATCTGGTGCACTTGGACAAGGTATTGGGGATTCTGGAAGAACAAGAACTATATGCAAAGGAGTCCAAGTGTGAGTTCGACATGACAAAAATGCTCTACTTGGGGCATGTGATTGGGAATGATGGGGTTCAGGTCCATCAGGAGAAGATTAGGGCAATCATTGAATGGCTTGCCTCGAAAAATGTAACTGAATTGAAAAGCTTCTTGGTCTCTGCACATACTATATAAAGTTTGTTAAGGGGTTGTTGCAGTTGACAATGCCTCTTACAAACCTCACCAAAGGGTCTTTCATTTGGATCGATAAAGCACTGTAAACATTTGAGAAGATGAAGTAGGTGATGAGTTCGTGCCTTGTGCTTGCATTACCAGATTTCACCTAGCCATTCATGCTGAAATGCGACGCTTCAGGGAACAGGATAGGAGCAGTTTTGATGCAGAACCACCACCCCATAAGGTTTGAGAGCCACAAACTATGAGATTATGAGCGGCACTACTCAATTTATGACAATGATATGTTGGTCATCATGAATGCATTAGCTAAGTTCTGACAATATCTTGTTGGGAACAGGTTCAAGGTAAAAACATACCATAACAACTTGAGATTTCTTGTGGAGCATAAGGAGTTGAGTGAGAGACAACAAAAGTGGATCAACAAATTGTAGGTCTATGACTTCGAGATCCAGTATGTCAATGGGAAAAACAATGTAGTAGTAGATGCCCTCTTGACGCTGCCATCCATTCTCTCACTCATGGAGATAACAACTGATTGGAAGTGTTGCTTGTAGAATATTCCAAAAACAAATTTGCGTGTGAGATTTTGGAGGGGTTGATAAAGGATGACAGAGATCGGGTCGTGGACGACATCATCTACTACAAGGATCGGATATATTTGGTACCAGAATCACAACTGAAGGAGAAAATTATGCAGGCAACTCATAGCTCACCTTTGGAAGGATACCCAGGGTATTTGAAAACCTATAGGCAAATCAAGAGAGGTTCACATGGAAGGGCCTCAAGATGGATGTGTTGAGGTTTGTGAAAGAATGCAGCATTTTCCAGTAGAACAAAGCTGAACATACTCATCCGACGAGGTTCCTACAACCACTCCTTATTCTTGAGCAGAAGTGGGAGAGCATTTCTATGGGCTTTATCATTGGGCTACCTCTGGTACAAGGTAAGGATTGCATATATGTAGTGGTGGACTGACTTACGAAGTTTGCATGCTTCTTTGCCATACCATATAAATATTTAGTAGCATAAGTCGCTGAGTTGTTCTTCAGGGAGGTCTTCCTATTGCATGGGTTGCCGAAGACCATCGTGCGAGATAGAGACAGTAGATTCATGGGTAGCTTTTGGCAAGAGTTATTCAAACTTGTGGGGATTGAGTTGACACTGAGCACTAGTTACCACCTGCAGGGTAATGGATAGACCGAGATAGTCAACGAGTGGCTAAAGTGCTATCTCAGGAACTATGTATCTGGCCAACAAAAGACATGGGTAAAGTGGTTGCATCTTCGGGAGCATTGTAACAACACCATTTTCCACATGTCTATTAGTATGATGCCCTTCAAAGTGCTGTATGGATATGATGCCCCAACATTTGCAGATTGTATATTTGGGGATAACTGTGCCCCTTTGGCTAAAGACTGGATTCAGGAGAGCTAGGATATCCTATGAGTCCTCAAGGACAACTTGCAGATGGCTCAAAACCAACAAAAGTATATGCGGATAGGCACAGGATAGAGCGCAACTTTGAAGTGGGAGACATGGTATATCTTTGTCTCCAACCCCACAGACAATCATCACTCAAAACAAAGGGGGCAAAAAAATTGAAACCCAAGTTCTATGGACCATATAGAATTGTGAGATGAGTTGGGGAAGTGGCCTATGAGTTGGAACTTCCTAAAGGATGTAAAATTTACAATGTCTTCCATGTTTCGTGCCTCAAGAAGGCCTTAGGGAAGCATTTAGTCACTTACCTGAGCTCCCACCATTGGACAAGGAAGGAGAACAAATTTTGGTTTCGGAGGAGATTTTAGGGACTAGGGAGCGTAAGTTGAGGAACAAAACCATAGAGGAGTACCCTGTAAGGTGGAAGGATCTACCTATTGAGGACGCCACATGGGAGGGCAGGCATGTGCTTAAACATCTAGAGTTGAAGTTGCGAGAGGGCAAGCAAACTCGGGCGGGGAGGACTATAATGTCCCCAACTGCTTAAGAGATATAAGACAGGGTTCTTCTAGCCTAATAAAGTTCCCATAGGCTAAGACGTGGGAAATTTTTCAATAAGGGAACATGATTTGCCTAGGAAAACATTATAATTGCTTAAGGGGTGAAAATGGGGACATGTCCTAGGCTAATGAAAAGTAATGTCTTTTTTACCACTTCAAATGACCAACATTTTGCACATGAAATGAAATATAAGATTAAAGCCTACAACAAAGTATCCTCCACAAGGATTACCAAATATTGATGGGGAGTAAAGTGGCATGTTGAAAAGATTGGGAGTTGGAGACCAAAGTGTGTATATACATGCTGAAAAAGCGTGTTCCCATATTTGCATCAAATATTTTGGTGTTAGGAATAGCCATTCATATGACATACTACCACAAAGATACAATCATATTGTGACTTAGTGACAAGTAAACCATTGATGGTGTCTGTTGTCGTCCGGATTGTACAGGACTGCGACAATGCTCTGGACGGGAGTTGTCACTCTGATCCCCGCCCACTCCGTTCTAGTTGTCTCCCAACAATAGGTTATGGGGGGTAGTCCCTATGGAATGAAGTGAAGGAAAACAAGTTGAGAACCAACTTACTTGGGAGACACGGATGAGTGGCCTAGCCACTTGGTTGAAATTAAGCAAGATTATTGATTAAATTAGATTTTCTATTATGAGACCAATGCCTTAATGGAGTCACAAATTCTTGCTTCTTATGAATTGGAACCAAATGACCGGATGGACACCCGCTGCTTGAATGATTGACTAACCTATATGATATGCAAATCCTAGGACCTATGTGAGATGTAGTGATCTTGGTAAATTTTAGTTAAATGCCTAGTCTAAGTGTAACCTTCCTTTAACTATTTTGAAGCTGGGCTCCAAGGTAGGTTGTGGGAAGGAGGCTAACAGGAAGCAGGCTAGGGCTTGATTAACGATACCTTCTGTTAGGCTTCTATCACTCGATGCCTCCGGCGCTGCAGAGACTGTGGCTCTGATCATTGCAAGGTCACCGTGTTAACCATTGAAGAAATGCTGAGGCCCCTCATGCTGGATAAGAAGTGTTGTCCCATATCTCTATCAACTTAGCTTATTTTAGGAGGTAAATTCTTAATGCAAGTCTAGGTCTAGTATGCTTATGCAAGAGATTATGATTGGGATTTATCTTGAGTTAAGATTTTATTAAGTTGTTTAAATACTTAATTAGAATTTTTCTAAGAGTACTTAACAATAATGAATTGCAATCTTAGACAAGATAAAATGCTTAGAGATACAAGTGTGAATTTCATTAATATTCCACAAGATACCAAGTGCTTAAAATAGTCAATCAAGATGCCGATCACAGATTTATGATAGTTTATACCAACAATACCACTTCAGAAAATTCAGATCTTATCAATGTTGTAACAACAATGCATAAATAATGAAACTCGCCCAACACATAAAACACCGAAATTTTGATGACCAACAAATGTAATTCAACTTGTTTAGATCACTTTAAAATGATGAATTCAATAGAATTTTAGATCCGATTTCTTGATTTGCAGCGGTAAGTAAAGACAGTTCAGTAAGATAAAACTGCCAAAATAATAGATGGCCTTTATGCCCAAAAATAGTAAAATGCATCAGAACTTGAAAATTTCAATTTTAGAGCTTTTAGAGAGTTTGACTGAGCAATTTTTAGAACTGATATGTTTATTACCGCAATGAGTTAACCACATATCAACAAACTAATCATGCCAAAAATAGATGTCCAATATTTCCAAAAGTAGATTTTCGTTTTTGGAATTTGAAAATTTCAACTTTTAGCCCTTATTAAGTATTTGATTCAGAAATTTCAGTATTGCAGAAAATTTCATTGATGCAGAAAAATCCAGCAAGCTTAAATGTTGGATCTAGGCTAAAACTCAAACACCCAAG
The DNA here is from genome assembly GCA_031772625.1 of Pinus tabuliformis. Taxonomy (NCBI): domain Eukaryota; kingdom Viridiplantae; phylum Streptophyta; class Pinopsida; order Pinales; family Pinaceae; genus Pinus; species Pinus tabuliformis. The sequence continues at coordinate 1,218,209,620 of CM062816.1, forward strand.
AGGTCAAAATTTGTGAAAATGAAGATTTTGCAATTGTAAAAGACTTTGACCATTAAGTTTGTGATTTTAGGGCCTAATTAGAAGTAATTTGCTTTCTGTAATAAAACTGCAGAAAACAAGGGTTTAGAAGTCAAACCCTAGGACAAAGGCCTCGAAGATCCTACTGTTGAAAATAATTGAACATTTGAGATCACTTTGCCGCTTGGAAAATAAGAATTTTGACACCTTAATCCTGCAAAACCGCCAAGTATTTAGCTTTAAAACCTCAACTTAGGGTTTCAGGCCAATTTTGGGGCAAAAGAGGCAAAGAATTGGAGAACACGGCTAAGGGAGACAAATTTGCAGGGAAAAATGGGCTAGGATGATAAATCGGGGCACAAGGTGTTGAAGAATCTAAGGCACTTAGGTGTAGTGTGATTCTTCGTTACTTGAAAACAATTTGTGGAGTCTTTTTACTTTTTCTTGTTAGCTTAATTTTCTTCTTCTTCTTATTAATGCATGTGTGTGTACTTCGTCAAACTGCTACCAAAACATAAGAACAAGAACACAAGATGTTGGCTCTCTGCCAGGCCAAAACCTCTCCTCTTGAGAGGAAAACCCTTTCGTGAATTTGTCTTATTGAAGCTTTTATTGATCAAAGCCAAACCATAGACTTGATAAGAAGATCCTCCAAGCTTAAGTCAAGTCCTCTCCTCTTTTCTGCACTTTGTTCTCCGACACGTAGGCTTCCTCCTTCTAGCACTTTGCTCCTCAACACTTCGTCTTCCTTATTTGTTTCTTGTCCAGAGATAGACCTTCCTTGAGTGAGCCTTCTAGATGAGGTGTTCCTGTTCTATCCCTTGCTGAAGTAGACTTCTTCTTTGACCAATCGATTTAGCCCCAAACGAAGATAGATGGGTGACTATGAATTGCTGCTGTCCTAGCCGCAGGGACAACCCCCATGTTTCCTTGCACGTGTGACTTCAGTAGGCTTCAGAACAACCCTAGTAACTTTGCTATTCTTCCTTGCTTCTTCGCTTTACTTGGAGACCTCTTCCCTTGACTTTTCTGTACCCTTTACTCGTTCTCTTTCTTGCTGATTTCAGATATGATGTTCTTCTCCTTTGAGGAGGTCAAATGGCTCCTTATATAGGAGTTTGTCTCCTTCTTTTAGGCTGAATAAAGGCCGATATGAAGACTTGAGGCCGACTTGCTTAACATAATTCAGATTGCTTCTTTTGATGGAGCCATTGCTTGGAGGAGACTTATGACTTTGCTTGGAGGTCTTCTTATGACCCTAATACATATTATTGCATGGTGTAATAATCACTTAAGGTCTTTAACCTTTTCTTTTGACTATTTGATTCCCCTGTAGCACTTTAACTAGTGCTAGACCTATTTCAATGAGCAAACAACTCATTGACATATATTATAAAAATAATATTTCTTTTCTTGAATAAGTACAAATATCAAAAGTACATTTATGAAGATCGAACCTAGTTACATTTCCTTCAACACAAGGATGGAGAATATGGAAGCATTGTTTTTTGTTTTGGAAATTGAAGAGAGTCTTTTTTGTAAACGAAATGTATATTGAAGCATTGTTTTTTGTTTTGTTTTCATTTTCAGATTTTTTCCTTTCATTTCCAAGTCCAAATATCAGAGAATGGCTTCTACAATGAAAGATGTTGTTTGGGCAAAATGCATTGCAAATTTTGTCATAGAAAAATTAAGGGGGGTGGAGGGGGCATTCATAGGCTGAAACAACACTTGGCTAGTGTTAGAGGCCAAATTACTCCATGTGAAGCACCATCAACACAAATTGGGGAGATTAGGAAGTAGTTGCTAGATAACTTTGAGAATTTTGAGCAAGAAAATGTTAGGCAAAAAGAAAGAGCTGAAATTGGGAGGAAGAGGAGTATACAACAAATGATGGCTGCCAACCCCAATTTCGATTATGAGGGCTGTTCATCTTTCCCTTGCACTGATGCTTCCAATCCCTTTGGAGTCTATTCAAGAAAAGGGTAAGGGTAAAATGAAAAAGAAGGGTGATATCAAAAGTTATTTCACACCCTCTTCTCCCTCTGATAGTGGACATGGTCCTCAAGCTAATAGAAGTCATATGCAACCCACTTTAGATGACCATTGGAAGAAGGAATTGAGAGACACTGCATGTGATTACATAGCTAGATAGTGGTATGATGTTGATATCCTCTTTAATGCTTCTCGTTCACCATATTATGAACCTATGTTTGATGCCATATTTGCTGCTAGAAAGGGCTTCAAAGGCCCTACTATGCATGAGTTAAGGGGATCTCTTTTGCAAAAAGAAGTTTCCTCCATTGATGAATATTTGAAAGATTTCAAAAGCTCATGGGCAAAAACAAGATGTACCATCATGTTAGATGGATGGACTGATCAAAGGCACCGTACCATCATAAACTTTCTTATCTTTTGCCCACAGGGAACCATGTTTCTAAAATCAATTAATGCATCTGATAGGGTGAAAGATGCACACTTGTTGTTTCAGCTTTTGGATGAGGTTGTTGAATAGGTGGGGGTGGCTAATGTTGTTGAAATCATCACAGATAATGCCTCTAACTATGTTCTTGCTGGTAAAATGTTAAAGGAAAAACACAAAACCATCTTTTGGACCCCATGTGCTGCACATTGCATAGACCTCATGCTTGAGGATGTTGGTGAAATAGATTGGGTCAAGAACACTGTAGAGCATGCCAAAAGCATAACAAAATATATCTACTATCACTCATGGATTTTAAGCCTGATGAGGAAACACACCTGGGGCAGGGATATTATTAGGCCTGCGATCACTAGATTTCCAACTCATTTTTTGACATTGCAATCTATGATTTCCCAACATAGAAATTTGCAAAAGGTGTTTTCCAGTGATGAATGGAATGCATATCAATGGTCTCACAAATAGGATGACAAAGATGTGAAAAAGAAAGTTAATGAAGAAATATTTTGGAAAAGGGCAGCGAAGATTATGAAGGTTGCTAAGCCACTAGTTAAGGTGTTGCGGTTGGTGGATGGGGAAAGATTGGCTATGGGCTTCACTTATGAGGCTATGGAGCAAGCAAAGGAGCAAATAAAGGTAGTATACAAGGATAGAGTGGCTAAGTATGGGCCCATTGGGAAATCATTGATCAAAGATGGAACAATCAACTTCATTGCCCAATACATGCAATTGGGTTTTTTCTGAACCCAAGGTATCATTATAAAGCTTTGGAGGCAGATACTTTGACTGGGGAGGTTAGAGATGGATTGATTGACTGCATTGACCGCATGGTCACTAAGGAAAGCGATCAGCTGGAGATACACTGACAGATTACTTGTTTCAGCAAAGCCACATGTACCTTTGGCAAGAACCTAGCAAGGATTGCAAGGGAAGTAGATGAGACAGGTAAACAAACAATTTCAATTTTCAAATTCTTATTTTGTTAAATTGTTTATAATTTGAAAGTTGGAGATAATTTGTTCAACTAACTCATTACACAACTATGTTTTTTGCAGCACAATGTTGGGAGTCATTTGGTAGCCATTGTCCTTAATTGCAGAAGTTTGCAATCCGTATTTTGTGTCAAACTTGCAGTGCTACTGGGTGTGAGTGCAATTGGTCTGCCTTTGAGAGGATTCACATGAAGAAAAGAAACTGTTTGGAACAAAAATGGTTAAATGATCTAGTCTATGTCCAATACAATCTCCGACTAAGACACAACCAATTGCTGAACAAAAAACCTGATACAAATCCCATTGTGTTGGAAGATATTAATCCAACATTAGATTGGGTAGTGGAGAGTCATCCAACAGAGTTTGATTATGACGAGGATATTGGTATTGATTTGGATTTACAGACAGAGGCATTAGTTGAACATAATGTTTAGTTGAATGCATATCCACTTGTACCAGGCCCAACCCCAAGTCCTCCAGTTGTAGGCACTTCCTCTACTCAGCCACGACGAAAGCGCATATCTCGTCTATCTCAGCGTGCAGCTGTTGCGCCTGCTAGTGCTACTACTTCTACAGTTGTAGTTGGAGATGGTGATGAGGAGGAGGAGCCATGGGTTTCCCTGTCTGACTCTGATTCAGAGTTTGAGCCAGATGATGTTGGCTTCTCTAGCAGTAGCCAGTAGTACTGGTGACTAGTGATGTTTTACAGTTTACTTTTGTTGTAGAGGCCATTTAGAGCCTCCTTGGTTATGTGTTTTTGTTTTGATCTCTATATCATGTATGTATTGGACAATGCACTGGGTGCCATTTTGATATAATGGATATATTTATGAACCTACTTTGATCATATGTTGTCTTCTCTCTATATTCTAATGTTGTGTGCTTGGAAACATGAATGAAAATCTTTAAAATTATGTTTTTTCATAAAAAAAAATATTTAATGTATGTTTTACAATGACCGAGTCATTGAAATCAAATTGGCCGAGTCGATATCGAGTCAGAGTCAGAGTCGGAGTCGACCCTCGGTCGGTTTCGAACCCGAGTCAGAGTTTTAAAACATTGCTCCTAACCATGATTATAGACAATTAGAGACAAAATATCCAAATTCTACTCGTGTATATACCATGTGAGGGTGAATATATCAAGGCACCAAGTGCAATACATATTAGAAATAAAAATACATAATTATTGAGGCTCTAAATGGCCTTTGGAGTACAAAAGACATGCTACAAGCTCACTAGTAGTGTAGTAGTGATTTGTAACGCCCCTGACCACTTAGGAAGCTTATGATGGAGTCCGCTAGCCTAACATGGTTCTCGTAGGCTAAAGCAAGGAAAAATTTAATAAGGGGACTTAATTCGCCTAAGGAAACATTATAAAAGTCTAAGGGGTGAAAATGGGACATTTCCTAGGCAAGTGAAAAGTCACTTTAACTTTATAAAGTGAAAATATTATAAAATGACTTTATAAAAGTTAAAAGGGTAAAATGGTAGCAAAAGTGGCCATAAGTTTATAAAAGAGAAAAAGTGAGGAGACATTCCTCATTCTTTCACTTGTGTTTTTGAGAAGCTCTTGCAGAGTTTTTGGAAAGGAGTTTATGGTTTGGAGAAACCTAGCTGCCATAGTTGGTTTCAATGTTGAAACTATACACTCTAATTGGTTCAAAGAGTGAAATCACTCAAATTTCACCATTGGGATTCAAAGGAGATAAAGATTTGCATGAGATCTGATCTTGAATAGGTGTTATCAGTTGATTCTTGACTTTGTATTTCTCATTTCTTTTCTTTTAGGTTGAAGCCATGATCAGATCTTGAAGCTTCATCCCATTGGAAGAAAAACCATCAAGGAGGTCGAGTTTCCTGTTTATTAATTGGAGGGTTCGAGTAGCAAAGGAGTTCCCTTTCCTATTCTTAAGTCGGTCAAGTTCCTTGTACGTTTGGGGCATATTCTCTCTTGGTCAAAGTGTTCTTATTGTTGGATGTGGAATATACTCTCAGCCAGATGCATTCTGGGCATAAAAACAACGTCCCTCCTTACTGTAACTAAGTCCCAGAGACACCTTCTACATAGAGGAGTATTATATACACAAAGGCTGTGAATTTATCAACTTCTGAGCCATTACGAGTTGGAGAGAAATTGCTGAATCTGTGTCACGATTTCTCGGTGTCTCAAAGAAAGGGTCACGGCCTCCTCATTTGTTGCACACAAATCTGTAAAGCGTTGACCACTGAAACATCAATGCCTTGGGAGCATAATGCATTGTATAACTCTTGCTGAAGTTTATGGTACATTGCTAGTTGTATTCCTTCTTTGGATGATATTCTGGAAATAACTCTTGAGACAAAGATCACAGGTTCCTCTATTTCTTATTTCCTCTGTGTATTTATTTGGTGAATGTGAAGGAAGCTTCTCTAGCTTATTTTACTGTGATGTACTAGCCATATATATATATATATATATAGATATATATATATATATATTTCTGAGCATTGTATAAATCTGCTTGAACTCTTGGAATATTTTATTTGGTATGCATATTGGTTTCTGTGCACATTTATTTGAGTTAAAATTGTGAAAGTGAACCTACAACAGTATGTGACCAAACTGTTTAACAAAACGCATCACTGAAACTTCAACAAAACTCAGAAATTTATTGAAAAATTTAAGGATTTTCCGGAAGGGAATTTTAAATGATTATAGTTTGTTGACTAGAACTAGGTGTAGGACTGGACTTCATTGTGTTGCATGCTCACTTAGGAATGTGCACTAGTTCAAATTGTTTTAGATATTGAGATTATACTTGCATATCTTGATTCGTAAACTATCTTGAATATTCCATTGGGCAGTTTGTCAGAACACATCTGATAAAATTATGCTTAAAAATCTGAAATCTATTTCTTTTTATATTATTGGATTTGTAAATCACTGTTTATTGTGTATTCAAGGAAATTATAATTATGCAGAAAATAGAGAACAATGAAATAATAACTCACAAACGAAAATTGGCACAAAAAATATTTTGGGAAACCCTTTTGAGAGAAAACCCGGCTAAAGGCGGCTAAAAGGTGAGGCTGCTCTATTCTCTTTCTTTGAATAGAAAATGGATGCAAATACAAAGAAGTAAGGCATGTGGCTCGTGGACTACTACAATATGCAAATCCTCTTTGTGTGTTCTCTTCCTATCCCTCCCGGCTACTCTGCTTGTCTATGGAACAAATTGCACCCAAAAAGAATGGAACCCCTTTTTCTTCTAGTGGCTTGCTTATAACATAGGTTGATAGCGTACTAGTGGTTAAGTTTGACTCTTTCAACTCTTAACTAGAGTTACAATATTGACTCATCTAGAGTCTTCTTCGTCATTATCACTTGGCTAGTCTCTTTTCCATGAGTATTGGTGGCTAACGTGGCATCCTCTCGAATTATGGTGGTCAAAATAGGAAGGTCAACTTTCAAGTGACATAATTTTTGCATAGATAATCTGATTGAGGTGATTTTTGTGATGTTGGAAAGTTCTTTGTGTGTAGAATAACAAAAATAGGTGCATGCTAAAGCGACAAAATTTTACCCCTAAAAAACACTGTTTGATACCTCTAAATGTTCTTGGAAGGTTTCAGATCCCCATTGGTGAAACCGGGTCATGCTGGTAAAAATGGTCTTGTGAGCTGTTTCCTTCACTCTTTCCACTCTAAAATCATCGAGGTGGATGACAAAACAATATAATGATCCAATCCAGATCATATCTGCCTGACTACTCTGCAGGATTACATTATATTGATAGTTGGCTTAACCTTTCTTACATTTTGGTCCATTTTAAACATTGTAGAATGTTTAAGTTGGTTTTTGTTTATGAATTTTAATCTTTATCTTTTATTAGCTTAAATTTGAACTATATCAATGTGTATTAATTTTTAGAGTAAAATTGTTGGAAGTCCACAATCATTGTTATTTTTAAAGTAAAACTTGGTAAAAGAATTACGATATTTGTAACAACTCAATAGTGATTGAGATTATGTTGCCCAGATTCAAATTTCTTTAATCTTTGACAGGAGTTTAGAACTTTTGCCTCGTGATGTTGATGCATATGTTTTCATGAACAAAGGAATATTGGCAATGGCATGCTTGTTGAAATGCATTACGTGAGCTGTTTTGATTGTTGAGTGCTCCAATGGAATGATTTAAATTTGTGGACCATGTATTTTCAATGGTTGAGGAACAATGTGGGAGAGAGTAATTTTTTACTAAATAATTTTGGCGACGAATAAGACCAACTCAGACGAGTTGGACCACCTCAGTACCAAGCCAGTCCCTGAACTGATCAGAGGGCCGTGTTGGTGCAGATTAAGGTCAACTAGATCAACTTGGCCAAGTCCACATCAAAATTGACAGATTCTAAAAGCATTGCCTAGAACTTGCACTTGCTCTCCCTCATACAAAGACTCTGTTACTATGTGGCGCCCAACTTTAAAAATACACCCACAACATCTCTGGAATTGGTGTTGCCACATTAACATGACCAAGTCTTTGAAAGAATTGATTCTCACCTCTATTGCATGAAAAAATGGATTCCTTATCAAACTCCATTGAAAAATGTTGCCACATTAACATGATTAGGTCTTTGAAAGGCTTGATTCTCATCTGTATTGCATGAAAAAAATGGATTCTTCATCAAACTTGATTGTTTTTTCAATGGACCTATTCAACAAATTACAAATAGAAATCTTTTTGGAAGTATAAATGTATTTTTTTTCCCATACACCTCTGTAAAGGCAGCCAATTGTAAATCTCTTTGGATGGCTGAATGTTGAAAATCGTTGATATGGAAACTTTGAAATGTATATGGTTATTCTGTCCTAGTTTCTAATGGTGATTACATCCTCGAAGAAGAATAACTATTTGTTGCTATACTATTTTAAGGCTTTTACCAATAAACTATTACCAATATTTTCTCTGAATGGAATCTCGATAACTTGACTAGAAGTTTTAAAGAAAATTAGTTTTTCAATATCTTACCCATTTTTATAGTTGCTTCGCGAGTATCTATATAATTCCCACCTTAAGGATATTACTTTTCCTATCAATAGACAATATGCATCAAAATGTGAGAGATATAAAAATTAAGAAAATGCAATTCTTACGAAAAAAACAATGTCTAGTCCTCAGAAAAGAAATAAAAAATCTGGTCTTCCAGTAAGATCAGATGTGATAAGGGACAAGATGCTTTAAAAACAGGTTAGCATCAAAGTAGGGAAAATGCAGGTATCATATGTAAAAATTCCTAAAGCTCTAGGTGTGGACATGCTGGAGCAGTGTAAAATTTCTTGGGATTGCCAGGCAAATTTGAACTCAGGTAGAGGAAAATACTATAACAGAAAGAATCAACACTGAAACCTATAGAAAATTGGAATAAGCCAAAAGCTCAGTATTGAAATCAATTCTAATATGGATTCTATGTTTAATAGGAAATAGAAACTAAGTTTAGGATTGTTTGAACATAAAATATGTTTGAGGATATATATTTTGGTATTCTGAATTCTTTGTATCTCCTCCATTTTAAAAATTATATTTATAATTGTTTTCTTTTAATTTGTGATCAGGTTGATGTGAAACCATTTCAGTCAGAATTAATTTTTAAAGGTCAGTGTGTGAAGGAATTCATTTGGAGCACATGCAAAGAAAATGCCTATCTAGCGCTTTCAAGTGAAGGTGTGCTAGTCAGTGGAAAAATTGGTTTTTCTTTTGACTACAAAGAAGAAAACGTCATGGCAGGTATTTTTTAGCTTTCATTTAACAATTGAAGCCAAATACATACACCTCATTTGATAGAACCCTATGATGTTGCATTAGCTTCTAGATCTTCAACTAAGCTCAAGTGGAAAAATGCTCATTCAACATTTTCCTTATTTTGTTCTCCAAGGAAAATATTAGAAAATACTAAAAGTATTTGCAATAAAAGCCTATGTGGGTGAATATGATGCCACATGTCATCTTCCTCAATCTTCAAGCTCCAAGTGCCATCCTTCTCATGTGAAAGGGCACTCCTTAAGAAATAACAACCTTAATTGAAATAATAAAATGGCAAGTCAAAGTGGTAGGAAAATTTCCCAAAAATAGTGTTTAAAAGGCAAGTGTAAAACTCCAGTGGCGAGGGTACTCCAATATATGTATGTGAATGCCAAGTTTCTTGACTAGGGTGCTTCTTTTAGAATCCATTTGACCAAAAACCATATAAAGTGTCTCTTTTAGGATGCGTTCTCTTGAAATGAGTGCTTATTTGTCCACTTTACTAGAGCATAAACCATAATTATATTCGTCATCAATTGCACCCTAGGAAAAAGTGCTTTGTGGACCATGTCTTGAATATAACATTTAAATATTTCCTTGACCAATTGCACTCTTGATTTGTGCCCTTTGACAACCATGGAGAAAACCACCATAGGAGATGCACCCTAGGATATTGCGCAAATGGATTCACATTAAAATTATCTTATCTCCCCAAATAATATGCAAATTGATGTCCTTTGACCAAGTGAAATTGATAAATTAATTGTTTAGTTATTGCTACGGCGACATCGAAATAAACACACTGCAACCTTCACAAATAAAATTACGGAAAATAATAGCACTAGAAACTGAGAAATGCTAGCACACATAAAATATGAGACAATTATTTTTGGACAAATGTCCTTGAAAAAACCCAACTTGCGAAAACCGGTGTAGCAGTGAGGGTTTTTATTATTATGCAATAGTGAAAATCTAAGTAGAATTTGGATGCCGGAAACTAGCAATCCACAACAAGAAAATATGGGCAAAATTATTGAAGGGGATTTATCCTTCCTCCACAAGCAATCTCGACACAACTTGCCTACAAAAAAATTGGCCTCTTGAAGCTTCTGCGTCACCCTCTGTGTTGTACTGTGCAGTCACTATGACGTCTAGCCTCTGATTGGTCTTTGATGAAGTCGTTCTACCTTCTGCTGCTGAGAAATTTGTCTCTTCGGCCCTTTGGAACCTCTGCCTGACCTCTAGATCTGAGAACAATTTTCTCTCTAGCAAATCAAACTGCCCTCTCTGAAGCTACTACGTAGAGCTCTGCGTTGCCTCACTGGGATAACTCGACCCTCTTGCTGCTGCCTCTCCAGATCTGGAAAACTTCCTCCGGATCACTGTCCCTGCCCCTCACTCACTTCTTCGATCTTTGGCTCTCTTTCTGACAACTGACTGTTGCTACTCAGGAAATCGATTTGCCAAGGAAATCAAACTGTTCAAGTGTCTTTTCCATCACCACATCGACCTCCTCTTATAATCCACTGTTGGAGCATCAACGACCAAGATTAAAACGTAATTGATGGCTAGGATCATCTCTGGATTGATCCGTGTGAGTTTCTAGACTATTCTCGCCTTATCTCAATTAATATTGATTAATTAACCATATTCCCTAACTCCTAAGTGTAAACTTAGGAAATATTTAAAAAACGGTTAATAATCTAATTGAGACACTTCTAGGCGGAATTTCCAGAAACGATTTCTGGTTTTTGAAGATCTCATGTATTCTAGTCTCTCCACCAAATTTCATGACTAGAACACATTCGGCGCTACAAAAACTAACACTCCCTCTTAGCAAGGAATGTGTTCTAGTGCTGCACATCTTGCCACAACACATTGTCTCTGCATCATCCCCTGTCACACTGCTGATGTCTGGCCATACTACCCACAAACCATTGCACAACTCTGATATGCGTTGCCTCTTTGGTGCTGCTGATGCTGCCAACGCTACATCTGCATTGCAACTCCCCCTCATCTCTTGCTGCTGCAACTGCAACATCTACAACTGAAAAGCATCCAAAATACTGAATCAACTGCTTTCAGTTTGATGCATCTGTCTCTTGGGTCCTGACTATTACTAACATCTGCATTGTCACTGAAGAATCTGCACAACTGCTGACACTGCTACTTAGCCACCTGCTCTGCTGTCAACACTGCACTCCTCTCCTCAGCGTCTGACTGCTACTAGTCTGCAACTATCACTTTGGTACGGACTGCATCAACTACCACTGACCCATCCTTCTACTGAATACTTTGGGCCCCTGTAGCCAGATACTGATCCATGAGGTGGACTCCTCAAGGACCCTGCCCAATCTCTGTAGTTCTCTGGGACTACATTTCCAAATCTCCCCACCTCACCCTCGGGGTATCGTGAAGTCTTCCTCCAGCTTGAAGTACAACCTATCGATCTTTGCAGAAGTTGCCTGTTGGTCCTGCTTCTCCTCCTTGTCCTTCTTCCTGAGAGGACATTGGGTATTGTAGCGATCAAGCTCACCACATCTGAAGCATTTGACCTTTGACAAGTCCTTCTTCTTCCTATGCTCCCCTTGCCCTTGTTTGGGACCCTTTGATGTGAGGGCCACATTCTCCTCCTCCTTCACCACCTTCGATCTGCTACTGCTGTTGCCATTGATGGGGCTCTTTAACAGAGCTCATCTCAACTCCTGTTGTTGCAAATCGGCCCGCATCCTGTCCCACTCTGGTAGCCTATCTCTACCCAATATGCTTTGGACAAACACCTGCCACTCCTCTGAGACATTGTTGAGTGCCAATCACACTAGCTCCGTGGGTTGAGGTGCCACTCCAACAACTGACAATTGGTCCTTGACCTCCTGAATCCTGGTTAGGAAGGGAACTATGCCTTCCTCCTTCTACATGTGGATGCATCTCAATTTCTCTGTTGATTTGGGATGGCATCGGATGTGCTCTAGCAATGAAAATTGGTGGAGAGGCTAAAGCACATGAGACCTCCAAGACCCATAAATGGTTTGAACAAATTGTACCCGGTTTGGGAGATATTAAAATAATTAATATTTTTAATGGAGTTTTTACGTCTAAACTTAGGAAATATAAAATATTAATAGGTATTAATATAAAACTGGGTTAGAAGGTTCCAAAAGTTATGGATCAAGCCAAATCTAATCTTAGTCGTTGATTAGAGATTTAATCTCGGTCGTTGAAGGACCAACGAGAAAAGTATAATAAGAGGCTTGAGGGTCAGTTAGAAGACACACCAGAGTGATCAATCATTCATTTTGCTAGAGCGGGGTTGCTAAGAAAAAGTGAATCAATGATCAACAGCGAGGGGCAGTGAGTACTGGATAGAGAGGCAGAGACAATACTGAGAGACTAGCATAGAAGCAGGGAGAGCGAGAGCAGCAGCCAGTTTAGGCCACGCAGAGCCCAGCAGAGAGTCGAGACAACGCAGAGGCCAGAGGGACCGCGTGATCCACATAGAGGCTGTTGGAGTGACACAGGGGGTCCTAGAGCAATGTTGCACGAAGCGGGGACGTTTTTTGGAAGTGGGGACGCAGAAGCGTCATTTTCCAAAAATCTAGGAAACGAAGCGTCTGCTATATATATATATTTATATTTTTTTGCATTTATACTCAAAACAAACATCCCAAATACCAAATTAGTTGTAGAAGACATGAAAACATGCATATTTTTGCATAAATCAAGATAGATGTAGCATCCATTGTACATTAATGATTAATTATTCGAGCATCAACCATTTAGATGCATTAACCATCTAGAATCTAGATTCTTCTCCTCTTGTCTAGCCTTTGCCTCTACCTCGATTGTCTAGGGATATTAGTCAACATTGCCCAATTTTGAACAAACTACCTAATTCAAGACTTAAAACATGGTAGAAAAAGCTTAACATGCTTGATTGATGATTTTGACTTGATTGAAAGGTAATTTTTGCTAAGGGCGTGACAAAGGAGTTCAACAATTAACACCACTAACACTAGGGTACATATAGGGCTTGGTGCTCTTGATTAAATACTAATCGCATACCTTCATACTTGATATAATCTAATGAAATGCCACAATCCCATTGACTCTGAATTCTTGAAAACTGTTAAGTCTGCTGAATTTTGAATAGGATATGAAATTCTATTTTCTCCATATGAAGTCCAATGAGGCTGGAACCACTCTCAAACATCCTGAGTCATTTAATGGTAATGTTAAAAATTTAAGTAAAATGATGAAAATGAAAAATAAAGGAGAATGTCACTTTTACTTTAAGAATTTAACATTACCATGAGGGAGCATCTGCTATATTTATAATTTTTTTATTTTTATTTTTTTTGCCTTCATTCCTCACCCTAACCCAAGGTGGACCCACCCCCAATATGCAAACTCACCTAAAATTAAAAAAAAATCGATTTTCTAAACAGCGCGACGCTTTTTCCGGAAGCGTGTACGGAACCGTACGGGAACAGTACGATTCTCCCTCCGAAACGCCGCGCTTCGTACGGCCGAAGCAAGTTGAGGCTTGGTTAATGCTACCCCCCTTAGGTTCTAACCACCTGATGCCTCAGGCGCTGCAAAGACTGTGGCTCTGACGACTGCAAGGTCACTTTATTAACCACTAAAGAGGTGCTAGGCTCCTCAAGCTAGATGAAAAAGGTGGTCTTATTTTCTATCGACCAAGATTGAGCTTGGAAGTAAATTAATTAATGCAACATACTAATCCTAGTATGCAAGTGGGTGGGTGCTTTTAAGGTGAGATCACTAAATTACTTAAGTAGTCAATTACAATGATCTTTCAATTATGAATAACGAAACACTTGAATAATAGACAATCTCAACCACAAGAGAGAGTGCTTATGTTTAATGGTGCCAGAAAATGTGACAAGTAATTCCAAAAGATAATTGCTTAAAAGACAAGATAAATGCTATTTGATACAATTAACAACTCCAAGATTAAAATCAATGAACGATCAATATGCCAATTAGATACACAATTAGATTCTCTTATCACACTTCTGATTAAGCTTGATTATGAAATCCACAAGAGCTATCCAATCGACCAATGGGCAATGTATCTAAATAGCAATGAGATCACAATGTCACTTAGAGCAATTAGCCAAACTTATTAAACACTTTATCAACTTGATTAGAGCACTTGTGTGTGAATGCAAGAGTGTAAATAGATGCCAATAGTGCAAAAGAAAATATGGATCAGCAATAGGAAAATCACCCAAATCTTCACAATTAGATACTTATCCAAGTTCCACAAGATGCAAGGAACAATAGCCAAGTGAAATTAGATGAGTTTCAACACTTTTAACACTATTGCAAATTTTATATCAGACCTTAAATTAATATTACAGCCTTTAGAAAATAATGAATTATTCCAATAAATGCAAGCCCAATAAATACAAGTGACAGTACAATGATGGAATATGATTGCCAATGTGTTATTGTGTCATTGTTATGAAGTTTAATTACTACTGTAGGCTAAATGTAGATGGCTGTAGCATATGAATCAGATCTGAAATTAATCAAATAATTCACAAAATCGACTTGTATGCAATCAATATGACCTCAAAATTGATATTTAGTGTCTTGAGGTTATCTCTCAATGTGTTATGTGATTGATAAATGGATATAGACTTAAATTTCAAAGTGTTTAAGTACTGAATACACTGCTGTAATAAAATGATTAAGAACTGAAGAAGAAAACAACAAAGAAAATGTGAGGGAAGAGAGCAAACCCATAGGCCTAATGGCCTAGTTTGTTGACTAGTTGACCTTCAAATGACTTGAGACTTGGGCCAATGACCTGCAACACAATTTGTCAGCTGAAAATAAATGGATCAACCCTCATAGGACTGCAACTAGGGCACTAATGGCTGGTTGAGGCCTTGCTTGGCAACTTTGGCCCTTGAAACCCTAAGCCCAATGGGCTAATTAATCTGCAAAACCAAGTGTTAGCCAAAGAAACCCATTTTTTTTTTTCAAATGACCATAAACCAATGCCAAATAGTTTTAAATGATGCCCCAAGCCTGCCCAAATCTTCACAATTAGATACTTATCCATGTTCCACAAGATGCAAGGAACAATAGTCAAGTGAAATTAAATGAGTTTCAGACCTTAAATTAATATTAGAGCCTTTAGAAAATAATGAATTATGCCAATAAATGCAAGCCCAATAAATACAAGTGACAGTACAATGATGGAATATGATTGCCAATGAGTTATTATGTCACTGTTATGAAGTTTAATTACTACTGTAGGCTAAATGTAGATGGCTGTAGCATATGAATCAGATCTGAAATTAATCAAATAATTCACAAAATCGACTTGTATGCAAAATCAATATGACGTCAAAATTTGATATTCAGTGCCTTGAGGTTATTTTTCAATGTGTTATGTGATTGATAAATGGATATAGACTTAAATTTCAAAGTGTTTTAATACTGAATACACTGCTGTAATAAACTGATTAAGAATTGAAGAACAAAGCAACAAAGAAAATGTGAGGGAAGAGAGCAAACCCTTAGGCCTAATGGCCTAGTTTGGTGACTAGTTGTCCTTCAAATGACTTGAGACTTGGGCCAATGACCTGCAACACAATTTGTAAGTGAAAATAAATGGATCAACCCTCTTAGTACTGCAACTAGGGCAGTAATGGCTGGTTGAGGCCTTGCTTAGCAACTTTGACCCTTGAAACCCTAGCCCAATGGGCTAATTAATCTGCAAAACCAAGTGTTAGCCAAAGAAACTCAATTTTTTTTATTCAAATGACCATAAACCAATGCCAAATAATTTTCAATGATGCCCCATGCCCGCAACCACAAAAATTTAGCTCATGAACTGTTGCAAAACCCCTCAACTTGGCTCAAAAACCCAAACGATGGAAGTGAAAGGCCCAACAACAGCTGCAGCTAGTGCAAAAAGGCCACTAAGGCCTGTGACTAGGGATCAAAAAGCCGTAAAAGGACAGCCGCTACCCCAAATAGGCCTGCGACTATGAGAGAAAGCCCTTAGGGCTGCGGCCTAGTCCTAAAGGTCTACCGCTAGAGGGAAGAGGCCACAAAGTGTTGTGGCAAGGGGGAAAAGAGGGGGCGAGGCCTCAAAGGGGCTGGATGGCTCCCCTAAACGGTGGCTGAGCCCGCAAAAATCCTGCTACAAGGGTAAACAAGGGGGCTGAGGGCCTAAGAAGCCCTCTGGGGCTCACAACCAAGAGGAAAAAGGCTGGACGGCTAGACCTTGGGGCAAAAAAAAAAAAATCTAAACCCATGCAAATAAGAAATTCTCCACAAAATCACTGCAAAATTGCTGGATGACTTCCTCTTCAGGCTGGACGTTGAGCTTGGAGGCTGCATCTTTCCTTCCTAGGCCTAGTTCTACTTCAAAACCCCAACAAAATTCTCTTGAAGTTCACTTGTACAAATGAATCAAAGAATTCCAAGACCCCAAATATATACAAAAATATAAAACCCCCAAAAATAAAACCCTAAGTGCTGCAAAACAAATGAGTTAGAAATAATTTACAAATTATTTACAAATGTACAATATTTGCAAATTTAAATTTTTTGGAGAAATATTTTTTTGAGTAAAAGCAATGAATGAATATATTTTTCGAAAAATTTGAAAATTGGCCAAAAACCCTTCTACAAAATTAAAATGCCATACAAAAATCTTAGAGCCCAAACATAGTCGGCTCTTCCCCACAATCTATGAACTTGGAGCCCAAGGGCCAATGTACCTGCGAATCTCTATAATTTTTTATGTAGAATCGTTAGATCAGGGTTGCGAGAGAGCGCCCACTCCCCCACGAACCCGCTCCCAATTCGCGCTCTGCTCGGGAGCGCGCTCCCGAAATCGCTCTTCAGGAGCGATTTCGGGAGTGCGCTCCCTTTAAAAAAACCGTTCCCTGGTTTTTAGGGAGCAATTATGGGAGCTCCCTATGTTGATTTGGGGTAGCATCGGATGTGCTCTAGCCACGAAATTTGGTGGAAAGGCTAAGGCACATGAGATCTCCAATACCCAGAAATGGTTTGGGTGGATTCTAAACAGTTTGGGAGATATTAAAATAATTAATATTTTTAATAGAGTCCCTAGGTCTAAACTTAGGGAAAATAAAATATAAATGTGAATTAATATAAAACTGTGTTAGAATGGTCCAAAAGGCATGGATCAAGCCAGATCTAATCTTAGCCGTTGATTAGGGACTTAATCTCGGTCGTTGATTTGTCAACGAGAAAAGTATAAGAGGAGGCTTGAGGGTCACTTGGAGAACACACCAAGAGATCAAGCTTTCGATTTTCTGGGGCTGGGTTTGCTGAGAAAGTTGAGAGAGTGATTTGGAGTTGCAGCTAAGGGGCAGTGAATACAGAAGCAGAGAGGCAGTGATAGTGCCGAGAGGATCAGCGCAACAGTTGGGAAAGCTGACACAGAGGGTAGAAGCCGGAATTGCCGGGAGAGCTGATGCAGAGTGCAGTAGCCGTAACTACCGGGAAAGCTGACGCAAAGGGCAGAAGCCGGAACTGCCGGGAAAGCTGACGCATAGGGCAGAAGAGGCTGACACAATCCCTAGAGGCTGACGCTGGGGTTTTTAGTGGGGCGGATTAGAGCTGAGGAGCTGCCAGAGTGTTTATCCGGGGTTTCAACCAGAGTCTTTGTCTCCGAAGGAGAGGTACTATTGCCGAGATTTTTCTTTGTTGGGTGAGCGAGATTTGGCACCCAGATTTTATTTTGAAACTACTTAATAAATCAAACCCTCAGATCGCTGCACCAATTTTCCCGCATTGTGTTTTTCCGGGGACATTATTCCAAAAACAACGGTGTCACTTATGTGCTTGTTTCTGATTCCTTCAGTTGATGATCTGTAATGTGTTGAGCATGTACTTGTATTTATTTCCAGTATTTACATGGTAAATAACTTGTTAATTAACAGAACAAGTAGGTAGGAATAAATCAGTGAAGTACATGAAGGGTTTCTAATGGGTTAGACTTAGAAACTTCAATATGGTATCAGAGCGTGGTTGCAGATCACAATAGAACTGAGGACATCAACTGAGCAGAGCAACAGCAACAGAAAACAGTTGTCCCGAGTGACAGAAGCTGTTCCTAACAACAAAACAACAAGGAAGGGGTGATGCAGTGCCTGCGTCATCAAGTTCGGGCCAAGAAGAGGTTGCGTAGAGGCTGTGGGAGGCAAAGATAGACTCATGCAGAGGCCAGGAGGGTGACGCAGTTGGCTTAGGGAGCTAGTTTGTCGATGCTGGGACTGCATAGAGCCTAGGAGCTCTCACCTTTAGGTTGCTGGGGTTTAGGAGGCTGTGGATAAGTTGCAAAGTGGAGATGGTGGGGTACTGTTGTCAGAACAATACCTAACAGGGCAAGGCCAAGGAGGAGGGAGTTGCTACCGAGCGTTTCTAGCCGAGAAATCTGGATTAGTGGTGCGGTTGCATAGACGATCAGAGTGGGGGGCATCTTGACATCGACAAAAGGATTTCCAGGAGGGAAATCGAGGCTCAAAGGGAGTCACATCGAGAACTTCCAGGAGGGAAGTAGAAGAACAGCGGAATGGCACTACTCGGAGTAAGAGACACGGATAGACTGGACGGAGCCTCAAACTTCATAGTCTGGAAGGCCAGAAACTTATCCGTACTTGACAGGAATCGTGTCAAGCACTTCGTCTTGAAGACGATAGCAGTCCCAGTTGACCCAACTGACAATGACAGGTATGAGGAAGCAATGGCGAGGGCCAAGAGTATCATTCTAGACGGGGTCAAGGATCATATAGTATCGCATATTGCCGAGAAGAATACGACATGGGAGATGTGGAAGGCCCTGACCAAGTTGTATCAGCATACTTCCATGTAGAGGAAGATGCTCCTAGAAAATCAGCTGCGGTCATACCAGATGTAGAAGGGAGAACAGATCGACACCTTCCTCGGTCGATTGAAGGAGATCCGAGATCAACTGACTTCCATAGGGGCCACACCAGATCCAGAGTTGATGGTGAGAACAACCCTGAATGCAGTCTCAGAAGACTGGGAGGTGTTTGTCCAGAGCATACTGGGCAGGGCGACCCTTCCAGATTGGGAGGAAATGTGGGCGGCTCTTCGCCAAGAAGAGATCAGGAGGGTGACCAAGACGGGAAGCAGCAGCAAGGGGATCAGAATCAAGGAGGAGGAGGAGGTGGATGCTTCCCTAGCATTTGAGGGTAAGCAAGAAAAGCGGAAGAAGAAGGACCTCTCCAAGGTTAAAAGCTTCCACTGTGGGGAGCTTGGTCATTATGCGACACAGTGTCTAAGGGAAAAGAGCAAGGGAGACGCTTTCGAGACCAAGGCAACGCCAACAAGGGCAGAGAAGGAAGTGGAGACAGACGATGTTTGTGCCATGAGTGCACACACACCACTTGAGCGCAAGTGGCGAGACATTGAGTTGTAGTCAGGAGGACTACAAAAGATGAGGGGCAGGATCCTTGAGGTACCCAACCTCTTGGATCATACTGGGCTACGGGAGCCCCGAAGAGGAGTAGTAGGACTGGCGGATGTCGGTAAAGACGGATGAGGATGGAGCGACAGAGAGAGCTACAATGCAAGATTCCCAGGACAGCGCGAGGCTGGCAGGTTGCAACAGTGCGAGAGGCACGGGAGTGTTGCACTAGTGCAGGATGGCACAGAGAGGTGTGCAACGGTGCGAGATGCAGGGAATTGTTGCAGCAACGCAGAGGTCAGAGAGGGAGCACTTATCAGCGAAGAGGGAGCTTCAACATCGAGAGTGTCTCTAGCCTGACAGAGATGTCAGAGTTGGGAGATCAGTTACTTACTTTTCAGTAACTGAGTTGCAATGCAACAATTAGCAGTGGCGGTGCTATGGGCAACACGATGCAGTATGATGAGAGGGGATGCATTGCAGACGCAACAGTGGCAGTGGCAGGGCCATGGGCAGCAACACGGATGCAGAGGGAGCTGTTGTACAGATGCAACAGTGATAGAGCCATGGGTGGCAGTATGGGATGCAGCAGTACAGATGATGGGCAGTAGGCCTAGCATCAGGGACCGATGCCGGATGATTAGAGTAATACTCAATAAGGAGTATTGTTAGAGCATAGTCCTCACTAAGAGGGAGTGTTGATTTGGGGTAGCATCGGATGTACTCTAGCCACGAAATTTGGTGGAGAGGCTAAGCCACATGAGATCTCCAATACCCAGAAAGGGTTTGGGAAGATTCTAAACAGTTTGGGAGATATTAAAATAATTATTATTTTTAATGGAGTCCCTAAGTCTAAACTTAGGGAAAATAAAATATTAATGTGAATTAATATAAAACTGTGTTAGAATGGTCCAAAAGGCATGGATCAAGCCAGATCTAATCTTAGCCGTTGATTATGGACTTAATCTCGGTCGTTGATTTATCAACGAGAAAAGTATAAGAGGAGGCTTGAGGGTCACTTGGAGAACACACCAAAAGATCAAGATTTCGACTTTCTGGGATTGGGTTTGCTGAGAAAGTTGAGAGAGTGATCTGGAGTTGCAGCTGAGGGGTAGTGAATATAGAAGCAGAGAGGCAGAGATAGTGCTAGGAGGTTCAGCGCAACAACCGGGAAAGCTGACGGAGAGGGCAGAAGCCGAAACTACCGGGAAAGCTGACGTAGAGGGCAGAAGCCGAAACTGTCGGGAATAACCGGAACTGTCGGGAAAGTTGACGCAGAGGGCAGAAACCGGAACTGCCAGAACTGTCGGGAAAGCTGACGCAGAGGGCAAAAGACGGAATTGCCGGGAACAACTGGAACTGTTGGGAAAGCTGACGCAAAGGGCAGAAGAGCATGACACAGTCTCTAGAGGCTGACGCTGGGGTTTTTCGTGGGGCAGATTGGAGCTGAGGAGCTGCCAGAGTGTTTATCTGGGGTTTCAGCCGAAGCATCTGTCTCTGAAGGAGAGGTACTACTGCTGAGATTTTTCTCTGTTGGGTGAGTCGGATTTGGCACCCAGATTGTATTCTAAAACTGCTTAGTAAGTCAAACTCTCAGATAGCTGCACCGGTTTTCCCGCATTGTGTTTTTCTAGGGACATTAATCCAAAAACAACGGTGTCACTTGTGTGCTTGTTTTTGTTTCCTTCAGTTGATGATCTCTAATGTGTTGAGCATGTACTTGTATTTATTTCTTGTATTTACATGATAAATAACTTGTTAATTAATGTATCAAGTAGGTAGGAATAAATCAGTAAAGTACATGAAGGGTTTCTAACGGGTTAGACTTAGAAACTTCAACACCCTAGTCGTTTTTGCAAATTTTCGGAAGGGACCCGAGGAGTGAAATTTTTGCTCCCTCGCCTTTTTTGCAATTTTTTTTTTGCAGTAACATTCCAAATGCAATTTTTTTATCAAGAAACAAATAATTTTTGAATGGGGTAACCTAATGATGAAGCATATGGCCCTAGTATTGATATGCGATTCATGGTAATGTTAAATTCTTAAAGTAAAAGGATGAAAATGAAGATTAAAGATAATGTCATCCTTTTACTTCAATTTTTAACATTACCATGAAATGTCTCAGGATGATTTGAGAGTGGTTCCGACCTCATTGGACTTCATATGAAGAAAGTAGAATTATAGATTTCATTCAAAATCCAGCAAACTTATCAGTTTTTCAGGATTTCAGGATTGGGGGGATTGCAATGTTTCCATTGGATTTTGTCATGTATTAGGGTATGGAAATCACATTTAATCAAGAACACCAATCCCTCTATGTACCTTGATGTTAGTGACATTGGTTGTCGAACTCCTCTATCATGACCTTACTAAAAATGTACCCATCACCTGAACAAAATCTTGACTTGACTTGCTATGTTTTTTCTATCTTATGTTAATGCTTCGAGGGTGATATTAATGACAAATATCCTTATACAAATCTAGAGGTAATGACAAAGATACCTCAGGATATTAATGCTTAGAGGGTGATATTAATGAGAAAGATCCTGATTTTCCAACAAGCCTAAAAAATCAGACATTTCTCGTGGCGGCAAGAGGCCCAAGCATTAACAATAGATAATAGATTAACTTGTCTTTTCTGTTTCTAGTAGTTTTTATAATTGTTGACTCTTTCATATTTATTATGATATTTTTGTAAACAATATATTACAATTTAAGTTTGAAGTTTGAAGTTTGAAGCTGACAATTATAACTCATTGGTAATTAATTATGAATATGATGCTTTGTGCAAGTTGAAAGTTGTTTCATTTCATTTAATTTTATAACATTTCATTTCATGTTAGATATTATTTGTTGTAATGGTTACACTTAGCTTACAAGTACAACTTTGGTGATCAATGATGATAAATGTTATATATTGAATTTTGAAAGCTTGAAACTTTAAGATTGATGAATCATGAGATTCAATATGTTGTATGTTACTATGTTACTAACTTGTGGACGTGGTTGATAAAGATTATAACTTCTAGATGATTGTTGTTATATGGTTCAATCTATGTTTCTTATGTTTTTTTATATCTAATTCATCATTCTACATGTTTTTGTTGACATATATGCATCAAAATATAAAAATATATATTATATAAAAAACTCCTCCCCAAATCGCTCCCAAACCGGGAACTTCTGAAAATGTCGCTCCCTCTCCCGCTCCCAAGTAACTTTGTGTTAGATCATATGGTGAATCATACCAGTTAAGATAAAATTTTACCAGTAGAATGCTCTTATCACCGACAAATGAAATAACAAATTCATAAATTTTTTAGCACAATATAGGCTATCACATAACTAACACGTACCACAGATCAATGGAAGAAAAACTCCACGAATTGAACCTCAAAGTCTTTCTATTATGATATAGAAATGTTCCCAACAAAAAAATATCTCAATACTAGCTTTACAAAATTTTACATCATCCAAAGATTTCACATAGAAGCAAAATGACTTCTATTTATAGAGAAATCCCTCCAAGTGGAAGATAACAGCTAGTTGGTTTGGCCCCCATCAGAATAATCTCGACCGTTGAAAATAGTTTGATGATCTTTTAATCTCCACCATCAAATTTTTAATTTTGAGGAAAAATTCGATTTTTTTTAAAACTCATTTTTAATTAATCCAAAAATTAATATTTTGGATTAATTTCCTTAAAAAATTGACTTTGACTTAACTACCAATGTCAAGGGCTCAATTTTTCTTAAAATATCCATTTATTGCCATGGTGGGGGACCTCCAAAAATTGACTTTCCTTTGACCCACGAATTTTTGATTATTTTCCACTTGGAGAAATATTAATTTCTCTATAACTATTTTTGACTCAAAATTAATTAATTTTCTAGCCTAGTATTTAATTTAATTTTGCCAGATTTGATTATTTTCCACTTGGAGAAATATTAATTACTCTATAACTATTTTTGACTCAAAATTAATTAATTTTCTAGCCTAGTATTTAATTTAATTTTGCCAGAAAATTAATTAATTGACACTAGAGGGGATTAACAATTTTTTCCACCCTCAAATGTTTAGCCATGTGTTTAAGTATGAGGGACTATGCACTAAAATATTTTTTACATTAGATATTACAATTAATTCAACCCTCAAAGGGGGAATACACATTTACACATAGACCCTTATGATGCTACCCAATTCTACGACACAATATGATCCACTATAGACCAAGTGGTTTGTAATAAAATAATTTAGCCAAATGTGCTTAAATTTTTCTCAAACAAACTTTTACAAAGACTCAATATTACACTAAGACTCACCTAAGACCTTGTCAAGAGATTCCACCCTAGCTTTGGGGTGTAAGAAGAAAGAAAAACTCTACTGATTATCCGTGTTTAAAAACACACATAATTCGGTGAGGTTAAAAAACTTTTTAGGATGAGATCCGTTGCCAAAATCAGAGGCTTACCTAGGTGTTGTTACATAATTAAATGGTCATACTAGCATCATTTACAATATAAATTGCAGAAATTGGGTTTACAATGATAAAACTGTGCTGTTTGATGAGTCTAAATTTTGATAAAATTTCATGTCTTTGCATCCTGCTTCCCTGGACTGTTGACAAAGTGTGGTCAACTATCGGAAAATGCATCAGAATTGTCTACTTCATACTTGTTTATGATATTCCCCCATGTGCAGTTAGGTATAATCTTCATATATTTACATATTGTTATTTTGAAAATCTTTTAGTTTTTTGAAGCTGTACAGCCTCTGGTACTTGTTCTAGAATTTTTTTTGAAGCAGAAGTTGTATGCTTCCTTACCTGCTCTTTTATGTAGACAATTGACATGATAACTATTTTGACACCTTGCATAGAGATATCTAATAGACGTTGCTTGTTGGTTACATTTATAGCTGATTGGAGTCCAGATGGGCAACACATTGCATTATTGAGGAATGACAGCAAGTTGAGAATTTTGTCATCAGATTTTCAGAAAGAGTTTCATTTACAGCTTGCAGCAGAATTACAGACAATTAGTGCCGATGATGGCTCTAAAAGATACGGTTTGTACTTTTGCAAATTTTAAATATTTTTCTCTACTATTATTTATAGCAGGTTTTTTTTTTGTTGGCATGACCCACGGGGAATTTGAACTTTGATTCTTGTTTATATCTGAACTGCCCCCCATGGGATATAGCAGTCTTAATTATATTATTGTGTTGTGAACTTATTTGCATGTATATTGACATAAATGAAGCCTCAGAGTCTAGCTAGCTTTATATATGATTTTGAAGTTGTGTTTGCGTGTATCATCCTAATTCATTTGCAAGAATATCTTGCTCTTCCTTTGTCTTCATCTATCCCTCTAGCCCTCTGGGGTGTTGACATAGGTGAGTTATCAATTACTTTTACTCTCTAGAAAATAGGTGGGCTAGGCTATCCATCATGTGGGCATTTCAGTTAGTTAGAGGGTGTGTCTATTCATGTCATCCCTGCTATATGGAACTCATTTCTATAAAATTTTGCTTCTGCTCACCTTAATACAAATTGTATGCCATACTATGGTTGTTTTATATTCAGTGCAATTTCTTATGTTTTATTCTGCTTGGTCTATTCCATTTTATAGTAACATATGACCACAGTTATTAACAAATGTTTTGAAGGTCCAGTTCTTTTCTGCTTCAATTAATTTGTACGTGGATATTGGAACATGCACTTTGTCCATGTCAACAGGTGTCAGCTTTGTAAAACATATGTTTTCTAAATTTTATATTTTAGTTATTATCTTTGAAACCTCAGCGGCCAATAAGATAGGCGAGTAACTCGTTTCTTATCTAAAAC
Organism: Pinus tabuliformis; assembly: GCA_031772625.1. Lineage (NCBI taxonomy): Eukaryota > Viridiplantae > Streptophyta > Pinopsida > Pinales > Pinaceae > Pinus > Pinus tabuliformis. The sequence continues at coordinate 1,218,235,143 of CM062816.1, forward strand.
TTTGAATAACTCGATACTAAATTGTGGTCCACACTTGGGAAAAATATAGCTTCCCTTTGAGTCTCTCTTTGATTCTTGCCGAAATTTTTGCTTCGAGAATTTAATACTTATCATACCTAATATTCCTTGTTATTTTTCTTTATTCTGTTTTCTGTTAGCTTTTGCATGCTTGGTTGAAATGCCATTCTATTTTATTAATATATTGATGGTGCCGTACTTTGTTGAAAAGAAGTACCATTAACTATGTGTTAGTGTATATTCATATTTGTCTCTATGGAATTAGCAGATAATTACAGCTAAACGTGATATATACAACTAGAATAAATTTTCTCCCTGGCATAAAAATGTAATAAATTGTGGTTTTCTCTCAACTTGTATCAGTTGATTCTATAAAGTGGGTACGGACAGACTGCATGGTTATTGGTAGTGTCAGAGTAGATGAGGAAGGGGAGGAATCTGAATATCCAGTATATCTCCTTACTTCCAGAACTGGCAGTCTTTCTGAGGTTAGTGGAAATGTTCTATTGTTCTCAAGGTAATTCCTTTTTTTTAATTGTGCAATGCTTGATGCCAAACTTTGTAAAACAGATGTCAATCTGGACAGGAATGCTTCTGCTCTTTGACATTCAAACATTTTATATTTTTTCTGTCAAAATTTAAGACAGACATTTATGTTAGGATCTAAAAATATCCTAGAATGGTCAATACAAATAGTAAAAAGTGATGTACAGTATTATTTACTGTTAATTTTTCAACACATGATAAACAGGTCTGCACTTAATAGAGTACAATCCTACAGAAGAAGTGAAAGATAGCTAAACACCTTTTAAAACTTGAATCTGCAACTATGGAATTAAAGGATTAACTGTTAAAAAGGGTAGACACAACTTGTCATGTGATTAAATGGGCATATTCCTACAAATGGGCTCATTAATCAAAGTAAGGATGTGACAAGGCCCATATCTAGTGCACTCTCCATGATGCATGCATGCAAATACAATATAATATTCCTTAACATAGGAGCAGTGTTACTTGGGAGCGGGAGCGAAAGCAGGGAGCGGGAGTGAAAACGGGAGCGGGAACGACATTTTCAAAAGCTCCCGGTTTGGGAGAGAATCCTGGAACGATTTTTATATAATATATATATTTTTTATATTTTGATACATATATATCAACAAAAACATGTAGAATGATGAATTAGATATAAAAAACATAAAAAAACATAGATTGATCATTGAACCATATAACATCAATCATCTAGAAGTTATAATCTTCATCAACCACGTCCACAAGTTAGTAACATACATATTACAACATATTGAGTCTCGTGAATCATGATTCATCAATCTTAAAGTTTCAACTTCAAGCTTTCAAAATTGAAAATTCAATATATAACATTTATCATCATTGATCACCAAAGTTGTACTTGTAAGCTAAGTTTAACCATTACAAGAAATAATATCTAACTGTTAACATGAAATGAAATGTTATAAAATGAATTATGAAATGAAATGAAACAACTTTCATGAAGCATCATATTCATAATTCAGAATCATTACCAATGAGTTATAATTGCCAACTTCAAACTTCAAACTTTCATTGTCACAGTCATATATTGTTTACAAAAAATATCATTATGATATGAAAGAGTCAAGACTCAACAGTTATGAAAACTAATAGAAACTAGAAAAGACAAGTAAACTGTAAATCTATTATCTACTACTACATGTGGCCCTTGCCATGAGAAGTGTCTAATGTATGAGCAGGTCGTGGTGGTCTTCTAGGAGTCTCCCACACAGACCAATGACCAGAACTAGAAGGCACATGTCTTCCACGTGAGGGTGTAGATGGAGGTGGCGACAACAAAGGAACAAGACTCGGAACTCGAGCACTGCTGCTAGATGGTGGAGGTGGCATGGCTGCTGCTTCATCTTCCTCTCTTATAAGTTCCTCTTCCAGTTCTTCAAGATGTATAGTGCCATCCTCCAAATTGTCATCCTTTGGGTGGTTGTCCCAAATTTTATATGTTGGATCCTCATAAGCCCGATCACGGTAATGACTCAACAACCTCAAGTTGTAGTGCACATAAACCAAGCTTTTCACATTATGTATGAAGCTGTAGGTGCTCCAACACCTCTTTCCAGAAGAAGTATTTACAACCTGTGAGAGAACTTCTTTTGCCAATTTTGGTAAAAGTCCATGGCTGCCACATGATTCCCACCATGTGAGAGCATCAAATCTGTCTTTGTCTTCCATTGCATGGAAGGTACCAAACAAACTAGTGCCACTGAAGTATCTGCCTATTTCAAGACGCATACTAGCACATTCCTCCCTGTCAGGTATCAACTTTTCTAATGCTTCCAAATATCCTTTAGATACCTTTTCATCTATATGGGGTTTGGTCCTAACCCCACCCCCTGGTGCAGGTTGGCCCAACCAAGATGTAGAGTAGTATTTTGGCGTAAGGATATACGCCAAGCAATGTAGTGGAACATTAAGTTTATCCCACCATACACACACAATCGTGAATCAGTTTGTACAATTTGGGATCATTGTTATGAACAATATCTTTTATTTGCCCCAACATGGTATCCATCTGCTCATACACCTCGCCAATCATTGGTTTATCTGTATTTGCAAACCGAATCATGTGATAAATGGGCTTGGTGAAATCCAATACTTGCCTCACATGTGCCCAAAACATACCATCAAGAGCGGCCTCCTCCACCAGTTCAAAACCTTGCTTGTCAGCTGCATTTATAGCCCTTTCCTTTAATACTTGTCAGTGTGGACTTGATACCATGCTAGCCAATGACTCTCTTACCTTCAAAAGGCGCCTGAAGGTGAGGTAATAGCTACCAAATCTATTCCTCGCAATCTTCAACAACTCCAATCTTGAGTGGCTGCGGAAAAGGCCATGGGTATTGCTATGATTTGTAATAAATTTTATCATTTGTTTGTCTTTCTTGTACAAATCACCAATCCATTTGTAATGTTCGTTTTTGTTCTTAACAATATCATGCATCAAAAGGTTCATTGTATGAACCAAACACCCAGACCAAAATATGTTGGGGTATTTATCCTTAATAATTGCTTCTGCTGCCTTACAATTAGGAGCATTATCAGTGATGACTTGGATGACATTGTATGGCCAAATACGGTCAATTTTTTCAAGTAATGGTTCTGCAATGTTGATGGCGGTCTTGAACTTGTCTGAGTAATCATATGCTGAAAGAAAGATGGCACCACTAACAGACACAGCAAGAACACTTATCAATGGCTTGCCTTTTACATTTGTCCATCCATCGGATACAATGGACACCCCATGGTCAGTCCAAGAACTTGTCATTCTATTCAAAGAATGTGATATTTTTTCCTTTTTCATGATCAAGACCAACGGTTCTTGCGTTGTCATACGCAGAGCTCTTGTATCCTTTAGGGGCATCATTTATGGCAGAAACCATTTGTGCCAATAAGGTGAGCGAAGAACATTGAATGGTATCCCACATGCATAGAGAAACCTGTAAACTTTTGAATCCACATTATTCCTACACCCTTCATCAAGGAAACCTGATATGGTTCTACGCCTTAAACCTGGTGACCTTGTGCCTCCATATCCATTGCCTTGGGAGGATGCTGAAGGAGTTCTTTGTGCATGTGATTGTGAGCTTGGTTCAAAGAAACCCTTTGATTTTTTAGATTTGTATTTGGCTTCCTCCTCTTCCCTTGTGTATTTGGCTTTATCTGCTGTTGACACACCTGTACAAGTTTTGATTCCTATTTGTTTATCTCCATCCCATGGCATTTTCCCGTAGAGGTGTTTTCTGGCACGGGTGTATGAACCTGTGTAATTATTGTTGCAATGGGGGCAATGAAATTTAGTGGTTCCACCCCCTTTCCCTGCTTCAGGCCTGTTAACATATTTCCACAATGGGGTTTGGTCTTGTTTAGTTTTTTGAGTTGAATTATGTTCACTCTCCTCTAGCTCTTCCTCACCGGGGTTTTCGTCAAATCCACTTTGCCCCCCTTCTTCATCCCCTTCTTCATTTTCAACCCTCCTTTTTCTACTCTCCAGCACCATAATAACCAAAAAAGGAACCAAGAAGAAGAAAATGCCAAGAAATATAACCATGATGTTTGAAATTTGAAGTTTTGAATCTGCAAAATTTAATAAGATGGAATGGGAAACCGAAATAGAGAAAAAATTATTTATTTATTTAGAAATTAGGAATAATTTAATAAACATTAAAAAAAAATTTGCTAAACATTCTATTCAATATTGTAGAGCAGTGAACCTACCTCAAATGCGTCCAATCTCCCCTTGCTCCTTGCTCTTTCCTCACTCTCTCCTTGCTCCTTGCTCTCTCTCAGTCTCACTCTCTCCTTGCTCCTTAGTCCTCACTCTCACCTTCTCAATCTCCCTCTCTCAATCTCAAATTCTCAAATGAGCTCTCACTCTAACTCTCACAATCACAATGAAACCCTTTTACCCCTCCCTCCCTCTATTTATAAAAAAAAAATCGATTTTTTTACTGGTGGATTTTTTTTTTTGCTTGTTAATTGTTGTTTTTAATATTTCGTGGAATTCGCTCTAGCCTGTCGTTCCTGTCGCTCCGGGAGCGAATTTTATAACCTGGGAGCGGTCGGGAGCAATCGTTCCCTGATCGCTCCCGGAGTGACGGGAGCGACGCTCCCTCATTCGCTCCCGAAACTGGCAGGGAGCGCAAATTTTTTAACGGGAGCGGTCAAGTCGCTCCCTCCCGGAGCGCGGATTGGGAGCGGGATCGGGGGGTGGGGGGGCGCTCCCCCGCAACACTGCATAGGAGATTGTGCTCAAGGTCCACCTAGAAAACTTCTTCAAGTGTGCGCTCCAAGATGCATGAGTGATGAAACAATAAAATATTCTCCCAAAGGAGATGCTCCATAACCACCATCACAAATTAGTAATGTGGTACAGAGATTGCATGACCAACTATGCAACCACTGGTATGTGTGTATCCCAAGGCAGGGCGCTCTTGCCAACCCCATGGATTAAAATATGCAAAGTGCCTAATAGGTGGAATGCTCCATGTCACCCACCAAAAAGTGGGTAACACAGCGAACCAACAGCATGTAATCGTTCCATAGACCCTCTACATATTGCTTCGGTCAGATTTTTTTTCTCCCTTCTGACATTCCTTCTTGAAGGAAGGTGGGTCATCCATCGGTAGGTACTTTAACCATTTTGTAATCATGTGCTTTTACTTATTGTTTTTAAGCATACTAATATGAATCAAAGGGTGATCCAGATGATTGACCAATATTGACTGTATTCTTGTTCCCTCACTTCACCCGGGAGGTTAGTTTTTGACTCTAGTCTAGTGGGACCACCTTTGAGGCCTTAGAGTTACAGGAAAGACAATACTGAGAAAGCTTTGATTGAAGTAACGTGCCTATGATATTCCATACTTACCACTTACCATCTTTCCCTTGATTCCATCTCCATTCTTTGGGTTGGTGGACACTGGTCATAGAGATTTGCACCTTCCCATCCTCATCTTTGAGTGTGGGCCGAAAAACATTTCCCTGGAAGTTGATACAACTAAAAGAAAGATAAAAGTAAAAGATGTTGATTTGGGGTAGCATCGGATGTGCTCTAGCCACAAAATTTGGTGGAGAGGTTGGGGCACATGAGATCTCGAATACTCAGAAAGGGTTTGGGCAGATTCTAAACAGATCATGAGATATTAAAATAATTAATATTTTTAATGGAGTCCCTAAGTTTAAACTTAGGGAAAATGAAATATTAATGTGTATTAATATGAATATGTGTTAGAATGGTCCAAAAGACATGAATCAATCCAAATCTAATCTTAGCCGTTGATTAGGTACTTAATCTCGGCCGTTGAATCGTCAATAAGAAAATTATAAGAGGAGGCTTGAGGGTCACTTGGAGATCACACCAGATGATGAGTCATTCTATTCTCTAGAGCGGGGTTTGCTAAGAGAGATAGAATGAGTGATCGGGAGAGCAGCTGAAGGGCATTGAGTACAGAGAAACAGAGAAGGCACAGATTGTACCGGGAAAGCAGCGCAGTAGCCAAGGAGAGTGACACAAAGCGAGCAAAGGCTCACGTAGAAGCAGCCAAGTGCTGCGCAGAGCACCAGAAGGGCCAGCGTAGCTGATGCAGAGGCTCCCAGAGCTCACGTAGGGCCTCCTGGGGTTGACACAGGCCAAGAAACGCTGACGCAGGGCTAGCGTGAGACAGAGAGGGGCTAACGTAGTCCAGCTTGGGTAGACGCTGGGGTTGAAGAGCAGTTTTGTGCTAATGAGCTGCCGGAAGGATTTTCTGGGGTTTCAACGAGGAGATTTCTCTCAAACTATGAGGTAAGATGCTAAGGAAATTCTTTGTTGGGTAGGCCAGTTTCGACACCTAGATTGTACTCTGATATTGATTAATAAGAAAACCTTAGATAACTGCACCGGTTTTCCCACATTGGGTTTTTCAAGGGACATTGGTCCAAAAATAATGGTGTCATGTGGTGTGTTTGTTCTTGTTTCTTTTAGTTGTTGATCTATAATATGTTGAGCATGCACTGGTGTTTATTTTCAGTATTTACTTTGTAAATAACTTGTTAAAGAAAAATAACAAGTAGGTAGGAATAAATCAGAAAAAGTGCATGAAGGGTTTCTAAACTAAGTAAACTTAGAAACTTCAATATGGTATCGGAGCGTGATTACAGATCACAGGAGGACTAAAGACATTAGCCGAGCGGACCAATAGCAGCAGAAAATAACTGTCTCGAGGTGACAGAAGTTGTTTCTAGCAGCGTAGAAGCCAAGAAGTGTGACGCAGAGCCAGCCAGAGCCATGCAGAAGAAGCCGAGAGCTGTGCAGAGCCTCAGAGAGGCCAGCGTTGTTGACGCAGAGGGCCAGAGGGCTGACACAGGGCATCCCAGGGCTAACGCAGACCCATCTGGGGTGACACAGAGCCAGCGTGAGGCAAAGAGGGGCTGACGCAGTTCACAGAGAGGCAGTTGCTGGAGTCTAGAAGGCTGCAGAAATATTGCAGAGTGGAGCTGGTGAGGTACTGTAGTCAGAACAGTACCTGACAGAGCAGGGCTAGAGGAGTTGTTACCGAGGGTTTCTAGCCGAGGAACCTAGATCAGCAGTGCAGTTGCACAAGACGATCAGAGTAGGGGGCATCTCGACAAGCGGCAGAAGGATTTCCAGGAGGGAAATCAGGACTTAGAGGGAGTCTAGAAGAGAACTTCCAGACGGGAAGTAGAGACTCAGAGGAGTCGAAAAAAGAACTTCTTGGAGGGAAGTAGAGGACCGTCATGTCACTACACGGGGTAAGAGACCACGATAGACTAGACGGAGCATCGATCTTCGTAGTCTGGAAGGCAAGAATCTCATCAGTGCTTGATAGGAATCGTGTCAAGAACTTCGCCTTGAAGGTTATAGCTATCCTAGTCGACCCTAATGATAATGACAAGTATGAAGAGGCGATGGTGAGGGCCAAGTGCATTATCCTTGACGAGGTCAAGGATCATGTGGTACCACATATAGCCGAGAAGAAAACGATAGTTGAGATGTGGGAGGCTCTCAAGAACCTGAACCGACATACTTCTATGCAGAGAAGAATGCTGCTCGAGAACCAGATGAGGTCGTATCAGATGAAGAAGGGTAAATTGATTGACTCCTTCTTCGGAGGAGTGAATGAGATTCGAGATCAGTTGACTGCTATAGGAGCGACACCGGATCAGGAGCTTACGGTGAGGACAACCCTGAATGCTGTCTCAGAAGAGTGGGAAGTATTTGTTCAGTGCATCCTGGGCAGAGGGATTCTCCTACCTTGGGACGGGATGTGGGCAGCTCTTCGCCAGGAAGAGATCAGACGTCAGTCAAAGACAGGTAGCAACAGCAAAGGGATCAAGGTCAAGTAGGAGGAGGAGGATGTGGCCCTAACGTCTTAGGGAAAGCAGGAGAAGCGGAGGAAGAAAGATATCTCCAAGATCAAGTGCTTCCACTGTGGGGAGATGGGTCATTATGCGACCCAGTGCCCAAGGAAGAAGAGTAAGGGAGAGTCTTCCGAGACTATGGCAACGCCAACATGGGCAGAGAAGGAAGTTTTGACAGACGATGACTGTGCCATGAGTGCACACACACCACTTGAGCGGAAGCGGGGAGACATCAAGCTGTAGTCAGACGGACTACAGGCGATGAGGGGCAGGATCCTTGAGGTACCTAGCCTCTTGGATTAGACCTTGCTACAGGAGCCTTGACGAGGAGTCGCAGGACTCGCTGAGTAGGTAGAGACGAATGCGAATGGAGCGGCAGAGAGAGCTACAGTGCAGGAGTCCTGAGATATCGCAGAGCTAGCAGGCTGCAGCAGTGTGAGAGGCACAGGAGTGTTGCACTAGTGCGGGAAGGCACAACGAGGTGTGCAACGGTGCGAGATGCAGGGAGTTGTTGCAGTAGCGCAAAGGTCAGAGAGAGGGAGCACTTGTCAGCGGCAGAGGGAGCTTCAACATCAGTGGGTGTTTCTAGCCCAACAGGGAGGTCAGTTGGGAGATCAATTACTTACTTCTTAGTAACTGAGTTGCAGTGCAGCAGTGGGCAGCACGATGCAACATGATGAGAGGAGGTGCAGTGCGGATGCAGTGCTGGGATAAAGGACCAACAACAACATGGATTTAGATGGAGCTGTCGTACATATGCAGCAGTGGCAGTGGTAGAACCATGGGCAATAGTATAGAAGGCAGCAGTGCAGAGGATGTTGGGCAGGAAGGCCTAGCATCAGCACAGGGACTGATGCCGGATGATCAGAGTAATACTCAGTGAGGAGTATTGCTAGAGCATAGTCCTCGCTAAGAGAGAGTGTTGATTTGGGGTAGCATCGGATGTGCTCTAGCCACGAAATTTGGTGGAGAGGTTGGGGCACATGAGATCTCCAATACCCAGAAAGGGTTTGGGCAGATTCTAAACAGATAAGGAGATATTAAAATAATTAATATTTTTAATGGAGTCCCTAAGTTTAAACTTAGGGAAAATAAAATATTAATGTGTATTAATATGAATCTATGTTAGAATGGTTCAAAAGACATGGATCAAGCCAGATCTAATCTTAGCCGTTGATTAGGGACTTAATCTTGGCCATTGAATCGTTAACAGGAGAAGTATAAGAGGAGGCTTGAGGGTCACTTGGAGATCACATCAGATGATCAGTCATTCTATTCTCTAGAGCGGGGTTTGCTAAGAGAGATAGAATCAATGATTGGGAGAGCAGCTGAGGGGTATTGAGTACAGAGAAACAGAGAAGGCAGAGATTGTGCTGGGAGAGCAACGTAGCAGCCAAGGAGGTTGACGCAAACCCAACAAGGGCTCATGCAGAAGCAGCCAAGTGTTGCGCAGAGCACCAGAAGGGCCAACGTAGTTGACGTAGGACCTCCTGGGGCTGACGCACGCCAAGAAAAGCTGACGCAGGGCCAACATGAGACAGAGGGGTTGACGCAGTCCAGTTTGGGCAGACGCTAGGGTTGCAGAGCAGTTTTGTGCTGAGGAGCTTCCGGAAGGATTTTCCGGGATTTCAGCCAGGAGATTTCTCTCAAACTGTGAGGTATAGCTGCTAAGGAAATTCTCTGTTGGGTAGGCCAGTTTCGACACCTAGATTGTACTCTGATATTGATTAATAAGAAAGCCCTCAGATAGTTGCACCAATTTTCCCGCATTGGGTTTTTCCGGGGAGATTGGTCCAAAAATAATGGTGTCATGTGGTGTGTTTGTTCTTGTTTCTTTTAGTTGCTGATTTGTAATATGTTGAGCATGCACTGGTGTTTGTTTTCAGTATTTACTTTGTAAATAACTTGTTAAAGAAAAATAACAAGTAGGTAGGAATAAATCAGAAAAAGTGCATGAAGGGTTTCTAAACTAAGTAAACTTAGAAACTTCAATAAAAGAAAACCACAATGAAGGAGAAAGTTAAAATGCAAAAGATGGTTGCTACAAAGATCAGGATGTGGGCAAAAGCCTAGCATGAGCTCTACCCCCCTCATTAGCCATCACTTGGTTCCTAGAGCAAAGGACGCTCCATCCATAAGAAGGAACCTGTGTTGTATCAACCTTGATGAGCATTAAACTGCCTTATCACCAAGGGGTAATAAATGATAAATCTCAAAAAGCAAGCTTGGGATCTTGAGCTATGCATTCAAATCAACGCATTATTATAAAGAAGTAAAAAACACACTATATGGGTGGGAAAAGCATGTCGAGGAAAGGGGTAACTCATGCCTCTACGATTGCTCCCTCCTTATATACACTTGGGATGTTGGACTGCCATTAGTTGGTCACTTGGCTATGGCACCGTGCATTGAAGTAATGCCTACTCCATTGCCACCATCTTCACATACACCTATGGATTGATGGGCTAACTTGGGACTTGTTACTTCTCCTTGGGGCATGGAAACACATAATAGGGTTATCCATCTAGTCATCTCTAACAAAAGGAAGGAACACTTGGTCTAGTTAGATATTTGAAGGTGATCCTTGTGTGAAGTATTATTGTACCCCTAGCATTAAGTAGGGAACACTATGATGCGTCCATGGTATGTTACCTACTGATTGTTGATTTGCACTTGATCTTGGGAGGGTTTTATTAGGTGGTTCTCATTATTAGTTTCTATGGCATTGGAGTTGTTCTAGTCTCAAAACTTTGTGGAGAGACTAAAACACATTAGTTCTCCATAACCGAGAAATCGTTTCTGGAAATTCCACCTAGAAGTGTCTGAATTAGAATTAGATTATTAACTTAAGTCTAAACTTAGGAAAAGGGGTTAATTAATCAAAATTAATTGAGATAAAGTGTGAATCATCTCGAAACTCACACAGATCAACAAGAAATTAATCTGGGCCCTTGATTAAGTTTAAATCTTGGCCGTTGGAGGTCCAACATAGGATTATAAGAAGTAGATGGGTAGATGGAGAACACACTTGTGAGAACCATAGAAAGTTCCATTTCCTTGGAGGGTTGAATTTTCTAGAGAGGCAACAGTGCTGGAAGAGTTCGAGCTTCAGTAGGGAAGCAAAGACACTGATGGGCAAAGACAATGAGACTGGAGGAAGTTCTCCAGATCTGGTGAAGTGCATTGTAGAGAAAGGACAAAATTTCTCCAGGAAGCTGCACAGGGGGTTCATTGGGCAGATCGATTTGCTGAGTAAGGAAGATGTTTTCAATTCCAGAGGCCAGGCAAAGGTTCCAAAGTACTGGAGAAGTGTTTTCCTTGTCAGCAATAAGCAAGACAACTTGATTAGCAAACGATTCAAGCAACACGTGTGGCAGAAAGCTTTAGGTTGATGCACACCCTGCACAGACCCAGTTGGACGGCTTGCTTTTCAGTGGTGGTCAAGTGCCGAGATTACCTGTAGTGAGGGTAATTTCCCTCTAGATATTTTTGCCAGTTTTTTCTCTGCAGGATTGCTAGTTGTCAACATCCAGATTGTACTCATAATTTCTCACTGTTGCATAATAATAATAAAAAGCCAAGTTGCTGCACCGGTTTTCCCAAGTTGGGTTTTTCTAGGGACATTTTGTTCAAAAATAACTGTGTCAATTTTTTATGTGTGTGCTAGAATTTTCTCAGTTTCCAACGCTATTTTCTTCCGCAATTTTATTTGTGAAGGTTGCAGTGTGAATTATTTGGTATTTGCCGTAGCAGATAAATTGTTTAATTAACAATTAGGAAAATAATTTCAAGTTGTTGCAATAGGATTTTAGACTTGAAATTTTAACATGGTATCAGAGCGTGATTGATCAACTGGGAAGCTCAAAAGTGGAAGAAGAGAATTTCACTGTTTAGAGTGAGCAGCAGGCCAAAATCCTAGGAGTCTGCGCAACGCCTAGCTTGGCAATGTGAATAATTGGGCAAGGGTTTAATTTTCAGTTGCAGGGTGGCAAAAAATCCGATTTGCCCAGATTAGTGATTCCAGTAGGGAGAGGGAGCAACAACAACTCAAATTTTCACTAAGCAGATTCCTTGGTTGGATGCAGAGGGTTTTACAACAACAAAATCAACGTCGGGTGGAAGAGAAAAACACACACAAAGCGAAAATTTCTCTCAGGGGACTTCGAGTTTTAGAAGTTCAATTTTTCAGTTGTAGATTGGCAGTAGTTGAGAGCAAATTTTTTCATTCCAGAAGGGAGTGCGAATAACAGAACCAACAGCCAAGTAGAGGGAAAGAGGGAGTTTTTGACAGTTTCAAAGATGGCCACAACAAGGCTCATAGACCAGGATAGGTTGGAGGGGGCCTCCAACTATGTCATCTGGAAGGCTAGGATGACATTCCTTCTGGATGAATATGGCTTGAATACCCAAGATGCCGATCAGCTCAAGGAGTACAGGAGAGAAATGGCGAAGGCTAAGAGGATGATCTTGGATGGAGTTCGAGACCATCTAGTTTCACATCTGGCAGAAAAAGGGACAACCAAGGAGATGTGGGATGTTCTTTCCGAGCTATTTCAGAGTTCTTTCGAGCAGCGAAAGATGTTTCTCCAGGAGAAGTTGAGGAGCATAAGGATGGAGAAGGGCGAGAGCATAGATGGCTTCCTCACTAGACTTCAGGAAGTCCAAGATCAACTAGCAGCTGTTGGGGAAGCACCCCAACCCACAGAGCTTGTATGATTGGCACTGCATAGTGTATTAGATGACTGGTAGGTATTTGTCTAGAGTATCTTGGGCAGAGGCACCCTGCCTAAGTGGGACAAGATGTGGTCCGATCTACAATAGGAGTTGAGGCGAGCTTTAGTTAAGAGTACCATCAATGACAACAACAACAAGGAACTGAAGGGTGAAGAGGTGAATGTGGCCCTAGAATCAAAGGGTCTCAACCAGGGATAGGAGGAAAAGAAGAGAAGAAGAAGGACCTGTCGAAGGTCAAGTGCTTCAGATGTGGTGAATTCGTCCACTACAGTATACAATGTCCTCTTAGCAAGAAGGACAAGCAGGAGAATCAGGACCAAGCAGGACGAAGCAACGATGTCCACTGAGATTGATAAGTTGTCCTCTAGGTTGGAGGAAGACTTCGCGATGTTTGCAACTATACCTCTAGTGTTGAGAAATCTATAGGTGAATAGATAGGATGATTTCTCTTTTCTTGATAACTGATTGTGATGTCTTTTACTTTTCCTTACTTATTCACTTCCTCACTTATTATTATGTTTGTATATCATCAAACAACTACCAAAACAAGAAGAACAATAGAACACAAGAACACAGATTGTAGGTTGCCAAGGCCAAAACCTCTCCACTTGAGAGGAAACCCGCAAATCTCCTCTTCTTAAAGATTCTTCAACTGACGAATTCCAAGACCTCTAGACCAAGACCACTACCCTCCAAGACCAAGTCCAACCCTTTTGGATGTTGTGCTCCCTTTGTCCAAGTCAAACCAGGTGAAATCTCTTCCGGTAGCACAACTTTGACCCCTCAGCTTCAGAATTGCGGCTTCTACTGTAGGTTTGAAATTTTCGGCCCCCAATAACTGCTACTGCTTCCACACGTGTAAGCGAAATTGGCCTTCCAAGGCCTCTCTGCAACTTCACTTGCCTTGCTTCCTTGTTTAGGGATAGAAGATGACTTATTGAGTCCTTCCAACAACTTTGATCCTCTTCCAGCAGATAGAGACTTTCAACCTTGAAGCAACAAACCCTAGCTTCCTTTCTCGCACGTGTGAGAGAGAATTAGCCCAGAAACAAATCTTCTTCGTGCTCTTCCTTCAATTGAATGAGTGAGTGATGAATGTGTTCCAAGGAGGTTGAGTTCCCTCCTTTATATAGGCTTCTATAGGTGGATGTGGCTCCTCAAAATAGGCCGACTTGGTCTTGAAGGGTATTTTGACACTTTTAATAACAAAAGTAATTTTCTTTACAAATTACAATGTGCCCGATGGGGTCTTCAACTTATGACAATGACTCTTTTGACTTCTTGACCTAAGACAAACCCTAGAAGTACTCAATGGGTGCTTGAACTCTAAAATAAAAGACCTTGAGCATGAAACCTGTGCTCCAATAATAATAATAATAATAATAATTTTTCATTTTACAATATACAAGAATCAAAAGTACATTTCATATTTATGAAGATTGAACCTAGTTACACATTTTTCAACACTCCCTTTTAACTAGGGAGGTATTCATAAATGATACATGGACATTCTCAATTGAAGAGATCTCATAAGAAGAGTCAGATTGGTACCCATCTGTTTAGCATCATAACAACCAACATTGTCATATAGCAAGGCCTTGACTAACAACTCTGTCTCTCCACAAGATCAGAGCACAATGCCAACAAGACCAATGATTTATAGACACCATCATCATTGTCTCTCAACGCACATACTCCACTCGGGTGTTCACAGAGTATGTCCTTCCTTAGACTATTCTTATCTTGGATAGTTAGTCCTCAAAGAATATCGGTCCTCGACCTTATCTTGGATGCCCTACCTCATTCTCAAAAGTATCGGATGCCAGATAGTTACCCAATTCTCCATTCTGTCTTCCCAAGTGAAGATGAGAATCATGTGCCTATCTCTCCCTCTTAACCTGGGAGGATATATCAACCAAACCAAGCTTATCTCTCAAATATACAAGCTTCTTATTAGGAAGAGATTTTGTCAATACGCTGTAGCTGCATCACACCATCTTGTACTAGCTTCCGTATGCAGTGATACTTGTTGTTTATATCTTTGTCTTTCCATGAAGCACTGGGTCTTCAGACAATCTTATACAACTGTTGTTATCACAATGTATCATTGTAGGGTCCATTGGTCCTTTGAATAAGTCAGACAACAACTTCCTCAACTAGACAACTTCTTTGCTCACTTCACAGGCTGTAATATATTCAATCTCAACACTACTCAAAGCAACCATATCTTGCTTTCTGCTCATCCACGAGATGATGGAGGATCCCAAACCTATGTTGCACAAAACTTCTAGGAACCCGACGTTTTGGGCTGTACTCGTACGTGAAACTCTGAAACTCGAATGAAGCTCGACCATCATGTTATCATCTATGAGAGTTAATATAGACTTGGTTTTCCTTCTCAATTGTCATCTATGGGTCTTATTCCCTCTTTTCTTGCGAGATAATGTGTTATTCACACACACATACACACATATATATTATGCAACCAACTCACAAAAAGATAGATCAACGATTTAAAAATTATCCTCTTCGAGGGAGAAACCTCCCTTACATTACATAAATGAATAATTCTTGGATGATACTAATGACAAGAACTCCTTTCTATATATAGGAGTCTAAGGGGTCACAATATAATTAGAGCCTACATAACAATAGTAATGTAAGGGCACAACAATTACAATAGTGGGTTTCTATGAGGCACAATAATAACAATGTGGGGACTACATGGGCACAACAATAACAATAAGGGCGTACACTAACAATAACAACAAGGCACTACACTAGTATTATAGGGACCTAACTACCCCTCCTTCCAAAAGTGTTTTCTTCAACGCTTGAGTAGTTATGGATGCTTTTGTATAAAATTCTCATTCTTACATGTGGAATCTTCAACGGGTAAGTTCTTCCACTTGATGAGATACTTTGAAATTGATCGATTTCATAGTTGTCGGGTTATTGTTTCTATGACTGCTTCAAGTTCCAATATGATTTTTCCTTCCTCATAAAGTTTTGGTAATATTGTTTGAATTGAGATCTTGTCACCTATAACCTTCTTTAAGCATGAAACATGGAAAATTGGGTGCGCTCGGGAAGATGCAGGACGCTTCAATTTGTATGCCATAGTACTAATCTTTTGCAACTCTTTGTAAGGACCATAGTACTTTGGTGATAATTTATTATCCTTCTTAGCTTGCTTGAGGGACATTTGTTTGTATGGTTATAGCCGTAAAAATACCCAACCACCTACATCAAAACTTATTTCGCTGCGATGTTGATTTGCTTCTTGTTTCATCCGATTCTGCGCCAAATTGAAGTCATCCTTTAAGAGTTGGAGAATTTTTTGTTGATGCTCGATGTGATCTTCTACTGCTTTAACCTTAGAAATTTCTCTTCAAGATGATGTGATGGATAGTGGATGATATCTGTTAAGTGCCATAAATGGGGTCATTTTTGCTGTAGTATGGAAGTGTTATACCACCATTTAGCCAGAAGGAACCACTTGACCCATTGTGTCTGTTAATCAGATACAAAGCAACGAAGATATCCTTCCAAACATTTGTTCACTATCTCAGTTTTCCCATTAGATTGATGATGATAAGATGAGCTATGAGCTAATTGAGTACCCAAACAAGAAGATAATTCTGTCCAAAAAATTCCAGTGAAAATTGGATCTCTATCACTTACAATAATCTTTGGGTTTCCATGTAGCTTTTGAATTGTTTCCATAAATGCAATAGCAACTGTACTAGATTTAAATGGATGAGATAATGCACAAAAATGTGCATACTTGGTAAGTCTATCAACTACCACCATGACGACACTCTTTCCTTCAGACTTGGGTAAACCTGTGATAAAATCCATTGAAACCTCCTCCCAACGTTGACTTGCAATGGCTAAAGTTTGTAACAGACTCAGGGTCTTAATTGTCTCAACTTTATTTTGTTGGCAAACCAAACATTCTGCCACAAACTTTTGAATATGAGATTTAAGGCCCTCCCAAAAAAATTCCTTAACCCTGTTGTAAGTTTAAAAAAATCCCGAGTGCCCTCCTAAGGGAGAGGTGTGCAATTCCAAAAGAATATTTTGTTTGAGTTGGGAATTTTTACAAAGATATAAGCGATCTTTGTACCATAATGAATCATTTTTCCATCTAAATGTCTCAAATATACTGGGATCTTGCTGCAACTTTTGAATGAGCATTCACACTTCTTCGTCATTCCTCTATTCATCCCTTGCTTCGGTTATCCAATCTGGTTGGATAATAGAAATGTCACAAAGCAATCATTCCACATCCTCATCCTTTCTTGAGAGTGCATCTGCAACAACATTTTGCTTCCCTTTTTTGTAGATGATTTCAAAGTCATAACCCGACATATTTGTGACCCATTTTTGTTGCTCTTCTAAAGATAATCTTTGTTCCGAAAGGTATTTAAGACTATCATGATTTGTTTTCACTTTGAAGTGTCTTCCCATTAGGTAAGGTTGCCATTGCTTTAGTGCATGTAGCATTGCCAACATTTCCTTCTCATAAATAGGTTTTTGTAAATACTTTCTTTGATTTGACAACTTTTAAAAGCACCGAGTCTTCCTTCTTGCATTAAAACAACACCAATTCCATTTCTTGAGGCATCACATTCCACAATAAAGGTTTTTCTAAAGTCTGGCGTAGCTAAGACCTGTGCTTGGCACATTGCATCTTTAAGATGTTCAAAGGCCTTAGTTGCTTCTGGAGTTCAAGAAAATGCATCTTTCTTCAGTAATGTTGTTAGAGGTGTTGCTATTCTCCCATAATTCTTAACAAACTTGCGATAATACCCTGTCAAACCGAGAAATCCTCGAAGATGCTTTATGGTTGTCGGGATTTTCCATTCCTTAATGGCTTTAGTTTATTAGGGTCTACCTTAACACCCTCATGAGATACAATACGATCCAAATATTCCACTTTCTGGACTCCAAAGAAATATTTGGAGGATTTTGCATATAATTGATTCTCATCCAATAGTTTGAGCACGCTGTCAACATGATACTTCCAAGACTTGCTCTAGATTAGTATATCATCAAAAAATACTAACACAAATTTTCGAAGGAAGGGTTTGAAAATGGAATTCATCAAACATTGAAATGTAGAAGGTGCATTGGTAAGGCTAAAAGGCATGACCAAAAATTCATAATGACCCTCATGAGTTCTAAATGCTGTTTTCATAATGTCTTCAGTGTTCATTCTAATTTGATGATATCTTGAACGAAGATCCAACTTGGTGAAGTAAATTGTTCCATGTAATTCATCCAACAATTCATCAATGACAGGAATCGGAAATTTATCTTTAATAGTGAGCTTGTTGAGCTCCCTGTAATCTGGACACATGCGCCATGATCCATCCTTCTTATGCACCAATACTACTGGAGTAGAAAAAGAACTTTGACTAGGTTGACTTATACAGACCTCTAGCATTTCTGCGTCCGTACGTTCAATTTCACTCTTTTGGGCATGGGGATATCTGTAAGGTCTGATGTTTGGAGGAACACTTCCTGGAATCAAATGAATAGCATGATCGTGATTACAAATAGGTGGGAGACCTTGGGAGTCTCAAATACCCTGGAATGATTGTCCATGACTTATTGGAGATTTGGAGAAATAGATGATTTCAATGTTTGAATCTCTAATGAGCATAATTGTGCAATTATGCCCCGTTTTTCTTTCTTTAGAAGCTTTGACATGCCATTAGAGTTGATTATCTTCCCTGATTTCTCCGCGATACCCCTTAATTGAATTTCCTTTCCTTCCCAAAAAAATTTCAAGAAAAGTTCTTGAAAATTAAAAGCTATCGTACCTAAAGATTGTAGCCATTGGACTCCTAGTACAACATCAACACCACCCATTGGAATGGAAAGCATTGAGCTATTCATTACATATTCTCCCATGGATAGCTTGATATTATGGCACTTTCCAGAGTAATTTATGGTTCCTCCATTTACAACCATCACTTGACACTCTGGTGCTGGATATAGGAAGCAATTCAATTTCTTGGCTATCTTACAATGAATAAAATTATGGGTACTACCTGAATCAATCAACACTATTACTTTTTTTTTGATATGTCCTTTCATCTTGATGGTTTTAGTAGTGGTAATTGCTGCCAATGCATTATAAGATATGGTTGGATTCATTTCTTCTTTCTCTAGGGTTGGTTCTTGGTGTATCCTCTTCTTTTTATGTTTCTTGTTCTTTTTCTTCACAATCTATGTAAAATAATTTCTTTTCATCACACTTATGACCTTTAGCGTATTTTCTATCACAACTGTAACAAAGCCCTTTTGCACTTTTTTTTTCTTCCAATTGTTCTGGTGTCAACCTTGTGGGTTGTGGAAGGCTAGGAGCAACAACACTTCCATCTTTATAGTTGTGTGTGGTAGACTTCCTTGTTGCCATAATTTTGCTTTCAACTTTTCTTGCCACCCTGAATGCCTTCTCTCATGAGTCAGGTTCCCAAAGGCGAACCTCATGTTGGATGTTAACCTTTAAAGTTCCTATGAAGACATCAATCCTATGTTCCTTTGGAATATCATTTACCCTTATATTCAATTTTTGGAAGTCCTCAATGTGCTCCACCATTGAACCCTTTTGTTTGAGATTTATCAATTGGCTGAAGAAGGTGTTGCTCTTTGTATCTTCATAATGTGCTATCATTTCCTTCATGAAAATTGACTAAGTTACAAGTGGTTTACGATAACAAAGCTATCGATACCATACAAACTGATTGGGTTCTAAATATAAAGTTGCAATGCGTACCTTGTGTGTGTTGCACATTATGGAGATCAAAATATTGCTCCATTTGTAGTATCTATGTTACCTGATCCTTGCCATCAAACTTCCTCATATTGATCTTTGGAATAGGGTGGGTCTTGAATCCAACGTTAGAGTCTATGAAATCATGATTAACATTTCTTTTGTTCTCATCATGAGTTTGATCTAATATCTTTTCGCCATTAGGAAGCATTTCTTGTAGCAACTTTACCAAACCTTAACCCATCATTCAAACCTTCCATGCTTCTTTTAATCCATCCTTTCAACCTTCCATGTCTGACTTTAAACCGTCCTTCAAACCTTCCATGTCTGATTTTAAACCGTTCTTCAAACCTTCCATGTATGATTTTAAATTGTTTTTCAAACCATCCATCTTAGCTTCCATTTCATTTTTGGTTACTCTTTGTGAGAACGAAATTTGTTGCACTTGGTCTCGTAATTTTGATATATCATGTTGTATTTCTTCTTCTTCATGTGTCATAGAAGGCTTTTTGGTTGCTTACTAGGTGTGTACATTTTTTTTTTTTTTTCGAGGCATTTTGGAATCAAATAATGATATCTATGCTTCACTATGCCCCTTGAATCACTTCAAACTGATTTTTCAAACAAAAGTTATGCAAAATTAAAAAAAAATACACATCTTTTTCTTTCTTGTTACGAGCTCAATATTGCAGCTGTTGTATCTTTGTAATTACGAATCTCCAAGATCTAAAATTCCATCCTGTAGTAGCCCTCTGAGTCTTTTTTCCAACCCACCAAGTCAGACCAAGATTGGGTTCTTCAAGGAAGAGTTATGCCCAATCTCCCATGATGACCTAATTATGAACTAGTTCAGCAGAGCGAAATTGTATGGAGTGCCACGTATCACTGTTTCGACCTTCGTCCTTAAAAATGATACCCAAAAAACTACAGTCCGTCCTCTTTTTGTCACTTTTTACGAAATTCAAATCCGATGCTCAGAGACAAAGTTATGATGATTTTCCCTAGGTCGCCTGTTTGAGATGGAATTCTGGAGCCTGCAAAAACCCTTGCTTCCTCGGATCATATCTCCGAAAATATAGTGAGACAAGATCTGAAATTCGTACATGAAATTCATCAAGATTTTAGCGCCACGTGGTTTCACTTTCAGCTTTTGAAGCTTCGTAGAAAAAACGTTATAGCAAAAATGCCATGATGACTTGTTTGAAGTAGCGAAACCCTATAATCCAAAGCCCCGACACCAAATGTTATGGAACCAACTCACAAAAAGATAGATCAACGACTTAAAAATTATCCTCTTCGAGGGGGAAACCTCCTTTACATTACATAAATGAACAATTCTTGGATGATACAAATGACAAGACCTCCTTCCTATATATAGGAGTGTAAGGGGTTACAATATAATCAGAGCCTACATAACAATAATAATGTAAGGGCACAACAATTACAATATTAGGTTTCTATGTGGCATAATAATAGCAATATGGGGACTACGTGGGCACAACAATAACAATAAGGGTGCTGCACTAGAAATAACAATAAGGGACTGCACTAGTATTATAGCGACCTAACAATATATATATATATATATATATTATGTTTCGACCAACGTTTCCATTTTTGGGAGGTGACATTTCTAAACGTACCCGTTTCAGAAACTCCGAAACGTTTCGATGCTTCATGCAACTTAGTACCAAACTAAAACATCCTCCTGTAGTGCTCCTTCCATCTTGCTCAATGCCTCCCCAATCATAATTTGTATATCCATTGAAATGAACATCATTCCTCCTATCATATTTCAGGCAATAGTGGATTGTTCCTTGTAGATACCTTAGTATGTGCTTGGCTGCTATCCAATGATCATGCTTTGGCTCCACTTGGAATTGACTGAGAACATTCACTGCAAAACATATGTTTGGTCGAGTATTTACAAAGTACATCATTGAGCCAATCAATTGTCTATACCTTGTTGGATCGACTGGCCTAGATTTAGAACTCCTTAGTCTTCTGAAGTTTGTGATCATCGAGGTTGTCATTTGTTTGCAATCTATCATGTCAAACCGATTCAAATTTTTGATCACATACTTCCGTTGATTGAGATAGATATCATCAGGTCCTTGCCAGACTTCTAGTCCCAAATAATAGTGCATCAACCCAAGATCCGTCATATCGAATTTTGCTGCTAACTGCTTCTTGCATTCTTCAATTCGGCCTTCCACACTTGTCAAGAGAAGATCATCCACATACAAAATAATGATTATAGGCTCACCCTTTACAACCTTGAAATAAAGGTTCAGATCAATAAAACTTTTTGTGAAGCCCAATCTTTGAAGGTATGCATCCATCCTTGCATACCATGCCCTTGGTGCTTGCTTAAGGCCATATAATGCCTTCTTCAACCTGCAAACATATGCCTCTCTATCTTTGACTTCAAATCCCAAGGGTTGCTCTATATAGACTTCCTCATCAATTGTGCCATTCAGGAATGTAGTCTTAACATCCATTTGATGTATATTCCATCCCATCGATGTTGCCAAAGAGACCAATGATTAAATAGTTGTATACCTTGTTGTTGGAGCAAATGTCTCTTCATAATCGATGCCTTCTTGTTGAGAGAAGCCCCTAGCCACAAATCTTTCCTTATACTTGTCAATACTTCCATCTGTCGCATGTTTAATCTTGTAAAACCACTTGGAAGTTACGACAAACTTGTCTTTAGGCCTAGGTACGATCTCCCACACCCCATTCTTCATTATCGATTGATATTCTTCATTCATAGCATCTTTCCATTCTTGATGATTGATAACTTCCTCAAAAGTGGATGGCTCCGCTTCTATTAACTTCGTCATATATGCTGCATACCCTGAATATCTTTTGGGCTTCTTGCTTTCTCTAAATGTGCCTTTAGCTACTCCATGACCCTCTGCATCTAATAGGGTGGATTTCAACCAATTAGGTCTCTTTCTAGTCTTGGGATCACCACAGGTTGTATAGGTTCACTGGGACCGTCATCGTCATGATTTGATTCTTCTTCTTCCCTAGTAACTTCTTCTAATACCGAAAGTTTTTCATCATCAGAGTCCATAGGGAGATCTTTTGATTTCTTGAATGCAATACTTTCGTCAAATATCACATCTAGACTGCCTCCTATTCGGTGTCCTTTTATGTAGATCCTATAGGCCTTAGAGGAATTACTGTAGCCAACAAATGCTCGTTTCATGGTTCATGGATCCAACTTCTTTCTCTTTTCCTTCAAATATGAATATAAACAAGACAACCAAAAATCCGGAGATGATCTATGCTTGGTTTCTTCCCAGTGACCTGTGGGGACTTCGATTTTGTATGTATACAATTGTCTTTGTCACTTACCCCATAGGAATTTCATTAAATCTTGATTATGTAGCATTGCTTTCACACTTTCTTCAATGGACCAATTCTTTTGTTCTACAACTGCATTTTGCTCGGGATTTTATGGGACTATCAACTCCCTCTTAATCCCAGACTCTTTACAGAAGGCTATAAGTTCTTTTGAAGTATATTCTCCTCCATTATTAGATCTCAATATCTTAATTCTCCTTTTTGTCATGTTTTCTACTTCAACTTTGAATTCTTGAAATTTGATAAATACTTCATCCTTGGATTTCATTAAGTAAACCCAAATTTTCTTGGAGTGGTCATCTATAAATGTGACATAATATAGATGACCTCCAAGTGACTTTGAAGTCATAGGACCACAAACATCGGAATGAATAAGATCCAAGATTTCTTTTGACCTTGAAGCAATACTTCCAAATGGTCTCTTGGTGCTCTTATCCAATGCACATCCCTTGCAAATTCCTTCATAATTGTTGAATTTTCTAACTCTATCCGTTAGAAAATTAATCTGTATTCTGCTAGTTTATTTCTTCTACTTGTCTAAATTCGAATAAGTTATTTAATACATTTAAATACCGAAATAAACACAATACAGTCGCAACATCTACAGATCAACAAATGAAAGAAAACAAGCACATAAGTGACACCGTTACATTTGGACAAATTTCCCCGGAAAAACCCAATGCGGGAAAACTGGTGCAGCTATTTTGACGGTTATATTATTATGCAGTCTTTTTGAGTACAACTAGGTGCCTAACCGGCTTATCTAACAGAGAAAAATACATGGCAACAATACCTCTATATTCGGAAACAGGTATTTAGAAAACCTGTCCCCATGAAACCCTCTCTGACGACTCTGAGGCTCTGCGTCAGCCCCAGGACCCTCTGCGTCAGCCTTCTGCTGACCTGCGTCAGCCCCAGGACCCTCTGCGTCAGCCCTCCGAGGCACTGCACAACCTCTGGGACCCTCTGCGTCACTCCAACAACCTCTGCGTGGATGACGCAGTCCCTCTGGCCTCTGCGATGTCTCTGCTGGGCTTTGCATGGCCTGAACTGGTTGCTGCTCTCGCTCTCCCTGCTTTTACGCTGGTCTCTCAGTATTGTCTCTGCCTCTCTGTCTAGTACTCACTGCCCCTCACTGCTGATCAGTGATTCAACTTTGCTTAGCAACCCTGCTCTAGCAAAATGAATGACTAATCACTTTGGTGTGTTCTCCAACTGACCCTCTAGCCTCCTCTAATACTTTTCTCGTTGGTCCTTCAACGACCGAGATTAAACCTTTAATCAACGACTAAGATTATATTTGGCTTGATCCATGACTTTTGGAACCTTCTAATCCAATTTTATATTAATACCCATTAATATTTTATTTTTCCAAAGTTTAGACTTAGGAACTCCATTAACAATATTAATTATTTTAATATCTCGCCAAACCGGGTACAATTTGTCAAACGATTTCTGGGTCTTGGAGATCTCATGTGCTTTAGCCTCTCCACCAATTTTC